>JASDDO010000010.1:257578129-258178129 GCA_030015575.1 Agapanthus africanus | reverse complement strand
CTTCTGGATTTCTTGTGTGTGCTTCCTGGTGGGTACTCTTCTTGTCTGGAGCTCCTAAATCTTGATATGCTCACTGGGTGTGCTCCAGAATTTTTCAGTAGACCGTTTTTTCCGTCTTGAATCTGTCGCGGTGTATCCACGAGATATGGGTCTATCTTCTCACGTCTTTGGCACTGAACTCGAACTTCGTATTATCCTGCACACTTGCACAAAAACTAATCAAAAATAACAAGATGATTTTTTTAGAATTGATATTTTTTTGTTTTGTTTTTTCGTTTAGCTTTATATTCACAAATTAACCCGAAATGACACAAAGAAATAAACTACCGTCTCCCCGGCAATGGCGCCATTTGATTGGTAAAGTTTTCGCGTGCTATGTTTGTTACCGCAATCAAGACGGTTTCGCTTGTAGCTAGCCGGTTGAGTACGGGTCGTCCGCACGGAGATGGGAATCTTTTTCTATGTGCTTTAACGAGTTAAGTCCAATTTTCCAGGTTTGTTTTTAGATTACTTATGTGCTAAAATGATATATATAGAGAGCTTGTTAGGGTTAGGATTAGGTTAGTGTGAGTTAGGAGTCGCTCACTTCTTTCGTTGCCACTCTTAATGTCGGTGTTACGTTAATCGGCAACAACGGGGATTAGCATGACTAGGAAGGAACTAGCGAGTATAAGCTAGGCTTTCCAACGCATAAGTTCTTCCTTTTGGTGCTTTTCCGTCCGTTCTTGGCTCTTAGCCTTAACCTCCGGTTAATTCAACCACAACCGGTCTCACTAAGGAATCACCGCTATCATGTAGGATAGGGTGCCGTAGGGAGTGGATTGTGGTTCAATTAACGGGAGTACGAATCAAGATGTTGGGCAAGAAAAGAGTGAGGGAGATTTCCTTCTCTCAAACTTTCCTTATCCTACCTTAACAAGTATAAAAACTACTCACCCATTATAAGAAAAAGAAAATAAAACAAAGGAGAAAGATAGAAAGAAAGAGGTTAGAAGATTATAACTTGCTATTTGCGACCTCACCTCGGCAAGGATCAAGCGTAAGCATCATGGTTGTTTAAGGATAAAGGAAAAGAGAACAAGAAAGAAACAAACAACAAATAACAACAACTAGATTAGCAAAAGAAAAATACAAGCAATTATAATTAACAATTACAAAAAAATAAGCATGGTAAGAACAAGAACTCCTTTATTCATTCTTCACTCACAATAGCTCACTACAAGTTTTTAATGGAGAAGAGATGAAAAGAGGAAGAAGAACAACACATGTATTCTAAAATTCTAAATACAAGATTATGGACCCTTGGCTTTGGCAAGTTCTGGACTATTTATAGGCAGGGAAATGGAAACCTAGGGCAACAAACTACCTCCATATAAAATTACAAAAATAACCCTGAAACATCATCATTTGAGGAGCCAGTACGGCCGCGGATCCGCGGCCTAGACCCCCTATTGGCCGCGTATCCGCGGCCATATAGGTGATTTGTCTTGTCGTATTTTGTGGGTTTCCCTGGTCTTCGATGTCCTTCAGTCTGATATATGATATTTCTCAGAAGCTTTTCACAATTTGTCCAGAATTTCAGCAAGTCAAAAGGTGATTTGATGTGGATCTTTTGCCATGATTTCCTCGAGCTCCGCGTAGATATGTTGGATCTTGTGTTGCCATTGAGCTTTGTTCATGAAAATGACATTGATTTGCCATTTTGTCTCTTAAACTGGTGTGCGGTAACATACGGATAGAGAGCGGAGACCCGTGTTTTATCTGTGGTTGGCAGTAATCCGGATTTTGTCGTGCTTTTCCATGAATTTCACTGTTTAGAGCCGAGAACATGTATCCTGCAATTGACTAGGAAACACGGCTCAAGAGTACCTACCGATAAGCAATGTGATAAAAATTGGGCGGTATAAAAATGCAAAAATCTGATATGAACAGTAGCTTATTTCTATTTATAGGCTTGAGCAGATATAGCGGAGATAGATCATCTAATGTTAATATGACAGTAATAGCTTTGACTTCATCAGAATAGGGGATGGATCTGTTGAGAAGGTAGTAGGGTGTGATGTCCTGGTATTTGGATAACATACACAGAGTAGGAAGTAAAATTCCTATACTACGATCGGCTGTACTTTGGTCGTCACACAATTGTTTCTCCACAAAGGATATGGATATAATATCTGACATTCTGGTTTCTAGATTTATGGTTTTAGATCTAGATTTGGGTAGTTTCCCAATTAGGGTACTTTGACAGTATTCTAAAGGTATTTAGAATAGATGACTCCTGGCATGGTGGTGTACCTGAAGTTGATGGAGTCACCCTCTCTAAAGGTGTCTTATAGACTAAAGGAGAGAGGATGTGTATGATTGGCAGATCATTTGCTTAGGCTATTGAGTCAATCGTGAGATGTAAAGTACCACACCAGATGTTGTTTATGCACTAGTTGCGATAAGTTTATATTAATCCAATCCTGAAGAAATATAAGGAAACAGTTTTAGAACATGAGTGTATGTTCTACGGATTTGATGACGGCAGCCTCCTTCGGGAGACGGTTATCATTCCGGGCTTCCAATGTGACCAGGATGACAGAATGATTGTCAGAGTTATAGTTTTCCTTCTGACGAGGGACGGTATTATGGACAGGTGGTCTAAGAGGATACTGTGGAAGGCATGGTGCTGGATACTGATTAGGTTCAGTGATCGCTACAGTCTAAGAAGTTTGGATTTAGAGTTCATTTATGAACTAGGTCCCATCAGATATCCAGACATATTCTGAGATAGGTATTACTCGATTCGGGAGATGGCTTTCTCCACGAACTTGAGATTAAGAGAGACATAGAAAGAAACATCAGGGCGGATCCACTCACTGAGGCTATGAGTATGCGTCATCGCAATAATAGCCTTAAGTGCAAGTGGGAGATTGTTGGATATAGTGCCCTCTAAGTCGATTATTGGATTGCAGGTACGTGATTGCAATGATTGAGGGAGGACCTATACCGACATGACTGTCTTACTCGAGATGATAGTATGCTATCTGGTTTGTCTTTATCATCGTATACATGCTTTAGTTCACTGTTGCATGTTGATAGAGCCCATAGGATTCTTGCTTGACGGCCAGCAGTATGATGGCGATCATATACGTGGGAGCTGGGGTCTATAAGCACATTCTTAAAGTGTCCCTAGTCGTAGGAGTTTCGAGACAGGGCATCGATACTCCAGAGTAGACTAGTGTATACAGTCGAGACCCCGACGAGGGGCGGTGGCTGGTCTCACAAGCCATTGGTGTCAGTTGGTTCACCTAAGATGTATACAGGTGCTCATTGGGTACACCGGATAGGACTCGCCGGGAACATGCTAGTTGGTATTATATATATCGTCAGATAGCAGTTCCTTGGTGACATGAGTACAGGTTTGTTTGTCGACCTGAGATCGTCATTTGTCTCGTGTGAGTTCCCACTATGCTTTGATTTCTACCCAACCACGCTCAAAGGAGACGTGCAAACAGGTATTTTTTGGGTACAGTCTCGAGCCACATAGAGGCAGTGAGCGGATTGTCAGGGATTCGTCTCTCCCGGTATTGGGGGTTGATGTCTCACAATGCACGGGTGGCCGTCACTAGAAATCCTCGGCCGAGGTAGTGGAGAATTACTGATTTGGATCAGTAGTTTCTCAAGTGGTGATGGGCTTCATACCGACAGGAATTATCGCGTTATTAGGGGTCTGACTTTATCCACCCCCCTAGACTCGATATGCGATACTCTTAGACGAACGGACCGAACTGTACGGATATTGTCATTGTCAGGCTCAGTAGGGTTTCTGGATGAGTTCGCTCGTCAGCTTCCCTTCCAATCAATACATAGGCAAACGTTACGTACAGCTTGTACCTCTGACGTGCTAGAGGTTATACCCAGTGCCAGTGTGTTAATGAGTCATTAGAGTCCCCCATAGATAGTTTCCCAAGTTCGGGCGAAACGTTGTAGAGGCCGTATGTTTTTATGGCAGGGTTCGGAAAATGCACGTGCGTTTACGCACGTGTCATATTTCGGGCAGATAATACTGGTGGCTTTGGTTTAAGCCGCATCCGAGTATTATATTGTGTAGATATAATATCTTTGTCTCAGTTGCATTTGTCTTCGGTTGTAATACAAATGCGGGTATGTTTATACTGTTACGGGGTTATCCTGAAATTCGTTTCAGGATCGCTTTTGGAAGTTGCCAGTTTCCAGTATTCTATCGCCCGTATTTAACATTCGGTTAAATGCGGATTTATCTTTTCTTCCATGGGTGAGTCATGAGGATGAGTCATGAGTGTGGAAGCTTCTTGGATGATGACTAGGTTAGTGAGTCATTCATTTGCATTAATGGTTAATGAGGTGTTATTAGTGAGTCACCTTTTCATTAATGACTTTTGTTCTTGCTAAGATATTTGAGTGAGATCTTTTGTGTTATGATAAGGATCATATTCTTTTAGTCACCCGCCCATCTCTCCTACACTCACCCTCTTCCTTCATATAGTGGCCGGCGCCTCTCTTGTGAGGCATGGTTGTTCATTTTGGAGAAAAAAAATACAGTTTTGGTGTATGGAAATTTCATATCTCATTTCATTCCATCACAGTTTCAAAAGGAAACCTCATTAACCGTTCGTCCATGGCTTTGGACGAAGCGAGACAAAGTGTTCTACTCGTTCTCTACATCAATCTTGGTCATCTCTTTTAGCAAACTTGATGATCGAGTTGCCTCGGATCAGAGGCGGGAGCCCATTTAAAGATCCGTCGACGTGGTGCCACCTGGACGAGAAGACTGGAGATTCAGGAGATCGGAGCAGCCGCAACAAAGCGTGGGATGAAGGTTGTAGACCGAAGGAATCGGATCGTTCGGTATAACAGTTTTACCTACTTTGTAGTTTATTAGTTTAGCTTTAATGGCAGATCCGGGTTATAGTACGCGATAGCGCCAGTTTGTAAAAAGTTTTTGTTCCGCATCTGGCGTCTGTTAGACGGCCGGGGAGCTACCGTGGACTTACACAGAAAATATGGTTAGAACTCATAGCGGACTTCGACATAAACCTACAGTATCATCCTGGGAAGGTGAACGTAGTTCCTGATACACTTAGTCCCCAGTCATTAACAATGAACCTCACCGCTCAGTGAAATTACAGCAAGAATTGCACGGATTGGAGATCGAAGTAGCAATGCCAGGTAATACTTCATATTTGATGAACTTACTATAGGGTTCCTCTCGATGGCAGCTAGGTTTCGGGAGGCATCGTCCATACCATTTTTAAAAATTTGTCGTTAAAAGGAACTCTAAACATGATCGTTAACTAGAATACTATACGGAAACAAATAGTAAACCATTTACCATCTAAAGTGAAATAGAAATACAACCTTTGTAGATCGGTCCTTCACTTCAATAGCTCCGTGTTGTAGTCCCTTCACTGCGATCATGGTTCTCCCGGATTCTTGCATGGCTCCGCGAGGTGAAAAGAGCGATCTTGCTTGAAGTCTTCGAGGCCGAAGATGATCTACGTCGAGGGGATGCCAACTCAAGCTACTACTTCTCTAACTAAAGAATTAGTGATGCAAACACCCTATACTAAAGTGCTAATCTAGTAGAGGATGGAGAAATAGGAACTGGGCTCGCTTTAGAATTTCTTTTCTCACAATATTTCTCACTTAGATCAAACCCTAGAAAGCTTTTGAGCTTGAAGAAGAAGATGAACAAAATGAGATGAGAAAATAATGATCAAGTGAGAGAGTGAACCATGGTGAGTGAGTATCATATATTAACTCATGTAGAGACATAACCATGGCTAATCCAAATGGTTAGGTTAACAAATATCTAAAGTAAAAACAAAGTTAGTGGACTTTGTCAAAGCAAATCAAGCTTCTAAAAGTTTCATGCTCTTTTCAAATTTCCTCTAATTTTGTAATCACTTTAAATAATTATAACCCACCATTATACATAGAATGGTGTGTGTCTCATATACCCATGTACGATGTATCAACAACCATGATACAAAAAAAAACATTTTAATATATATATATATATATATATATATAAATGTGCACATATGAGAAAAATCCTTAAGTGAGCAAATGTTAGTTAATGTAAATTAGTATATCAAATATACAATTATACACTAAATTATTAAATCAACACTTGACTTAATAATTCGGTTATATCACATATAACCGACTAACATCCAATGCATCGACTTATCGAATCAACACTTGATTCGACAACCCGGCTATATCTCATATAACCGACCGATACAAAAGAAGCGAGAATAGAATACGGTATCACATACACGCATTATTCTCGGTCCCGCACATATCACATATGGGCCCTATTTCGTTTTTCCTGAGCCAGTAAAACCTCTATGTAGGACTCTAAAGACTCGACAATACGCCAGCAGTAGGCAATGATCACATCAAGCACCCACAAGCCGTCAACGGTACTAACTGGACATAACGGCTTACCGGGTGTTGAGCGATCAGAAGATCAGCAAGAAAGCCCGCTCCAACTCCTGCAAAAACCTGACGGTAACACTTGCCGTACAGTCCGGCCTCCTCGTCTGATATGTCGCATATCAGGTCTAGGGGTGGTAAAACGTCAGACCCCAATAACCGATAAGTCATGCCAATGTGAGGCTAATAACGGGTAGAGAAACTACTGGCAACACTTACCAGTAAATCTCTAAACCAGCCCTGGCCAGTGACTTCCCTGTTATGGCCAATCATGCAAAGCGCAACATCAACTCCCAATACCGGGAGAGACGAAACCCCTCCTATCGCTCATTTCCTCCATATGACTCGGGACTCTACCCAAAAACCACCGTTTTGTATGCCCTCTTGGATGTGGTAAGGTGGAAATCACACAAGACTCTATAATGATCTCGGGTCTACAGACTAACCTATACAAGTGTCACGAGAGAACTGCCATCTGACGTGAGGTATAATACCATCTGGGAGCTCTCGGCGAGTCCGTCCAGTGTACCCAGTCTCCACTGAGCACCCGTATACCATCTCTGATGTCAAACACCAATGGATATGTGATCATCCATCGCCCATCTCATGGGTCGAGAAGCGTATACGCTAGTCTACTCTGGTATATCGATGCCATGTCTCGATACACCCATGACTAGGAACGTTAAAGGATGAACTTATGGACTACCATGGACCCACTAGTATGATCTGCATCATAGTCCTGATTGTCAAGTAAACATCCTTTGGGCTTTACCAACATGTAACCAAAAGACAGTATGAAGGGACAAGTATACATGTTATGATAAAGAGCAACAAGATAGCATACTATCATGTCGAGCAAGAAAGTCCTCTCTTTATATGTCCAAGCATCCAATATAATATACATCATATGTACAATACTGGCCTCTAGGGCATACATGTTAGTGTATATGCCCTTGAGGCCATCACTGTATCATACTAGTATGTATATTACTTGATGGAAGCTTGGGATATTCACAGTTGTATATACAATCTTCCTCGAAATGGTAGTATGCTACTTGGTTTGTCTCTGCTTTAATGTGTACATGTGTTTCTTTTATTATATCACCTATACGCATTAGTGGAGCCCTTAGGATCTTTGCTTGATTACCAGCGTTGTGATAGCAGTCACACTCATGGGGGCTGGGTAATCTACAAGCACATCCTTATTTACACATCCCTGGTCGTGGGATTATCGAGACAGGGCATCGATACTCCGGAGTAGACTAGCGTATGTGCTTCTTATCCCAACACGGGAGACGGTCTGTCCCACAGCCGTCAGTACGTCGTACTTGAGATAGTATGCGGGTGCTCGTTAGGTTACGAGTACACTGGACAGGACTCGTCAGGAACTGTTGGTTGGTATTATACCTATCGTCAGTTATCAGTTCCCAGGTGACATGAGTACAGCTTAGTCCGCTGACTTGACACTGTCACTTCGCCACGAGTGTGTTCCCACTGTACTTTGATTACTACCCTACCACGGCTCAAAGGAGTCATGCAAACAGGTAGTAGTTGGGTGCAGTCCCGAAGCACTTGGAGGCAGTGACGGTTAGACAGGATTCGTCTCTCCCGGTATTGGGGGTTGACATCGCACTGTGTCCAGGAGAGCCATTACACAAGTAGTCCCTGGCCAGGGCAAGCGAGGTATACTGGTAGGTTTCCAGTGTTATCTCAGGGTGTTCTGGGCTACACTCCGATATGACTTGTACCGCTATTAGGGGACTGACGTTTACCGCCCCCCTAGGCCCGCCATGCGATGTATCAGACGAACAGACCGGACTGAGACTGTCACATTCAGGATCAGTAGGAGTTCAGATGGGTTCACCTCGTCAGTCTTCTTATCGGCATCTACCTGGGGACCGTTACGTACAGCTAGTGCCGCTTGCGGTCTGTGGTTAAACCCACTGCCAGCGTAGTGTCGAGTCTTTAGAGTCCCACACAGAGAGTTATTCGCCTTTAGGCAAAATGAGTAGAGGTCGCATGGTTTTGCGACAGGGTTCGTTCACATCCACGCACTTGTGCACCTTTGCTGTCCGGACAGCTTATACTAGCGGGCTTTGGTTTAAGCCGGATCCTAGTATATGATTTGGGATTGGTTTTATCTCTTTGTATTCGTGTTCCTCGGATCACGGATACGGGTGCGTATGCACAGTTGACCGAGACAGAGGGAGAGGACTTTGATTAGGGTTGATGACCATTGTCATTTTCTTAACCCTAATGCTTATGTGTGAATTATGATTAATTGATATTAGTTAAATATAATTGTGCATGATTAGGGTTGTTGACCATTTGACTACATTTGACTTGTTGACCTAGGTTGACATGTTGACCATCATCATTCCATATGAAAGATGCTCTTTGATCCTTGCAATTTGTATTTAATGTGAAATGATAATGGTCAAGTCTTGATTAACCATGACAATTATCTTAGATAATTATCTAATTTACATAATTCACATATATGAGAGAAGGATGGTTCATTTCATATTCATTCTATCACATTAGTTCTCTCTCCTCCTCTTCCTCTCTCTCTAGATCTACCCTCTCATGAGTTGAGAATCACTTGAGCTTGAGATAAATCACTCTAAAATACTCTCTACTCTATTCTAAGGTTCTAGGATTAGCACTCCAAGCATCTTATTTACTTCTAGCTTGAAGTTGAAGCCAAAGGTTGAGCTCTCGGGTGGATCCTTCTTCGACTAGAGAAGGAGACAAGAAGATCATATCTTTCACTCCAAGGAGCAAGGAGAGAAGGACATAAAGCCCTAGGTATAACCTCTCTTCCAAGTAGCTAAACTCCTTTTAGCTTTGTAGTTAGTTTTTGTTTAGAAAAGATCCTCCTTTAGTTAGTCCATGTTGCCTAGTGCGATAAAAATCAGATTTTTATACCGTTTCCGCCTCCCCGCAAATACCGGGGTGGGCAACATGGACTTACAATACATACAACTAACAATCTCCCACTTGCACTAGGGCCAGCTGCTGTAGTATCTCATACCGAGCATCCCGAAGAGTCTCTCGAACTGTATCTGGGGAATGGTCTTCGTGAGTGGATCCGCTGTGTTGTTCTTCGTGTCAACCCTCCTGACCTCGATATCCCGGCGATCAACTATCTCCCGGATCTGGTGATACCGCCTCAGAATATGCATGGATCACTGATGGGACCTGGGTTCCTTGGCCAAAGCCACCGCTCCATTGTTATCACAATACAAAGGTATTAGATCCTTAATGGATGGAACCACTCCAAGTTCAGTTATGAACTTCTTGATCCACACAGCCTCTTTGGCAGCATTGTTGGCAGCGATGTATTCAACCTCCATCGTCGAGTCTGCCACGGTTTCCTTCTTGGAACTCTTCCAGCATACCGCCCCTCCGTAGAGGATAAAGACAAATCCCGAGTGCGACTTAGAGTCGTCCTTATCACTCTGGAAGCTCAAATCGGTAAAAGACTTCACTTGGAGTTCTTCGTTACCATACAACAAGAGCATCTCTTTAGTCCTTCGTAAGTACTTCAGAATGCTCTTCACAGCTGTCCAGCGACTCTCTCCAGGATCTGCTTGATACCTACTCACTACACTTAGTGAGTTTGCTACATCGGTTCTCGTTCATAGCATCGCGTACATGATAGAGCTGTAAGTCCCTGCTACCTCTCCCGGTACTTTCGGGCATGCGGAATTTGGTGAAAAACAATTTTCTTAGAGGTGGTACCATGGTCTCAAAACCGGATCTTTGTTAAACATCTAACTAACAAACTAACTACGAGTTGCTAACTACTCGGTTAGGGGGTTATACCTTTCTTTTTCTCGAACTCCTTCGTCTTCAAGCTTCGATGGTCGTCCGAATCGGCTTCTCCCCGTCGTCTCCTTGCGCCGAAGATAGATCTACCTGAAAGCTTCAACCTTTGGCTCCTTCTTCGAACTTTGAAGAAACTAGTTCACTCGGTTTGCTAAACCTTGTGAACTAGAGTGAGTAGAGAAGAGTTTGTATGGGATTTTATCTATGGTTCTTGGTTCTCAAGTCATGAGACAAGTGAACCATAGAGTCAAGAGAGGGAGAGCAAGAGGAGGAGATGAGAGCTCAAGAACAAGACAGAGAATGAGCATGAAAGAATGAGAGAAGACTTTTCTCATTTGGCTCTCATAATCCAAAACAATCATAACACCTCATATCAGTCAAGTATTATGTGATGGTTTAGGCAACCATAGCTATATCATTTCATGCACTCATTTTGCACAAAAGAGCAAGCAAGCAAAAGCCTTTGCCATGAAATGATAGCTATAGTTATCATGATGGTCAAATAGTCAAGCCTAGTCAACCGGTCCACAAAGTCAACAAGTCAACAAAAGTCAACAAGTCAACAAAGTCAATCCCTCAACAACCATGTCACCATAATACTTAATTAGTATAATTGTTAATCACATATCATATTCTCATTAGGGTTGAGCAAAAAGTCCATAGTCAACTGTCAACGGTCAACAACCCTAATGAGAATCCCCTGCCTCTGTCTCTCCGTCAACTGTGCATACACACCCGCATCCGCGTTGCGAGGAACACGAATATAAACTGGATAAATCCAATCAAAATACATACACTAGGATCTGGCTTAAACCAAAGCCCGCTAGTGTCAACTGTCCGGACACTGTACGTGCACAAGTGCATGGATGTGACCGAACCCTGTCGCAAAACCATGCGACCTCTACTCTTTTGCCTAAAGGTGAATAGCTTTCTGTGTGGGACTCTAAAGACTCGACACTACGCTGGCAGTGGGTTTAACCACAGACCGCAAGCGACATAGCTGTGCGTAACGGTCCCCAGGTAGATGCCGACAAGAAGACTGACGAGGTGAAACCCATCTGAACTCCTACTGAGCCTGAATGTGACAATCTCCGTACAGTCCGGTCTATTCGTCTGATACATCGCATGGCGGGCCTAGGGGGCGGTAAACGTCAGTCCTCCAATAGCGGTACAAGTTGTGTCGGAGTGAAGCCCAAAACACCCTGAGATAACACCGGAAGCCTACCAGTATATCTCGTTTGCCCTGTCCAGGGACTACTCGTGTAATGGCTCTCCTAGACACAGCGCGATGTCAACCCCCAATACCGGGAGAGGCGAATCTTGTCTAACCGTCACTGCCTCCAAGTGCTTCGGGACTGCACCCAACTACCACCTGTTTGCACGACTCCTTTGAGCCGTGGTAGGGTAGTAATCAAAGTACAGTGGGAACACACTCGAGGCGAAGTGACAGTGTCAATTCAGCGGACTAAGCTATACTCATGTCACCTGGGAACTGATAACTGACGATAGGCATAATACCAACTAGTCAGTTCCCGACGAGTCCTGTCCAGTGTACTCGTAACCCAACGAGCACCCCCATACTATCTCAAGTACGACGTACCGACAGCTGTGGGACAGACCGTCTCCCACACTGGGATGAGAAGTGCATGCGCTAGTCTACTCCGGAGTATCGATGCCCTGTCTCGATAGTCCTGCGACCAGGGACCTGCATAAGGATGTGCTTATAGATTACCCTGCCCCACTAGTGTGACCGCCATCACAACGCTGGTAATCAAGCAAAGATCCTAAGGGCTCCACTAATGTGTATAGGCGATATACTAAAATAAACACATGTACACATTGAAGTAGAAACAAACCAAGTAGCATACTACTATTTTGAGCAAGATTGTATATACAAGGTGAATATCCCAAGCTTCCATTAAGTAATATACAAACTAGTATGATACAGTAATGGCCTCTAGGGCATATACACTAACAATCTCCCACTTGCACTAAGGCCATGTACCGGCGTATCGAAGACCTATCATCTCGATCAGCCGCTCGAACTGAGTCTGGAGCAAGGCCTTGGTGAATGGATCTGCAGTGTTATCTTCTGAAGCGACTCTCCGAACCTCGATCTCCTGGCGATCCACGATCTCCCTGATCAGGTGATACCGCCTCAAGATGTGTCTGGATCTCTCATGGGACCTGGGTTCCTTCGCTAAAGCTATAGCCCCGTTGTTGTCGCAATACAGAGGTATTGGATCAAAAATGGACGGAACCACCTGAAGCTCTTTCAAGAACGTCCTCATCCAGACAGCTTCTTTTGCGGCATCAGATGCAGCGATGTATTCCGTTTACATCATCGAGTCTGCAACGGTTTCCTGTTTGGAACTCTTCCAACACACCGCCCCTCTATTGAGGGTAAAGACAAAACCCGACATGGACTTGTAATCATCCTTGTCACTCTGGAAGATGGATTCAGCAAAGGCCTCGATCTGGAGGTCTTTTCCGCCATACACCAAGAACATCTCCTTAGTCCTTCTGAGGTACTTGAGAATGTTCTTTACTGCTATCCAGTGTTTCTCCCCAGGGTTTGACTGATACCGGCTTACCACACTCAGTGCATAAGCTACATCCTGTCTGGTACACAACATCGCATACATTATAGACCCTACCGCAGAAGCGTAGGGTATAATAGACATGCGATCCCTCTCTAAATCAGTCTTGGGAGACATCTCTTTAGAGAGGGTGATCCCGTGACAAGCCGGTAGGTTACCGCGCTTGGAATCTTCCATACAGAATCTTTTCAGTATGGTGTCGATGTACCTGGACTGTGAAAGTCCTAATATCCTCTTGGATCTATCACGATGGATCCGGATCCCCAGGATGTATGAGGCATCACCCAGGTCTTTCATGGAGAACCAGTGTGACAAGAACCCCTTGATAAATTGTAGCATAGGAATGTCATTTCCTATTAAGAGAATGTCATCCATGTACAAAACGAGGAATACTACAGTTTTCGCTACAAATCTACAATAGATGCATGGTTCATCTGGATTTTTGATAAAGCCAAATTCCTTGACCGTTTCATCAAAACAGATGTTCCAACTCCGCGATGCCTGCTTTAGTCCATAGATGGACTTAAGCAACTTGCACACCTTTCCGCTGCTCCCACTCTGAATGAAACCCTCTGGTTGGTCCATATAGACACACTCCTCTAAATTTCCATTTAGAAAAGCGGTCTTTACGTCCATTTGCCAGATCTCATAATCGTGGAAGGCAGCAATGGCAAGAAGGTTCCGAATGGATTTCAGCATAGCCACTGGAGAAAAAGTTTCGTCATAGTCCAAGCCAGGTCTTTGACGGAAACCCTTTGCAACAAGTCTAGCTTTATAGGTCTCAACCTGTCCATCTACACTAATCTTCCTTTTGAAGATCCACTTGCATCCTACGGGTTTTACACCGTCTGGAGCAATGTCCAACGTCCATACTTTGTTGGTGTACATGGACTCCATTTTGGTCCGCATTGCATCCAGCCATTTTACTGAGTCAACGCTCTGAACGGCCTGCTGGAAGTTAGTAGGCTCATCATAATCTATGATGCAATCCTCTCTATCCCCGTCTATGAGAAAACCGTAGTATCTCTCGGATGGATGAGACTGCCTACTACTCCTGTGGAGCGGCGTAGGAATGTCCTGTTCTTTTGAACCCTCTGGTTCCACTGAGCTTTCAGTAATAGTCTATGGTTCTGGAATTTCTTCCAGTTCTACTGTGCTCCCACTAATTTCCTTTTCCAAGAACTGGTGTTCTAGAAAGTGGGCATTACGAGACACAAGGACTTTTTGTTCCTCTGCGTGGTAGAAAAGATACCCCCTGGTGTTCTTTGGGTATCCCACAAACTTGCACAGTAATGAGCGTGCCTCGAGTTTGTCCGCATGCTGCTTTTTGACAAAAGCTGGACATCCCCAGATCTTCAGATATTGATGATAGGGTTTCTTCCCACTCCATAACTCATAAGGTGTGGTAGGCACAGTCTTAGTGGGAACTCGGTTCAAAAGGTATGCAGCTGATTCTAGCGCATACCCCCAGAATGATCGCGGTAACTCAGCGTTACTCATCATGGACCGTACCATATCCAATAGTGTTCGGTTCCGTCTCTCCGATACACCAGTATGTTGTGGAGTGTATGGAGGAGTAAGCTGAGAGAGAATTCCGTTCTCTTTTAAATAGTCCAGGAACTCGGCACTCAAGTATTCACCACCTCGATCCGATCTTAGAATCTTGATACTTTTGCCGGTTTGTTATTCTACTTCATTCTTATATTCCCGGAATTTTCCAAAGGCTTCGGACTTATGTTTCATTAAGAAGACATAACCGTACCTTGAAAAGTCATCCGTAAAAATAATGAAGTAAGAATAACCGCTTCGCGCATGTGTAGACATTGGACCGCACACATCACTGTGTACGAGTCCCAAGAGCTCGCTCGCTCTTACTCCATGTCCAGTGAACGGAGTCTTTGTCATCTTTCCTTTGAGACAGAATTGACAAGTGGCATACGATTGATATTCGAACGGATTCAAATATCCTTCTGTATGTAACTTCGTCAACCTTCTCTCATTGATGTGACCCAGTCTACAATGCCATAAGAAAGTCTGATTTATTTCCGGAGACTTTCTTTTGTGTGTATTTTGGACATTGAAAATCTGTGGTTGGTTTAATACGTATATACCATTGCCCAATGTACCTGACCCAATCAGAACTTGATTAAGGTGAATGTTTACAACATTGCTTACAAACGCAAATTCATAACCTTCTTTAGAAACCAAAGATACAGAAATGATATTACAAGTTGCGTTGGGTACAAAAAAAACAATTACGCAAAACCAAAACATGTCCATCTGACATTCCCAGGTGATAGTCCCCCACGGCTTTAGCATCCATGCTAGCTCCGTTCGCAACTCTGAGGGTCATGTCACCTGCTTTCAAAACACTACGGTTTCTCAACGCCTGCAAAGAATTACAGATATGAGATCCTGATCCGGTATCCAATACCCAGGAAGTAGAGTTTATTGAAAGACAGTTTTCAATAACATACACACCTGAAGCTGAAACTGCAACCGCTTCAATTCCTGTGTTCTGGCCTTCCAGGCCCTGCAATCATTCTTCCAGTGTCCTTTCTTATAACAATAGAAGCATTCTTCCTTATCCACAAGCTTCCCTGCTTTCTTTGTTGCTTTAGCTTTTCCCTTCGTATCCACTTTACTAACACCGCCTCTTGGTTTGGCGGGGGCTTTCTTCTTCTTTCCCTGGGCTTTCGCCTTGGACCTAGAAGAAGATGATCCTCCTACAAACAAAGTGGATGTTTCCCTACCTTTCTGTAGGATGCCCTCTGCGCTCCTCAGCATGTTGAGGAGCTCTGAAAGTTCAACTTCTTTTTCTTGTAAGTTGAAGTTCAGTATAAACTGGGCGTAAGTGGAAGGAAGGGACTGGAGAACTAAGTTCGTATAGAGCTCACTCTCTAATGTGGTCCCTAGGTCCGCGAGCTCCTCAATGTAGCCGATCATCTTAAGCACGTGTTTTGCTACTGATGATCCGACGGCCATCCTTGCCGAAAATAACTTTTCGACTCTTCGTATCTTGCGATACGAGATTGCTTTCCATACAGTTCTTTTGTATGAAGAAATATGGATTCCAAGTCCATATTCCCGTGCCTCCTCTGATGTTCATTGTCCATAGAGGCAAGTACGAGGCACTTGGCCTTCGCGCTATCAATCTCCCAAGTCTTACGGATTTCCTTATCCGCGACGCTGGAAGTGGGACCAGGGACAGGGGGAGCTTTGGTGGCAAGAAGATACCCCAGCTTATCGTAAGTGATTGCCATCTTGACATTCCTGAGCCAATCTTTGTAGTTTGGCCCTGTCAGTATGTTTTTATCTAGAAGTAACTTAAGTCCAGTCATGTCGATTGGTCGCTGCAATTAGGAGAGAGAAGAAAAAACACTCAGCATGATGCTCTTGCAAGTTTAAAGTGGTTTTTAGTTTGTCTAAACAGGATGGCTCCCACTGTTTCTCGAATCCCTCCTCAAACCAAAAAGGAAGAATTAGTCAGGATCAATCTCACCATACAATACTTGCTTAACCGTTCGGCCAGGCTGGTGTCGGTACTTCGAGGGAGGTTTTCCAACGCTTTCGCGAAGTTCCTTAATTAAATAACCACTTTTCCCTGGGGACGTAGCCCCGCTAACACCTTTCTAGACACCTACTAGGTTTATAGCATTGATCGTTTAGTGAGAAATTTCCCGAGGAGTAGCATATACTCACAGTAGGATCGGGATCCAAATATCATCGCGTGACGAAACTGAAGGAATCCTACCAGAATCATCACACTCCAAATGGTATGCAACACTAGCAAGTTTCAGTTCTTTTGAAACTCCCGATGTGGATTTTTGCCCCATGCTCTTATGACCTTGGCGTGAGGTCAAAATGTCATAAGTGACATGTCAAGTTCTTCCCATCATTATTCAGGTTAATTTGAATCCACCCGTACCTACCTTTGACGTAGGCCAAAATGGTAGTACGGCTGTCCCAAACCAACGCATTCTATCTATGCAACAGATAAATACCCGGCAGCTACCAATCACTATGCCTTGGCGTGAGGTCAAAATACATAGCTTGAATACTACCGAATATTTAACTGAAATGATGGAGGGCTACGAATGGTTTTGGCAAAACCGTGAACGTAGTGAACTTGATATAATCGATGGAACGAGATAGCTTTTAAAAGGAGTGGCTCAAGCTCCGCATTTAAAAGTTAGTTTTGAAAAGAACCGAGTGGTTTTCCGAAAGTGTTCCAACGATTTTAACTTGGTTTATTTTCTTGCATTAGTTCTTTTAATGCGTGATATTCTTGCATTAGTTCTTTTAATGCGTCCCATCATTTAATCCTACCATTGCAGAAAACAACCAAAATATGACGTTCGCTTATGCCATTCGCATTCGCCACGGGGCCCCGTCATTACCCGTTAGGTTACTTAACTAACGACAGAGCGGGGGCTGGGCTAGCGCGGCTGTAAAACATAAGCAACGCCTAAATAATATCATATATAGATATATTGCAATGATAGACATTTCAGATCACAGATGAACACATTGGATATACTAGGAACCCGCAATTCGTACGAGCCTGTAAGGAAAAGCAGATTACACGGTCGCGGTGAATAGCCAAAACCCCACCCAAGACCCCTATGGGTGCGGCAAACTACCCGCCAAGTACCCGAAGCGAAGCAACTTCCCTCAACTCCGTGAGTGGGCCACTCGGCACTTCAGCATACCCGGTAGTTTGTGCACCCCCTCCATGGGTCTATTCTAGGAGCAAAAACAGTAAAAAGAAATTATACAATGACGGCTACAACCCCGACCCGGTTGTGCGGCCATACAAATAATTATTACATCAATTTACAAATTTACATGAATTGAAAGAAAAGAAAACTCTCGTCTCAAAACCCCCGGCTATTCTCCCGCGACAATCCAATGAATTCATATACACATTCCAGCAACATTACAGATCGATATATAGCGATTAGTAGACGTTCAATACAAATATCACATCACAGAAAAACCCGTCAGCTTAAGTCTTTTAGAAGTTCGATCAAAAATACGGATTTATAGGCCCCAAATACAAAATTTTCGTTCTGGAAAATCTGGGCAGAAAATACGTATTCCAAAAATCCCAAAACAACACCAGAAATACACTGCACCAAATATGGACCCCGGCCGAGTCAACTCGGCCGCGGAACCGCGGCGGGAGCGTGCTCCCGCCGCGTTTTCGCTGCGCTTTGAATCGATCGTGGGACCAAATTTGGTGGTTATTCAAATAAAAGCCTGAGCCGATTTTTAAGATGAAAATTATCAACTTTTGAAAAGAATAAAAATCGGCAGAAACTTGACTATTCGGGTTCGTTTCGTGAATTTTTCTTTGATCGATCTTCTAGCTACTTTGCTAACATGTTAGATAGAGTTTAACTAGGCTCTGATACCACTGTAAGTCCATGCTACCTCTCCCGGTACTTTCGGGCATGCGGAATTTGGTGAAAAACAATTTGCTTAGAGGTGGTACCATGGACTCAAAACCGGATCTTTGTTAAACATCTAACTAACAACCTAACTACGAGTTGCTAACTACTCGGTTAGGGGGTTATACCTTTCTTTTTCTCGAACTCCTTCGTCTTCAAGTTTCGATGGTCGTCCGAATCGGCTTCTCCCCGTCGTCTCCTTGCGCCGAAGATAGATCCACCTGAAAGCTTCAACCTTTGGCTCCTTCTTCAAACTTTGAAGAAACTAGTTCACTCGGTTTGCTAAACCTTGTGAACTAGAGTGAGTAGAGAAGAGTTTGTATGGGTTTTTATCTATGGTTCTTGGTTCTCAACTCATGAGACAAGTGAACCATAGAGTCAAGAGAGGGAGAGCAAGAGGAGGAGATGAGAGCTCAAGAATAAGAGAGAGAATGAGCATGAAAGAATGAGATAAGACTTTTCTCATTTGGCTCTCATAATCCAAAACAATCATAACACCTCATATCAATCAAGTATTATGTGATGGTTTAGGCAACCATAGCCATATCATTTCATGAACTCATTTTGCACAAAAGAGCAAGCAAGCAAAAGTCTTTGCCATGAAATGATAGCTATAGTTATCATGATGGTCAAATAGTCAAGCCTAGTCAACCGGTCAACAAAGTCAACAAGCCAACAAAAGTCAACAAGTCAACAAAGTCAATCCCTCAACAACCATGTCACCATAATACTTAATTAGTATAATTGTTAATCACATATCATATTCTCATTAGGATTGAGCAAAAAGTCAATAGTGAACTGTCAACGGTCAACAACCCTAATGAGAATCCTCTGCCTCTGTCTCTCCGTCAACTGTGCATACACACCGGCATCCGCGTTCCGAGGAACACGAATACAAACTGGATAAATCCAATCCCAATACATACACTAGGATCTGGCTTAAACCAAAGCCCGCTAGTGTCAACTGTCCGGACACTGTACGTGCACAAGTGCACGGATGTGACCGAAGCCTGTCGCAAAACCATGCGACCTGCCGCAAAACCATGCGACCTCTACTCTTTTGCCTAAAGGCGAATAGATTTCTGTGTGGGACTCTAAAGACTCGACACTACGCTGGCAGTGGGTTTCACCACAGACCGCAAGCGGCACTAGCTGTGCGTAACGGTCCCCAGGTAGATGCCGACAAGAAGACTGACGAGGTGAAACCCATCTGAACTCCTACTGAGCCTGAATGTGACAATCTCCGTACAGTTCGGTCTGTTCGTCTGATACATCGCATGGCGGGCCTAAGGGGCGGTAAACGTCAGTCCCCCAATAGCGGTACAAGTCGTGTCGGAGTGAAGCCCAAAACACCCTGAGATAACACTGGAAGCCTACCAGTATATCTCGTTTGCCCTGGCCAGGGACTACTCGTGTAATGGCTCTCCTAGATACAGCGCGATGTCAACCCCCAATACCGGGAGAGACGAATCATGTCTAACCGTCACTGCCTCCAAGTGCTTCGGGACTGCACCCAACTTCCACCAGTTTGCACGACTCCTTTGAGCCATGGAAGGGTAGTAATCAAAGTACAGTGGGAACACACTCGAGGCGAAGTGTCAGTGTCAAGTCAGCGGACTAAGCTGTACTCATGTCACCTGGGAACTGATAACTGACGATAGGCATAATACCAACTAGTCAGTTCCTGACGAGTCCTGTCCAGTGTACTCGTAACCCAACGAGCACCCGCATACTATCTCAAGTACGACGTAACGACGGCTGTGGGACAGACCGTATCCCACACTGGGATGAGAAGCGCATGCGCTAGTCTACTCCGGAGTATCGATACCCTGTTTCGATAGTCCTGCGACCAGGGACCTGCATAAGGATGTGCTTATAGATTACCCAGCCCCACTAGTGTGACTGCCATCACAACGCTGGTAATCAAGCAAAGATCCTAAGGGCTCCACTAATGTGTATAGGAGATATACTAAAATAAACACATGTACACATTGAAGTAGAAACAAACCAAGTAGCATACTACTATTTTGAGCAAGATTGTATATATAATGTGAATATCCCAATCTTCCATTAAGTAATATACAAACTAGTATGATACAGTAATGGCCTCTAGGGCATATACACTAACAAGAGCCTACTGCCGAAGCATAGGGTATCCCTTGCATGCGAGCACTCTCCAAATAAGTCTTGGGAGATATCTTTTTGGAGAGAGTGTGCCCAAAGATCGTGGGTAAAAACCCACGCTTGGATTCTTCCATACTAAACCGCTTTAGTATAGTGTCAATGTACCAGGATTGGGACAATCCCAGTATCCGTTTAGATCTATCTCTAAAGATCTTAATCCCTAAGATGTAGGAGGCATCCCCTAGATATTTCATTGAGAATCGCTGTGATAAGAAGAGCTTGACCGATTGCAGCATAAGAATATCATTTTCTATCAAGAGTATGTCGTCCACGTACAATACGAGGAAGACAACCTTACTCTCTGCTACCTTCTTGTATATACAAGGTTCATCTACGTTTTTGACGAAATCAAACTCTTTGATAAAGAAATCAAAGCAGATGTTCCAACTCCGTGATGCTTGCTTTAATCCATAAATGGATTTAAGCAGCTTGCACACCTTCCCGCTGCTCCCACTAGCTACGAAGCCCTCTGGCTGAGTCATGTACACGCTCTCTTCTAAATCACCATTTAGAAAGGCGGTCTTAACATCCATTTGCCATATTTCCTAGTCATGATATGTAGCGATGGCAAGCATGATCCGGATGGATTTAAGCATAGCCACTGGAGAAAAGGTTTCGTCATAATCCACACCTGGTTTTTAATGAAAACCCTTTGCAAAAAGTCTAGTTTTGAAAGTCTCCACTTTCCCATCTACAACAAGTTTCTTCTTGAAGATCTACTTGCTCCCAATGGGTTTTACCCCTTCAGGAGCATCTTCTAAAGTCCATACTTTGTTGGTGTACATGGATTCCATCTCGGACCGCATTGCATCCATCCATTTCACTGAGTCTCCACTCGTGATGGCCTGCTCGAAGCTAGTTGGGTCATCATCCTCTATGATGCAATCCTCGCTCCCACCATCCATGAGAAAACCGTAGTATCTCTCTGGTGGGTGAGGAACCCTACTAGATCGGCGGAGTGGCTGGGGTTCGTTGGGAACTACCGAATCCTCTGGTTCCACCAATTCTTCTGTTGCGGCTTTTGTAGCTGGAACCTCTTCCTGTTCTACCTCATGACCACTAATCTCTTTTGCAAGAAATTCCTTTTCTAAAAAGGTGGCATGCCGAGAAACAAACACCCTTTGCTCCTCAGTGCGGTAGAAGATATACCTTTGTGAATTTTTGGGATATCCTACAAATTTGCATAGAACAGACCGTGCCTCGAGTTTGTCCCGATTTTGTCGTTTGACATAGGCTGTACAACCCCATATCTTAACATAATTAAGACATAGTCTCCTTCCTTTCCATATCTCATATAGAGTGGTAGGCACAGATTTGGTGGGGCCATGTTCAATAGATGTATGGCTATCTCTAGCGCGCACCCCCAGAAGAAAACAGGTATCTCAGCTGTGCTCGTCATTGAGCGCACCATATCTAATAGGGTGCGGTTCCTCCGTTCCGATACACCGTTGTGCTGTGGTGTATATGATGGAGTCAGCTGAGAGAGAATCCCATTCTCTTTTAGTAAGTCCAGGAATTCATTGCTCAAGTATTCACCTCCTCGATCCGATCGAAGGATTTTAATACTTATCCTGGTTTGGTTCTCGACTTCTTGTTTATATTCTCTAAATTTCTCAAAAGCTTCAGACTTGTGTTTTATCAAGAATACATGTCCGTATCTTGAGAGATCGTTAGTGAATGTAATGAAGTACGAAGAACTATCCCTAGCATGTGAAGACATGGGACCGCATACATCACTATGTATCAGTCCAAAGAGTTCAGTAACTCTTTCTCCGTGTCCCGTAAACGGATTTTTGGTCAACTTGCCTTTGAGACATAACTGACAAGTGTCATAAGAAGAAAATTCAAACGGTTTCAAATATCCATCTTTATGCAACTTAGCTAACCGTGTCGCATTGATATGACCAAGTCTACAATGACACAAGAAGGATTCGTTCATTTCTGAACTCTTCCTCTTGTGTGTGTATGTTATGTTCAGACCTTTTGATTGATTTAGAACATAAATGCAATTGCACAACGTGCCTGATCCAACCAACTTTTGGTTCAGGAAAACGTTCATAACATTATCCTGTAATACAAAATTATATCCCTCTTTGGACAACAAAGAAACCGATATAATGTTGCATATCAGGTTCGGCATGTAATAGCATTCCTTCAGAATCAATGTATTACCAGTTGGTAATACAAGGTGATATTCCCCGACGGTTTTAGCTGCAACAATTGCACCATTTCCAACCCTTATGTCTTCATCACCTTCTCCAAGTTCTCTACCTTTTCTCAGCCCATGTAACTGGTTACATATATAGGATCCTGACCCTGTATCTAATACCCAGGACGTAGAGCAAATGGAGATACAGTTCTCTGTAATGAACACACCCGAAGAAAATGCATCAACATGTATTTTCTTCATTCGGGTGGCATGGGAATTCTGGTATTCCCCTATATCCTTTTCAGTCTTATAACTTTTATAAGAAAGAACGGAACCAACGTTTCCCAGCACAGTATAACATGTGGGTTCGGTCAATACATCTATATTATTATCTTGATTATAGCATGATATGGTCGCTACCTGGAGAGAGAGAAGAAAACACTTTAGCGTATGCTCTTGCAAGATCAGATTGGTTATTATTTTATCTAATCAGGATGGCTCCCACCGTTTTTATCAAATCTTCCTTCAAACCCTAAAAGGAAATACTAGCCGGGATTAATTACACCCTACAACTTCGCCAATCTTTCAGCCAGGCCAGTGTCGGTACTTTGAGGGAGGTTCCCTGTGCTTTCGCACGGACCTAATTAAAATAAACCTCGTTTTCCCATAGGCGTAACCCCGTTGACACCTTTCTAGACACCTACTTGATTGGCTAATTGTCCTGTGTAAAACTCTCCTAGGAGTAACAATTACTCGCAGTGGGTATCGGGATCCAACTATCATATAGAAGGTATGCAATCTCATTGCAAATTTCAACACTTGAAATTCCCGATAATATTTTTCCCCCTAACGTGCTATGACCTTGACGAAACCCAACAAACCATAGCCCGCTAGTCAAGTTCAACCCGTACATTTCTTGATTGAATCAAACCCACCCGCACGACCCTTGACGAAAGCCAACAAAGTCGTACGACTACCCTAATCCAATCACATCATATGCAGCAGATAAGTAGTATATAGCTACCGCACACTACACCTTGACGAAAGCCAACAAATGCAGCACGAATACTATATACTACTTATCTGAAATGACGGAGGGCTACGACAGGTTTTTCAGAAAACCTATTGCTTAATGAACTTGATATCGTTGTAGAAACAAGCGAATTTTGAAAAGGAGTTTTTTTAGGCTTTCATTAGTTTTGCGAAAGAGGTCATTCCTGGTGAAGGGATCTCGGCTCTTTCCTCATCGAATAAGGTGCTAGATATATAATATATATCACTATGCAAAGAAAAACTTCAAAAGCAATCAAAAGACAAACTGAGTGTTGTAGCATCTGCCAATTTTTCTAAAGAGGTCACTCCCGGTGAAGGGATCTCGGCTCTTTCTCATCAAATAAGGTGCGGGATATATCATATATATCACTATGCAAAGCAAAACTGTAGCTACCCTTTTTTTAAAAGTTTGATTCTACAAAATCTTTTAGGTTTCTTTTCTTTCATTAATCACATTAATGAAGTCCCATCATTTAAGTCACCTAAACATCACAGATAAATACGACGTACACTTATGCCATCCGCATTCGCCTCGATGTCCCGTCATGCACCGTTAGATTAGGTAACTAACGGCAGAGTGGGGCAGGGCTAGCGCAGGTGTAAAACATAAGTAACGTCTATATAATATATCATATATACTATATACAGTATTCATCTCAACATATCAAATGATCACATCACAGATATCGCAACAGAAGAAACATATGAAATAATGGATATATAGGAGGTCCGTGTTTTATTTTGAGGCTCTATAAAACACGGATTCCACGGTCGCGATGAATTGTTGGAGATAGTGCCCTCATAGTCAATTATTGGATCACAGGTACGTGATTGCAATGATTGCGGAGGACCTATACCGGTAGGACAATCTTACTCGAGATGATAGTATGCTATCTGGTTTGCCTTTATCAGTCGTGTACATGTTCAGGTGACTGATTACATGTTACATTTTGATAGAGCCCTTAGGATCTTGCTTTACCACCAACAGTATGATGGCGATCATATACGTGAGAGTTGGGTGGTTTATACGCATATCCTTAATTGTGGTCCCTAGTCGTGGGAGTTTCGAGACAGGGCATCGATACTCCAGAGTAGACTAGTGTGTACAGTCGAGACCCCGACGAGGGGCGGTGGCCGGTCTTACAAGCCACTGGTGTCAGTTGGATCATCTAAGATGTATACAGGTGCTCATTGGGTTATGAGTACACCGGACAGGACTCGCAGGGAATCTGCTAGTTAGTATTATATCTACCGTCAGATAGCAGTTCCCTGGTGACATGTGTACAGGTTAGTTCATCGACCTGAGGTCGTCATTTGTCTCGTGCGAGTTCCCACTGTGCTTTGATTTCTACCCTACCACGGCTCAAAGGAGTCGTGCAAACAGGTAGTTTTTGTGTACAGTCCCGAGCCATATGGAGGCACGTGAGCGGATCGGCAGGGGATTCGTCTCTCCCGGTATTGGGGGCGAGGTCGTGCTGTGTCTAGGAGAGCCATTACACAAAGTCCATGGCCATGGCAGGAGATTTACTGGTAGGTACTCCAGTAGTATCTCAGGGTGTGATTGGGCTTCACTCCGACACGACTTATACTGGTATTGGCGGTCTGACGTTACTAGCCCCCTAGGCAGATATGCGATACTCATAGACGAACGGACCGGACTGTATATATATTGTCACTGTTAGGCTCAGTAGGGTTTTCCGGATGAGTGCGCTCATCGGCATCCCTTGAGGTCGGTCTATGGGCAGCCGTTACGCATTGCTAGTGCCGCAGACGGTTTGTGGTTAAACCCACTGCCAGGGTACTGACGAGTCATTAGAGTCCCCCACAGACAGTTTCCCAAGTTCGGGCGAAACGTTGTAGAGGCCGTATGGTTTTATGGCAGGGTTCGGAAAATGCACGTGCGTTTACGCACTTGTTATTTTTCGGGCAGATAATACTGGTCGGCTTTGGTTTAAGCCGGATCCGAGTATTATATTGAGTAGGTATAATATCTTTGTCTCAGTTGCATTTGTATTCGGTCGTAATACAAATGCGGGTATATTTATACAGTTTTGGGGTTATCCTGAAAGTCGTTTCAGGATCACTTTTGGAAGTTGCCAGTTTCCAGTTTTCTATCAGCCGTCTTTTAGCATTCGGTTAAAGACGGATTTATCTTTTCTTCAGATAAGAGTGAGTCATCATTCTAGAAGGTTCTAGAAGTGATGAAGTGGCTAATGAGTCATCTTGACATTAATGGTTGCATTAATGACTTGATGAGGTGTTTATGTGAGTCATTGTTTTCATTAAAGAGTTTTGTTAAGCTTAAGACATTTTATGAGAAGCTTCATGTCTTATGGTCACCACCTTTGCTCCTACACTCACCCTCCTCATTCTATATATATGGCCGGCCCCTTCCCCCCTATCTCTTGATCGATCTCACTTGTTGTTTTCACTTGAAAAGATATGATAGTATTTGGGGTGCATGGAATTTTACAGTTCATTTCATTCCATCGCCCAATTCTCTCGGCAACTTCATTAACCGATCGTCCACGGATTTGGACGGAGTGAGACAAAGTCATCTACTCATTCTCTACATCATTCTTGGTCGTCTCTTTTAGCAAACTTGACGACCGAGTTGCCTCAAGTCAGAGGCGGGAGCCCGTTTAAAGAATCAGAGACGTGGTGCAACTTGGACGAGCAGATCGGAGATCGACGAGATCGGAGCAGCCGCAACGGAGCGTGGGATGATTGTTAAAGAACGAAGGACTCGGATCGTTCGGTATAACCTTTCTACACTCTTTACAGTTTGTTAGTTTAGAAATAATGGCAGATCCGGGTTAAAGTATACGATAGCGCCAGTTAAAAGTTTTTTGTTTCGCATTTGGCGTCTATAGACTGCCGCGGCGCTAGCGTAGACTTACAGTGGTATCAGAGCCTAACCATTTTGCTATCCTAACATGTGCTAACGCGTTTAAAACATCGATCGAACCGGAAATCAAAAATTGCATTTTTCCAACTTGACAGTTTCTGTTGATTTTAAATGGCCTCCTAAAATTTTTCTACATGTCTCAGAATACTGTGCAGGCTTTTCTAAGAACCACGACCAAATTTGGGCACGTGTCTCCACCAAACAGCCGCGGAAACGCGGCCAAACCCATGGTTTGGCCGCGCATCCGCGGCCACGTGGTGAGCTCGTGCTCCCAAATTTGTACAGTGGGTTCTCTGTTGGATTTTGTGGTTTTTGGTAAATATCGTTTTGGCCCAGATTTTGTTACCGTTCACCAGTAAGTCGTGGGGCCCACTTTTTGATATTTGGTCAATCGAAATTTAAACACGTTAGTTTGTAGTGCTTACATTATATCTCCGACCGGGAATGTCATTTGATCGGTAAACTGCGTCTGATTGCTATAGTTCTTTTAGACGGGTTTGCGAACATGACATTCGCGTTGATGTTCTGTGTTGTGCTGTGATGTTACGGATTTGTCGTGGTGGATAGCTGTGTGCAATGGTAGTACAGTTTGTGTTTATTTGTACATTTGATATTGCGGGGCGAGCGTCCAACTTGTGGACTGCCGTCACTGCCTGTTGTATAATATTCTTTTGGGGCACGACCAGGTTGCGGTCGATGTACCTATTGTACTATTTTTCATTACTGTACTAGGTTTTGCCCCGAGACGGAGTGCACGGATAGCCGGGTTCTGAGAAGCAACAGGTCCGCATCTCATGGCTTTGAGAGGCAGAGGGGCCCCACTTTAGAATTGGCAGACTATTCGCCGCACTCGTAGGGGGTACAGGTTGACCCAAGGAGGGGTGCCCAAGATTACCGGATTCCGTGAAGTGCTGGGTGGTCCATTCACTATGCTGTAGGGGGATGCCTCGCTTCAGGTTTTGGCGGGTAACTTGCCGCGCCCGTAGGGGTCTAGGTTTCATTGCACAGGCTATCCACACGACAGGGGAACGTCGGGTTTCAGCAGCGGCTCTGTGAAACCCGGGGATCCCAGATATCTGTATTGTTCTGTGATGCTTATTACTTTTCTGTAATGTTGCATACTATCACGCCTGGAGCGATTATTGTATATTGTTTTATATACTATTAGATGTTGTATATGTTTTACACCCGCGCTAGTCCAGTCCCCGCTCTGTCGTTAGTTAAGTAACCTAACGGGTGATGACGGGACCCAGTGACGAATGCGGATGGCATATACGTACATTTTATTTTCGTTCTTTTCTGGTGTGATTTAATGATGGGACTGTGTTGATTCTGATCAACGCAAAGTAAAGTAAACCTGTTTACAGTTGTTGGAACAAATTTAAAA
Source organism: Agapanthus africanus (assembly GCA_030015575.1). Lineage (NCBI taxonomy): Eukaryota > Viridiplantae > Streptophyta > Magnoliopsida > Asparagales > Amaryllidaceae > Agapanthus > Agapanthus africanus. Next base: position 258,150,099 of record JASDDO010000010.1, on the reverse strand, counting down.
AGTGCTGTTACAAAGACGTTTCCTTTTGTTATGCATAGCGGTATTCAGTGGAATATCCTGCACCTCATTCGACGGGGCAAGGGCCGATATCCCTTCACCGGGACTGACCCCTTGGGCAGAAGTTTGCGTCAGAGTAATAACTTCACTATAGTCGATTACAAGTTACTTTGCATAGCGGTATTCAGTGGAATATCCTGCACCTCATTCCACGAGGAAAGAGCCGAGATCCCTTTACCGGGAGTGACCTCTTTAGCAAAAGGTTTTCGCCACTATATTTTAAAAAGCTATCAGGTTCCTTCAGCGATATCAAGTTCACTACGTTAATGGTTTTTCGCAAAAAACCAGCCGTAGCCCTCCGTCACTTCTTTTGGGTATTCAGTAGTATTCAAGCTATGTATTTTGACCAACGCCAAGGCATAGTGTTTGGTAGCTGCTGGTTATTCAATTGTTGCATAGATAGATGAGTTAGTTTGGGACAGTCGTCCTACCATTTTGGCCAACGTCAAGGGCATGTGCGGGTGGGTTCAAATTGACAAGATAGTGACGGGTAGAACTTGGCATGTGACTTATGACATTTTGACCAACGCCAAGGTTATAAGAGCATGGGGAAAAAATCATATCGGGAGTTTCTAAAGAAACTGAAACTTGCCAAGTATGCGCATACCTTCTGGAGTATGAGTAACGTGGATGCATTCCATCACGTTATCATGCGATGAGAGTTGGATCCCGATTCCCACTGATTAGTTGGTTTACTCTTCGGGTGATCCCGATTGATTCTTCTTTAGGTTTGGAGGAGAATTTGACAGGACAGTGGGAGGTTTCCGGATTAGATAAAGTGATGACCATTCTGATCTAGGTTAGAGTGCACGCAGAGTGTTTCTTTTCTCTCCCTCTTTGGCAGCGACCTTTGACCGACCCTAGACTATGACTCAGTGACCAGGTTGACCGAACCTTCTTAATACTGGCTTTTGGATTGTCTGAGTTGCATAAGTCATTGCCACTCCTTCTTTTACCCTTTGAATTTCTCAGAACACCCGTATTACTACGGATATCCACTTCCATTAGATAGATCCATCGTATGGTTATATACGAACTCGAAGGGACTTCTTCGAGGATGGATCCAGGTTCAAGAGAAATAGAATTGGTTTATTCAGTTGTCTTTTATTATCACCTTCTCTCAGGTTGTGAGGGCTCCTTGGTTTAGGAGAGTACACCTATTACGCTTATTGGATAGTCTTATTCCAAACCATAGGCTGGTGCCAAAAGGTAGGGAATGAAGAAAACCAATTAGCCTAAGTAGGGTGTGCAGAAGGTAATATGTAAAGACAAAATAAATGGATTAGAAAGAGGGAAAAGTAAATTGCGACTGATATCATTCACGACCAAAACCGCGTACTTCATCGCCACACCTATTTCACCTTTAAAAGAATAAGGTATTATTCAGTTGTCTTTTATCATCACCTTCTCTCAGTTGCGAGTACTCCTTGGTTTAGGAGGGTACACCTATTATGCTTACTGGATAGTCTTCTTCCAAACCATATGCTGGTGCCGAACGGTAGGGAAGGAAGAAAACCATTTAGCCTAACTATGGTGTACAGAAGGTAACGACTAAAGAAAAATAAAGGGATTTGGAGAGATGGCAATAAAATATACGGTTGAAGTCATGAATTGGATTATGGAAGAGGCATTGCTATGAATACCAGGATACCCCTACGAAACATTTTCATGTTTCAGTGCATTGTTAAAGAAAAACTGTTTTCCCGATTAGACACTTACTCCAAGGGTATGTATTTACCAGGTTTCATTCTCATATCTGTATGGTTTTACAGATGATGAGTGGGAGTAAGATATTGGGAATTAGGTGATCATCCTCATTATATCGGAATTCGTTGTAATTGGTGATATTTGAGAAAATCGCCAGGGTACAGTTTTCAACCTACGACGCACAGGTTTTGAGTTGTTAAACTCAGCGGACTTATACAGAGTATTGTATGTTGTCCAAGTGTCCATCAGGACAAAAGGGTAGGTCCTCGTACTATGTTCTGTTTACTTATAACTTCTATTGTATTTAGACAAGTGTTTCGTAGAAATACAAGGTTTAAGTTTTGAGAAGTTATGGGTATAAGAATAAAGTAGAGAACCAGGTATCACAAGTATCGGGATTCTTCAAAGAGATCGAAGATGTAGATTCTTGTGATTGGTATTCAGATGATAGTGATGGTTTTGAGAAACGTGTTTCTCTTTCAAGTTGCTCATAATTGGAAGGATTCCTAAGTTGAGTAATGCTGATTAGCCTCTTTTCATTAAGATGATATGCACTGGAGACAGCTGCATGGATTAGATATTGTTCCAATTAAATAAGTGCCAAAGTTTCTATATTGGATATAGAATAGTTCGTACCTTAAAAGATATTAAGGTACGGGGAGTTGTCCAGCTTATGCTTAAAACCAGACTCTGGATAACTCAGGGCACGTTTCTGTAGTGGCTGTTTGTGGGTTGACCCTGGCTATGACGAGGGTTGATATTCTACCATTTGGAAGATCAAAAGTGATATTGTTCTTGACTCACCACAGTTTTAGTAAAAATGGATCTTTTTCAGAAAACAGTAGTGGGAGTATGGTAGAACTGGAAGTGATTCCAGAACCGCGAACGATTACGGAAAATTTAATAGGACCTATACATTCAATCAGGTCTGACATTCCAATAGCCACTCCGCAGGTATGGTAGGTAACCTCAGACGCCCGAGAGGTACTTCGGTAGCCTCAGAGACGGTGACAGGGAGGTTCTTATCTACCAAGACTTGACACTACTGTTGTTCCAGGATATGAGACCCGGTAGGAGGGTTGTCGTAGTCAGTGGGAGCAGCGGAAGCATAGTGGGCAAGATGCTTATATCTATTTATAGACTTGAGCAGTTATAGCGGAGATAGATCATCTAATTTTGATGTGACAGTCATAGGTTTGACTTCAATCAGAATAAGGGATGGATCTGTTAAGAAGGTAGTAGGGTGTGATGTCATGGTATCTGGATGACATACACAGAGTAGGAAGTAAAATTCCTATACTACGATCGGTTGTACTGTGGTCGTCACACAGTTGTTTCTCCAGACAGGATATGGATATAATATTTGACATTCTGGTTTCTAGATCTATGGTTTTAGATCTGGATTTGGGTAGTTTCCTAATGTAGGTACTTTGACAGTATTCTAATGGTTTTTGGAATAGATGACTCCTAGCATGGTGGTGTACCTGCAGGTGATGGAGTCACCCTCTATAAAGGTGTCGTATAGACTAAAGGGGAGAGGGATGTGCATGATTGGCAGATCACTTGCTTAGGCAATTGAGTCAATCATGAGATGTCAAGTACCACACCAGATGTTGTTTTTGCACTAGATGCAATAAGTTTGTATTAATCCAATCCTGGAGAAACATAAGGAAGCGGTTTTAGAACATAAGTACATGTTCTACGGATTTGATGACGGCAGCCTCTTTCGGGAGACGGTTATCATTCCAGGCTTCAAAGGTGACATGGATGACAGAGTGATTGTCAGAGTTATAGTTTTTCCCTCTGACGAAGAGGGACAGTATTATGGACAGGTGGTCCAAGGGGATACTGTGGGTGGCATGGTGCCGGATACTGATTAGGTTCAGTGATCGATACAGTCTAAGAAGTTTGGATTTGGGGTTCATTTATGAACTAGGTCCCATCAGATATCCAGACATATTCTAAGACAGGTATTACTCAATTCGGGAGATGGCTTTCTCCGCGAACTTGAGATTAAGAGAGATATAGAAAGAAACTTCTAGGCGGATCCACTCACTAAGGCTATTTCTCGAACACAATAGTTTTACAAACGGGCTTTGTGATACTGATTATTAGAGGAGTTGGATGTTCGGTTTCACACGGGCTGTGAGTAGTCGACATCGCAATAATTAGCCTTGAGTGCAAGTGGGAGATTGTTGGAGATAGTGCCCTCATAGTCAATTATTGGATCACAGGTACGTGATTGCAATGATTGCGGAGGACCTATACCGGTAGGACAATCTTACTCGAGATGATAGTATGCTATCTGGTTTGCCTTTATCAGTCGTGTACATGTTCAGGTGACTGATTACATGTTACATTTTGATAGAGCCTTTAGAATCTTGCTTTACCACCAACAGTATGATGCGATCATATACGTGAGAGTTGGGTGGTTTATACGCATATCCTTAATTGTGGTCCCTAGTCGTTGGAGTTTCGAGACAGGGCATCGATACTCCAGAGTAGACTCATGTGTACAGTCGAGACCCCGACGAGGGGCGGTGGCCGGTCTCACAAGCCACTGGTGTCAGTTGGATCACCTAAGATGTATACAGGTGCTCATTGGGTTATGAGTACACCGGACAGGACTCGCCGGGAATCTGCTAGTTAGTATTATATCTACCGTCAGATAGCAGTTCCCTGGTGACATGTGTACAGGTTAGTTCATCGACCTGAGGTCGTCATTTGTCTCGTGTGAGTTCCCACTGTGCTTTGATTTCTACCCTACTACGGCTCAAAGGAGTCGTGCAAACAGGTAGTTTTTGGGTACAGTCCCGAGCCATATGGAGGCACGTGAGCGGATCGGCAGGGGATTCGTCTCTCCCGGTATTGGGGGCGAGGTCGTGCTGTGTCTAGGAGAGCCATTACACAAAGTCCATGGCCATGGCAGGAGATTTTCTGGTAGGTACTCCAGTAGTATCTCAGGGTGTGATTGGGCTTCACTCCGACACGACTTATACTGCTATTAGGGGTCTGACGTTACTTGCCCCCTAGGCAGATATGCGATACTCATAGACGAACGGACCGGACTGTATATATTGTCACTGTTAGGCTCAGTAGGGTTTTCCGGATGAGTGCGCTCATCGGCATCCCTTGAGGTCAGTCCATGGGCAGCCGTTACGCATTGCTAGTGCCGCTGATGGTTTGTGGTTAAACCCACTGCCAGGGTACTGACGAGTCATTAGAGTCCCCCATAGACAGTTTCCCAAGTTCGGACGAAACGTTGTAGAGGCCGTATGGTTTTATGGCAGGGTTCGGAAAATGCACGTGCGTTTACGCACGTGTTATTTTTCGGGCAGATAATACTGGTCGGCTTTGGTTTAAGCCGGATCCGAGTATTATATTGAGTAGGTATAATATCTTTGTCTTAGTTGCATTTGTATTCGGTCGTAATACAAATGCGGGTATATTTATACAGTTTTGGGGTTATCCTGAAAGTCGTTTCAGGATCACTTTTGGAAGTTGCCAGTTTCCAGTTTTCTATCATCCGTCTTTTAGCATTCGGTTAAAGACGGATTTATCTTTTCTTCAGATAAGAGTGAGTCATCATTCTAGAAGGTTCTAGAAGTGATGAAGTGGCTAATGAGTCATCTTGACATTAATGGTTGCATTAATGACTTGATGAGGTGTTTATGTGAGTCATTGTTTTCATTAAAGAGTTTTGTTAAGCTTAAGATATTTTGTGAGAAGCTTCATGTCTTATGGTCACCACCTTTGCTCCTACACTCACCCTCCTCATTCTATATATATGGCCGGCCCCTTCCCCCTCCTCTCTTGATTGATCTCACTTGTTGTTTTCACTTGAAAAGATATGATAGTATTTGGGGTGCATGGAATTTTACAGTTCATTTCATTCCATCGCCCAATTCTCTCGGCAACTTCATTAACCGATCGTCCACGGATTTGGACGGAGTGAGACAAAGTCATCTACTTATTCTCTACATCATTCTTGGTCGTCTCTTTTAGCAAACTTGACGACCGAGTTGCCTCAAGTCGGAGGCGGGAGCCCGTTTAAAGAATCAGAGACATGGTGCCACTTGGACGAGCAGATCGGAGATCGACGAGATCGGAGCAGCCGCAACGGAGCGTAGGATGATGGTTAAAGAACGAATAACTCGGATCGTTCGGTATAACCTTTCTACACTCTTTACAGTTTGTTAGTTTAGCAATAATGGCAGATCCGGGTTAAAGTATACGATAGCGCCAGTTAAAAGTTTTTTGTTACGCATTTGGCGTCTGTAGACTGCCGGAGCGCTAGCGTAGACTTACATGAATAGCCAAACCCACACCCCTAGACCCCTACGAGAGCGGCAAGCAACCCTACCAATTCCAGAGTTAGAAGACCCGGACTTGACTCCTCGAGTTGGTCTCCCACTGAACTCTAGAACCCGGTTACTTGTGCTCTCCTCCTTGGGTCTATCCTAATGCGGAAAAGCAAATAATATACATATGGTGACATCAACCTCAACCCGGAAGTGCCTCAATAAAAGAATATTACATACATTTGATTTTACATGAATGAAAATAAAAATTCTCATCTCATATAAAACCCCCGGCTATTCAAAACGCGACGATCCAATATAACATATCCAGCAGCACATAACATCACATGTTATCACATCACAGATAAAACTTGACGATGCTAAACATTCCAATCGAATCATTAAACACCAAAAATTACCCAAAAAGCGCAACACTTGAGCGTAGTTTTAAAGTTATTCTGCACACGCTACAGTACCAATGAACCAGCCGTAGAAGGGCCAAACCAACGCCTCATATGTGGCACCGCTGAACCACCACAAACCCGAGGGTTCAGTCGCGGTTCTGACGGTCACATAATCGAGTTAAGGTTTTGTTCTTCTAGAGGGTCCATTGCATAACTTGCATGATCTTTGAAAACTTTTTAACTACGGGAAAAATCCAACACATGGAAATTTTCCCGGCAAGGGTTAAAGTGGGTATTTGACATCCGATTGAACTTTTTAACAACGTCTAAAATATCCCGAAACAGTTAAAATACGACTACGAAATACTCCGAGTTGTTATTAAAGTAAATTAACATCAAATGACAATTTTGCAAAAATAAACAACACCAGAAGCACCAAAACCCATGTAACAGAACACTGGAAAAATTTAGAGGGGGGCTCGGATTGGACCAGTGAGGGGGGGGTCTGTGGCAGGCCCAAACAGCACAAAATGCCTCCAGATTTCATCAGTGTTCATTGTATCATACATATATGATTCTGTACTTGTTTTAAAAAAATTTAGGGCTCGTTTTAAAAACGACAGAAACATGATTTTTAGGGTTTCAAGTTCGGAGTTTTTTTCGTGTTCGTAATCTAATATTATCCGTATAATTTTCTAGCTAGGCTCTGATACCACTGTAGGTTTTCTCTCGACGGCAGCAAGGTTTCAGGAGGCATCGTCCATGCCATTTTTAAAAATTTGCCGTTAAAAAGAACTCTAAACATGATCGTTAACTAGAATACTATACGGAAACAAATAGTAAACCATTTACAATCTAAAGTGAAATAGAAATACAACCTTTGTAGATCGGTCCTTCACTTCAATATCTCCTTGTTGTAGTCCCTTCACTGCGATCATGGTTCTCCCAGACTCTTGCATGGCTCCGCGAGGTGAAAAGAGCAATCTTGCATGAAGTCTTCGAGGCCGAAGATGATCTACGTCGAGGGGATGCCAACTCAAGCTACTACTTCACTAACTAAAGAACTAGTGAAGCAAACACCCTATACTAAAGTGCTAATCTAGTAGAGGATGGAGAAATAGGAAGTGGCCTCACTTTAGAATTTCTTTTCTCACAATGTTTCTCACTTGGATAAAACCGTAGAAAGTTTTTGAGCTTGAAGATGAAGATGAACAAAACGAGATGAGAAAATAATGATCAAGTGAGAGAGTGAACCATGGTGAGTGAGTATCATATACTAACTCATGTAGAGACATATGTTAGGTTTACCTAGCACCCTATGTAGAGTTTGGAAGCACCACATGTCACAAAGATCAAATTTTTGTGGTGCTAAGCAAGCATACAAAGGATCTTATCCTGGAAAATTAGGGTTTCATGATTTAATAAGGGACAAAGGCTAGGGTTTCGAGACTACAACCTTTTTAGCTCCCTTCGCTGGACTCTTTGGCCTCTTGAGTGTTGGAGGAAGGTTCTCTTGAAATCTTCTAGCGTCCACGACGATCCACCCGAAGCTCTTAGTCCAAGCTTGCAACTTCACTTTTCAAGAGGAGAAATGAGGATAACACTCTACACAAGTGGGCTAAACTTGTGTAGAATGATGTTGTGGTTCTAATTCTCACTTCAAAAACCTTTCTTGATCTATGTTTTGCTCACTAGAAGAAACTAGAGAGCAAAGGAAGAATAAGGAGGAAGATGATGGGTTTTCTTTTGAAGAAGAGAAAAGATTAACCTTAGAAAAGAAATGAAATATATCTATATATATTTTATTTCTTCTCATCTCAAACCTTGGTTAGATGTTTGAGTTATTATTTAATTAGAGTTTAAAACATAGAAGGAAAGTTTAATCCAAGGTTAAGGGTAGGTGAGGATGGTGTTGGAGATAGTGCCCTCAGAGTCAATTATTGGACCGCAGGCACGTGATTGCAATGATTGAGGGAGGACCTATCCCGGTGGGACAGTCTTACTCAAGATGATAGTATCTTATCTGGTTTATCTTTATCATCGTGTACTGCTTTAGGTGACCTTACAGGTCACTATTGCACGTTGATAGAGCCCCTAGGATTCTTGCTTGACTGTCAGCAGTATGAGAGCGATCATATACGTGGGAGCTGGTAGTCTATAAGCACATCCTTAAAAGGTCCCTAGTCGTGGGAGTTTCGAGACTGGGCATCGATACTCCAGAGTAGACTAGTGTATACAGTCGAAACCCCAACGAGGGGCGGTGGCCGGTCTCACAAGCCACTGGTGTCAGTTGGTTCACCTAAGATGTATACAGGTGCTCATTGGGTTATTAGTACACCGGACAGGACTCGCCGGGAACCTGCTAGTTGGTCTTATACCTGACGTCATATAGCAGTTCCCTGGTGACATGTGTACAGGTTAGTTCATCGACCTGAGGATCGTCATTTGTCTCGTGTGAGTTCCCACTGTACTTTGATTACTACCCTACCGCGCTCAAAGGAGACGTGCAAACAAGTTTTAGTTGGGTACAGTCCCGAGCCACATGGAGGAAGTGAGCGGATCTTCAGGGGTTCGTCTCTCCCGGTATTGGGGGTGAGGTCGCGCTGTGTCTAGGAGAGCCTTTACACGAAGTCCTTGGCCAAAGCAGGAGATTTACTGGTATGTATTCCAGTAGTATCTCAGGGTGTTCTGGGCTACACTCCGACACGACTTGTACCGCTTTTGGGGGTATGACATTAACCAACCCCCTAGGCCCGCCATGCGATGCTCATAGACGAACGGACCAGACTGTACGGATATTGTCACTGACAGGCTCAGTAGGGTGTCAGGATGAGTTCGCTCATCGACGTCCCTTTTGGTCAATAGCTGGTAGCCCGTCACGTATGGCTAATACCTCTTACGTGCTAGTGGTTAAATCCACAGCCATAGTATTGACGAGTCTTTAGAGTCCCCCACAAAATAGTTACTCAAGTTTCGGGCGAAACGCTGTAGTGGCCGTATGGAGATATGGCAGGGTTCGATCAGATACGTGTGGTATTGCACGGATCAGGATCGGACGGTTAGTACTAGAGGCCGTATGGATATATGGCAGGGTTCGATCAGATACGTGCGGTATTGCATGGATCAGGATCGGACGGATAATACTAGCCGGCTTTGGTTTAAGCCGGATCCTAGTATAGTACAGTGTAGATTTTGTCTCATTGCATTTGTAATTCGGTTGGAATACAAATGCGGGTGTGTATACACAGCAGCGGGGTTTTCCTGTAATTTATTACGGGATCAGTTTTCTGAAGTTGCCAGTTTGCATTCCGTTCCGGCCAGTTTTCCTTTGTTCCTTCACGGCCGGACTTTCGGATGGAGGGGGTTATTTGCAGGTTTGAAAATATCTTATTGAGGAGGGGTTTTATGCATTTGTGGCTTCATGATATGATTATCATCATGAGATGCTTTATCCATCTTTTCCTTTGCATTAAGTGAGATTAGAGTTGGATTTGATTTGGTGTGACTTGGTTATCATTGCTTGGGGGTGTGGTCACCATTCTACTTTTACTACACTCACCTCCCTTCATGGTTTAGTCTTATTCTCTCCACCATTTCCATATAGTGAGGCCGGCCGCACATTGAGAGAGAGTGAGAGAGAGGTTTCATTTTGGATGAGGGAAATTTGATTATCTCATTTTGGCTTGCTCACAAAATCCTTCTCACCTCTCCAAAGTTCATATTGATTCCTCCATCAATGGCAACAACATAAACCCCAAATGAGACACAACACTACACTATTCTACAGCAAACCTTGGGCACATCGACTCGCCAACTTCGTGCCCGAGTTGCCTTGGTCCAGAGGTGGGAGCCCGTAAAAGAAGCAGGCGACGTGGTGCCCTTCCGGCGACGTGGTGGAGACCGGAGATTCCGCGGGGAGATCGGGACGACGACGAGAAGACCGAAGGACACGGATCGCTCGGTGTATCTCTCTACCCCTTCTTGTTTGCTAGGACTAGATTAATGGCATGATCCGGGTTTATAGTGCGCGGTGGTGCCGGTTTGAAAAGTTAAAGTAAATCACCGCTTCGGCATTCCGGCGTCGGATTGACGGCCGGGGCGCCGCCGTGCACTTACAGTGGTATCAGAGCCTCGCCATTAACCTAGTCTAGCTTGGTCTAATGTGTTTACTCTTTCGATCGAACAAAATCCCGAAAACCGGATTTCAAGTTGCACAGTTTCTGTCGAAATTTTTTTTGGACTCTAAAAATTTTTCAGGTTGTTTCACAATGATGTGCAAGGTGTTATAAGAGTTCTGGGAAAATTTGGTCTCCTGAACAGTCTATACCACTGTGGAACCGCGGCCAAACCCATGCTTGGGCCGCGGTTCCGCCGCACTTTTCACTGTTCATGGCCCCAAAATTTTACAGAGGGCTCCTGTCTTGAAAATAGGGTTTTTGGAATGTTATTTTTTGGGCCCAGATTTCTTTGAGTGCTATAGTAGTGCTTGGGGCCCACTTGGTAAAATTTGATCGATCGAATATTTTAAAACACATTAGTTCACAGTATTTACATTATATACGCGACCGTGAATGTTACTTGATCGGTAAATCCTGTCTAACTGCTATAGCCCTGTTAGACGGATTTGCGAACGTGAGATTCACGTTGATGTTCTGTGTTATGCTGTGATGTTGCAGATTGCTCGTGGGGGATAGCCTGGATGCAATGCTAGTACAATTTTTGTTGTATTATGTACATTTGATATTGCGGGACGAGCGTCCGACATGTGGACTGCCGTCACTGCCTGATTGTATATTATTCTTTTGGGGCACGACCAGGTCGAGGTCGATGTACCCGTTGTATGTATATTTTACTTTCTGTACTAGGATTACTCTAAGGAGGGGTGCACGGATAGCCGGGTTCTAGAGGGCAACGGGCCCGCATCTCATGGCATTGAGACGGAGGGGGCTTCACTATAGAATTGGCGGGCTATTCGCCGCACTCGTAGGGGGTACAGGTTGACCCAGGAGGGGTGCCCAAGTTCCTGGATTCCGTGAAGTGCGGGGTGGTCCATTCACGTTGCTGAAGGGGGATGCCTCGCTTCAGGTTTTGTCGAGTAACTTGCCGCGCCCGTAGGGGTCTAGGATTTCATTGCACAGGCTATCCACACGACCAAGGGAACGTCGGGTTTCAGTAGTGGCACTGTGAAACCCGGGGTCCCAGATATCTGTATTGTTCTGTGATGCTGTACATTTCTGTGTTGTTGCATTTTATCACGCCTTGAGCGAAATATTATATATTGATATACATACTAGTAGATGTTGTATATGTTTTGCATCCGCGCTAGTCCAGTCCCCGCTCTGTCGTTAGTTAGCTAACCTAACGGGTAATGACGGGACCCAGTGGCGAATGTGGATGGCATATACGTACATCATTATATTTCGTTCTTTGTGGTGTGATCAATTGATGGGACTGCGTTGATTCAGATCAATGCAAGTTAAAAAAACCTATTCTGATGTTGTTGGAACATTTTTCAAAAGCTGTTATTGCAAGGACTGTCACTTTTGTTTTGCTTAGTGATATTCGGTTGGAATATCCTGCTCCTCAGTCGACGAGGCACGGGCCGAGATCCCTTCACCGGGAGTGACCCCTTGGACAGAAGTTTGCGTCAGGGCAATAACTTCACTATAGCCGATTACCTTTGCTTTGCATCTTGATATTCAGTTGGAATATCCTGCACCTCATTCTACGGGGAAAGAGCCGAGATCCCTTCACCGGGAGTGACCTCTTTAGCGAAGGTTTCGTTACTATATTTTTATAAAGCTATCCGGTTCCTTCAACGATATCAAGTTCATTACGTTAAAGGTTTTCGCAAAAAACCATTCGTAGCCCTGCATCATTTTAGTTAAATATTCGGTAGTATTCAAGCTATGTATTTTGACCTCACGCCAAGGCATAGTGATTGGTAGCTGCCGGGTATTTATCTGATGCATAGATAGATGCGTTGTTTTAGGACAGTCGTACTACTATTTTGGCTTACGTCAAGGGTATGTACGGGTGGGTTCAAATCAACCTGGATAATGATAGGCGGAACTTGACATGTGACTTATGATATTTTGACCTCACGTCAAGGTCATAAGAGCATGGGGCAGAAATCACTTCGGGAGTTTCTAAAGAAACTGAAACTTGCCAGATATGCGCATACCTTCTGGAGTGTGATAACATGAGCGGATTCCGTCACGTTATCATACGATGATAGTTGGATCCCGATCCCACTGATGAGTTGGTTTAATCCTCGGGTGACTCCGACTAATTTTTCTTTCGTGTTTGGAGGAGAATTTGAGGTTACAGTGGAAAGTTTCCAGATTACATAAATTGGTAACCATTCTGATCTAGGGTAGAGTGCACGCTGAGTGTTTCTTTTCTCTCTCTCTCTTTGGCAGCGACCATTGACCCGACCCTAAGACTATGACTCAGTGACCAAAATTAACCGAACCTTCTTAAAACACTGGCTTTTGGATTGTCAGAGTTGCAAATCTCATTGCCACTCCTACTTTTACCCTTTTCTCCAGGACACCCCGTATTACTACGAACGTCCACTTCCATTGGACAAAACCATCGTATGGTTAGATACGAACTCGAAGGAATTCGAGGATGGTTTCCGGTTCTGGAGAAAACGAATAGGACTATTCAGTTGTCTTTTCCCTTTACCTTCTGTCAGGTTGCGAGTACTCCTTGGTTTAGGAGATAGTACACCTATTACGCAAATTGGATAGTCTTCTTCCAAACCTTAGGCTAGTGCCGAACGGTGGGGAATGAAGAAAACCAATTAGCATAGCGATGGTGTACAGAAGGTATTAAGTAAAGACATAACAAGGGATTAGTAAGAGGGCAAAATAAACTGCGACTGCTATTCACGACCAAACCAAGTACTTATTCGCCAATCCTAAATCACCTTTGTATTTCTCCAGAACACTCCATATCACTACGAAGATCCACAGTTTATTGGATACTCCATCATATGGTTATATACGAACTCGAAAGGACTTGTTCCAGTTCGGGGATGGATTCTGGTTCAGGAGAAATAGGAATAAGCTTTATTCGGTTGTCTTTTATCTTCACCTTCTCTCGCATTGCGAGTGCTCCTAGGATTAGGACAGTACACCCATTATTATTATTGGATAGTTTTCTTCCAAACCATAGGCTGGTGCCGAACGGTAGGGAAGGAAGAAAACCATTTGGACTAAAGAGGTGTACAGAAGGTAATGACTAAAGACATATAAAGGGATTTGGAAAGATGGCAAAGAATTACACGGTTATAGTTGTGAATCTGGATAATGGAAGAGGCATTACTAGGAATACCGGGATACCCCATCGAAAAATTTCAATGTTTCAGTTTCACTGTGTACTGTTAAATTAAAACTGATTTCTCAATCAGATCTTGCTCCAGGGTATGTATTTACCAGGTATGATTCTCACATCTGTATGGTTTTACAGATGTTGAGTGGGAGTAAGTTATTGGGAATTAGGTGATCAACCTCAGTATATCGGGATTCGTTGTAATCAGTGATATTTGAGGAAATCACCTGGGCTGTTTGCCGGTCGGCAAATATTTGGTTTTGAATATCCGCTGTTATGCACCAATTTCAAATTGATATATCTGTACATCTATTTTTATAGAGTGAGATATATCTTTTTTGAAATTATGTCTGTGACATTTACCTATATCAGTGGATGGTTAGGTAAGGAGCATTAAACAACGGTGTAATTCTTCATAACCATAGTACAGTTTTCAACCTACGACACACAGGGAGTGAGTTATCAGACTCAATGGACTTATACAGAGTATTGTATGTTGTCCAGTGTCCATTAGGACAGAGGGGATAGTCCTCGTACAATATTCGGTTTACTTATGACTTCTCTAGTTTTTAGACTGGTGTTTCGTGGAAACACTGGGTCCGAATTTTGAGAAGTTATAGGTATTTGAATAAAGTAGAGAACCGGACATTGCAAGTATCGGGATTCTTCAAGGTGATCCAAGATGTAGATACTTGTGTGTGGTATTCAGTTGATAGTAGTGATTAAGAGAACTTGCTTCTCTTTCAGGTTACTCATAATTGGAAGCATTCTTAAGTTGAGTAACGCTGATCGGCCTCCTTCCATTTAGATGACATGCACTGGAGACAGCTGCATGATTTGAATCTGGTTCAATTAAATCAGTGCCTCTGGTTCTATATTGGATATAGAACAGTTCATATCTTAACGATGTTAAGGTACGGGGAGTTGTCTGGCTTATGCTTAAAACCAGACTCTGGATAACTCAAGGCACGTTTCTGTAATGGATGTTTGTTGGTTGACCCAGGATATGACGAGGGTTGACTTTCTACCATCTGGAAGATCAATAGTAATATTGTTCTAGACTCGCCACAGTTTTAATAAAAATGGATTTTTTTAGAAAACAGTAGTGGGAGTATGGTAGAACTGGAAGTGATTCCAAAACCACAAACGATTACTGAAGATTTGATAGGAACCTAAAGATTCAATCTGGTTTGACATTCCATTGGCCACTCCGCAGATAAGATGGGTAACTTCAGGCACCCGAGAGGTACTCCGATAGCCTCAAGGACGGTGACATGGATGTTCTTGTTTACCCAGACTTGCCATAGCTGTTTTTCCAGACTGTGAGACCCGGCAGGAGGATGAGTATAGCGTCGTTCTAAACTGGCTTTAGAAGTGTACGCCTATATGACTCTGCCAGAGGGTTGTCGTAGTCAGTGTGAGCAGTGGAAGCATTGGTGGAAAAGTAGCTTAAGTCTATTTATAGACTAAAGCAGATATAGCGGAGATAGATCATCAATTTCTGATGTGACAGTCATAGGTTTGACTTCGTTAGAATCGGGGATGGATCTATTAAGAAGGTAGTAGGGTGTGATGTCCTGGTATTTGGATGACGCACACAGAGTAGGAAGTGATATTCATATACTAAGATCGGTTATACTTTGGTCGTCACACAGTGGTTTCTCCACATGGGACTTGGACATTATATCAGACATACTGGTTACTAGATCTATGGTTTTAAATCTAGATTTGGGTTGTTTCCCAATTAAGGGTACTTAGACAGCATTCTAAGAGTATTTAGAATGGACGACTCCTGGCACGGTAGTGTACCAGCAGGTGATGGAGTCACCCTCTCTAAAGGTGTCTTACAGACTAAAGGGGAGAGGGATGTCAATGATTGGCAGATCACTTGCTCAGGCAATTGAGTCAATCATGAGATGTCAAGTACCATACCAGATGTTGTTCTTGCACTAGATGCAATAAGTTGACATTGATCCTATCCTAGAGAAACAGTCGGAAGCAGTTTTAGAACATAAGTGGATGTTCTACGGATATGATAACTACCACACCAGATGTTGTTCTTGCACTAGATGCAATAAGTTGACATTGATCCTATCCTAGAGAAACAGTCGGAAGCAGTTTTAGAACATAAGTGGATGTTCTACGGATATGATAACGACAGCCTCATTCGGGAGACAGTTATCATTCCAGGCTTCCAAGGTGACCTGGACGACAAGGAGGTTGTCAGAGTTATAGTTTTCCTTCCGACGAGTGGCAGTATTTTGGACAGGTGGTCCAAGGCAATACTGAGGGAGGCAAGGCGCAGGATACTGATTAAGTTCAGTTGACGATACAGTCCAAGAAGTTTGGATTTGGAGTTCACTTATGAGCTAGGTCCCATCAGACATCCAGACACATTCTAAGACAGATATTGCTCATTTTGGGAGATGGCATTGTCCGCGAACTTGAGATATAGAGAGACATAGAAAGAAACATCAAAGCGGATCCACTCACTGAGGCTATTCCTTGAACGCTATAGTTTCGCAAACGAGTTTTGTGAGACTGACTAGTAGAGGAGTTGGGTGTTCGGTATCACACGGGCTGTGAGTATGCGACATCGCAATAATTAGCCTTGAGTGCAAGTGGGAGATTGTTGGAAATAGTGCCCTCAGAGTCAATTATTGGATCACAGGCACGTGATTGCAATGATTGAGGGAGGACCTATCCCGGTAGGACAGTCTTACTCAAGATGATAGTATGCTATCTGGTTTATCTTTATCATCGTGTACTGCTTTAGGTGACCTTACAGGTCACTATTGCACGTTGATAGAGCCCCTAGGATTCTTGCATGACTGTCAGCAGTATGAGGGCGATCATATACGTAGGAGCAGGTAGTCTATAAGCACATCCTTAAAAGGTCCCTAGTCGTGGGAGTTTCGAGACAGGGCATCGATACTCCAAAGTAGACTGGTTATACAGTCGAGACCCCGACGAGGGGCGGTGGCCGGTCTCACAAGCCACTGGTGTCTGTTGGTTCACCTAAGATGTATACAGGTGCTCATTGGGTTATGAGTACACCGGACAGGACTCGCCGGGAACCTGCTAGTTGGTCTTATACCTGACGTCAGATAGCAGTTCCCTGGTGACATGTGTACAGGTTAATTCATCGACCTGAGGATCGTCATTTGTCTCGTGTGAGTTCCCACTGTACTTTGATTACTACCCAACCACGCTCAAAGGAGACGTGCAAACAGGTTTTAGTTGGGTACAGTCCCGAGCCACATGGAGGCAGTGAGCGGATCTTCAGGGGTTCGTCTCTCCCGGTATTGGGGGTGAGGTCGTGCTGTGTCTTGGAGAGCCATTACATGAAGTCCTTGGCCAAGGCAGGAGATTTACTGGTAGGTATTCCAGTAGTATCTCAGGGTGTTCTGGGCTACACTCCGACACGACTTGTACCGCTTTTGGGGGTCTAACTTTTACCAACCCCCTAGGCCCGCCATGCAATGCTCATAGACGAACGGACCGGACTGTATGGATATTGTTACTGACAGGCTCAGTAGGGTGTCAGGATGAATTCGCTCATCAACGTCCCTTTTGGTCAATAGCTGGTAGCCCGTCACGTATGGCTAATACCTCTGACGTGCTAGTGGTTAAATCTACAGCCATAGTATTGACGAGTCTTTAGAGTCCCCCACAAAATAGTTACACAAGTTTCGGGTGAAACGCTGTAGTGGCCGTATGGGGATATGGCAGGGTTCGATCAGATACGTGCGGTATTGTACGGATCAGGATCGGACGGTTAGTACTAGAGGCCGTATGGATATATGGCAGGGTTCGATCAAATACGTGCAGTATTGCACAGATAAGGATTGGACGGATAATACTAGCCGGCTTTGGTTTAAGCCGGATCCTAGTATAGTACAATGTAGATTTTGTCTCATTGCATTTGTATTTCGGTTGGAATACAAATGCGGGTGTGTATACACAGTAGCGGGGTTTTCCTGTAATTTATTACGGGATCAGTTTTCTGAAGTTGCCAGTTTGCATTCCGTTTCGGCCAGTTTTCCTTTATTCCTTCACGGCCGGACTTTCTGATGGAGGGGGTTATTTGCAAGTTTGCTAATAACTTTTTGAGGAGGGGTTTTATGCATTTGTGGCTTCATGATATGATTATCATCATGAGATGCTTTATCCATCTTTTCCTTTGCATTAAGTGAGATTAGAGTTGGATTTTATTTGGTGTGACTTGGTTATCATTGCTTGGGGGTGTGGTCACCATTCTACTTTTGCTACACTCACCTCCCTTCATGGTTTAGCCGTATTCTCTCCACCATTTCTATATAGTGAGGCCGGACACACATTGAGAGAGAGAGAGAGAGAGGTTTCATTTTGGATGAGGGAAATTTGATTATCTCATTTTGGCTTGCTCACAAAATCCTTCTCACCTCTCCAAAGTTCATATTGATTCCTCCATCAATGGCAACAACATAAACCCCAAATGAGACACAACACTACACTATTCTACAGCAAACCTTAGGCACGTCGACTCGCCAACTTCGTGCCCGAGTTGCCTTGGTCCAGAGGTGGGAGCCCGTAAAAGAAGCAGGTGACGTGGTGCCCTTCCGGCGACGTGGTAGAGACCGGAGATTCCGCGGGGAGATCGGGACGACGACGAGAAGACCGAAGGACACGGATCGCTCGGTATATCTCTCTACCCCCTCTCTAGATAGCTAGGACTAGTTTAATGGCACGATCCGGGTTTATAGTGCGCGGTAGTGCCGGTTTAAAAAGTTAAAGTAAATCACCGCTTCCGCATTCCGGCGTCGGATTGACGGCCGGGGTGCCGCCGTGCACTTACAGATGGTTAGGTTAAAGAAGGATGTAGAAACAAGTCAAGAATTATCCTTTCCTTTTCTATTTTGTTTTAAACAAAAAATCAAATAATAATCCAAATATTTATCCATGGTGTGAGTCTTATATTGCCACCATTTTCCATGTGTAATCAACCATGATAGATGGTGTATGTATGTATGTATGTATGCACATCCATATGTGCATGAAACTAAAAGAAAGATAGCATACATGCATGCATACATCCATCATGAACAAGAAAAGGTTTCAAGTGAGAAAACTAATGGTTAAATGATAAATCAACACTTGATTTATCAATCCGACCATATCACATATGACCCCATAAAAAGCAAGCCGCCCGATCAATATACGGTATCCTATAAGCGCATTTTAATCGGGTCTATGTGCATATCACATACGCGCACCACAATGTTTCGCCTGGACCAGGTAACTCCTTTGTGGGACTCCAAGACTCGTCAATACGCCGGCATTGGGTGATGATCATATCAAGCACCCCCAAGACGCAAGCGGTCAGCTAAACGTAACGGCCACCCGGGTATTGAGCGATCAGAAGAAAACAAGCGAACCTGCTACAACTCCCGTCGAGCCAACCGTCAACACTACCGTACAGTCCAGTCTCTTCGTCAGATATTCTGCATATCGAGCCTAGGGATGGTCACGTCGACCCCAATAACTCAATAAGTCGTGCCGGTGAATGGTCTATAACGGATCGAGAAACTACTGATAACACTTATCAGCAAATCTCAGCAGCCCTGGCCAGGGACTTACTGATATAACCAGTCGGGCACAGCACAGCATCAACTCCCAATACCGGGAGAGACGAAACCCCTCCTATCGCTCATTGCCTTCGTGTGTCTCGGGACTGTACCCAACGGCCACCTGTTTGCACGACTCAGTAGAGCCGTGGTAGGGTGGCAATCAAAGTACTGTGGGAGAACACACAAGACTCTATGACGATCTCGGGTCTACAGACTAACCTGTACCAGTGTCATCTGAGAACTGCTATCCGACGATAGATATAATTCCATATAGGAGTTCTCGGTGAGTCTGTCCAGTATACCCAGTCACCACTGGGCACCCGTATATGATCTTGATGTCAAACATCGATTAATGTGGGAACATCCATCGCCCATCATAAGGGTCTAGTATCATATACGCTAGTCTACTCTGGTATATGGATGCCCCGTCTCGATACACCTCCGACTAGGGACATTTCAGGATATGCTTATAAACTACAGATGTCCCACTAGTATGATCTCTATCATAATCACTGTAGTCAAGCTAATATCCTCAGGGCTTTATCAGTATGTATGAATGAATAAAAGCATGATCAAATCAACATGTCAGATAAAGTAGAACCAGATAGTATACTATCATGTCGAGCAAGAATGTACACTGAATATATATATATATATATATATACTTGTATAAATACATCCACTATCACATAATGGCCTCTAGGGCATACATATATCCAACAATCTCCCACTTGCACTAAGGCCAGTTATTGGCGTATCTCATACACAACATCTCAAAAAGTCGCTCATGTTGCAGCTGAGGGAGGGCCTTGGTGAGTTGATCCGCGACGTTATTCTTTGTGTCTACTCTCTTAATCTCGATCTCGCGGCGATCTACAATCTCCCAGATCAAATGAATGCGCCTCAGGATTTGTCTGGACCGCTGATGGGACCTGGGATCCTTGGCTAACGCCATAGCCCCATTATTATCACAATACAAAGGTATTGGATGAATAATGGTTGGAACTACTCCTAGCTCCGAGACGAACTTCTTCATCCAGACGGCTTCCTTGGCGGCATCATTTGCAGCAATGTACTCAGCCTCCATCGTAGAGTCTGCAAAGGTATCCTATTTGGAACTCTTCCAACTTACCGCCCCTCCATTGAGGGTAAATACAAACCCTGAGATAGATTTGCTGTCATCCTTATCGCTCTGGAAGCTCGAATCGGTAAAGGCCTCCATTTGGAGATCTTTATTACCGTACACCAAGAACAATTCTTTAGTCCTTCGTAAGTACTTAAGAATGTTCTTCACAGCTATCCAGTGGTTCTCATCTGGGTTGGATTGATACCTGCTTATAACACTAAGTGCATAAGCTACATCTGGGCGTGTACATAACATCGCATACATTATAGATCCTACTGCCGAAGCATAAGGTATAATGCTGATGCGAGCTCTCTCTTCATCGGTCTTTGGACAAGAATCCTTAGAGAGAGTGACTCCATGGCAAGCGGGTAAGACACCCCGCTTGGAGTCTTCCATACTAAACCTTTTTAGGATGGTGTTGATGTACCTGGATTGGGATAATCCCAATAACTTTTTGGATCTATCCCTATAGATCCTTATGCCCAGGATGTATGTGGCATCACCCAGGTCCTTCATGGAGAACCTTAGTGATAAGAATGATTTGACCGATCGTAGCATAGGAATATCATTTCCTATCGGAAGAATGTCATCCACGTACAATACGAGGAATGTGACAGCTCTTCCTACAGCCTTCTTATAAACACAAGGTTCATCTGGATTTTTGATGAAATCAAACTCTTTGATAACATCATCGAAACAGATGTTCCAACTTCGAGATGCCTGCTTTAACCCATATATGGATTTAAGCAGTCTACATGCTTTCCCGCTGCTCCCACTGTCAATGAAGCCCTCTGGCTGATCCATATAAACGCTTTCTTCTAAATCTCCATTTAGAAATGCTATTTTAACGTCCATCTTCCACATTTCATAGTCGTAGTGAGCAGCAATAGCAAGTAGGATCCGAATGGATTTAAGCATGGCTACGGGCGAAAAAGTTTCGTTATAGTCTAAACATGGTCTTTGGCGAAAACCTTTCGCCTTAAGTCTTGCCTTATAGGTCTCCACCAGCCCATCTACACCAATGTTTCTTTTAAAGATCCATTTGCATCCCACAGGTTTTACCCCAGGGGGTACAATGTCCAAAGTCCATACTTTGTTGGTGTACATAGACTCCATTTCGGATCTCATGGCATCCAGCCACTTCACAGAGTCACCACTCGTGATAGCTTGCTGAAAACTGGTAGGATCATCATCATCCATGATGCAATCTTCTCCGTCACCATCAATGAGGAAACCGTAGTACCTCTCCGGTGGGCGAGAAGTCCTACCAGACCTACGGAGTGGCCGAGGTTCCTCAGTTTCTATTGCAACAGCCGGTTCAACCAATTCATCATTTGTAGTTTGTGTTTCTAGAACCTCTTCTAGATCCACCACCTTGCCATCATCTTTATCTGTGAAGAACTCTTTTTCTAAGAATGTGGTATACTGAGAAACAAACACTTTTTGTTCCTCTTTGTGGTAGAATAGATATCCATAAGAATTCTTTGGATATCCCACAAAGTTACACATGACTGACCGTGTCTCGAGTTTGTCCGGATTCTGCTTTTTAACATAGGCCGAGCAACCCCAAATCTTTATTCTCTTAAGAGATGGTCTCTTCCCATGCCATATTTCATATGGCGTGGTAGACACGGTTTTGGTTAGAACTCTGTTCAGTAGAAACGCTGCAGTCTCCAATGCATGCCACCAAAATGAGACGGGTAACTAAGCATCACTCATCATGGATCGGACCACATCTAATAGGGTCCTATTCCGTCGTTCAGACACACCGCTGTGCTGTAGTGTGTAAGGAGGAGTGAGCTGAGAGAGAATCCCATTCTCTTTTAGGAAGTCCGCAAATTTTGTACTAAGGTATTCCCCACCTCGATCTGATCGAAGCATCTTGATACTCAAGCCGGTTTGTTTTTCTACTTCTTGTTTATATTCAATGAATTACTCGAAAGCTTCGGACTTGTGCTTTAATAAAAATACATGACCGAATCTTGAGAAATCGTCAGTGAATGTAACGAAGTATGAAAAACCGCCTCTAGCCTGTGTAGACATTGGCCCACATACATCACTATGTATGAGGCCCAGGAGCTGAGTAGCTCTTTCTCCGTGTTCGGTAAACGGAGTTTTGGTCATTTTACCCTTGATACAAGACTGGCAAGTCGCATAAGATTTATATTCATAAGAGTTTAAATATCCATCTTTGTGTAACTTGTTTAGTCTTGTTTCGTTAATATGACCAAGTCTACAGTGCCAAAGAAAAGCTTCATTTAATTCAGAAAGTTTTCTTTTATTAGTGTGTTGTATACGGAAAACTGTGTGTTGATTTAGGACGTATATCCAGTTATTAAGTGTACCATACCCAACCAACATTTGATTCAGGTGAATGTTCATAACATTATTCTGCAATATAAAGTTATATCCTTCATTGTCTAACAAAGAAACTAATATTATATTACATAGCATACTTGGTACAAAATAACATGGGTTCAAAACAAAAATACACCTAGATGGCAACCCCAAGTGATACTCTCCCACTGCGACTGTATGTACATTGGAACCATTTCCAACGCGGAGAGTATGGTCACCTGTCTTCAAAACTTTGCTATTTCTCGGTCCCTGCATAGAATTGCAAATGTGAGAACTAGAACCGATATCTAATACCCAGGAAGTAGAGTTTATTGAAAAACAGTTTTCTGTCACAAACACACCTGAAGCGGAAGCATCCCCATGCTTCTTCTTGAGGTTCAAGTACTCCGTACAGTTGCGCTTCCAATGTCCTGTCATGTAGCAATGAAAACATTCACCTTTCCCCGAGTCTCCAGCTTTGGACTTTTCCTTTCCCTTCACCTTTTTAACTCCACCCTTAGGATTGGTGGGCTTCTTCTTTTTCTTTCCATTGGACTTAGCCTTAGGGCGAGAAGAAGAAGACTGCCCAATAGTCATAACGGGAGTTTTCATTGATTTCGTAGTGCTCTCTGCACTCCTTAACATATTGAGGAGTTCAGGTAGCTCCTTCTCCATGCCGTGCATGTTGAAGTTAACTATGAACTGAGCAAAGGTGGAGGGGAGGGACTGCAGAATAATATCTGTATATTGTTCATTGTACATTGTCCATCCAAGGTCCTCAAGCTCTTCTATAAGAGCTATCATCTTCAGAACATGGTCTCCTACCGATGTGCCAGGGGCCATTCGCATCTGAAACAATTTCTTTGATGCTTCGTATCGTAATACGCGGGATTGCTCTCCATACAACTCCTTTGTATGGAGGAATATGGTTTGAATGTCCATATTCTCGTGCTGCTTTTGATGTGTATTGTCCATCGATGCAAGTGCGAGGCATTTGGCCGTTGCACAGTCAGCGTCCCATGTCTTGCGGACTTCAATGTCCGCAACTGAGGATTTTGGACCTGGGGTGGGCGGGGATGACGCCGTGAGGACATATGATACTTTATCATAAGTCAAGGCTATTTTCAGATTCCTCAGCCAGTCTTTATAATTGGTCCCATTCAGTTTGTTTTTATCTAGTAGAAGCTTGAGTCCAGTCATTGGTATCTGCCATTAAGAGAGAGAAAAGAATACACTCAGCGAAAGCTCTTGCATAGATCAGATTGGTAACTATCTTGTCTAATCGATGTCTCCCACTGTTTTAATCAAGTTTTTCTTTCAAACCTTAAAAAGAAAACTATCCAGGATTAATTACAGTCTACAACTTCGCTAACCGTTCATCCAGGCCAGTGTCGGTACTTGAGGGAGGTTCCCCGTGCTTTCGCACGGACCTAATTAAAGTAAACCTCGTTTTCCCATAGGCGTAGCCCCATTAATAAATTTCTAGACACCTAATGAGTTAGCTAATTGTAAACTGCAAAACTCTCTTAGGAGCAACTATTGCCCATAGTGGGATCGTGATCCAACCATCATATGGAAGGTATGCAATCTCATTGCAAATTTCAACACTTGAAATTCCCGATGTGATTTTTACCCCTAGTAGTTATGACCTTAACTATTGTCAACAAATCATAAGTACCAGTCAAGTTCTACCCGTCACTTCTTGATCAATTAGACCAACCCATATGACCCTTAACTATGGTCTACAAAGTCGCATGAATGTCCTAATTAATCTGCATCATATGCAGTGTAGGAAGACATCACTTAGCTACCGTACACTACGCCTTAACTAAAGTCAACAAACGTAGCACGAATACTAAGTACTCTACTTCCTAAAATGACGGAGGGTTGCGGATGATTTTTAAGAAAATTTTTAACGCTTTGAACTTGATATCGTTGTAGAATCAAATGGTTTTCAAAAGGAGTGGCTTAAGCTCCGCAGTTTTGAAATGTAGCTTTTCTATAAATAGCCGAGTGTTTTTAAATCCGATTCTACAACATCTTTTTAGGTTTATTTTCTTTACATTAATCACATTAATGTAATCCCATCATTTAAGTCCTTAAGCCAATCACAGAAAAGAAACGAAAATAACACGTACGCTTATGCCATCCGCATTCGCCGCAATGTTCCGTTATGCACCGTTAGGTTACTTAACTAACGGCATACCGGGACGGGACTAGCGCGGGTGTAAAACATAAGCAACGTCTACTATATATCATATATATAATATGTCATTCATCTCAGATATCTCAGAACACAGGCAGCAGAAACATATATATAATGTGGGATATACTAGGACGTCCGTATTTAGTATTTAGCCAATAATAGAAAATACGGATTCCACAGTCACGATGAATAGCCAAGCCCACACCCCTAGACCCCTACGAGAGCGGCAAGCGACCCTACCAATCCTGGAGTTTAGGAGACCCGGTCTCGACTCCTCGAGATGGCCTCCCACTGAACCCCAGAACCCGGTCACTTGTGCTCCCTTCCTTGGGTCTATCCTAATGCGGAAAAGTAAATAATATACAACATTGGTGACACAACCTCAACCCGGAAGTGCCCCAAATAAAAGAATATTACATTACATTTGAATTTACAAGAATGAAAATATAAAACTCTCATCTCACATAAAAAAAAACCCGGCTATTCGATCGCGACAATCCTGCACATCATATCTTAGCAACACATAATATCACATATCATCAACGTAAGTAAGTATGTGTACCCCAATTGTCGTTGATGTATAGCAACGAAACCGGCGATATCAAACATACTACACTTACGGTCACAGAAAAGAAAGTGTAAAACTACAATATTTGGAATCCACATTCTCTTTAAACATCATAAATGCGAAATATCACATACTTCGTATTTCATGCCTAAACTATATGAATTCCACATATTGTATCACATTCCAGATAAACAGACAGTATTAAACTTTTCGAACAAACGATCAAATACCCAAGATTCACTAAAGCTCAACACTTAAGCAGAGTTCAAAAACCTGGAGTGTGACACAGTAGTAGCGGTCCAGCCGTAGAAGGGTCAAGCCAACGCCTCACATGTGGCACGTCGTACTGCCCCAAACCCTAAGGTTCAAAGGGCAGTTCAAGATGGTCATATAATCGAGTTAAGGTTTGTTGTCTTCTAGAGGGCCCACCACAAAACTTGCACGTATCTCCAAAAGATTTAAACCCCGTGAATAGTGAGCAAATGATAGTCGTTTGAACACTTCAATACTTTCTAGTTTACCCGAAAAAGCAACGAAATGAAAATTGTTGGAGATAATGCCCTCAGATTCAATTATTCGATCACAGGCACGTGATTACAATGATTGATGGAGGACCTATCCCGATAGGACAGTCTTACTTGAGATGATAGTATGCTATCTGGTTTACCTTTATCATCGTGTACTGCTTTAGGTGACCTGACAACTCGCTATTACACGTTGATAGAGCCCCTAGGATTCTTTCTTGACCACCAGCAGTATGAGGGCGATCATATACGTGGGAGCTGGTAGTCTATAAGCACATCCTTAAATGGTCCCTAGTCGTGTGAGTTTCGAGATAGGGCATCGATACTCCAGAGTAGACTAGTGTGTACATTCGAGACCCCGACGAGGGGCGGTGGCCGGTCTCACAAGCCACTGGTGTCAGTTGGTTCACCTAAGATGTATACAGGTGCTCATTGGGTTATGAGTACACCGGACAGGACTCGCCGGGAACATGCTAGTTGGTCATAAACAATACGTCAGATGGCAGTTCCCTGGTGACATGTGTACAGGTTAGTTCATCGACCTGGGGATCGTCATTTGTCTTGTGTGAGTTCCCACTGTACTTTTATTACTACCCTACCACGGCTCAAAGGAGTCGTGCAAACAGGTTTTAGTTGGGTACAGTCCCGAGCCACATGGAGGCAGAGAGCGCATCTTCAGGGGTTCGTCTCTCCCGGTATTGGGGGTGAGGTCGCGCTGTGTCTAGGAGAGCCATTACACGCAGCCCTCGGCCGAGGCAAGGAGATTTACTGGTAGGTATTCCAGTAGTATCTCAGGGTGTTCTGGGCTACACTCCGACACGACTTGTACCGCTTTTGGGGGTCTGACTTTTACCAACCCCCTAGGCCCGCCATGCGATGCTCATAGACGAACGGACCGGACTGTACGGATATTGTCATTGACAGGCTCAGTAGGGTTGTCAGGCTGAGTTCGCTCACAGACGTCCTTTTTAGTCAATACCTGGTAGCCCGTTACGTATTGGCTTATACCTCTGACGTGCTAGTTGTTAAATCCACAACCAAGGTGTTGACGAGTCTTTAGAGTCCCCCACATTCAGTTACTCAGCTTTCGGGCGAAAGGTTGTAGAGGCCGTATGGAGATATGGCAACGTCCGATCAGATACGTGCGGTATTGCACGGATCAGGATAGGACAGTTTGTACTACAGGCCGTATGGATATATGGCAGGGTTCGATCAGATACGTGCGGTATTGCACGGATCAGGATCGAACGGATATTACTAGCCGGTTTTGGTATAAGCCGGATCCTAGTAAAGTACAGTGTAGATTTTGTCTCATTGCATTTGTATTTCGGTCGGAATACAAATGCGGGTGTGTATGCACAGTATCGGGGTTTTCCTGTAATTTATTACGGGACCAGTTTTCTGGAGTTGCCAGTTTGCTTTCCGTTTCGGCCAATTTCCTTTGTATCGCTCTTTGGCCGAAGTTTGGTGGAGGAGGGCTTATTTGCATTGTTGCAAATAAGTGTTTATGGAGCGGGTTCTTTGCATATATTTATATCATGATGGTTTCATGATGGAGCCCATCCTTTGACTCTTTCTTTTCCATGATGGCTTGACCATTGTAGGTTATGATTGGCTTTTGGAGTGTTGGGTTTTGTTCTCTCATCATCACTTTTCATCATTGCTTTCCACCCACCGCTTGACCTTGCTCTCTCTCTCCAATCACACCAAAAGGGGGGGCGGCCACTCCTTGGATGGGATTGATTTTCATGGGAGGAGTGGGATTTTTGTATCTTGAGCTTTGAGAAATCCCTACAACTCCCTCTCCAAATGTATACTTCAATTCCTCCACAAAAGGCAACTCCATAATCCCAAATGAGACATGAGTTCCACACTATATTCTACAGCAAACCTTGGGCACGTCGACTAGCCAGCTTCGTGCACGAGTTGCCTCGGCATTGAGGTGGGAGCCCGTAAAAGAAGTAGGCGATGTGGTGCACTTCCGGCGACGAGGAGGAGACGGGACATTCCGCAGGAGATCGGGACGACGACGAGAAGACCGGAGGACTCAGATCTATCGGTATATCTCTCTTCCCCATATTGTAGTTAGCTAGGACTAATTAATGGTACGATCCGGGTATTAGTGCGCGACGAGCCTCGCCATTAACTTAGTCTAGCTTGCCTTAATGTGTTTTGCATTTCCGATCGACCAAAATTCCAAAATCTACATTTTAGCTAGCGACAGTTTTCTGTTGAAATTTTTTGGTCTCCAAAAATTTTTCAGGTTGTATAAAAGTACTGTGCTGGAAGACCTAAGACTACTGTAGAAATTCGAGACACTGATCTCTTCAGGGGAGCGCGGAACCGCGGCAAAACCCTACTTGTTGCCGCGGTTCCGCCGCAGTATTGATGGATCAGAATGCACAATCTTTCCAGTAGGCTTTATGGGTTAAAATTAGGGTTTTGGAATATTGACATTGGGCCCTGAATTTCTTGATCTGCTACAGTATTGCTTGGGGGCCCACTTGTTAAAATTTGATTGATCGGATATTTAAACACATTATTTCACAGTATTTACATTATATCTGCGACCGTGAATGTCACTTGATCGGTAAATCCGGTCTAACTGCTATAGCCCGGTTAGACGGATTTGCGAACGTGACTTTCACGTTGATGTTCTGTTTTTGCTGTGATGTTGCGGATCGGTCGTGGGGGATAGCCTGGATGCAATGCTAGTACAGTTTTGTTGTATTATGTACATTTGATATTGCGGGGCGAGCGTCCGACATGTGGACTGCCGTCACTGCCTGTTTGTATTATTATTTTGGGGCCCGACCAGGTTGCGGTCGATGTTCCCGTTGTATGTATATTTTACTTTCTGTACTAGGATTACCCCGTGGCAGGGTGCACGGATAGCCGGGTTCCAGAGGGCAACGGGCCCGCATTTCATGGCATTGAGACGGAGGGGGCCTCACTCTTGGATTGGCGGGCTATTCGCTGCACTCGTAGGGGGTACAGGTTGACCCAGGAGGGGTGCCCAAGTTGCCGGATTCCGTGAAGTGCTGGGTGGTCCATTCACGGTACTGAAGGGGGCTGCCTCGCTTCAGGTTTTGGCGGGTGACTTGCCGCGCCCGTAGGGGGTCTAGGATTTCATTGCACAGGCTATCCACACGACCAGGGGAACGTCGGGTTTCAGTAGTGGCTCTGTGAAACCCGGGGATCCCAGATATATGTATTGTTCTGTGATGCTGTACATTTCTGTGATGTTGCATTTCTTATCACGCCTTGAGCGAAATATAATATATTGGTATATATATTAGTAGATGTTGTATATGTTTTACATCCGCGCTAGTCCAGTCCCCGCTCTGTCGTTAGTTAGCTAACCTAACGGGTAATGACGGGACCCAGTGGCGAATGCAGATGGCATATACGTACGTCATATTATTTTCGTTCTTTGTGGTGTGATCAATTGATGCGACTGCATTGATTCGGATCAATGCAAGTTAAAAACAAACCTAATCTGATGTTGTTGGGACACTTTTCAAAAAGCTGTTATTGCAAGGACGTTCTCTTTTGTTTTGCATCGTGGTATTCAGTTGGAATATCCTGCTCCTCAGTCGACGAGGCAAGGGCCGAGATCCCTTCACCGGGAATGACCCCTTAGACAGAATTTTGCGTCAGGGCATTAACTTCACTATAGCCGATTACTTTTGCTTTGCATCATGGTATTCATTTGGAATATCCTGCACCCCATTCTACGTGGAAAGAGCCGAGATCCCTTCACCGGGAGTGACCTCTTTAGCAAAGGTTTTCGTCACTATATCTTTAAAAGCTATACAGTTCCTTCAACGATATCAAGTTCTTTACGTTCAAGGTTTTCGCCAGAAACCATTCATAGCCCTCCGTCATTTCATATGGATAGTCAATAGTATTCAAGCTGTGTTTGTTGGCCATAGTCAAGGCACGGTGTTTGGTAGCTATTGGGTGTTCATATGCTGCATAGATAGATGCGTTGGTTTGGGAGAGTCGTATAACCTTGTTGGCCCTAGTCAAGGGCTTGTACTGGTGGGTTCAAATCAACCTGGATAATGACGGGTAGAACTTGACATGTGACTTATGATTTGTTGGCCTTAGTCAAGGTCATAAGAGCATGGGGTAAAAATCACATCGGGAGTTTCAAAAGAACTGAAACTTGCCAGATATGCGCATACCTTCTGGAGTGTGATAGCGTGAGCGGATTCCGTCACGTTATCATGCGATGATAGTTGGATCCCGATTCCCACTGATGAGTTAGTTTACTCCTCGGGTTATCCCGACTAATTCTTCTTTCAGGTTTGGAGGAGAATTTGACGGTACAGTGGGAGGTTTCCAGATTAGATAAATTGGTAACCATTCTGATCTAGGTTAGAGTGCACGCTGAGTGTTTCTTCTCTCTCTCTCTTTGGCAGCGACCATTGACCCGACCCCAAGACTATGACTCAGCGACCAAGTTGACCGAACCTTCTTAAACACTGGCTTTTGGATTGTCAGAGTTGCAAACCTCATTGCCACTCCTACTTTTACCCTTTTCTCCAGGACACCCCTTATTGCTACGAACGTCTACTTCCATTGGACAAAACCATCGTATGGTTAGATACGAACTCGAAAGAATTTATTCGAGGATGGTTTCAGGTTATGGAGAAAACGAATAGGACTATTCAGTTGTCTTTTCCTTTTACCTTCTCTCTCAGATTGCGAGTACTCCTTGGCTTAGGAGATAGTACACCTATTACGCAAATTGGATAGTCTTCTTCCAAATCTTAGGCTGGTGCCGAACGGTGAGAATGACGAAAACCAATTAGCATAACGATGGTGTACAGAAGGTATTAAGTTAAGACAAAGCAAGAGATTAGTAAGAGGGAAAAGTAAACTGCGACTGCTTTTCACGAACATACCAAATATTTCTTCGCCAATCCTAAATCACCTTTGTATTTCTCCAGGACACTACGTATCACTACGAAGATCCACAGTTTATTGGATATTCCATCGTATGGTTATATACGAACTCGAAAGGAACTTGTTCCAGTTCGGGGATGGATTCTTGTTCAGGAGAAATAGGAATAAGGTTTATTCGGTTGTCTTTTATCTTCACCTTCTCTCGCGTTGCGAGTGCTCCTAGGATTAGGACAGTACACCCATTATGCTTATTGGATAGTCTTCTTCCAAACCATAGGCTGGTGCCGAACGGTAGGGAAGGAAGAAAACCATTTGGCCTAAGGGGTGTGCAGAAGGTAATAACTAAAGACATATAAAAGGATTTGGAGAGGTGGCAAAGAATTATACGGTTACAGTTGTGAATCTGGATAATGGAAGAGGCATTACTAGGAATACCAGGATACCCCATCGAAACATTTCAATATTTCAGTTTCACTGTGTACTGTTAAAGGAAAACTGATTTCCCAGTTTGACACTTGCTCCAGGGTATGTATTTACCAAGTATGATTCTCACATCTGTATAGTTTTACAGATGATGAGTGGGAGTAAGTTGTTGGGAATTATGTGATCATCCTCATTATATCGGGATTCGTTGGAATCGTTGATATTTGAGGAAATCACCTGGGCTGTTTGCCAGTCGGCAATTATTTGGTTTTGAATATCCGTTGTTATGCACCAATTTCAAATCGATATATCTGTACGTCTATTTTCATAGAGTGAGATATACCCTTTTGAAATTATGTCTACGACATTTACCTATATCAGTGGATGGTTAGGTAAGGAGCATTGAACAGCGGTGTAATTCTTCATAACCAAAGGTACAGTTTTCAACCTACGACACACACTGAATGAGTTATCAGACTCATGGGACTTATACAGACTATTGTTTGTTGTCCAGGGTCCATCAGGACAGAGGGGTTGGTCCTCGTACTATATTCGGCTTACTTATGACTTCTCTAACTTTTAGAAAGGTGTTTCTTCGAAACACAGGGTCCGAATTTTTGAGAAGTTATAGGTATTTGAATAAAGTAGAGAACCAGGTATCGCAAGTATCGGGATTCTTCAAAGTGATAGAAGATGTAGATACTTGTGTATGGTATTCAGTTGATAGTAATGATTAAGAGATCTTGCTTCTCTTTCAGGTTATTCATAATTGGAAGCATTCCTAAGTTGAGTAACGCTGATCAGCCTCTTTCCATTTAGTTGACATGCACTGGAGACAGCTGCATGATTTGAATCTGGTTCAATTAAATCAGTGCCTCTGGTTCTGTATTGGATATAGAACAGTTCATATCTTAACGTTGTTAAGGTACGGGGAGTTGTCCAGCTTATGATTAAAACCAGACACTGGACAACTCAAGGCACGTTTCTGTAATGGCAGTTTGTGGGTTGACCCAGGCTATGACGAGGGTTGACTTTCTACCATCTGGAAGATCAATAGCGATATTGTTCTAGACTCGCCACAGTTTTATTAAAAATGGATTTTTTCAGAAAAACAGTAGTGGGAGTATGGTAGAACTGGAAGTGATTCCAGAACCACAAACGATTACTGAAGATTTGATAAGGAACCTAAAGATTCAATCTGACTTGACATTCTATTGGCCACTCCGCAGATACGGTGGGTAACTTCAGGCACCCGAGAGGTACTACGGTAGCCTCAAGGACGGTGACAGGGAAGTTCTTGTTCACCCACAATTACCATTGCTGTTGTTCCAGGCTGCGAGACCCGGCGGGAGGTTGAGTATAGCGTCGTTCTAAACTAGTTTTAGAAGTGTACGTCTATATGACTCTGCCAGAGGGTTGTCGTAGTCAGTGGGAGCAGCGGAAGCATTGGTGGACAAGTAGCTAATGTCTATTTATTGACTAAAGGAAAAAGATCATCAATTTCTGATGTGACAGTCATAGGTTTGACTTCATCAGAATAGGGGATGGATCTGTTGAGAAGGTAGTAGGGTGTGATGTCATGGTATTTGGATGACATACACAGAGTACGAAGTGATATTCCTACACTACAATCAGTTATACTTGTAGGGCTCCTAGGCACTCTCAAGAGGTCTCACAAGGCATCAACCATACCAATTTCAAAAAATCTATGTGCCAAGAAACCCGACTACGGATCGTTGGCTAGAAATCTAGGCGAAACATTAAACTAGTTAACACTTAACTATAAGAATACGGAAATACAACCTTTGTAGATCCGGTTCTCCACCTCCATAGCTCCGCAACGAAGTATCCTCACTGTCCAAATCGAAATCCGGGTACTAGTGTCGGCTTCGTCGGAGAATGGACAAGCTAGGTCGTCGATGTCCATGCCGAAGATGATCTACGTCGATGCATCGCAAGATCAAGCTCCAAACTTCACCAAGTCATGAAAACTTTTGAAGGAAACACACTCTACTACTTGGCAAGAGGTAGAGGATGAAGAAATAGGAAGTGGGTTCAATTTAGAATTGGATTTCTCACTCTTTATCATCAATCACCATTGATGACCTAAGCTTTCTTCATGATAGATATGAAGAAGAAGAAGAAAGTTATGATAAGTTAATTCAAAAAAGAAAAGAATATCCAAACTTATCATAACAAGACCATGGTTAAGTGTAAAGAACTAATTAGGGATAAATGAAGTGGTTAGGTTTAAGCATGAGACAAAAGGGTTACAAAGTCAAAGTGTTCAAGAAACTTCATGAACAAAACAAAAATGCCACCATTTTATCATGCTCCTTTTCTTTTCCAAAAAGAATAAACAAATGAATGAAAATGAATAATCAAATAGTAAACCCTAACCATTCCATTAACCAAGGTTTAATTCTATACACATAACAAATAAGGCATGTATCATCAAACATGATACAAGCAAGTGCACAAAATCATATCGCATATGCAATGCGCACACCCGAGTGAGAAAATCCATTTTAAATGAACCAATACTAGTTAATGCAAAGTAATATATCAAACACATAATTATGCATTAAATCATTAAATCAACACTTGATTCAATGATCCGGTCAGATCGTATATAACCGGCTAGTATCAACAGTAACAACTTACCGAATCAACACTTGATCCGATAACCCGGCTATATCGCATATAACCGATCAATGTCACATATCGCGAGAATTGAATATAGTATCACATACTGGTATTATTCTCGGTCCTGCACATATCTCATATGCGCTCCTATTTCGTTTCGCTTGAGCCAGGAAACCTCTGTGTAGGACTCTAAAGACTCGTCAATACGCCGGCAGCAGATGATGATCATATCAAACACCCACAAGCCGCAAGCGGTCTGCAAAACGTAACAGCCACCCGGGTATTGAGCGATCAGAAGATCGACGAGCAAGCCCGCTCACACTCCAGTGAATCCAACCAGTAACACTACCGTACAGTCCGGTCTGACCGTCTGATATGTCGCATATCTTGCCTAGGGGTGGTAAACGTCAGACCCCAATAGCTCGATAAGTCGTGTCGATATGAGGTCTATAACAATTCGAGAAACTACTGGTAACACTTACCAGTTAATCTCAGCAACCCTGGCCAGGGATTTCCTGTTATAGCCAATCGAACACAGCGCAACATCAACCCCCTATACCGGGAGAGACGAATCCCCTCCTATCGCTCATTGCCTCCATATGACTCGGGACTGTACCCAAAAACCACCGTTTTGCACGCCCTCTTGGACGTGGTAAGATGGAAATCAAAGCACAGTGGGAACCATACAAGACTCTATGACGATCTCGGGTCAACAGACTACTCTGTACCAGTGTCACCAGAGAACTGCCATCTGACGTGAGGTATAATACCATCTGGGAGTTCTCTGCGAGTCCGTCCAGTGTACCCAGTCTCTACTGAGCACCCGTATATCTCCTCTGATGTCAAACACCAATGGATATGGGATCATCCATCGCCCATCTGTATGGGTCGAGAAGGTACACGCTAGTCTACTCTGGTATATCGATGCCCCGTCTCGATACACCCACGACTAGGGACTTTGAAGGATGTACTTATGGACTACCATGTCCCCACTAGTATGATCCGCATCATAGTCCAGGTAGTCAAGTACACATCCTAATGGCTTTACCAACATGTAACAGAGAGACAATCAGTGTACACGTTAAGGTAAAGATCAACCAGATAGCATACTATCATGTCGAGCAAGAAAGTTCTCCCTATATATGTCCAAGCATCCACTACAATATACATCCTATGTACAGTAATGGCCTCTAGGGCATACATATAACTAACAATCTCCCACTTGCACTAGGGCCATCTGTAGCAGTGGCTACAGTATCTCATACTCAACCATCCCATAAAAGTCTCTCTCTGGGAATAGGCCTTCGTGAGTGGATCCGCCGTGTTATCCTCTGAGTCTGCTCTCCTTGCCTCGATCACCTTGGAGATCAACCATCTCCATGATCAGGTGATACTGCCTTAGAATAAGTCTGGATCACTGATGGGACCGGCGTTCCTTGGCATAAGCCACAACTCCATTGTCACACAATGTGAGGAACATAGTTCATCTCATGAACCAATATACACCCAAACAGCTTCTTTGGTAGCATCATTAGTAGCGATGTATCCTGCCTTTATCGTCTAGTATGTCACGGTATCTAGTTTGGAACTCTTCCAACATACCGTCCCTTTACTGAGGGTAAAGACAATGCCTGCGACTGACATTCAGTCGTCTTTATCACCCTGGAACACTTCCAGTGATTCTCCCCAGGATCAACTGATACCATCTCACTACAACTAGTGAGAATCCTAACATCTAATTAAATCTATCTCACAGATCCAAAACTCAGGATTTAGGAGGTATCAATTTTGATCCTACACGGAGAATCTTTGTGATAAACGGAGATTGATCGATCGTAGCATAGGAAACTCCTTCCCTATCAAGAGTATGTATCCACGTACTCTACGAGGATCACCACCATACTCCCTACTACCTTTTTGTATATACAAGGTTCATCTACCATTTTGATGATGTCAACTTCCTTGACAAATCCATCAAAACAGATGTTCCAACTCCGCGACGCCTGCTTTATCTTATAAAGCATCTTGCAAACGTTTCCGCTGCTCCCACTATCTACGAGGCCCTCTGGCTGTGTACTTATAGACGCACTCTTCTAAATCAGCATTTAGAAAAGCAGTCATGACACCCAACCGCCAGATATCGTAGTCATGGTATGTAGCCGTGGCAAGTAGTATCTGGATGGACTTAAGCATAGGTACTGGAAAAGGTTTCATCATTATCCATGCCTGGTCAATGACGATAACCTTTAACAAGTCCAGCTTTGAAAGTCTCAACTTTTCCATGTACACCAAGTAATCTTCTCAAGATATACTTGCTCCTGATGGGGATTTAACCCTTCAGATATAGCAACCAAAGTCCATACTTTGTTGGTGTATAAGGATTCCATCTCAGATCGCTAAACATCCAGCCATTCTTACAGAGTCTCACTCCTGATGGCCAGCTCGAAGCTAGTTGTGTCATCATCTCATGATGCATTCCTCGCTCCCACTGTCATAGAGAAACCAAAGTATCTCTCAGGTGGGTGAGGAACCCTACTAGATCGGCGGAAAGGCTGAGGTTCGTTGGAATGTACTGAATCCTTCGGTTCTACCAAATCATCAACTCCAGTTTGTATAGCTGGAACGTTTCCAGTTCTACATAACAGACGTTGCCTTGAGCTTGTCCGGATTTTGCTTTTAGACATAGGCCGGACAACCCCAAATCTTAACCAACTTAAGATATAGGCTCTTCCCTTTCCATATCACATATGAAATGGTAGGCTGTGATTTGATTCGAACCGTATTCAATAGGTATGCAACTTTATAAGTGCATAACTCCCAAAAGGAAATAGGTAACTCAGTAGTACTCATCATAGATCACACCATATCAGATAGGGTGTAATTGCTCCGCCCCGATATACCATCGTGCTATGGTGTATACGGAGGAGTAACACTGAGAGAGAATCTCATTCTCCTTTAGAATAGTGCAGGAATTCCATGCACAAGTATTCTCCTCCTTGATCACATCAAAGGACATAATACTTATATCCGTATTTTGGTTCTCTACTTCTAACTTATATTCTATGAATATCTCAAAAGGTTCGGACTTGTGTTTCAACAGGAATATGTTTCTGAATCTCGAGAGATTATCAGAGAATGTAATGAAGTACAAAGAACCAGTCTTGGCATGTGTAGACAGGGGACCTACATACATCAACATGTATCATCCCAAGAGTTTACTAACTCTTTCTCTGCTTCCAATAAACAGGGCTATGGCCATCTTATCTTTGTGACATGACTGGCGAGTTTCACAAGATGTAAATTCAAACTGATTTAAATATGCATCTAAATGTAACTCCAGCTAGTCGGGTCGCAGTGATATGACCTAGTCTACAATACCTCAAGAAGGATTCGTTCATTTCTGAACTCTTCCTCTTGTGTGTGTTCTGTATACTAAGAACTGTAGTTTGATTTAGAACATCAATGCTTTTAGATAACGTGCCCGAACCGATCAACTTTTGATATAGGAAATGTCCAAAACATTATCCAACAATACAAAATATTATCGTTTCTTTACTAATAAAGAGACAGATATGATTTTGTATATCAGGTTTGGTATCTAATAACATACGTTCAGAATCAATGTATTACAATACAGGGTGACAGTGACCAACAGACTTGGCTGCAACACTTGCCCCGTTTTCTGCCTTATGAAACTTATCACCCGTTCTCAGTTTTTCTACCCTTTTGTAGCCCCATGTAACATCTTACATATCTGGGATCCTGATCCGGTATCATATACCAAGGATGCGGGGGATACTGAGAAACAGTTCTGTATAATGAACACACCCGAAGATGATGCATCAGCATGCACTCTGTTCGTTTGGGCGGCACGGGAATTCTGGTAATCCCCAATTTCCTGCTCTGTCTTATAACAATTATAAGTTGGAGCGGGACCAACGTTCCCCAGCTCAGTATAACAAGCGGGTTCGGTCAATAATCCGTATTATTATCTTGATTAAGGAGTGACATGGTCGCTACCAGGAGAGAGAGAGAAGAAAACACTCAGCGTGCGCTCTTGCAAGAATAGATTGGTTATTATTTTATCTAATCAGGATGGCTCCTACTGCTTTTTATCAAATCTTCCTTCAAACCCTAAAAGGAAAGACTAGCCGGGATTAATTACACACTACAAGTTCGCCAATCTTTCAGCCAGGCCAGTGTCGGTACTTTGAGGGAGGTCCCCCGTGCTTTCGCACGAACCTAATTAATGTAAACCTCGTTTTCCCAGAGGCGTAACCCCGTTGACACCTTTCTAGACACCTACTTGATCGGCTAATTGTAATGTGTAAAACTCTCCCAGGAGTAACAATTACTCGCAGCGGGTATCGGAATCCAACTATCTCATAGAAGGTATGCAATCTCATTGCAAATTTCAACACTTGAAATTCCCGATAATATTTTGCCCCTAGCGTGCTATGACCTTGACGGAGGCCAAACTACCCATAGTCCGCTAGTCAAGTTCAACCCGTCATTTCCTGATTGAATTAAACCCACCCGCACGACCCTTGACGGAGGCCAAACAATGGCGTACGAATACCCTAATCCAATCGCATCATATGCTAGCAGATAAGCACTAGTTAGCTACCGTACACTACGCCTTGACGGAGGCCAAACAACCGCAGCACGAATACTAACTAGTACTTATCTGAAATGACGGAAGGCTACGACCGGTTTTTCTGAAAACCTATTGCGTAATGAACTTGATATCGTTGTAGAATCAAATGATTTTAAAATGGAGTGCTTTTGAGGCTTTTCTAGTTTTGCTAAAGGAGTCACTCCCGGTGAAGGGATCGTCGGTCCTTTCCTCGTCGAATGAGGTACGGGATATATCACATATATCACTGTGCAAAGCAAAAACTCTTAAAAGCAATCAAAAGACAAACCGAGTGTGTAGCATCTGCCAGTTATTGCTAAAGGAGTCACTCCCGGTGAAGGGATCTCGGTCCTTTCCTTATCGAATAAGGTGCAGGATATATCATATATACTGCTGTGCAAAGCAAGAACTGTAGCTACCTGTTTTATTTTGAAATTCGATTCTAGAACATCTTAGGTTTCTTTTATTTCATTAATCTCATTAATGAAGTCCCATCATTTAAGTACCTAAACATCACAGATAAATACGACGTACACTTATGCCATCCGCATTCGCCTCGATGTCCCCTCGTGCACCGTTAGGTTAGGTAACTAACGGCAGAGCAAGGCAGGGCTAGTACGGGTGTAAAAGATAAGTAACGCCTATATAATATATCATATATACTATATACTGTATCTATCACAGAACATCACATGATCATATCACAGATATCGCAGCAGAAGAATCATATGAAATATTGGATATACTAGGACATCCGTGTTTTCAATACGAGCCAGTATAAAACACGGATTCCACGGTCGCGATGAATAGCCAAACCCACACCCCTAGACCCCTACGAGAGCGGCAAGCAACCCTACCAATTCTAGAGTTAGGAGACCCGGGCTCGACTCCTCGAGTTGGTCTCCCACTGGACCCCAGAACCCGGTTACTTGTGCCCTCCTCCTTGGGTCTATCCTAGTGCAGAAAAGTAAATAATATACAAAGGGTGACTACTTCCGCAACCTGGAAGTGCCCCAATAAAAGAATATTACATACAAGTTTTTACATGAATGAAAATGAAAAACACTCATCTCACATAAAAACCCCCAGCTATTCGAACACGACGATCCAATATAACATATCCAGCAACACATAACATCACATGTCATCAACGTAAGTAAATATGCGCATCCCAATTGTCGTTGACATATTGCAACGAAACCGGCGATATCACATATTACACTTACGGTCACAGAAAAGAAAGTATAAAACTACAACAGTTGGAATCCGCAACCTCTTTAGACATCGCATGCCTAATCGAATGAATTCCTTAGACATCGCATGCCTAACGATTATAAACCCCGCATTTTAGTCTCATTATCGAAAACTCTTTTCAATATCAAGTCGGGCAATTCAACAAGATTCCCGACAATCTGATCGAATACTTGTCACAAACTTCAGTAGACGGCCGCACCCCCGATACCGTCGACGAATTGCACCAAGGCGGAACACCGCCACCGCGAGCACCCGAACAGATGCTTTCGGAGACGGGGTTCTCCTACAGTCACTTGGTCGGGGCTATGGAGTGAGGCTGTCTATTAAGTTTACCCGGCGAGTATCCGCGTACGCTACGTGATTGCGACGGACTTTTGATCACATCAAAATTCCGTGGCAACCGATCAAGTGAGACTAAAGTACTACGTTTATAACGTTCATTCAGTTATCTCATAACTTTTGTGAATTCCAATTATTGTATCCCATTCCGGATAAATAGAAAATGTCAAACTTTCCGATCAAACAATCGAACACCCAAGTTTTCCCGATACAGATCAACACATGAAACAAGTATAAAAACATTCAGTTCGTGCCTCAGTACCAACGGTCCAGCCGTAGAAGGGTCAAGCCAACGCCTCACATGTGGCATGCCGTACTGCCCCAAACCCGATGGTTCAAAGGGCAGTTCAAGACGGTCACATAATCGAGTTAAGGTTTGTTGTCTTCTAGAGGAACCATCGTGTTACTTGCACTACTTAGAACGTGATTAAACTACAGAAATATCCAACACTTGGAAATTTCCCGACAGGGGAAAAATTGGGTATTTATATCCGGTCGAACTTTTTAACATATTCAAAAAAAAAAATTTATCCGGAACGACACATAGACAAAGTTTGACAATCCGATCGAATGTATGAACTCCCAATACAACCCAAAATACTCAACTCTTTATTTCAGATTAAAAATTCACAGAAAAACCAGCAATGAAAAATAGGAGTTACTGTGCAAAATTCAATGGCAGATAAGACAAAAGGGCCGCGGAAGGGCCGCATTAGCACGCTAATGCCGCGGTTCCGCCGCACTTTAGAAAGATCATTAGGTAATTTTTGCATCGTAATTCTCAGATTTACCTGCTGATTTTTCTGCATATTTTTAATTTGCAAAAATCCACATTTTACAAAAATGTCCAGAGAGCATTTTAAAGTCGGGGTTTCGGGTCGATCGGACTTCTAACTCCGTCTACGCATCGCCTAAGGCTCTAGCTAGGCTCTGATACCACTGTAGGGCTCCTAGGCACTCTCAAGAGGTCTCACAAGGCATCAACCATGCCAATTTCAAAAAATCTAGGTGCCGAGAAACCCGACTACGGATCGTTGGCTAGAAATCTAGGCGAAACATTAAACTAGTTAACACTTAACTATAAGAATACGGAAATACAACCTTTGTAGATCCGGTTCTCCACCTCCATAGCTCCGCAACGAAGTATCCTCGCTGTCCAAATCGAAATCCGGGCTCTCGTGTCGGCTTCGTCGGAGAATGGGCAAGCTAGGTCGTCGATGTCCATGCCGAAGATGATCTACGTCGAGGCATCGCAAGATCAAGCTCCAAACTTCACCAAGTCTTGAAAACTTGTGAAGGAAACACACTCTACTACTTGGCAAGAGGTAGAGGATGAAGAAATAGGAAGTGGGTTCAATTTAGAATTGGATTTCTCACTCTTTATCATCAATCACCATTGATGACCTAAGCTTTCTTCATGATAGATATGAAGAAGAAGAAGAAGAAAGTTATGATAAGTTAATTCAAAAAAGAAAAGAATATCCAAACTTATCATAACAAGACCATGGTTAAATGTAGAGAACTAATTAGGGTTAAATGAAGTGGTTAGGTTTAAGCATGAGACAAAAGTGTTGCAAAGTCAAAGTGTTCAAGAAACTTCATGAACAAAACAAAAATGCCACCATTTTATCTTGCTCCTTTTCTTTTCCAAAAAGAATAAACAAATGATTGAAAATGAATAATCAAATAGTAAACCCTAACCATTCCATTAACCAAGGTTTAATTCTATACACTTAACAAATAAGGCATGTATCATCAAACATGATACAAGCAAGTGTACAAAATCATATCGCATATGCAATGCGCACACCCGAGTGAGAAAATCCATTTTAAATGAACCAATACTAGTTAATGCAAAGTAATATATCAAACACATAATTATGCATTAAATCATTAAATCAACACTTGATTCAATGATCCGGTCATATCGTATATAACCGGCTAGTATCAACAGTAACAACTTACCGAATCAACACTTGATCCGATAACCCGGCTATATCGCATATAACCGATCAATGTCACATATCGCGAGAATTGAATATAGTATCACATACTGGTATTATTCTCGGTCCTGCACATATCTCATATGCGCTCCTATTTCGTTTCGCTTGAGCCAGGAAACCTCTGTGTAGGACTCTAAAGACTCGTCAATACGCCGGCAGCAGATGATAATCATATCAAACACCCACAAGCCGCAAGCGGTCTGCTAAATGTAACGGCCACCCGGGTATTGAGCGATCAAAAGATCGACGAGCAAGCCCGCTCACACTCCAGTGAATCCAACCAGTAACACTACCGTACAGTCCGGTCTGACCGTCTGATATGTCGTATATCTTGCCTAGGGGTGGTAAACGTCAGACCCCAATAGCTCGATAAGTCGTGTCGATATGAGGTCTATAACAATTCGAGAAACTACTGGTAACACTTACCAGTAAATCTCAGCAACCCTGGCCAGGGATTTCCTGTTATAGCCAATCGAACACAGCGCAACATCAACCCCCTATACCGGGAGAGACGAATCCCCTCCTATCGCTCATTGCCTCCATGTGACTCGGGACTGTACCCAAAAACCACCGTTTTGCACGCCCTCTTTGACGTGGTAAGATGGAAATCAAAGCACAGTGGGAACCACACAAGACTCTATGACGATCTCGGGTCAACAGACTACTCTGTACCAGTGTCACCAGAGAACTGCCATCTGACGTGAGGTATAATTCCATCTGGGAGTTCTCGGCGAGTCCGTCCAATGTACCCAGTCTCTACTGAGCACCCATATATCTCCTCTGATGTCAAACTCCAATGGATATGGGATCATCAATCGCCCATCTGTATGGGTCGAGAAGGTACACGCTAGTCTACTCTGGTATATCGATGCCCCGTCTCGATACACCCACGACTAGGGACTTTGAAGGATGTACTTATGGACTACCATGTCCCCACTAGTATGATCCGCATTATAGTCCAGGTAGTCAAGTACACATCCTAAGGGCTTTACCAACATGTAACAGAGAGACAATCAGTGTACACGTTAAGGTAAAGATCAACCAGATAGCATACTATCATGTCGAGCAAGAAAGTCCTCCCTATATATGTCCAAGCATCCACTACAATATACATCCTATGTACACTAATGGCCTCTAGGGCATACATATAACTAACAATACTTTGGTCGTCACACACTGTTTTCTCCACACAGGACTTGGATATTATATCAGACATACTGGTTACTAGATCTATGGTTTTAGATCTAGATTTGGGTGGTTTCCCAATTAAGGGTACTTAGACAACATTCTAAGAGTATTTAGAATGGACGACTCCTGGCATGGTGGTGTACCTGCAGGTGATGGAGTCACCCTCTCTAAAGGTGTCTTACAGACTAAAGAAGAGAGGGATGTGCATGATTGACAGATCACTTGCTTAGGCAATTGAGTCAGTCATGAGATGTCAAGTACCACACCAGATGTTGTTCTTGCACTAGATGCAATAAGTTGACATTGATCCAATCCTGGAGAAACAATCGGAAGCAGTTTTAGAACATAAGTGGATGTTCTAGGGATATGATAATGACAGCCTCATTCAGGAGACAGTTATCATTCCAGGCTTCCAAGGTGACATGGACGACAAGGAGGTTGTCAGAGTTATAGTTTTCCTTCTGATGAGGGGCAGTATTTTGGACAGGAGGTCCAAAGCAATACTGAGGGTGGCATGGCGCAGGATACTGATTAAGTTCAGTTGACGATACAGTCTAAGAAGTTTCGATTTGGAGTTCATTTATGAGCTAGGTCCCATCAAACATCCAGACACATTCTAAGACAGGTATTGCTCATTTCGGGAGATGGGTTTCTCCGTAAACTTGAGATATAGAGAGACATAGAAAGAGACATCAAGGCGGATCCACTCACTAAGGCTATTCCTCGAACGCAATAGTTTCGCAAGCGAGCTTTGTGAGACTGACTAGTAGAGGAGTTGGGTGTTCGGTATCACACTTGCTGTGAGTATGCGACATCACAATAATTAGCCTTAAGTGCAAGTGGGAGATTGTTGGAGATAGTGCCCTCAGATTCAATTATTCGATCACAGGCACGTGATTACAATGATTGATGGAGGACCTATCCCGATAGGACAGTCTTACTTGAGATGATAGTATGCTATCTGGTTTACCTTTATCATCGTGTACTGCTTTAGGTGACCTGACAATTCGCTATTACACGTTGATAGAGCCCCTAGGATTCTTGCTTGACCACCAATAGTATGAGGGCGATCATATACGTGGGAGCTGGTAGTCTATAAGCAC
Organism: Agapanthus africanus; assembly: GCA_030015575.1. NCBI lineage: Eukaryota > Viridiplantae > Streptophyta > Magnoliopsida > Asparagales > Amaryllidaceae > Agapanthus > Agapanthus africanus. The sequence continues at coordinate 258,105,416 of JASDDO010000010.1, read as the reverse complement.
ATCCTTAAATGGTCCCTAGTCGTGTGAGTTTCGAGATAGGGCATCGATACTCCAGAGTAGACTAGTGTGTACATTCGAGACCCCGACGAGGGGCGGTGGCCGGTCTCACAAGCCACTTGTGTCAGTTGGTTCACCTAAGATGTATACAGGTGCTCATTGGGTTATGAGTACACCGGACATGACTCGCCGGGAACATGCTAGTTGGTCATATACCAGACGTCAGATGGCAGTTCCCTGGTGACATGTGTACAGGTTAGTTCATCGACCTGGGGATCGTCATTTGCCTTGTGTGAGTTCCTACTGTACTTTGATTACTACCCTACCACGGCTCAAAGGAGTCGTGCAAACAGGTTTTAGTTGGGTACAGTCCCGAGCCACATGGAGGCAGTGAGCGCATCTTCACGGGTTCGTCTCTCCCGGTATTGGGGGTGAGGTCGCGCTGTGTCTAGGAGAGCCATTACATGAAGCCCTCGGCCGAGGCAAGGAGATTTACTGGTAGGTATTCCAGTAGTATCTCAGGGTGTTCTGGGCTACACTCCGACATGACTTGTACCGCTTTTGGGGGTCTGACTTTTACCAACCCCCTAGGCCCGCCATGCGATGCTCATAGACGAACGGACCGGATTGTACGGATATTGTCACTGACAGGCTCAGTAGGGTTGTCAGGCTGAGTTCGCTCACAGACGTCCCTTTTAGTCAATACCTGGTAGCCCGTTACGTATTGGCTTATACCTCTGACGTGCTAGTGGTTAAATCCACAACCAAGGTGTTGACGAGTCTTTAGAGTCCCCCACATTCAGTTACTCAGCTTTCGGGCGAAAGGTTGTAGAGGCCGTATGGAGATATGGAAAGGTCCGATCAGATACGTGCGGTATTGCACGGATCAGGATAGGACAGTTTGTACTGCAGGTCGTATGGATATATGGCAGGGTTCGATCAGATACGTGTGGTATTGCACGGATCAGGATCGAACGGATATTACTAGCCGGTTTTGGTATAAGCCGGATCCTAGTAAAGTACAGTGTAGATTTTGTCTCATTGCATTTGTATTTCGGTCGGAATACAAATGCGGGTGTGTATGCACAGTATCGGGGTTTTCCTGTAATTTATTACGGGACCAGTTTTCTGGAGTTGCCAGTTTGCTTTCCGTTTCGGCCAATTTCCTTTGTATCGCTCTTTGGCCGAAGTTTGGTGGAGGATGGTTTATTTGCATTGTTGCAAATAAGTGTTTATGGAGGGGGTTCTTTGCATATATTTATATCATGATGGTTTCATGATGGAGCCTATCCTTTGACTCATTCTTTTCCATGATGGCTTGACCATTGTAGGTTATGATTGGCTTTTGGAGTGTTGGGTTTTGTTCTCTCATCATCACTTTTCATCATTGCTTTCCACCCACCTCTTGACCTTGCTCTCTCTCTCCAATCACACCAAAAGGGGGGGGGCGGCCATTCCTTGGATGGGATTGATTTTCATGAGAGGAGTGGGATTTTTGTATCTTGAGCTTTGAGAAATCCCTACAACTCCCTCTCCAAAAGTATACTTCAATTCCTCCATAAAAGGGAACTCCATAATCCCAAATGAGACATGAGTTCCACACTACATTCTACAGCAAACCTTGGGCACGTTGACTAGCCAGCTTCGTGCCCGAGTTGACTCGGCATTGAGGTGGGAGCCCGTAAAAGAAGTAGGCGATGTGGTGCACTTCCGGCGACGAGGAGGAGACGGGACATTCCGCAGGAGATCGGGACGACGACGAGAAGACCGGAGGACTCGGATCTGTCGGTATATCTCTCTTCCCCATCTTGTAGTTAGCTAGGACTAATTAATGGTACGATCCGGGTATTTGTGCGCGGCGGTTTGCCAGTTCAAGAAAAATTTAAGTTTATCACCGCTTCCGCATTTGGCCGTCGGATTGACGGCCGGGGCGCCGCCGTGCACTTACAGAAATTCCGATCGAATCGACGATTCCAAAACCATCTCCAGAATATACAGTACTATATTCAGATTAAACATACCTAAAACACTATACAAGCAGTTATAAGAATTACAGTCCAAATTGGAAGCAATGATACCTCTGTACGGCCGCGGAGCCGCGGCCTAAGGAAGGATTTGCCGCGGTTCCGCGGCGGTTTGAATGGATCAGTTCTTCGAATTTCACATAGTTTCTTAGTTTTTCCTGCTGTATATTTTATGTATTTTTAATTCTGAAGAATGTCAGATTTTAAAATTTGTCCAGAGAGGGTCTCGAAAAGTCGTATTTTGATCCGATCGGGATTTTTACTTCGTAAAAGTGTCACCTAATTTTCTAGGTCGGCTCTGATACCAATGTTAGGTTTTCCTAGCACCCTATGTAGAGTTTGGAAGCATCACATGTCACAAAGATCAAATTTTTGTCGTGCTAAGCAAGCATACAAAGGATCTTATCCTAGAAAATTAGGGTTTCATGATTTAACAAGCGACAAAGGCTAGGGTTTCGAGACTACAACCTTTGTATCTCCCTTCGCTGGACACTTTGGCCTCTTGAGTGGTGGAGGAAGGTTCTCTTGAAGTCTTCTAGCGTCCACGACGATCCACCCGAAGCTCCTAGTCCAAGCTTGCAACTTCACTTTTCAAGAGGAGAAATAAAGATAACACTCTACACAAGTGGGATAAACTTGTGTAGAATGATGTTGTGGTTCTAATTCTCACTTCAAAAACCTTTCTTGATGTATGTTTTGCTCACTAGAAGAAACTAGAGAGCAAAGGAAGAAGAAGGAGGAAGATGATGGCTTTTCTTTTGAAGAAGAGATAAGATTAACCTTAGAAAAGAAATGAAATATATCTATATATATTTTATTTCTTCTCATCTCAAAAAATGGTTAGATGTTTGAGTTATTATTTAATTACAGTTTAAAACATAGAAGGAAAGTTTAATCCAAGGTTAAGTGTAGGTGAGGATGGTTAGGTTAAAGAAAGATGTAGAAACAAGTCAAGAATCATCCTTTCCTTTTCTATTTTGTTTTAAACACAAAATCAAATAATAATACATATATTTAACCATGGTGTGAGTCTTATATTGCCACAATTTTCCATGTGTAATCAACCATGATAGATGGTGTATGTATGTATGTATGCACATCCATATGTGCATGAAACTAAAAGAAAGATAGCATACATGCATGCATACATCCATCATGAACAAGAGAAGGTTTCAAGTGAGAAAACTAATGGTTAAATGATAAATCAACACTTGATTTATCAATCCGGCCATATCACATATGACCCCACCAAAAGCAAGCCGCCCGATCAATATACAATATCCTATACGCGCATTTTAATCGGGGCTATGCGCATATCACATACGCGCACCACAACGTTTCGCCTGGACCAGGTAACTCCTTTGTGGGACTCTAAGACTCGTCAATACGCCGGCAGTGGGTGATGATCATATCAAGCACCCCCAAGCCGCAAGCGGTTAGCTAAATGTAACGGCCACCCGGGTATTGAGCGATCAGAAGAAAACAAGCGACCTGCTACAACTCCCGTCGAGCCAAACGGCAACACTACCGTACAGTCCGGTCTCTTCGTCAGATATACTGCATATCGAGCCTATGGATGGTCACGTCGGCCCCAATAACTCAATAAGTCGTGCCGGTGAATGGTCTATAACAGATCGAGAAACTACTGATAACACTTATCAGCAAATCTCAGCAGCCCTGGCCAGGGACTTACTGATATAACCAGTCGGGCACAGCACAGCATCAACTCCCAATACCGGGAGAGACGAAACCCCTCCTATCGCTCATTGCCTTCGTGTGTCTCGGGACTGTACCCAACGGCCACCTGTTTGCACGACTCAGTAGAGCCGTGGTAGGGTGGCAGTCAAAGTACAGTGGGAGAACACACAAGATTCTATGAAGATCTCGGGTCTACAGACTAACCTGTACCAGTGTCACCTGAGAACTGCTATCCGACGATAGATATAATTCCATATAGGAGTTCTCGGTGAGTCCGTCCAGTGTACCCAGTCACCACTGGGCACCCGTATATGATCTTGATGTCAAACATCGATGAATGTGGGAACATCCATCGCCCATCACATAGGTCTAGTATCATATACGCTAGTCTACTCTGGTATATCGATGCCCCGTCTCGATACACCTCCGACTAGGGACATTTTAGGATATGCTTATAAACTACAGATGTCCCACTAGTATGATCTCTATCATAATCACTGTAGTAAAGCCAATATTCTCAGGGCTTTATCAGTATGTATGAATGAATAAAAGCATGATCAAATCAACATGTCAGATAAAGTAGAACCAGATAGCATACTATCATGTCGAGCAAGAATGTACACTGAATATATATATATATATATACATGTATAAATACATCCACTATCACATAATGGCCTCTAGGGCATACACATATCCAACAACATAACCATGGCTAATCCAAATGGTTAGGTTAACAAATATCTAAAGTAAAAACAAAGTTAGGGAACTTTGTCTAAGCAAAACAAGCTTCTACAAGCTTCATGCTCTTTTCAAATTTCCACTAATTTTGTAATCACTTTAAATAATTATAACCCACCATTATACATAGAATGGTGTGTGTCTCATATACCCATGTATGATGTATCAACAACTATGACACAAAAAGAAAACACATTTTAATATATATATCTAAATGTGCACATGTGAGAAAAATCCTTAAATGAGCAAATGTTAGTTAATGTAAATTAGTATATCAAATATACATTTATACACTAAATTATTAAATCAACACTTGACTTAATAATTCGGTTATTTTACATATAACCGACTAACATCCAATGTATCGACTTATCGAATCAACACTTGATTCGACAACCCGGCTATATCTCATATAACCGACCGATACAAAAGACGCGAAAATAGAATACGGTATCACATACACGCATTATTCTCGGTCCCGTACATATCACATATGGGCCCCTATTTCGTTTTGCCTGAGCCAGTAAAACCTCAATGTAGGACTCTAAATACTCGTCAATACGCCGGCTGTAGGTGATGATCACATCAAGCACCCACAAGCCGTCAGCGGTACTACCTGGACGTAATGGCTACCCGGGTATTGAGCGATCAGAAGATCAGCAAGCAAGCCCGCTCCAACTCCTACAAAAACCTGACGGTAACACTTGCCGTACAGTCCGGTCTCCTCGTCTGATATGTCGCATATCAGGTCTAGGGGTGGTAAAACGTCAGACCCCAATAACCGATAAGTCATGCCGATGTGAGGCTCATAACGGGTCGAGAAACTACTGGAAACACTTACCAGTAAATCTCTAAACCAGCCCTGGCCAGGGACTTCCCTGTTATGGCCAATCGTGCACAGCGCAACATCAACTCCCAATACCGGGAGAGACGAAGCCCCTCCTATCGCTCATTGCCTCCATGTGACTCGGGACTGTACCCAAAAACCACCGTTTTGTATGCCCTCTTGGACGTGGTAAGATGGAAATCAAAGCACGGTGGGAATCACACAAGACACTATGACGATCTCGGGTCTACAGACTAACCAGTACAAGTGTCACCAGGGAACTGCCATTTGACGTGAGGTATAATACCATCTGGGAGCTCTCGGCGAGTTCGTCCAGTGTACCCAGTCTCCACTGACCACCCGTATACCATCTCTGATGTCAAACACCAATGGATATGGGATCATCCATCGCCTATCTCATGGGTCGAGAAGCGTATACGCTAGTCTACTCTGGTATATCGATGCCCTGTCTCGATACACCCATGACTATGAACGTTAAAGGATGAACTTATGGAGTACCATGGCCCCACTAGTATGATCTGCATCATAGTCCTGGTAGTCAAGTAAACATCCTAAGGGCTTTACCAACATGTAACCATAAGATAATATCAAGAGACAGGTATACATGTTAAGATAATGAGCAACCAGATAGCATACTATCATGTCGAGCAAGAAAGTCCTCTCTATATATGTCCAAGCATCCAATATAATATACATCATATGTAAAATACTGGCCTCTAGGGAATTCATACAACTAACACTTACAAGTCCAGTCCACTCTTGTCAATCAGATCAAGGCAGCTCAAGAAAATGATGCCAAGCTACAAAAGATCCGAGAACAAGTAGAAAGTGGACTTCGAACCGACTTCATCATCCATGAAGGTGGATCCTTGCTATATGGAAGTCGATTATGTGTGCCAATCGACCCAGTTTGAGAAGAGTTGATGAAAAAAGCTCATAACTCTCCTTATTCTGTACACCCCGGTGGCACGAAGATGTACAAGGATCTACGGCAGCACTATTGGTGGCATGGAATGAAGCGCGAAGTAGCTAGAAGCGTAGCATGTGTTCGGTGTGTCAGCAAGTGAAGGTTGTGTTAGTGATTTGTATAACCTAAAGGCCTTTATTGTATGATATAGTGGATGCTTGGACATATATATGGAGGACTTTCTTGCTCGACATGATAGTATGATATCTGGTTTTCTTTATCTTAACATGTTCACTGGTATTATTATACTGTCTCTCATATACATGTTGATAAAGCCCTTACGATGTAGGCATGACTACCTGGACTATGATTCGAATCATACTGCTGGGACCTAGGTAGTCTACAAGAACATCCTTCAATTGTTCATAGTCGAGGGAATATCGAGACAAAGCATCGATATTCCATAGTAGACTAGTGTGTACGTTTCTTGACCCTGTATGGGGCGATGGTTGATCCCATATCCATTGGTGTTTGACATCAAAGATTGTACATAGGTTCTCATTAGAGAATGGGTACACCGAACAGGACTCGCCGAAAACTCCTAGATGGTACTATACCTATCGTCAGATAGCAGTTCTCTGGTGACACTGGTACTGTAATACCCCAGGTGGAGTTGGGGCCGAATACCACCTACCCTGTGAGAAGTGTGATGTTATTCGGTATCGAGGTGGGGATGTAACCGATACGGATGCACACAGGGACCCACCAGAACAATGGGGAGTATCGAATTCCATTCCGAAAAAGGGCACGATCTGAACTATAAATTGAATGATACCACTCTAACAACACAGAGGAACCTTTTGGATGAATCGGAACTCCGGATTTTGATGAACTCCGTAGTTAAGCGTGCTTGAGCCAGAGATATTCTGGGATGGGTGACATACTAGGAAGTAGCCCCGGGTTCATTCAAAAGGAAAAAACTGTGCGGTTTCGGCCAAGGCGGACAATACCATCTGTGCTTGCGGGTGGGTCGTGACATGTACAGGTTAGTTTGTAGACCCGAGATCGTCATAGAGTCTTGTGTGGTTCCCACCGTGCTTTGATTTCCTCCCTACCATGGCTCAAAGGAGTCGTGCAAATAGGTGGATTTTGGTTACAGTCCCGAGTCATATGGAGGCAATGAGCGATAGGAGGGGTTTCGTCTTTCCCAGTATAGGGAGTTGATGTTGCGCTATGCTCGATTGGCTATAACTATAAGTCCTAGGCTAGGGCTGTTGATGAGAATTACTGTTAAGTGTTATCAGTAGTTTCTCGAACCGTTATGAGCTATACATCGGCATGACTTATCAAGATATTGGGGTATGACGATTCCACCGCCAGACTCGATATGCGACATATCAGACGAAGAGACCGGACTGTACGGTAAGTGTTACCTATAGGCTTCATAGAAGTTTGGACAAGCTTGCTTGTTGATCTTCTAATCGCTCAATACCTGGGTAGCCGTTACGTCCAGCTAGTACCGCCGACGGCTTGTGGGTGACTGATGTGACCATCACCTACCGCTGGCTTATTGACGAGTCCTTATAGTCCCACACAGATCTGGTTCAAGCGAAATGAAGTAGGGAACATATGTTGATATGTGCGGGGGCCTGATTAAATACGAGTATGTGATACCGTATTCTAATCTGGCAGTTATCTGATATCAATCAGGTTATATGTGATATAACCGGATTATCGAATCAAGAGTTGATTTGATAATGTGATATACAGATAAATGATATTAGTAGGTTATATGTGATATACCTGGATTATTAAATCAAGTGTTGATTTAATAATATGATATATATTATATTTCATATAATTATATTTTGACTAATATTATTGCTCACTAATTATATGCTTATCTTTATATATATATATATTAATATATATATGAGATATATATAGATAGATAGATAGATAGATATATAATATGAAGCATGGCATGATATTTCTATTTTTAGAAAATAGAAATCAAGGTGGTGTCACGACCCGAAATTAGCACGTGACGGCCCTAATACTACGCAACGCCTACAGACGTAACGCAGTAAATGAAAGCCAAAATCCAGAATTCTAAACCATTAAAAAGACAAGAAAAGATAATAGGAGTTTTGAAACATTTGAAATCACAACTCAAATTCTTTAAAAGCCCAATTTATTTCCTTTAAAATTTTGGCAGCACCTCCTTTGTAAAACCTGGCCCTAAAAATGGGTACAACATAAATAAAATCAAAGCATCCCCAAATGGGAGCAAAAACACGCCCAAAGGCGGAAAACAACCACCACAACAAATATACAACGCCGAAGCGAAGAAATAAAAGACGATAGAAAGGAAACTGTATAAAAGACAACAAGTCACAAAAAATATACAACGTCGTCCTCACACAAGTCACTAAGTCAAACATGAAAATATAGTAGATGGAGGGTACAAGGATACAACGAATAAACAATACAACACGAATAACCACAAAACCCACATAAGCAAAAACTGCACACTGTGAGCCGATGCGGTATCCGTAGCAAAAGATGATAGATGAATGAATATCCTGCCTCGACTACCCTGGGGAACACCCTGGAAAACAACTGTGGCACAACGGGGGTGAGTTGCCCACTTGTGAATAGTAAATAACATATGCAGGTAATCGCAAGTATGTACGTACATCGCGAATCTAACATATGTAATTAATAGCAATAAAAGGTCATATGAATGCAATAATCATGAAAGGTACACTAACAGGTACAACTAATACATGAAGCAATAGTAATATGACAATCAGTATGCAATAATCATGCAATAATGAAATGAAAAAGTATATATGCAACAGTCATGAAAGGTACACTAACAGGTACAACTACATATGAAGAAGTGCATATAAATAAAGGTATGTAAATGCAACATTCATGAATGGTACTCTAACATGTACTACTAATACATGAAGCAGTGCATAAACAATAAATGTGGAGTATGGAATGAAATATGTCATTTCCACGGAATCCTGACATCGTGGTAGGATCACAATCCATCAAGACAATCCAAATTCCAATTCCTCAAATCATCCCACAAATTGGCTCTCATATCAATATAAGTCTCACAAATCCTGAATGTACAATATCGAATAAGTCTCATATATCCTGAATGTACAAATCAGCAAACTCATATATATCCTGTATCAAATCTCAAATAAATCACCTAATGTCCCAAATCCAATATCAAGTAAAATTCTAACATCCTAAATATATTTGCATGAATAAATATGATGGTGTATATAAATCAATGTCAATACACATATATTAACGTCCCAATCCACTATTATTGATGTAAGGGCATATATAACAGCGTTCTAACCCACTGTTATATATACAAGGAAGTAAAAAAAAAAATCATGAAACATATATTAGAGTCCCATTCGACTAATATTGGTGTAAGGGCATATATAACAATGGCCTAAACCCCTGTTATATATACAAAGGAGTAAAAGAAATATCATGAAACCAATGTGTCAAGCATCGACACAGAAATGTTGATCTATCAGGTGATGTCACCATGACTGGCCCCCTGATAGTTACGTATCATACACTATCCCGAAAAGCATGAGTGCCTAGCTCTGACCCTCGTCTTTCCATGTATCTATACGTACATGACTCCCAACAGTATCCCTATGATTACCGCCGAGTCATTGGTAATGTCACCGGTAGGTACTTGCCCACCTTCCAGGCTCAATCGGCAAGGTCCATCGATCATCTTGCCAAGGGGAACCGTACCATGCCCCACCATGTACCCTCATTCGGCACCCACTCCTCGTATGGAGCATATAATCAGAACCGATAAATCTCATTGCGGATGCTGAAATATCACATCAAGGGAAACCCGGTTTTTCAAATAATGTATAATTTCATGAACTCCCACGGTCCCCAAATCCAGAAAACATCATGAAAAATCCATAACTCAAATGCGAAAATCCATGAATATAATATATGCAACATAAGCTGAAATATAAGCATATAAAGGAAAAGCCGCTAATTAACTGCAACAACTTAATATAAAACATCATGCGGTTCCTATTTTATCCAATTCTAAATAATATCAAGTAAAGGTAAATATGTAGCTATAACTGTTGTATATGTAAACATAAAGGTATAGCAAGATATGTGTATCTACCTATAAGTAATGATGTAGTATACCCCCTGGGTATACGTGAAGTATGTGTGCAAGGTATTCCTGTAGCTATGTCAAGAAGTGTGTATGTATCTATCACTAATGGTACAATACTCTATAGGTATACAGGTATCTAACATGTAAGTATATGAAGGCATATGTGTAAGCATGTAGATATATAGGTATGCTAAATGTCATATGCGATAAGAAATATGAATCAATGTCTCAATGTCCCTAACCAAGAAATATCATATCTATCTGTGGGTTGTGCGTGACATGGCAATTATTGACGGTGTGTGTGGCATACAATCAGTGCTCGTGCAACACAGGCCGTCAATAATGGTGCAGTGTCCTATGGATACTAGTCCAAGCACAACACTAACTAAGCAGTAGGGTGAATGCGCAATTCTAAATATGACATAGAATATGCGACAGAAATAACATCTCTAGCCCAGACGCATAATGCCATGCTGGCGGTTCCCCTGTAGATGTTAAATCTACTCAACAGCGCTCCTGGCTAAGTGAAGCCAACCACTCGTTTTCTCCTGGTAGCAGTGTCCGAAGTCCCCGCCTGCGAACCTGCAACATTAAAACAATAAAACAAGTATATATTAACAATAGACCCAAAACACGTACAAACTACATTAGATCGACGCAACAACACAAAACATACTCTCAAGTGTTCGTATTGTGGCTAACGTGCGTAGCGACATGACGAAACTAACCCAAGAGAAAAACCACACAAAGTGCACGATCCGTGTCGTATAACGTATCGCGCGGACACAAAACACTAGAAACTATTTAGGTGATCCCAGATTTTGCATACAGAGAAAAATCAACAATCAAACAAGACCAAACTTACCCAAACCACAGCATAGACCTACCCAGAAAAACCCAAACACTAACTCCTACCCACGGCCGATCTCACCGGAATTCCCTTCAGACGTGGCCGGCCGAGTCCGAGATGATGGGGTTTGTGCTCCAGGTGGGGTCCTATGGTCTCAGGTACAATACAGCTATATTGTTTAGTTTTCTAGTAAACTTTCCCGGTCACAGCAGATTACATATATCACAAAACGACACTAAAATATGATATTTCGCACAAAACTAAACTTTAACCAATCTAAACTAAAACTAACTAGTTACATAACACAAAAACAACATAAACAACAGCAAAAGAACATTACCTACATAAAAGAACTCAAAGATCCTAGCTTTGCATGCTCCTAGGCATCCAAGAGGCAAAAGGTGAATAAAGATGTGATTTTTGTGAACTTTGTGAAGGATTTGATGAATTTTGGTGAGGGAAAAGATAGTGTTCTGTTTGATGAGAGAAAATAAGAAGGAACAAATGAGATAGAGAAAAGAAAGAGAGGAAATGCTGAAGAGAGAGGGAGGTGAGTGTAGGGTGAGGAATGATGGTGAGTGTAACAACATCATTAATACATCATTAATGTTTTCACACACACCTCACCACTCCAAAATAAATATCTCTCTCTCTCACTCAAAAGATCTAAGGTTTAGGTTAAGGATGAATCTAAACAAGGATTAAAGCAAAGGGATAGATTAGGTTAAGTGTCATGGTTGCTAAGATCAAAATTAGCACAAAGAATTCCACACATTTACGTGCACACGTGCGTGCGTGCTTATAACAAATAATAATAAATTATTAATTAAATGTTATAAAATGTGAGGAACCCGAATTGTTAAACTTTGTACTGTAAACCCGCATTAATGTCTAAACGAACACTAACCGAAATCTAATGCGTTACAATCTCCCCCCTTATAAAAATTCGTCCCCGAATTTAAAATTCTTTTATTAAGCGTACCTTCAAAGAGAAGATTACAAACTCTCAAATCTCGCTCGCAGACTCCTAAGTGATTACCTCACTATACGGCTACGGCCAAGAAAAACCCTTCACAGATGGCATGACCCTTGACCGACATTTCTCTACCAGCCGAGCCATTAACACAATTGGCTGCTGGTGAACAGAAGATCGCATCCAAGCTAAATGGTCTAGTGCTGAATCATGTGAGAAAGGTCATGAAGGTAATTGCAAAGTATCGACACAAGGAATACGGGGTGAATACTCAATAATCTGGGCGGAAGTGCCAAAATTAAAGGCAACGAAACTAACTCGCTTTAAGGATCTCAAAAGGACTTACAATTCTAGGATAAGCTTCCCAAAACTCAACACGTCATTCATCAGAAAATCCGTATGAATACATGATCTCCCACTGCGAACTCAAGTCTGCGACCAACACGGTCGACATAAGACCTCTGTCCGCAATGGACTACTCTCATCCTGACCTAAATCCACTGGATCAACTCCGATGTCTCTAGACTAGCTGGGGTCCAAAAATCCTAATACGCAGAGTCAGAAAAATAGATTGGTGATCGACACGACCTAACCCCTAAACCTAAAGGTTGCCAATTGGAGTGTCTCCTGATAATAGCTAACGAAGGAGAACCCTAACAATGGCGAGTGATGATCCCCAACTGCCGACAACAACAATTACGTACGCACAAGCATATCCTCCAGAGTCGGTATAGCCCGCTCTCACAAAACCATCATCCCGCGGATGGAAAAATGGAGCTAAAGCTCAACCAGTACCCAAGACTTCCTGAAGTTCCTGCCCAAGACGACAAGCAAACATGGTGCCTTCATTGGATACGACCCATGAAGGAACTCCATGAAATGCACAAACTTAACAAAGAACCCCTGAGCAAACTGAGCAAAACCGGACAACAAACATCCAAATGGAGTTACACCCTGTCTAGACCTGGGTAGACACTATAACGAAATTCGTGGAGATCTGCTCCCACTCCCACTTCGGAACGGTTAAAGGTCGCAACTCTCCAGCCGGTCTCAGATGCTCAACCAAAGCAGACCACAAGACAGACACCTTGAAACGAAATCCAAAACTTCACTCTTCATTCCTGTCCACCCGTAACTATCTCACAAGTCACGTCAAATGTTGGTGGAACTCGAACGAACACTGAAAATTGACTGATGTGCTTGCTCTAGGATTTCGCGTCTCTACCCAATAGTATCTGGTAAACAAACACGTCCCTAAACGTAGCGTATCCTTATCACAAATCAAGGACTCCGAATCATTACCCAGCCGAGTATGCTCAAGTATCTCTGACGAACGAGCATCGGCGGCAGTGCCTCGCGAAAGCGATTAAGGAGAAGTGGTCGGGCGCGGACATGAGAAAGTTGTCCCCTCAGTAGAGGTGAACACAAGCTGTACTCAACGAACGCACAAAACTGTAAATCTGCAAAAAGAATGTCTCAACAATCAACACCCGCTGCAGGAAAATGTACATTAAGCTCTGGTGGTCTGTGAAAATCTGACACGACTCTCGAACAAGTAGTGTCTCCAAATCTCCAATGCAAGACCACCGCGTCCATCTCCAGATCATGAGTGGGATATCCTGCTAGTACTTCCTCCAAGTGTAGGGAAGCAAAAGCGATAACTCTATAATGTCACCTCAGTATACAATCAAGCCCCACTTGCGAAACATCACAGTTATGTTAGTGTATATGCCCTAGAGGCCATTACTATATCATACTAGTTTGTATATTACTTAATGGAAGCTTGGGATATTCACAGTTGTATAGACAATCTTGCTCAAAATAGTAGTATGCTACTTGGTTTGTTTCTACTTTAATGTGTACATGTGTTTATTTTAGTATATCACCTATACACATTAGTGGAGCCCTTAGGATCTTTGCTTGATTACCAGCGTTGTGATGGCAGTCACACTCGTGGGGGCTGGGTAATCTACAAGCACATCCTTATGTAGGTCCCTGGTCGTAGGATTATCGAGACAGGGCATCGATACTCTGGAGTAGACTAGCATATGCGCTTCTCATCCCAGTGTAGGAGACGGTCTGTCCCACAGCCGTCAGTACGTCGTACTTGAGATAGTATGCGGGTACTCGTTAGGTTACGAGTACACTGGACAGGACTCGTCGGGAACTGTTGGTTGGTACTATACCTATCGTCAGTTATCAGTTCCCAGGTGACATGAGTATAGCTTAGTCCGCTGACTTGACACTGTCACTTCGCCTCGAGTGTGTTCCCACTGTACTTTGATTACTACCCTACCACGGCTCAGAGGAGTCGTGCAAACAGGTAGTAGTTGGGTGCAGTCCCGAAGCACTTGGAGGCAGAGACGGTTAGACAGGATTCGTCTCTCCCGGTATTGGGGGTTGACATCGCGTTGTGTCTAGGAGAGACATTACACGAGTAGTCCCTGGCTAGGGCAAGCGAGATATACTGGTAGGTTTCCAGTGCTATCTCAGGGTGTTCTGGGCTACACTCCGACATGACTTGTACCGCTATTAGGGGACTGACGTTTACCGCCCCCTAGGCCCGCCATGCGATGTATCAGACGATCAGACCAGACTGTATAGAGATTGTCACATTCAGGCTCAGTAGGAGTTCAGATGGGTTTCACCTCGTTAGTCTTCTTGTCGGCATTTACCTGGGGACCGTTACGCACTGCTAGTGCCGCTTGCGGTCTGTGGTTAAACCCACTGCCAGCGTAGTGTCGAGTCTTTAGAGTACCACACAGAAAGCTATTCGCCTTTAGGCAAAAGGGTAGAGGTCGCATGGTTTTGCGACAGGTCGCATGGTTTTCTGACAGGGTTTGGTCACATCCTTGCACTTGTACACGTTTGGTGTCCGGACAGTTAACACTAGCGGGCTTTGGTTTAAGCCAGATCCTAGTGTACGTTTTGGGATTGGTTTTATCTCGTTTGTATTCGTGTTCCTCGGAACGCGGATGCGGATGCGTATGCGCAGTTGACAGAGAGACAGAGGCAGAGGATTCTCATTGGGGTTATTGACTATTGACTGTTCACTGTTGACCATTGACTTTTGCTAAACCCTAAAGAGAATAAGAATTATGATTAATGATAATATTAATTAAGTATTATTATGTCATGGTTGAGATGGGGGGTTGACTTTGTTGACTTGTTGACTTTGTTGACCGGTTGACTAGGTTAGACTAGTTGACCATCATCATTGTAATGGCTATCATTTCATGGCAAAGACTTTTGCTTGCTTGTTATGCTTTGAAATATGAGTGCATGAAATGATAATGCCACTTCATATGATATGAACCATCATATAATACTCAATTATTATTATTATTATTATTATTTTTATAGGAGCATGGGAGCTAAAGGGGTTGGCTGATTCTATCATTCTTCTTCTCTCTCATGCTCAAGCTCTCCCTCTTGCTCTTCCTCTTGCTCTCTCTCTAGTTCAAGGCAACTCCATATCATGAGTTGAGAAACATTGCCTTAGAGATAAAAAAAACCCCAATTCACTTCTCTACTCATCCTAGTTCACAAGGTTTGGCAAACCAAGTGTTCTAGTTTCTTCATGTTCGAAGAAGAAGCCAAAGGTAGAAGCTTTTAGGTGGATCCATCTTCGACGCAAGGAGACGACGAGGTGAGGCCGATTCGTACACCGGAAAGAGTTGAAGACGAAAGAGTTCAAGAAAGGTATAGCCCCCTAACCGAGTAGGTAAAACTCTAGTTAGGTTGTTAGGTAGTTGTTTGACAAAGATCCGTATTTTGAGTCCATGTTACCACCTCTTGAAAAATCGTTTTTCATCATTTCCGCAACCCCGTAAGTACCGGGAGAGGTAACGTAGACTTACAAGTTAAACAACAAAGTCGCCCGAACCAGAAGCAAAGAAAGAACTGAAGCAGTTGTTAACCGAGTCTTCAACTGCCGAAAAACTTCGCACACAAGCCTCATTCCAAAGAAAAGTAACCTCCTTCCCGGTCATTCCAGTCAATGGTGCAGCACTACAAAAGCAATCCTGCACGAAACGGCGGTAAAAACCTGCTAAGCCCAAAAGATCTGCGGACCACAGTCCTGCACACAAGTCTGGGCCTAAGCTGTACGGTCTCGATCTTCCTCGGAACCATACGAAAACCGTCTCCCATAACTACAAGACCTAGGAGTCAACACAAACAAGCCTGAAGGAACGCCCCGAGAATCTAGCAAACCGCTGGGGCTCTCCCAGTATCTGCAAAACAAATCCTCAAGAGCTACTCTTGTCCATCACGACACATTGAATAGACCAGAATGTCATCAATAACACAACAATAACTGGTCGAGGAACGGCCTGAAGAAATCTGGTTCATCATATCTACTAATGCTGCTAGGGCATTCGTGAGTCTAATGACACCACCAAAACACACAAAGCCCGTAGCACGCACAAGGCAGTCTTCAGAATGTCATCACTCCGAACCCGTAACAATGATGACCTGATCCCAAACAAACATAGAAAATGTCTCACACTCTGGAGCTGATTGAAGAAATCGTCAATGCGAGGTAAAGGATACATATTCGCACGGTAAGCCGGTTCAATTGACGATCCATCAATACACAACCTCAATCTGTCATCTTTCTCCTTGACGTACAGAAATAAGAGCTCCCTAATGCGAAATACTCAGACGCACAAGCCCCACAACAAACAACTCTGCAGCTGATCCTTAAGCTCCCCAAGCTCCGCCGGCTCATTTGGAACAACGTCGGAAAACTCTCGCACGAAGGAAAACCGGTCCAACAAACAAACTGTGGCTACGGTATCACGAATGAACTCCAAGAATCCTCGACATCTTCTCCTCAAAGGCCGACTAGCGAAAAAGGCTGAATTCAAGCTGTGAGAGGCGGCACAACTATCCACCTGCACAACAAGAACTGACTCGCCGGGGAAAACAACACTTGACTGTTTTCTCACGGTAGTCCTCAGACGCCTAGCACGTGGCTAACTAGTCCGTGCCCAGGAGAACGTTAAATCCAACATCTCTAGAAGGATCAAGTGACGGATGAATCTCCTAACCGATTGGCACACGACTGAAATACGTGATGCGCAACAAAAGAATCGCTGACAGAAATTAACACAACAAACGGCTGATCTTGCTGACACGACTCTCCTCGTCCCAAACCATAGTTACTCCGCGACGGTCACGAAAGCTTTCTCGACGACAAGGCCTCTGTCACTGGGCTGGTACACCGGTACGAGTCCTCCACTGCTCTGGAACACCCAAAGTCTCTGGAACGCGTGTCTCGTAAATTAGGGCTGCATCCACTGGTGCTATATAGGTGACGGACTGCTGCATGCTGATCGCAAGGAACAACTGGTTAACAGGGGTGACAATCTCCTGTCGCTGCACTCGAACAACCACAACCAATGAGCTCATCTTCTGGCGCAAGTCCTGCCTCTCTGTCATAAGCATAGCGATACAATCTGTCGAAGGCGAATCCGTTTTCTCCTATGCAACAAGCGTGCCATCCTGGTCAGTCCCGTCTCACCCGAGTCTACTCTGACCTCGGCCCTCGCAGCACCACTCTGAGTCCCCATAGTCGTCGGCGACAAAGGCTATAAATAGAGATAGGATTCGATATGAACACGGAAATCGAATCATAAGGATATGAATCATCAAGGAAGGAATTTCAAACAAATTGTACTTAGGTCACTTTATGCGGAGTACCGCATCGTGAGTATGCTGCAGACAAACATACACTACGTTAATCTGCTTAAGCTACCTACTCCATCATACCAAAGTCATCCTATACTCCGAAAGGTAAAAACATAGCGCACTGATACGAACTTTGTCACGACCCGAAATTGGCACGTGACGGCCCTAATACTACGTAACGCCTACAGACGTAACGCAGAAAAAGAAAGCCAAAACCCAGAAATCTAAACCATTAAAATGACAAGAAAAGATAATAGGAGTTTTGAAACATTTGAAATCACAACCAAAATTCTTTAAAAGCCCAATTTATTTCCTATAAAATTTTGCGAGCACCTCCTTTGTAAAAACTGGCCCCAAAAATGGGTACAATATAAATAAAATCAAAGCACCCCCAAACGGGAGCAAAAACACAACCAAAGGCGGAAAACAACCACCACAACAAATATACGACGCCGAAGCGAAGAAATAAAAGACGATAGAAAGGAAACTGTATAAAAGACAACAAGTCACAAAAAATATACAACGTCGTCCATACACAAGTCTCTAAGTCAAACATGAAAATATAGTTGATGGAGGGTACAAGGATACAACGAATATACAATACAACACGAATAACCACAAAACCCACCTAAGCAAAAACTGCACACTGTGAGTCGATGCAGTATCCGTAGCAAAAGATGATAGATGAATGAAGAGCCTGCCTCGACTACCCTGGGGAACACCCTGCAAAACAACTGTGGCACAACGGGGGTGAGTTGCCAACTCGTGAATAGTAAATAACATATGCATATAATCGCAAGTATGTACGTACAACGCGAATCTAACATATGTAATTAATAGCAATAAATGGTCATATGAATGCAATAATCATGAAAGGTACACTTACAGGTAGAACTAATACATGAAGCAATAATAATATGACAATCAGTATGCAATAATCATGCAATATTGATATGAAAAAGTATATATGCAACAGTCATGAAAGGTACTCTAAGAGGTACAACTACACATGAAGCAGTGCATATAAATAAAGGTATGTAAATGCAACAGTCATGAAAGGTACTATAACATGTACTAATAATACATGAAGCAGTGCATAAACAATAAATG
This sequence comes from Agapanthus africanus, assembly GCA_030015575.1. Taxonomy (NCBI): domain Eukaryota; kingdom Viridiplantae; phylum Streptophyta; class Magnoliopsida; order Asparagales; family Amaryllidaceae; genus Agapanthus; species Agapanthus africanus. Next base: position 258,086,383 of record JASDDO010000010.1, on the reverse strand, counting down.
TGGAGAATGGAATGAAATATGCCATTTTCTCGGAATCCTGACATCGTGGTAGGATCACAATCCATCAAGACAATCCAAATTCCAATTCCTCAATTCAGCCCCCAAATTGGCTCTCATATCAATATAAGTCTCACAAATCCTGAATGTACAATATCGAATAAGTCACATATATCCTGAATGTACAAATCAGCAATCTCATATATATCCTGTATTAAATCTCAAATAAATCATCTAATATCCCAAATCCAATATCAAGTAAAATTCTAACATCCTAAATATATTTGCATGAATAAATATGATGGTGTATATAAATTAATGTCAATACACATATATTAGCGTCCCATTCCACTAATATTGGTGTAAGGGCATATATAACAGCGTCCTGACCCACTGTTATATATACAAGGAAGTAAAAAAATATCATGAAACATATATTAGCGTCCCATTCCACTAATATTGGTGTAAGGGCATATATAATAGCGGCCTAAACCCCTGTTATATATACAAAGGAGTGAAAGAAATAGCAGGAAACCAATGTGTCAAGTATCGACACAGAAATGCTGATCTATCAGGTGCTGTCACCATGACTGGCCCCCTGATAGGTACGTATCATACGCTATCCCGAAAAGCACGAGTGCCTAGCTCTGACCCTCATTTTTCCACGTATCTATACGTACATGACTCCCAACGGTATCCCCATGATTACCGCCGAGTCCTTGGTAATGTCACCGGTAGGTACTTGCCCACCTTCCAGGCTCAATCGGTAAGGTCCATCGATCATCTTGCCAAGGGGAACCGTACCGGGCCTGTAAGTCTACGGTAGCGCCCCGGCCGTCTGTCTGAGGTCAAAATGCGGAAACAAAAACTTTTCTTTAACTAGAAACCGGCGCTACCGCGGACTATAAAACCGGATCGGACCATTAACCTACTATTAGCTAGCTGAAGAAAGGGTAGAGAGCTATACCGAGCGATCCGTGTCCTTCGGTCTTTGGCCACCATCCCGATCTTCTCGCGGCATCTCCGGTCTCGATCTCCTCGTCGGAAAGGGCACAACATCACCGAGTCTTTTTACGGGCTCCCACCTCTGAACCGAGGCAACTAGGACACGAAGTTGGCAAGCTGACGTGTCCAAGATTGCTGTAGACTTAGTGTAGAACGGTTTGTCTCAAGCGGTTAATGAAGTTGCCACAATGGAGGTGGAGGATAAATCTATGGAGATGAACTTTGAAATGGAGCTAAGGAATTTTGTGTGAGCCAAAAATGAGATAAAAATCCTCACACACACAAAAAAGTGTGTTGCCCAAATAGTGGCCGGTCAATATATAGAAGGAGAGGCAAAACAAGGAAGGTGAGTGTAGGAAAAAGGCAAGAGGTGATCCTAAGCCAAAAAGCAAACCTCACTTCCATAATCATAACCAATCCAATCTCCATCAATTCAAATAGCAAGTAATGATGGACCAAAAAGTAATCATAAGAGGCTAGAACCATCATGAACCCTCCACCACAAAAAAACACCCTCCATTTTGCTAATTTGCACTTTTGCAAATAAGCCCCTCCATGTAAAATTCAGCCAAGGAAAGAAAGAAAGGAAAATGGCCGAAAGGGAATGCAAACTGACAACTTCAAAAAAAGCGATCCTGTAATAAATTACAGGAAAACCCCGCTACTGTATATACATATCCGCATTTGTATTCCGACCGAATACAAATGCAATAAGACAAAATCTACACTGTATAATACTAGGATCCGGCTTAAACCAAAGACGCTAGAATTATCCGTCCGAACCATAACACGTGCACAAGTGCATGCATACATTCGAACCCTACCATAAATCAATACGGCCTCTACAACGTTTCGCCCGAAACTGGAGAAACTGTCATTGGGGGACTCTAAAGACTCGTCAATACTTTGGCTGTGGATTTAACCACTAGCACGTCAGAGGTATTAGCCGTACGTAACGAGCTACCAGGTATTGACCAAAAGAGAGGTCGATGAGCGAACTTATCCTGACACCCTACTGAGCCTGTCAGTGACAATATCCGTACAGTCCGGTCGGTTCTTCTATGAGCATCGCAAGATGGGCCTAGGGGGTTGGTAAAAGTCAGACCCCCAAAAGCGGTACATGTCGTGTTGGAGTGTAGCCCAGAACACCCTGAGATACTACTGGAATACCTACAGTAAATCTCCTGCCTTGGCCAAGGACTTCCTGTAATGGCTCTCCTAGACTAAGCGCGACCTCACCCCCAATACCGGGAGAGACGAATCCCTGCCGATCCGCTCACTGCCTCCATGTGGCTCGGGACTGTACCCAACTAAAACCTGTTTGCACGACTCCTTTGAGCCGTGGTAGGGTAGTAATCAAAGCACAGTAGGAACTCACACGAGACAAATGACGATCTCAGGTTGATGAACTAACCTGTACACATGTCACCAGGGAACTGCTATTTGACGTCAGGTATAATACCAACTAGCATGTTCCCGGCGAGTCCTGTCCAGTGTATTCATAACCCAATGAGCACCTGGATACATCTTAGGTGATCCAACTGACACCAATGGCTTGTGAGACCGGCCACCGCCCCTCGTCGGGGTCTCGACTGTATACACTAGTCTACTAATGGAGTATCGATGCCCAGTCTCGAAACTCCCACAACTAGGGACCACTTTAAGGATGTGCTTATAGACCCCAGCTCCCACGTATAAGATCGCCATCATAGTGCTAGTCGTCAAGCATGAATCCTAAGGGCTCTATCTACGTGCAATAGTGATCTGTACCATCACCTAAAGCAGTACACGATGATAAAGATAAACCAGATTGTATACTATTTTTCTATCAACGTGTAAAAGTGAACCGCGATGTCATTTAAAGTATGTACATGATGATAAAAACAAACTAGATAGTATACAAACCTTTCGAGTAAGACTGTCCTACCGGTATAGGTCATTCGTCAATCATTGCAATCACGTACCTGCGATTAAATAATTGACTCTGAGGGCACTATATCCAACAATCTCCAACTTGCACTCAAGGCTATTTATTGCGATGTCGCGTACTCATGACCCGTGTGATACCGAACACCGAACTCCTCTACTAAACAGTCTTACAAAGCCCGTTTGCGAAACTATTGCGTTCGAGGAATAGCCTCAGCTAGTGGATCCGCCCTGATGTTTCTTTCTATGTCTCTCTTTATCTCAAGTTCGCAGAGAAAACTATCTCCTGAATTGAGTAATACATGTCTTAGAATATGTCTGGACATCTGATGGGACATAGCTCATAAATGAACTCCAAATCCAAACTTCTTAGACTGTATCGTCAACTGAACTTAATTAGTATCCCGCGCCATGCCTCCCTCAGTATCCGCTTGGACCACCTGTCCAAAATACTGCCCCTCCTTAGAGGGAAAACCATAACTCTGGCAGTCACTCTGTCATTCAGGTCACCTTAGAAGCCAGGAATGATAACTGTCTCCTAAAAGAGGTTGTTGTTATCATATCCCTAGAACATCCACCTATGTTCTAAAACTGCTTCTGAATGTTTCTCCAGGATTGGATTAATATCAACAGTTATTGCATCTTGTGCAAAAAACAACATCTGGTGTGGTATTTGACATCTCATTATTGACTCAATTGCCTAAGAAAATGATCTGCCAATCATGCATATCCCTCTTCCCTTTAGTTTGTAAGACACCTTTAGAGAGGGTGACTCCATCACCTCCAGGTACACTACCGTGCCAGGAGTCGTCCATTCTAAAACATCTTAAGAATGCTGTCTAAGTACCCAGATTGGGAAACCACCCAAATCTAGATCTAAAACCATAGATCTAGTAACCAGAATATCCGATATTATATCTATATCCTTATGTGGAGAAGCCACTGTGTGACAATCAAAACATAACCGATCGTAGTATAGGAACTTAACTCCCTACTCTGTTTATGTCATCCAAATACCAGGACATCACACCCTACTACCTTCTTAACTGACCCATCCGCTATTCTGATGAGGTAAAACCTATGACTGTCTCATCAGAAATAGATGATCTATCTCCGCTATTTCTGCTTTAGTCCATAAATAGACATAAGCCTCTTGTCCACTATGCTTCCGCTGCTCCCACTGACTACGAAAACCCTCTGGCAGAGTCATATACACGTACACTTCTAAAGCTAATTTAGAACGACGCTATACTCATCCTCCCGCCGGGTCTCACAGTCTGGAACAACAGCAATGGCAAGCCTGGGTAAACAAGAACCTCCCTGTGACCGTCTTTGAGCATACCGAAGTACCACTCGAGTGCCTGAGGTTACCCACCATATCTGCGGAGTGGTCAATGGATTGTCAAACCAGATTGAATCTTTAGGTTCTTATCAAATTTTCAGTAATCGTTTGCGGTTCTGGAATCACTTCCAGTTCTACCATACTCCCACTACTGTTTTCTGAAATAATCCATTTTTATTAAAACTATGGCGATTCAAGAACAATATCACTATTGATCTTCCAGATGGTAGAAAATCAACCCTCGTCATAGCCTGGGTCAACCCACAAACAGCCATTACAGAAATGTGCCTTGAGTTATCCAGAGTCTGGTTTTAAGCATAAGCCAGACAACTCCCCGTACCTTAACAATGTCAAGATATGAACTATTCTATATCCAATACAGAAACAGAGGCACTGATTTAATTGAACCAGATTCAAATCATGCAGCTATCTCCAGTGCATGTCAACTAAATGGAGAGAGGCCGATAAACATTACTCAACTTAGGAGTGCATTCAATTATGAGTAACCTGAAAGAGAAACAAGTTTCTCATAATCATTACTATCAACGGAATACCATACACAAGTATCTACATCTTCGATCACCTTGAAGAATCCTAATACTTGCAATACCTGGTTCTCTACTTTAATCATATACCTATAACTTCTCAAAACATAGATCTTGTATTTCTACGAAACACATGTCTAAAAACTAGAGAAGTCACAAGTAAACAGAATATAGTACGAGTACCAACCCCTTTGTCCTCATGGACAATGGACAACATACAATACTCTGTATAAGTCCCCTGAGTCTAATAAATCAATCCCTGTGTGTCATAGGTTGAAAACTGTACTTCTGGTTAAGAAGAATTACACCGCTGTTTAATACTCCTTACCTAACCATCCACTGATATAGGCAAATGTCATAAACATAATTTCAAAAAGTTATATCTCACTCTATAAAAATAGACGTACAGATATATTAATTTGAAATTGGTGCATTTCAACGGATATTCGAACCCAAATATTTGCCGTCCGGCAAACAACCCAAGCGATTTCCACAAATATCACCAATTACAACGAATCCCGATATAATGAGGATGATCACCCAATTCCCAATAGCTTACTCCCACTCATCATCTGTAACACCATCCAGAATCATACCTGGTAAATACATACCCTGGAGAAAGGGCTAATTGGGAAATCAGTTTTCTTTTAATAGTACACAGTGAAACTGAAACATTGAAATGTTTTGTAGGGGTATCCGGGTATTCCTAGTAATCCCTCTTCCATTATCAGATTCACAACTGTAACCGTGTATTTCTTTGCCATCTCTCCAAATCCCTTTATATGTCTTTAGTCGTTACCTTCTGCACACCATCGTTAGGTTAAATGGTTTTCTTCCTTTCCTACCGTTCGGCACCAGCCTATGGTTTGGAAGAAGACTATCCAATAAGCGTAATAGGTGTACTGTCCTAATCCTAGGAGCACTCGCAACCCGAGATAAGGTAAGGATAAAAGACAACTGAATAAATCTTATTCCTATTTCTCCTGACCCAGAATCCATCCCCGAACTGGAACAAGTTCCTTCGAGTTCGTATATAACCATACGATGGAGTATCCAATAAACTGTATATCTTTCGAAGTGATACGGAGTGTTCTGGAGAAATACAAAGGTGATGTAGGATTGCCGAAGAAATACTTGGTTTGGTCGTGAAAAGCAGTCGCAATTTACTTTGCCCTCTTACTAATCCCTTTATTTGTCTTTACTTAATATCTTCTGTACACCTTCGTTAGGCTAATTGGTTTTCTTCATTCCCCACCGTTCGGCACGTGCCTATGGTTTGGAAGAAGACTATCCAATTAGCAAAATAGGTGTACCGTCCTAATCCAAGGAACACTCGCAACCTGAGAGAAGGTAAAAGTAAAAGACAACTGAATAGTCCTATTCGTTTTCTCTAGAACCGGAAACCATCCTCGAATACGTTCCTTCGAGTTCGTATATAACCATACGATGGTTTTATCCAATGGAAGTGGGCGTTCGTAGTAATACGGGGTGTCCTGGAGGAAAGGGTAAGAGTAGGAGTGGAAATGAGGTATGCAACTCTGACAATCCAAAAGCCAGTGTTTTAAGAAGGTTCGGTCAACTTGGTCACTGAGTCATAGTCTAGGGTCGGGCCATGGTCGCTGCCAAAAAGAGAGAGAAAAGAAACACTCAGCATGCACTCTAACCTAGATCAGAATGGTTATCACTTTATCTAATCTGGAAACCTTCCACTGTAACGTCAAATTCTCATCCAAACCTGAAAGAAGAATTAGTCGGGATCACCCGAGGAGTAAACCAACTCATCGGTGGGAATCGGGATCCAACTATCATCGCATGATAACGTGACGGAATCCACTCATGTTATCACACTCCAGAAGGTATGCGCATGCCTGGCAAATTTCAGTTTCTTTAGAAACTCCCGATGTGATTTTTACCCGATGCTCTTATGACCTTGACTTTGGCCAACAAATCATAAGTCACATGTCAAGTTCTACCCGTCATTATCCAGGTTAATTTGAACCCACCCGTACCTACCCTTGACTTTGGCCAACAAGGCAGCACGACTGTCCCAAACCAACGCATCTATTTATGCAACAGAAAAGTAACAAATAGCTACCTTACACTATGCCTTGACTTTGGCCAACAAACATAGCATGACTACTAAGTGCTACCCGTCTGAAATGACGGAGGGCTACGAATGGTTTTTGGCGAAAAACCTTTAACGTAATGAACTTGATATCGTTGAAGGAACCGGATAGCTTTTTATAAAAATATAGTGACGAAAACCCTTTGCTAAAGAGGTCACTCCCGGTGAAGGGATCTCGGCTCTTTCCCCGTAGAATGAGGTGCAGGATATTCCAACTGAATACCACGATGCAAAGCAAATGGCAATCGGCTATAGTGAAGTTATTGCCCTGACGCAAACTTCTTTCCAAGGGGTCACTCGCGGTGAAGGGATCTCGGCCCTTGCCTCGTCGACTAAGGTGCTGGATATTCAAAATCGAATACCACTATGCAAACCAAAAGAGAACGTCCTTGCAATAACAGCTTTTTGAAAATTGTTCCAACAACATCAGAATAGGTTTGTTTAGCTTGCATTGATCCGAATCAACGCAGTCCCATCAATTGATCACACAAATAAAGAACGATAATACTATGTACGTATATGGCACCCGCATTCGCTACTGGGTCCCGTCATCACCCCTTAGGTTACTTAACTAACGACAGAGCGGGGACTGGACTAGCGCGGGTACAAAACATATACAACATCTACAAGTATATATATCAATATATAATAATCGCTTAAGGCGTGATAAAATGCAACATCACATAAATGAAATAAGCATCACAGAACAAAACAGATATCTGGGATCCCCGGGTTTTATAAAGCCACTACTGAAACCCGACATTCCCCTGGTCGTGTGGATAGCCTGTGCAATGAAATCCTAGACGCCTACTGGCGCGGCAAGTCACCGCCAAAACCTGAAGCGAGGCAGCCCCTTTCTGCAACGTGAATGGACCACCCAGCACTTTACGGAATCCAGTAACTTGGGCACCCCTGTTAGACCACGGCAGCACCCCGGCCGTCTGTCCGAGGCCAAAATGCGGAATCAAAAATTTTCTTAACTTTACACCGGCGCTACCGCGGACTATAAACCCGGATCGGACCATTAACCTACTACAAGCTAAAAGAAGAAAGGGTAGAGAGATATACCGAGCTATCCGTGTCCTTCGGTCTTCTCGTCGTCGTCCCGATCTCCCCGCGGAATCTCCGGTCTTCATCTCCTCGTCAGAAGGGTACCACATCGCCGGGTTCTTTTACGGGCTCCCACCTCTGGACCGAAGCAACTCGGGCATGAAGTTGGCGAGTCGACGTGTCCAAGAATTGCTGTAGAATAAGTGTAGTGCTCTTTGTCTCTCTTGGGGTTGAAGTTGCCATTTTGTGGAGGAAATGAACTTTGGAGATATGGAATTTTTGTGGCAAGTAGTGAAATAAGATCAAGAAATTTCCCACATAAAATGAACTCACTCTCCCTCACTAGAATGGCCGGCCACTCACCCAAGAAAGAGGAGCGAGTAAGCATGCAGAAGGTGCTGTAAGCCAAAGGAGAAAAATAATGCAAAAGGAAATGAGTGATCATCATGAGGAATAATCATCACACCACCAACCAACACTCATCTCAAAAGTCAAGTCATCATGAACAAAGAAGTCAACCTCAATCATGAAGCAACAATATACAAAGATCACCCTCCATAATGCCAATTTGTACAATTGCAAATAAGCCCTCCTCCACCAATTTTCAGCCAAAGAAAGATACAATGGAAAATGGCCGAAACGGAAAGCAAACTGGCAACTTCAAAAAACTGATCCCGTAATAAATTACAGGAAAACCCCGCGACTGTATATACATACCAGCATTTGTATTGGGACCGAAAAGAAATGCAATGAAACAAAATCAACACTGTACAATACTAGGACCCGGCTTAAACCAAAGCCCTCCAGTATTTTCCGTCCGATCATGATCCGTGCAATACCGCACGTATATGATCGAACCCTGCCATATCTCCATTCGGCCTCTACAGCGTTTCGCCCGAAACTTGAGAAACGGTATGTGAGGGACTCTAAAGACTCGTCAATACATTGGCTGTGGAATTAACCATTAGCACGTCAGAGGTATAAGACATACGTAACGGGCTACCAGGTATTGAACAAAAGGGACGTCGATGAGCGGACTCATCCTGACACCCTACTTAGCCTGTCGGTGACAATATCCGTACAGTCCGGTCTGTTCGTCTATGAGTATCGCATGGCGAGCCTAGGGGGTTGGTAAAAGTCAGACCCCCAAAAGCGGTACAAGTCGTGTCGGAGTGTAGCCCAGAACACCATGAGATACTACTTGAATGCCTACCAGTAAATCTCCTGCCTCGGCCGAGGACTTTGTGTAATGGCTCTCCTAGACACAGCTCGACTTCACCCCCAATACCGGGAGAGACGAACCCCTGCAGATCCGCTCACTGCCTCCATATGGCTCGGGACTATACCCAACTAAAACCTGTTTGCACGACTCCTTTGAGCCATGGTAGGGTACTAATCAAAGTACAGTGGGAACTCACACGAGACAAATGAAGATCTCAGGTCGATGAACTAACCTGTACACATGTCACCAGGGAACTGCTATCTGACGTCAGGTATAAGACCAACTAGCATGTTCCCGGCGAGTCCTGTCCGGTGTACTCATAACCCAACGAGCACCTGCATACATCTTAGGTGAACCAACTGACACCAGTGGCTTGTGAGACCAGCCATCGCCCCTCGTCGGGGTATCGACTGTATACACTAGTCTACTCTGGAGTATCGATGCCCTGTCTCGAAACTCCCACGACTATGGACCTTTTAAGGATGTGCTTATAGAGCCCAGCTCCCACGTTTATGATCTGTAGGACCACGGCAGCGCGCCGACCGTCTTTCCGAGGCCAAAATGCGGAATCAAAATTTTTTCTTAACTTGATAAACCGGCGCCACCGCGGACCATAAACCCGGATCAGGCCATCAACCTACTACTAGCTAACAAGAGAAAGGGTAGAGAGATATACCTAGCGATCCGTGTCCTTCGGTCTTCTCGTCGTCGTCCCAATCTCCCCGCGGAATCTCCGGTCTTCAACTCCTCGTCGGAAGGGCACCACATAGCCGGGTTCTTTTACGGGCTCCTACCTCTGGACCTAGGTAACTCGGGCACGAAGTTGGCGAGCCGACGTGCCCAAGAAGTGCTGTAGAATAGTGTGGGACTCTATGTCTCATGGGGTTGTGGAAGTTACCTTTTTGGTGGAGGAAAAAGAGATGAACTTTTTAGAGATAGCTATATCATTTTGTGAGAGCCAAAAGAGATCAAATTTACACACACAAAAATGAATCCCCTCCTCCACAAATGTGGCCGGCCTCACCAAGGAGAGAATGAGAGGAGAGAGTGAGTCAAAAATAATCAAGAGAGAGAAAGGGTTATCATGATGAAAAGAAATGATCATTAACAAAATCCAACACTCCATCAACCAATCATATCTCCACAAGTCAAGCCATGATGAACAAAGAAGTCAACCTCAATCATGAAGCAACAATATGCAAAGACCACCCTCCACAATGCTAATTTGCACAATTGCAAATAAGCCCTCCTCCACCATTTTTCAGCCAAGGAAAGATACAAAGGAAAATGGCCGAAATGGAATGCAAACTGGAAACTTCAGAAGACGATCCTGTAATAAATTACAGGAAACCCCGCTACTGTATTTACATACTCACATTTGTATTCCGACCGAATACAAATGCAATGAGACAAAATCTACACTGTACAATACTAGGATCCGGCTTAAACCAAAGCCCGCTAGTATTATCCGTCCGATCATGATTCGTGCAATACCGCACGTATCTGATCGAACCCTGCAATATCTCTATACGGCCTATACAGCGTTTCGCCCGAAAATTGAGAAACTGTGTGTGGGGGACTCTAAAGACTCGTCAATACTTTGGTTGTGGATTTAGCCACTAGTACGTTAGAGATATAAGCCATACGTAACGGGCTACCAGGTATTGACCAAAAGGGACGTCGATGAGCGAACTCATCCTGACACCCTACTGAGCCTGTCAGTGACAATATCCGTACAGTTCGGTCCGTTCGTCTATGAGTATCGCATGGCGGGCCTAGGGGGTTGGTAAAAGTCAGACCCCCAAAAGCGGTATAGGTCTTGTCGGAGTGTAGCCCAGAACACCCTGAGATACTACTGGAATACCCACCAGTAAATCTCCTGCTTCGGCCGAGGGCTTTGTGTAATGGCTCTCCTAGACACAGCGCGACCACACCCCCAATACCGGGAGAGACGAACTCCTGCAGATCCGCTCACTGCCTCCATGTGGCTCGGGAGTGTACCCAACTAAAACCTGTTTGCACGACTCCTTTGAGTCGTGGTAGGGTAGTAATCAAAGTACAGTGGGAACTCACACGAGAAAAATGACGATCTCAGGTCGATGAACTAACCTGTACACAAGTCACCAGGGAACTGCTATCTGACGTCAGGTATAAGATCAACTAGCATGTTCCCGGCGAGTCCTGTCCGGTGTACTCTTACCCCAATGAGCACCTGTATACATCTTAGGTGAACCAACTGACACCAGTGGCTTGTGAGACCAGCCACCGCTTCTTGTCGGGGTCTTGACTGTATACACTAGTCTACTCTAGAGTATCGAGGCCCTGTCTCGAAACTCCCACGACTAGGGACATTTTAAGGATGTGCTTATAGACCCCAGCTCCCACGTATATGATCGCCATCATACTGCTGGCCGTCAAGCAAGAATCCTAAGGGCTCTATCAACGCGCAATAGTGACCTTTAAGGTCACCTAAACCAGTACACGATGATAAAAATAAACCAGATACCATACTATCATCTTGAGTAAGACTGTCCTACCGGTATAGGTCCTCCCTCAATCATTGCAATCGCGCGCCTGTGATCCAATAATTGACTCTAATGGCACTATCTCCAACAATCTCCTACTTGCACTCAAGGCTAATTATTGCGATGTCGCATACTCACAGCCCGTGTGATACCGAACACCCAACTCCTCTACTAGTCAGTCTCACAAAGCTCGTTTGCGAAACTATTGCGTTCGAAGAATAGCCTCAGTGAGTGGGTTCGCCCTAATGTTTCTGTCTTTGTCTCTGTTTATCTCAAGTTCGCGGAGAAACCCATCTCCCGAAATGAGCAATACCTGTCTTAGAATATGTTCGGAAGTCTGATGGGACCTAGTTCATAAGTGAACTCCAAATCCAAACTTCTTAGACTGTATCGTCAACTGAAACCAATCAGTATCCTGCGTCTTGCTTCCCTCAGTGTCCCCTTGGACCACCTGTCCAAAATACTGCCCCTCGTCTGAGGGAAAACTATAACTCTGACAGCCACTCTGCCGTCCAGGTCACCTTGGAAGCCTGGAATGATAACTGTCTCCCGAAGGAGGATGTCGTTATCATTTCCCCAGAACATCCACTTATGTTCTAAAACTACTTCCGAATATTTCTCCAAGATAGGATTAATATCAACTTATTGCATCTACTACAAAAACAACATTTGGTATGGTGCTTGACATCTCATGATTGACTCAATTGCCTAAGCAAGTGATCTGCCAATCATGCATATCCCTCTCCCCTTTAGTCTGTAAGACACCTTTAGAGAGGGTGACTACATCACCTGCAGGTATACTACCGTGCCAGGAGTCGTCCATTCTAAAACACCTTCAGAATGCTGTCTAAGTACCCTGATTGGGAAGCTACCCAAATCTAGATCTTAAACCATAGATCCAGTAACCAGAATGTCTTGATATTATATCAAAGTCCTATGTGGAGAAACCACTGTGTGACAACCAAATTGTAACCTATCGTAGTATAGGAACATCACTTCCTACTCTGTGTATGTCATCCAAATACCAGGACATCACACCCTACTACCTTCTTAACAGATCCATCCCTTATTCTGATGAAGTCAAACCTATGACTGTCACATCAGAAATAGATGATCTATCTCCGATATATCTGCTTTAGTCTATAAATAGACATAAGCCACTTTTCCACCAATGCTTCCGCTGCTCCCACTGACTACGACAACCCTCTGGCAGAGTCATATACGCGTACGCTTCGAAAGCCAGTTCAGAACGACGCTATACTCATCCTCCTACCGGGTCTCATAGTCTGGAACAACAACAATGGCAAGTCTGGGTAAACAAAAACCTCCCTGTCACCGTCCTTGAGGCTACCGGAGTACCTCTCGGGTGCCTGAGGTTACCCACCGTATCTGTGGACTGGCCAATGGAATATCAAATCAGATCGAATCTTTAAGTTCTTATCAAATTTTCAGTAATCGTTTGCGGTTCTGGAATCACTTCTAGTTCTACCAAACTCCCACTACTGTTTTCTGAAAAAAAATCCATTTTTATTAAAACTGTGGCGAGTCAAGAACAATATCACTATTGATCTTCCAGATGGTAGAAAATCAACCCTCTGCATAGCCCGGGTCAACCCACAAACAACCATTACAGAAACGTGCCTTGAGTTATTGTAGCGTCTTGAAAAGTCGTTTTGGTGTTTTCCTGAAAATCGGTGAAAATTCGGTATTTTTCCGAAAACCGTCTTTCGTGTTATTTTGCAGTTTAGGAATAATTATACCAAAATGGATAGGTAATTGCTTGTTTTTAGTATCTAATGAGTTACTTATGAAATTTTGGTCATTTAAAAAAATTTCCCTTTTTTTTCAATTTTTTAATATTATTTTAAGCCGGTAAGAAAATACATTAAATTAGCGATAAATACAAATTTAAATGGGCTAAAATTAAGCTTTAAAATCATGTTAATTAAAATCTAATTGTAACATAAATTTTTAGTAATTTATTTTAAGTTTTAACTAATTTTTATTATGGAAAACGAAATTTATTGAATTTAAGATTAAACTTGCAATTTTGGACTTGTAGGGGGTCTTTTTGCAAAAAAAATTTTCTGCACTCTCACACACACATCCTCACATCTCCTTGGCTGTCCTAAACTGCAGAAAATTCCCTCTCTCTCTTTTGTTTTAAAATTCTTTTGTTAGGGATGATTTGAGTTGAATGTGTATGTTTAAAATATTGTATGTTGAAGGTATGGTGCATTGACTTTGAGGGGAGTTGACCAAGACTTTTTTCCCACACCCACACCATCCCCTCTCCCTCATTTCTGGTCGAATTTCCAGCAGCCCCTCCTTCATCTCCTTGTTCTTTTCATTTTCTTCAAAAATTCATTAAGTTGCTTCAAAAATTCCAAATTTAAACCTCACAAAATAACTCCATTCTTCATCCCCTTTCTCTTTAACCTCTCTTGCTTGGAATCATGGTGCTAGGAGGCCATCATTGAGGAAAATTTCTTCTTACTAGATCCATATGTTTGAGGTATAATTTCTACTCTTTTAATTTCTTATGGTTAAAATCCTTTAATTAAATTGTTTTAGTGTTAATTTAGTGCTATTTTCATTCTAGTTTTGTTTAAAGTTAATGGTTGAGTTAACTAGGCTTTCTTGAAACCATGTTTTAGTTAATTAAATCTAGTTAATTAATCTAGTTGTTTACTTAACCAACCTATAAGGTTACTTTTCTTAAGTGACATGATGTATTGCTAATCTAAGTTAACTTGTGTTAAATTTTCTTTGCTTTGCTAATTACCAAAATCAAGAAAAGGTTTGTGTATGGAATGTGGGTTATGATGCATGGAAAAGGGGTTAATTTAATTGTAGTGGCTTTCTAATGGTTTAAGTTGGATATTTGTGTGATAATATGTGCACTTTGTCGCAAATTGTCGATGTTTGCACCAAATTTGCAAACTTCTAGCTTACTAGGTTTTTATTATATTATTGTGGAGAATTAATTGCGGTATCTAGATTATATTTTTGGCATATCCTATGACATTTAGGATGTGTGAGTGCGGATTTTTGGGTGTTCGGGTTTTAGTTTTGCCGGGCGACCAAATCGGCGATTTTTGCAGTTTTTGCGATTTTCGCGTGTGTTCCGCGCACCTTGTGCACGTTGTACCTAGCTTGTGAACGTTAGTTTTTTCATTAGGGAATTGCGTCGTTCTTCATTTGTAACCTTATGTCTTGTATCGATGTAAATTCCAGGTTCGGTCGTGGAGGCTTCGGATGCGGCACGAAAAGGGGAAGCGGTGATCGGACGTAGCTAGCTGAGGATTTCTGTTAGTAGATGTAACATCTACGGGGGACTATCGTTGGATGGCGCAAGTCGCCCGATAGTTTTAGTAACTTAAAAGATTCTTAGTGATGTTAGTAATTAGGGGTGTAATACTTATATGATTATTTGCTGCATTCATGCCTTATATTGACATACATATACGAACCCATTCTATAGGACACCTGCACCATTGCCAGGGTTTTTATATGCAGCACGAGAACTATTCATGCTTACACACACACCCTGGTAATTGCCATGCCACCACACTAGATAAACATTAAATTGAAACCTTTTACTATAATTGACACTTAAACATGTGCTATTGCCTTTAATTCCTTAAAATGAAATCGTAGGATTGCTATTCATGTGCATGTACCTCATCATATTATTTGTTCATGCCTAGTCTATTAATCACACATCGCAACTTGATTATTGATACCATATGCATTCATTATCTTTGACATATGCACTTATGAGAATTTCTTGAGATTTTATGATATTTCTGGATTTCGGGGGAAAGCCGCAAAATTTCTAAACTTATTATATTTTTAAAATATGTAAATTGCGGTTTTCTAGTGATGTTTGTGTCGTCCACCATGAGTTTGCTGTGGTTTTCGAGACCCGTTTCGAGTAGTTGGATGAACCGTCTCGGGTACATGGTGGGCCCGGTATGGTACCCCGGGGCAAGATGAATGTGGTGTTGACGTTGAGCCTGGCAGGGGACGGATTACCTACCGGTGACTGTTTGGCACGGCGGATATCCAGAGGATACCGACCGTGGCCCCGAGATGATGATATTTTGATATCGAGCTGGGTCAGCCGGATGGCTGAGGCCAGAGATACTATGACATGGATATATGAGATTTGTGATAGTTTTGAGGTGTCGTTGCTGGACACAGGTTCTGGTTGATTCTATTGGTATTGTGCTGGTATTTCAAAAGAGATTCTTAAAGGGAAAAAACATGACTTCTTATACTTACACATTCAGATCACGAGTTGATTCGCATTGCATTCATACCTGCTAGCATATTCATATTGCATACCTACCTGCTATTATGTCCTGCCTTACCTATATTTTAGATGCTAGGATACTTGTGTGCATGCTTTCGATAGCCTGTATAGATGTTATTTATTACTCACGAGTTGGCAACTCACCCCCGTTGTGCCACAGCCTTTTTCAGTTCCGCTCCGTCAGTACAGTAGTTGCGGGCGCACTTGCTTCTTTTGCCTGGACTCGAGGTTTTGCTCTTAGGTGGGTTATATTATTATTTTTGCACCACCTTGTATATTCTTTGTATCTAGAGTACTCCATCTACTGTATCTACCAGTATTATTGTATATTGACCTAGAGATGAGACTGTGAGGTTTGTGGACTTTTATGCTGTATTTTGGGGTCGAGCTCACTTGAGTCGACATGCTGTTTTTCTTATGCTTCATTATGATTATTTCGCATGTTGTTGCTTTATATTGCGTGGGATTTGTGACAGCCTTGTGGCGAAGAGCTAGCTCCCGCTTGAGAATGCCTTATTTGTTGGATTCATGTATATTCTTGTTGTACCCATTTTGGGGGCCAGTATTTACAAAGGAGACTCTGCCGAAATTTTTGGAAAAAATTGGTATTGTTTTTAAAAAGGGTTTTATATGACTTATTTGATAAACTCGCTTTCAATTGATTGGGTTTTCTTCACTCTTTTGCTTATTTGGTTTTGGTTTCTGGGCTTTGGCCTACTTACTTTACGGATATCTTGAGACGATTAGTAACTTAAGTGCCAGTCACGTTCTGTACCCTGCGGGTCGTGACAGTTATCCAGAGTCTGGTTTTAAGCATAAGCCGGACAACTCCCCATACCTTAACAATGTTAAGATATGAACTGTTTTATATCCAATATAGATACAGAGGCGCTGATTTAATTAGAACCAGATTCAAATCATGCAGCTGTCTCCAGTGCATGTCAACTAAATGGAAGGAGGCTGATCAGCGTTACTCAACTTAGGAATGTATCCAAATATGAGTAACCTGAAAGAGAAGCAAGATCTCTTAAAACCATAACTATCAACTGAATACCACACACAAGTATCTAGATCTTCGATCATCTTGAAGAATCCTGATACTTGCAACACCTGGTTCTCTACTTTATTCATATACCTACAACTTCTCAAAACTTAGACGTTGCATTTCTACGAAATACATGTCTAATAACTAGAGAAGTCACAAGTAAACAGAATACAGTCCGAGCACCGACCCCTCTGTCCTCATAGACACTGGACAACATACAATACTCTATATAAGTCCCCTGAGTCTAATAACTCATTCCCTGTGTGTCGTAGATTGAAAACTGTACTTATGGTTTGGAAGAATTAGACCGCTGCTAAATGCTCCTTACCTAACCATCCACTGATATAGGTAAATGTCATGGACATAATTTCAAAAATTTATATCTCACTCTATAAAAATAGACGTACAAATATATCAATTTGAAATTGGTGCATAACAGCGAATATTCAAAACCAAATATTTGTCGTCCGGCAGACAACCCAGGCGATTTCCTCAAATATCACCAATTACAACGAATTCCGATATAATGTGGACAATCACCTAATTCCCAATAACTTACTCCCACTCATCATCTGTAAAACCATACAGATGTGAGAATCATACCTTGTAAATACATACCCTGGAGTAAGGACTAATCGGGAAATCAGTTTTCTTTTAACAGTACACAGTGAAACTGAAACATTGAAATATTTCGTAGGGGTATCCGGGTATTCCTAGTAATGCCTCTTCCATTATCCATATTCACAACTGTAACCATATATTTCTTTGCCATCTCTCCAAATCCCTTTATATGTCTTTAGTCGTAAACTTCTATACCCTCTTAGGCTAAATGGTTTTCTTTCTTCTCTACCGTTTGGCACCAGCCTATGGTTTGGAAGAGGACTATCCAATAAGCATAATGGGCGTACTGTCCCAATCCTAGGAACACTCGCATTGCGAGAGAAGGTGAAGATAAAAGACAACCAAAAAAACCTTACTCGTATTTCTCCCGAACCAGAATCCATCCCCGAACTGGAACAAGTTCCTTTCGAGTTCGTATATATCCATACGATGGAGTATCCAAATAACTGTGGATCTTCGTAGTGATACGGAGTGTTCTGGAGAAATACAAAGGTGATATAGGATCGGCGAAGAAATACTTGGTTTGGTTGTGAATAGCAGTCGCAATTTACTTTGCCCTCTTACTAATCCCTTGATATGTCTTTACTTAATACCTTCTGTACACACTTTAGGCTAATTGGTTTTCTTCATTCCCTACCGTTCGGCACCTGCCTATGGTTTGGAAGAAGACAATCCAATTTGCGTAATAGGTGTACTATCTCCTAAACCAAGGAGTACTCGAAACCTGAGAGAAGGTAAAAGGAAAAGACAACTGAATAGTCCTATTCGTTTTCTCCAGAACCGGAAACCATCCTCGAATAAATTATTTCGAGTTCGTATATAACCATACGATGGTTTTATCCAATGGAAGTGGACGTTCGTAGTAGTACGGGGTGTCCTGGAGAAAAGGGTAAAGGTAGGAGTGGCAATGAGGTATGCAACTCTGACAATCCAAAAAGCCAGTGTTTAAGAAGGTTCGGTTAATTTTGGTCACTGAGTCATAGTCTTATGGTCGGGTCATGGTCGCTGCCAATGAGAGAGAGAAAAGAAACACTCAGCGTGCACTCTAACCTAGATCAGAATGGTTACCAATTTATCTAATCAGGAAACCTCCCACTGTACCGTCAAATTCCCCACCAAACCTGAAAGAAGAATTAGTCGGGATCACCCGAGGAGTAAACCAACTCATCAGTGTGAATCGGGATCCAACTATCATTGCTTGATAACGTAACGGAATCCACTCACGTCACCACACTCCAGAAGGTATGCGCATGCCTGGCAAGTTTCAGTTTCTTTAGAAACCCCCGATGTGATTTTTACCCGTAGGACCCAAGTGACCTTGACGAATAATCAACAAATCAAAAGGTCCTAGTCAAGTTCAACCCATCATTATCATGATTGCGTTAAACCCACCCGCACGACCCTTGACGAATAATCAACAAAGTCGTACGACCGTCCTAACCAATCCACATATCCATGCGACAGAAAGCATTAAAGAGCTACCGCACACTACGCCTCGGCGAATAGCAACGACAAACGTAGCGCGAATACTAAGCAATACTAATCTGAAATGACGGAGGGCTACGAATGGTTTTTGGCGAAAAATCTTTAACGTAATGAACATGATATCGTTGAAGGAACCGGATAGCTTTTTATAAAAATATAGTGACGAAAACCTTTGCTAAAGAGGTCACTCCCGGTGAAGGGATCTCGGCCCTTGCCTCGTCGACTGAGGTGCTGGATATTCATAACCGAATACCACTGTGCAAAACAAAAGTGAACGTCCTTGCAATAACAGCTTTTTGAAAAATTGTTCCAACAACATCAAAATAGGTTTGTTTAGCTTGCATTGATCCGAATCAATGAGTCCCATCAATTGATCACACCAATAAGGAACGAAAATACGATGTACGTATATGCCACCAGCATTCGCCACAGGGTCCCGTCATCACCCGTTAGGTTACTTAACTAACGACAGAGCGAGGATTGGACTAGCGTGGGTGTAAAACATATGCAACATCTACTAGTATATATATCAATATATAATATTCGCTCAAGGCGTGATAAAATGCAACATCACAGAAATGTAATAAGCATCACAGAACAATACAGATATCTGGGATCCCCGGGTTTCATAGAGCCGCTACTAAAACCCGACGTTTCCCTGGTCGTGTGGATAGCCTGTGCAATGAAATCCTAGACCCCTACGGGCACGACAGGTTACCCGCCAAAACCTGAAGCGAGGCAGCCCCCTTCAGCAACGTGAATGGACCACCCAGCACTTCACGGAATCCGGTAACTTGGGCACACCTCCTGGGTCAACCTGTACCCCCTACGAGTGCGGCGAATAGCCTGCCAATTCTAGAGTGAGGCCCCCTCCGTCTCAACGCCATGAGATGCGGGCCCGTTTCCCTCTAGAACCTGGCTATCCGTGCACCCCACCTTGGGGTAACCCTAGTACATAAAGTAAAATATAGATACAACGGGTACATCGACCTCAGCCCGGTCGTGCTCCAAAAGAATAATATACAAACAGCCAGTGACGGCAGTCCACATGTCTGATGCTCGCCCCGCAATATCAAATGTACATATATAACGAAACTATACTAACATTGCATCCAGGCTATCCCCCACGACCAATCCGCAACATCACAGCACAACAGAGAACATCAACGTGAATGTAACATTTCAAAAAAATAAAATATTATTTTTGGGAATCTTCATAATTTTTAATGAATATTTTAATAGTCGGTGTAATTAAATACCAATAAATGGTGAAAATTCCGGAGAAAAATTTTAGAAATTCTAAAATAGGGTATTTTGTGGAAGTATGTCATTTTTAAACTTTTATGGTTACGTATATGTTATTTTGGTGTTAATCGCGATTAACAATCGCTAAGTGGATTTTTGGGCTTTTTGTGCAAAAATATGCACATGACATTTTCTACACATGTTTCTTGTTTTGGTCATGGTAGTCTAGGGTTGAACCATGTTTAGATGACCAGGGTGAGTTTTAAACCATTTGGCTAAGTTAAGTGGGTTAATCAGGGTTGGTTTTGTTCATGGTGAATGGGATGATGAGAGTTAACTCATCTCATTTCCAAACTTTGGTTTGCCTCTCAAAAACACACGTACCAACCTCTCTACATCAGACCTATACACCCTACTTCAGCCAAAATAACCACAACTCTACACCAAACAGCATCAGCCCCTGCAGTAGCTGCAAACAGCCAAAGAACAACAAAAAAAAGAACCAATTTCAGCTACAGGCATAGCAACAGCAGCCCACATCAGCTACAACAGCCCTATATCTGATCTACATCAGGCCCTAACACATTTCAGCCCCCCCATAGCTGACTTGCATACCCTGATTATAATGTTTTAGCCCCTAGCTGATCTACAATCTCCCATCACCATTTTTCAGCCCCCAATGGCTGACTTTTGCTACCAATCAGCCCAAATTCTGCCTAACTTCATCCACCAGAACAACCCCTAAATTCAGCTGAAGACATGCATCAATCAGCAGCTAATCAGCCCTCCTTTGTCAATACTTTCAGCCTACAATGATTGACTTCAGCAACCCCTAGCTCCTAGCACCATAGCCTAACCTCTATACACTCACACCGGCTGATACATCAGCACTTCAGCCATATCAAATATCATCAGCATTAAGCAACAGCCCAATGGGCAGCAACCCCATCAATACCACAAACCCCTGCAGCCACATACAACACCACCACACCACCACAAACATTCCCACAACAACAAAACCACAGCCCCAACTGTTGCTACAACAGCAAAGGAAAAGAAGAGAGAAAAAAGGAAAACAAAGAAGAATGCAAGCAGCAGATGTAGTATCAGCAACAATAACCACACATCAAATCAGCCACTAAGAGCAGCTCAGTAGCAGCAACTCACTCACCCACCCCTTCCTCCTTCCTTCGTCTTCCCTTCTCCTACATCCTAGGACCCCCTTGAGGTATAATCTCGCATCCCAACTCAGTTCTTGCTCAGTTCTGATGTAATATCTGAAAGTTACTAGTTTATTGTGATATTGTGCTAGATTAGGCAATTTTGAGTGAAACTTGACCTAGTTTTGGTTTTGATCGTTACTATAACCATATTAGATGTTTTTGAGACCATTGTAACCAATATTACTCTAGAATCCAAGTATTTACCAGAGTTATTCGACTTGGCGTATTTTACCGTTTTTGTCGATTTTGAGACCTTTCTGATATCTGCTTTCACCCGGGGCCTCCTAGAGAAAAGTAGACATGTCAGTGAGCTGTGCAGGCGCCCTGGAACCCCTACCAAAAGCCCTAGCCACCATCTCCAAACCCCGGCCGCAAATTACCTCATTTTGGCCGCAATTTCCGGCCAGACCTGTATAAAAATGCCTCGTTTTGCATGCACGGGCCCTTTTTCATGTAAAATTGACCCCCGGCATGTCTAGTTTTGACTGGTTCCTGTTAGGATAAAATCTGGGTTCATTTTCGTGAGTTGGCGTATGATTTACGACGTGTTTTTGTATGGATTTTGATATTCGATGATTCGTATCTGTCGGGTGGCGTTCGGACGTCGACGACAGTGGATATTGGTTGTTTTTGCAGACAAGGTCACAGGTTTTTACCTATGGGCGTAGTGTGCACCATTTTGGTTTCCGATGTGATTTTTATGAATTTTAGCATGTGATATCCTTATAGGTACTCACGTGACGTCGAAGCGTTGGAGATGCAAATGGCGACATCGGCACCGGAACACATAACTAGGTGAGTAGATTTATATCTACGGGGAGAAGTCGGGTGGATGGCGTATAGCACCCCCGCAGTCCGAGGTGGTGTATACGGATGCGTATACACACCTATAAATAATATTGTCGTTGGGATTAATTATTGATGTTTAAATGGGAATTAGTGGACTTGGATGATTTTGGTTACGGAACATTAGGGTAGTGGGTGCACTACACATACATACTCACACATTCATACTTGCAAACATCCTCACTTTATATATATGATTATGAGATTCGTTATGGATATGTGTTCACATGGGTTTGAGTTTATATGCTTATTACGGATTTGAGGATGATATATGGGATTGATATGAGCCGATGAGTTGACCTGAGATTAGGATATCGGCGATATAACCTGTTATGATGGTAAAATTCATGATTTAGATACACTTGATACTTTAGCGGATTTTGGGATAATGATGCCATAGGAATAGTGATATAAATATGTAAATGATCGACATGTGATTATGATACGAGATATGATATGATATGACAGGATATTTATAATAAGCCGCCTTGGGCGGGGTATACTCCTTGAGATGATATGTGCTGATGATATCGATTTATATGGGATTGTCGACCGGTAGTTAGATCTTGATTATAGTAATGATGTTAGAATTGTACCAGACATAGGTCAGTACCCCGATGATGATATTGATAAAGAGAATACTTGATGATTAATATGACAAATGTGATATTGACCCGTACCCAGATTGGGGATGCCGTACGACGGATTTACGTACGAGCTATAAGTTGATGTTTTGATCCGCACTCTAGACTTGGGAATAACTGATTTTAGAGATATGATATCGGATGTGATATTATCGAGGCGGGATCACCGACTATATATATATATTTATATGTATCGACTCAGAGGTTAGGCGGTTTCCCTTACCTGCAGTTAGCTTATTAGCTCAGCCTTATTGTTGGCATAGCTGTATGACCTTTATGACATTAGATGCAGTTTAGTGATCATGGTGTTCAGTATTCCAGCTCCCGCATATTATTATTGTTGCTCTGCATCACATACTGTTATGATTCATATTCTATTATTGATATCATGCTGCTAGGACACCAGCACCATTACCGATGATGCGTATGTTCCACATACACTTACTTGCCAGTTCACACACATCTTCATCGGTAATTGCCATGTCACTACACAGTAGTATTATTGCATCAGGATATGACCCTTGTATGTGCATACTATTATTCCATGTTGCAGGACATACAGTTACACTTGCATTCCATTTATATGTCACTACATCATGCTTCCTGATTATACGCATTGAGATATGTTGTTTCTATGTTATTCTGGATTTGGGAACCGTGGGTATTTCAAAGAGATTATGCAAATGTTTTAAAAACCCGGTTACCCTTGATATGATATTTCAGTGCGTTCACCATGTGTTTTCTCGGTGCTGAGAGTGACATGTGAAACCCGAATCGAGGAGGCGGATGAGACCGATTGCGGGTACATGGTGGACCCGGTGCGGTACCCCGGGGCAAGAAGATCGCAGATGATGGCGTTGAGCCTGTGTAGGGGATCACTACCTACCGGTGATATTACCCGACACGTCGGATATCCGGAGGATACCGTCGTAGTCATGAGATGGATGGTAGGGGCCGATCTGGACTGACGGTGCCCTAGATTTTGTGATTGAGATATTGAGATTTCGAGATATTGAGATACAGAGATTGTGATATAGAGGTATCGAGATACTGAGACTTATGTTTTGTGCCGATGCTAGGCACTGTTTTATACTGATTTCATCGTGATACCTCATTTTAAAAATACAGAAATCTCACAAAGTTACAAAAGCAGTTTTCTTCAGTACATGCATTCTGTTTCATGCATTCATACATCATTCATATGATATATTGCCACCTGATGCACTGACATGGACATATGGGATTACACTTGGGTTAGATATTTACCCTAGACATGGTTAGAGATTACTGATTATATATTTGAGGATTATATATATTATGATCGTATGACCTAGGTTGCGTCATACATGTGATTTTCTGTTCGTAGATCTTTTTCTACTCACGAGTTGGCAACTCACCCCCGTTGTGCCCCAGTTTCTTGCAGGTGTTGCCGTATGGATTTCATTACGGCTTTGCGGGCACAGCTTATTTCAGGTGACTTGCTAGTAGGTGGGTTGTTTGTATCGTACCCATCATTATACATTGTATATTATATTCAGTTGTATCTAGAAGTTCCATCAACCAAAACATGTACTTATTTGAGATAGAGACCAGTGATGTTTATTCTTTCGACCTTAGAGTCGCGGGTTATATTTCGATGGGTTCTTGCTGGTTGAGTTTCATTTCTGTTGTGATCCTCGCCTTTAGGCGTTGTATATTCTGATGCATACAGGTTGATTTGATATGGTTCTTCCTATTCTCTACTACTTCACTTGGTTTGGATTTCTGGGTTTCGGCTTACTTAGCATACGTACGTCTTGAGACGTTCGTAGTCTAAGTGCCGGTCATGTTCCGTACTTTCGGGTCGTGACAGTGAATGTCACGTTCGCAAATCCGTCTAAAAGGGCTATAGCAGTTAGACAGGATTTACCGATCAAATGATATTCACGGTCGCAGATATAATGTAAATACTGTGAACTAACATGTTTAAAATTTTCGATCGATCAAATTTCCCGAAGTGGGCCCCAAGCACAACTGTAGCACTCAAAAACATCTGGGCCCAAAAAGAATATACCAGAAACCCTATTTCCATATCAGAAGCCCACTGTAAAATTTGGTGTAGTTTGGACACAAAACGACGGCGGATTCGCGGCCCAAACATGGTTTTGGCCGCTAATCCACTGCGCTACTGTAACATCAGCTTACCAAATTTTCACAGAATTCATAAAAAACCATGCACGTAATTTTCTAATGTACCAAATAATTTTTTGACGACTAGACAAATTCGACAGAAACTGATGCATTGAAAATGTGGTTTTTGGAAATTCGTTCGATCGAACTTGTAAACACGTCAGAGCAAGCGAGACTAGGTTAATGGCGTTGCTCTGATACCATGTTAGGCCACGGCAGCGCCCCGGCCGTTTTTCCGAGGCCAAAATGCGGAATCAAATTTTTTCTTAACATGATAAACCGGCGCCACCGCGGACCATAAACCCGGATCGGGCCATTAACCTACTACTAGCTAACAAGAGAAAGGGTAGAGAGATATACCGAGCGATCCGTGTCCTTCGGTCTTCTCGTCGTCGTCCCAATCTCCCGGCGGAATCTCCGGTCTTCAACACCTCGTCGGAAGGGCACCACATCCCCGGGTTCTTTTACGGGCTCCCACCACTGGACCGAGGCTACTCGGGCACGAAGTTGGCGAGCCGACGTGCCCAAGAAGTGCTGTAGAATAGTGTGGGACTCTATGTCTCATGGGGTTGAGGAAGTTACCTTTTTGGTGGAGGAAAAAGAGATGAACTTTTTAGAGATAGCTATATCATTTTGTAAGAGCCAAAAGAGATCAAATTTACACATACAAAAATGAATTCCCTCCTCCACAAATGTGGCTGGCCTCACCAAGGAGAGAATGAGAGGAGGGAGTGATTCAAAAATAATCAAGAGAGAGAAAGGGTTATCATGATGAAAAGAAATGATCATCAACCAAATCCAACACTCCATCAACCAATCATATCTCCACAAGTCAAGCCATGATGAACAAAGAAGTCAACTTCAATCATGAAGCAACAATATGCAAAGACCACCCTCCACAATGCTAATTTGCACAATTGCAAATAAGCCCTCCTTCACCATTTTTCAGCCAAGGAAAGATACAAAGAAAAATGGCCGAAACGGAATGCAAACTGGCAACTTCAGAAAATGATCCCGTAATAAATTACAGGAAACCCCGCTACTGTATTTACATACCCGCATTTGTATTCCGACTGAATACAAATGCAATGAGACAAAATATACACTGTACAATAATAGGATCCGGCTTAAACCAAAGCCCGCTAGTATTATCCGTCCGATCATGATCCGTGCAATACCGCACGTATCTGATCGAACCCTGCCATATCTCCATACAGCCTCTACAGCGTTTTGCCCGAAACTTGAGAAACGGTCCGTGGGGGACTCTAAAGACTCGTCAATACTTTGGTTGTGGATTTAACCACTAGCACGTCAGAGGTATTAGCCATACGTAACGGGCTACCAGGTAATGACCAAACGGGACGTCGATGAGCGAACTCATCCTGACACCCAACTGAGCCTGTCAGCGACAATATCCGTACAGTCCGGTCCGTTCGTCTATGAGTATCGCATGGCGGGCCTAGGGGGTTGGTAAAATTCAGACCCCCAAAAGCTGTACAAGTCGTGTCGGAGAGTGGCCCAGAACACCCTGAGATACTACTGGAATACCTACCAGTAAATCTCCTGCCTCGGCCGAGGGCTTTGTGTAATGGTTCTCCTAGACACAGCGCGACCTCACCCCCAATACCGGGAGAGACGAACACCTGCATATCTGCTCACTGCCTCCATATGGCTCGGGACTGTACCCAACTAAAACCAGTTTTCATGACTCCTTTGAGCCGTGGTAGGGTAGTAATCAAAGTACAGTGGGAACTCACACGAGACAAATGACGATCTCAGGACGATGAACTAACCTGTACACATGTCACCAAAGAACTGCTATCTGACGTCGGGTATAAGATCAACTAGCATGTTCTCGGAGAGTCCTGTCCGGTGTACTCATAACCCAATGAGCACCTGTATACATCTTAGGTGAACCAACTGACACCAGTGGCTTGTGAGACCAGCCACCGTCCCTTGTCGAGGTCTTGACTGTATACACTAGTCTACTCTTGAGTATCGAGGCCCTGTCTCGAAACTCCAACGACTAGGGACCTTTTAAGGATGTGCTTATAGACCCCAGCTCCCACGTATATGATCGCCATCATACTGCTGGCCGTCATGCAAGAATCCTAAGGGCTCTATCAACTCGCAATAGTGACATGTAAGGTCACCTAAAGCAGTACACGATGATAAAGATAAACCAGATAGTATACTATCATCTTGAATAAGACTGTCCTACAGGTATAGGTCCTCCCTCAATCATTGCAATCATGTGCCTGTGATCCAATAATTGACTCTGAGGGCACTATCTCTAACATGATCGCCATCATATTGCTAGCCGTCAAGCAAGAATCCTAAAGGCTCTATCAATGCGCAATAGTGACCTGTAAGATCACCTAAAGCAGTACACGATGATAAAGATAAACCAGATAGCATACTATCATCTTGAGTAAGACTGTCCTTCTGGTATAGGTCCTCCCTCAATCATTGCAATCACGTGCCTCTGATCCAATAATTGACTCTGAGGTCACTATCTCCAACAATCTCCCACTTGCACTCAAGGCTAATTATTGCGATGTCGCATACTCACAGCCCGTGTGTGTAAGGTTAGATTAGCACCCTATGAAGAGATAACAAGCATCACATGACCTAAAGTTTTCATTTTTATGGTGCTAAACTAACAAGCATAGGAATCGATCCTAGAAAATTAGGGTTTACAAAACTAAAGCTAACAAAAGTTAGGGTTTGAATGCTACAACCTTTGTAGCTCCCGTTTTTGTTTCGCTCCTCAAGCTCCAAGGTGTTTGAAGATGGTCCGCTCGTCGTCCTTTTGCATCCACGACGATCCACCCGGAGCTATCCCGTCCAAGCTTGCAACTTTGATAAACAAAGAGAACACTCTAATCAAGTGAGCTAGACTTGATTAGAATGAAGTTGTGGTTATGGATCTCACTTCAAAATCCTATTTTTATGAAGGATTCACTCTCTTGTAAGAACTAGAGAGCTTAAGCATGGAGGTTGATGAAGATGATGGACTTTTGAAGAAGAGAATGAATTATCTTATGAAAGAGAAAAGAAAAATAGCTATATATATTTTTCTTTCTCTAAACCAACCATGGTTAGATATTTAGATATCATTTTAATTTAAATTAAAAGCATGATAAGAATATAAACTATGGGTTAAATGTTAGGTGAGCATGGTTGAGTTAGAAGAGTGTAGAAAGACTTAAGTGATTTAACCCATTTTTCATTTTCTTTTGCTTTAATTTAAATCTAATAATTATCCAAATACAACCATGGTGTAATTCTTATACATCCACCATTCCCATTGTATAAACAACCATGACAATATATGATGTATGTATGTATGTGTGCTTGCACATCAAATGTGCATGAACAAAATGAATGCACACATACATGCATACATACAACATAAACAAGATAGGATTTATAGTGAGAAAACTAATGATGAATCAACACTTGATTCACAAATCCGGTCATATCATATATGACCCGACCATTAGCAAGCCGCCCAATTAACATACGGTATCCCATACACGTATTTTAATCGGGTCCAAGCGCATATCGCATACGCGCACCACAACGTTTCGCCTGGACTAGGTAACTCCTGTGTGGGACTCTAAGACTCGTCAATACGCCGGCAGTGGGTGATGATCATATCAAGCACCCGCAAGCCGCAAGCGGTCAGCCAAACGTAACGGCCACCCGGGTATTGAGCGATCAGAAGACAACAAGCGAACCTGCTACAACTCCCGTCGAGCCATCCGGTAACACTACCGTACAGTCCGGTCTCTTCGTCAGATATGCTGCATATCGAGCCTAGGGATGGTCACGTCGACCCCAATAACTCAATAAGTCGTGTCGGTGAATGGTCTATAACAGATCGAGAAACTACTGATAACACTTATCAGCAAATCTCAGCAGCCCTGGCCAGGGACTTGCTGTTATAACCAGTCGAACACAGCACAGCATCAACTCCCAATACCGGGAGAGACGAAACCCCTCCTATCGCTCATTGCCTTCGTGTGTCTCGGGACTGTACCCAACGGCCACCTGTTTGCACGCCTCAGTAGAGCCGTGGTAGGGTGGCAATCAAAGTACAGTGGGAGAACACACAAGGCTCTATGACGATCTCGGGTCTACAGACTAACCTGTACCAGTGTCACCTGAGAACTGCTATCCGACGATAGATATAATTCCATATAGGAGTTCTCGGCGAGTCCGTCCAGTGTACCCAGTCACCACTGAGCACCCGTATATGATCTTGATGTCAAACATCCATGAATGTGGGAACATCCATTGCCCATCACATGGGTCTAGTATCATATACGCTAGTCTACTCTGGTATATCGATGCCCCGTCTCGATACACCTGCGACTAGGGACATTTCAGGATATGCTTATAGACTACAGATGTCCCACTATTATGATCTCCATCATAATCAGAGTAGTCAAGCCGATATCCTTAGGGCTTTATCAGCATGTATGAATGAAATAAAAGCATGATTAAA
This sequence comes from Agapanthus africanus, assembly GCA_030015575.1. Classification (NCBI taxonomy): domain Eukaryota; kingdom Viridiplantae; phylum Streptophyta; class Magnoliopsida; order Asparagales; family Amaryllidaceae; genus Agapanthus; species Agapanthus africanus. Next base: position 258,056,537 of record JASDDO010000010.1, on the reverse strand, counting down.
TCAACATGTCAGATAAAGAGAAACCAGATAGCATACTATCATGTCGAGCAAGAATGCAAACTGAATATATATACATGTATAGATACATCAACTATCACATAATGGCCTCTAGGGCATACATATATCCAACAATCTCCCACTTGCACTAAGGCCAGTTATTGGCGTATCTCATACCCAACATCTCAAAAAGTCGCTCATGCTGCGGCTGAGGGAGGGCCTTGGTGAATGGATCCGCGGCGTTGTTCTTTGTGTCTACTCTCTTAATCTCGATCTCGCGGCGATCTACAATCTCCCGGATCAAATGAAAGCGCCTCAGGATGTGTCTGGACCGCTGATGGGATCTGGGTTCTTTGGCTAACGCCATCGCCCCATTATTGTCACAATACAAAGGTATTGGATCAATAATGGTTGGAACTACTCCTAGCTCCGAGACGAACTTCTTCATCCAGACTGCTTCCTTGGCGGCATCATTTGCAGCAATGTACTCAGCTTCCATCGTAGAGTCTGCAACGGTATCTTGTTTGGAACTCTTCCAACTTACCGCCCCTCCATTGAGGGTAAATACAAACCCTGAGATAGATTTGCTGTCATCCTTATCGCTCTGGAAGCTCGAATCGGTAAAGGCCTCCATTTGGAGATCCTTATTACCATACACCAAGAACAATTCTTTAGTCCTTCGTAAGTACTTAAGAATGTTCTTCACAGCTGTCCAGTGGTTCTCCCCTGGGTTGGATTGATACCTGCTTACTACACTAAGTGCATAAGCTACATCTGGGCGTGTACATAACATCGCATACATTATAGACCCTACTGCCGAGGCATAAGGTATAATGCTCATGCGAGCTCTCTCTTCATCGGTCTTTGGACAAGAATCCTTGGAGAGAGTGACTCCATGGCAAGCAGGTAAGGCACCCCGCTTGGAGTCTTCCATACTAAACCTCTTTAGGATGGTGTTGATGTACCTGGTTTGGGACAATCCCAATAACTTTTTGGATCTATCCCTATAGATCCTAATGCCCAGGATGTACGTGGCATCACCCAGGTCCTTCATGGAGAACCTCAGTGATAAGAATGATTTGACCGACTGTAGCATAGGAATATCATTTCCTATCAGAAGAATGTCATCCACGTACAATACGAGGAATGTGACAGCTCTTCCTACAGCCTTCCTATAAACACAAGGTTCATCTGGATTTTTGATGAAATCAAACTCTTTGATAACATCATCGAAACAGATGTTCCAACTCCGAGATGCCTGCTTTAACCCATATATGGATTTAAGCAATCTACATGCTTTCTCGCTGCTCCCACTGTCAATGAAGCCCTCTGGCTGATCCATATAAACGCATTCTTCTAAATCTCCATTTAGAAATGCTGTTTTAACGTCCATCTGCCAGATTTCATAGTCGTAGTGAGCAGCAATAGCAAGTAGGATCCGAATAGATTTAAGCATGGCTACGGGCGAAAAAGTTTCGTCATAGTCCAATCCTGGTCTTTGACGAAAACCTTTCGCCACAAGTCTTGCCTTATAGGTCTCTACCTGCCCATCCACACCAATCTTTCTTTTAAAGATCCATTTGCACCCTACAGGTTTTACCCCAGGGGGTACAACGTCCAAAGTCCATACTTTGTTGGTGTACATAGACTCCATTTCGGATCTCATGGCATCCAGCCACTTCACAGAGTCACCACTCGTGATAGCTTGCTGAAAACTGGTAGGATCATCATCATCTATGATACAGTCTTCTCTGTCACCATCAATGAGGAAACCGTAGTACCTCTCCGGTGGGCGAGAAGTCCTACCAGACCTCCGGAGTGGCCGAGGTTCTTCAGTTTCTGTTGCAACAGCCGGTTCGACCAAATCGTCATTCGTAGTTTGTGTCTCTAGAACCTCTTCTAGATCTACCACCTTGCCATCATCTCTATCCGTGAAAAACTCTTTTTCCAAGAATGTGGCATACTGAGAAACAAACACCTTTTGTTCCTCTTTGTGGTAGAACAGATACCCATAAGAATTCTTTGGATATCCCACAAAGTTACACATGACTGACCGTGTCTCGAGTTTGTCCGGATTCTGCTTTTTAACATAGGCCGGGCAACCCCAAATCTTAATTCTCTTAAGAGATGGTCTCTTCCCATTCCATATCTCATATGGCGTGGTAGACACGGCTTTGGTCGGAACCCTGTTTAGCAGAAACGCTGCAGTCTCCAACGCATGCCCCCAAAACGAGACTGGTAACTCAGCGTCACTCATCATGGACCGGACCATATCTAATAGGGTCCTATTCCGTCGTTCTGACACACCGTTGTGCTGTGGTGTGTAAGGCGGAGTGAGCTGAGAGAGAATCCCATTCTCTTTTAAGAAGTTTGCAAATTCTGTACTGAGATACTCACCACCTCGATCTGATCGAAGCATCTTAATACTCAAGCCGGTTTGTTTTTCTACTTCTTGTTTATATTCAACGAACTTCTCGAAAGCGTCGGACTTGTGTTTTAATAAAAATACATGACCGAATCTTCAGAAATCATCGGTGAATGTAATGAAGTATGAAAAACCGCCTCTAGCCTGTGTAGACATAGGCCCACATACATCACTATGTATGAGGCCCAGGAGCTGAGTAGCTCTTTCTCCGTGTCCAGTAAACGGAGTTTTGGTCATTTTACCCTTGATACAAGACTGGCAAGTCGCATAAGATTTATATTCAAAAGGATTTAAATATCCATCTTTGTGTAACTTGTTTAGTCTTGTTTCGTTAATATGACCAAGTCTACAGTGCCAAAGAAAAGCCTCATTTAATTCTGAAAGTTTTCTTTTATTAGTGTGTTGTATACTGAAAACTGTGTGTTGATTTAGGACATATATTCCGTTATTAAGTGTACCACACCCAACCAACATTTGATTCAGGTAAATGTTCATAACATTGTTTTGTAATACAAAATTATACCCTTCATTGTCCAACAAAGAAACAGATATAATATTACACAACATATCAGGTACAAAATAACATGGATTCAAAATCAAAATACATCCAGACGGCAACCCCAAGTGATACTCTCCCACTGCGACTGTATGTACATTGGAACCATTTCCAACGCGGAGAGTATGGTCACCTGTCTTCAAAACCTTGCTATTTCTCAACCCCTGCATAGAATTGCAAATGTGAGAACCTGAACCGGTATCCAATACCCAGGAAGCAGAGTTTATAGAAAAACAGTTTTCAGTCACAAACGCACCTGAAGCGGAAGCATCACCATGCTTCTTCTTGAGACTTAGGTACTCTGTGCAGTTGCGCTTCCAGTGTCCCGTCTTGTGGCAATGAAAACACTCGCCTTTCCCTGGGTCTCCAGCCGTGGACTTTCCCTTTCCCTTCGCCTTTTTGACTCCTCCCTTAGGATTAGTGGGTTTCTTCTTTTTCTTTCCCTTGGCCTTAGCTTTTGGGCGAGAAGAAGAAGACTGTCCAATGGTCATAACGGGAGTCTTTGCTGACTTCATAGTGCTCTCTGCACTCCTTAACATATTAAGGAGTTCAGGGAGTTCCTTCTCCATGCTATGCATGTTAAAGTTCACTATGAACTGAGCAAAGGTGGAGGGGAGGGACTGCAGAATAATATCTATATATTGTTCATTTTCCATCGTCCATCCGAGGCCCTCAAGCTCTTCTATAAGAGCTATCATCTTCAACACATGGTCTCCTACCGGTGTACCCGGGGCCATCCGCATCTGAAACAGTTTCTTTGATGCTTCGTATCGTAATACGCGGGACTGTTCTCCATACAACTCCTTTGTATGTAGCAGAATCCCGTGAATGTCCATGTCCTCGTGCTGCTTTTGATGTGTGTTGTCCATCGATGCAAGCGCGAGGCATTTTGCCGTGGCACAGTCAGCGTCCCATGTCTTGCGGACTTCAATGTCCGCAACTGAGGATTTTGGGCCTGGGACGGGCGGGGCTGAAGCCGTGAGGACATATGATACTTTATCATATGTCAAGGCGATCTTCAGATTCCTTAGCCAGTCTTTATAGTTGGTCCCATTCAGTTTGTTCTTATCTAATAGAAGCTTAAGTCCAGTCATTGGTATCTGCCATTAAGAGAGAGAAAAGAATACACTCAGCGAAAGCTCTTGCACAGATTAGATTGGTTTATTATCTTGTCTAATCGATGTTTCCCACTGCTTTTTATCAAGTTTTTTCTTTCAAACCTTAAAAAGAAAAACTAGCCAGGATTAATTACAGTCTACAACTTCGCTAACCGTTCGGCCAGGCCAGTGTCGGTACTTTGAGGGAGGTTCCCCGTGCTTTCGCACGGACCTAATTAGAGTAAACCTCGTTTTCCCAGAGGCGGAGCCCCGTTAACACCTTTCTAGACACCTAATGAGTTAGCTAATTGTAAACTGTAAAACTCTCCTAGTAGCAACTATTGCCCACAGTGGGATCGGGATCCAACCATCACATGGAAGGTATGCAATCTCATTGCAAATTTCAACACTTGAAATTCCCGATGTAATTTTTACCCCTAGTACTTATGACCTTAACTATGGTCAACAAATCATAAGTACCAGTCAAGTTCTACCCGTCATTTCTTGATCAATTAGACCCACCCATTTGACCCTTAACTATGGTCAACAAAGTCGCATGAATGTCCTAATTAATCTGCATCATATGCATTGTAGGAAGACATCACTTAGCTACCGTACACTACGCCTTAACTAAAGTCAACAAACGTAGCACGAATACTAAGTACTCTACTTCCTAAAATGACGGAGGGTTGCGAATGATTTTTAAGAAAATCATTAACGCTTTGAACTTGATATCGTTGTAGAATCAAACATCTTTCAAAAGGAGTGGCTTAAGCTCCGCAGTTTTTGAAATATAGCTTTTTCATAAATAGCCGAGTAGTTTTTAAATCCGATTCTACAACATCTTTTAGGTTTATTTTCTTTACATTAATCACATTAATGTAATCCCATCATTTAAGTCCTTAAGCCAATCACAGAAAAGAAACGAAAATAACACGTACACTTATGCCATCCGCATTCGCCGCAATGTTCCGCTATGCACCGTTAGGTTACTTAACTAACGGCATACCGGGACGGGACTAGCGCGGGTGTAAAACATAAGCAACGTCTACTATATATCATATATATAATAAGTCATTCGTCTCAGATATCACAGAACACAGGCAGCAGAAATATAGATATAACGTGGGATATACTAGGACGTCCGTATTTAGTATTTAGCCAGAATAGAAAATACGGATTCCACAGTCGCGATGAATAGCCAAGCCCACACCCTGGACCCCTACGAGAGCAGCAAGTGACCCTACCAATCCTGGAGTTTAGGAGACCCGGTCTCGACTCCTCGAGATGGCCTCCCACTGAACCCCAGAACCCGGTCACCTGTGCTCCCCTCCTTGGGTCCATCCTAATGCGGAAAAGTAAATAATATACAACACTGGTGACACAACCGCAACCTGGAAGTGCCCCAAATGAAAGAATATTACATTACATTTGAATTTACATGAATGAAAATATAAAACTCTCATCTCACAAAAACCCCCCGGCTATTCTATCGCGACAATCCTGCACATCATATCTCAGCAACACATAATATCACATATCATCAACGTAAGTAAGTATGCGTACCCCGATTGTCGTTGATGTATAGCAACGAAAACGGCGATATCTAACATACTACACTTACGGTCGCAGAAAAGAAAGTGTAAAACTACAATATTTGGAATCCAGATTCTCATTAGACATCATAAATGCGAAATATCACATATTTCGTATTTCATGTCTACACTATTTGAATTCCACATATTGTATCACATTCCAGATAAACAGACAGTATTAAAGTTTTCGAACGAACTGTCAAGCACCCAAGATTCACTAAAGCTCAACACTTGAGCAGGGTTCAAAAAAACCGGAGTGTGACACAGTAGCGGCGGTCCAGCCGTAGAAGGGTCAAGCCAACGCCTCACATGTGGCACGCCGTACTGCCCCAAACCCTAGGGTTCAAAGGGCAGTTCGAGACGGTCACATAATCGAGTTAAGGTTTGTTGTCTTCTAGAGGGACCACCGCAGAAAGACTTGCACACATCTCCAAACTATTTAAACCCCGTGAACATTGAGTAAATGATATTCGTTCAAACACTTCAATACTTTCTAGTTTACCCGGAAAAGAAATACGAAATGAAAATTCCGATCGAAACGACGAATTCAAAACCACCTCCAGAATTTTCAACATCAGATTCAGATTAAATACTCTCAAAATGTACTGTAGCAGGTAAAGAAAATTACTGTGCAAAAAATTACCAGAGAGCCCCTCATTTCGCCGCGGAAGCGCGGCATAAGCAAGCTTATGCCGCGCTTCCGCGGTCAACTTTACTGTTCATGGGTACGGATTTTCCAGATCTCTTAATTTTTACCTGCTCTATTTTTTGAGAATTTTTAATTCTGAAAAAGATCAGTTTTAAAAGAATTTCCAGAAAGCATCCCATAAATCCGTATTATGTTTCGATCGGACTTTTCACTTCGCAAAAAGGTCGCCTAACGTTCTAGGTCGGCTCTGATACCAATGTAAGGTTAGATTAGCACCCTATGAAGAGATAACAAGCATCACATGACCTAAAGTTTTCATTTTTATGGTGCTAAACTAACAAGCATAGGAATCGATCCTAGAAAATTAGGGTTTACAAAACTAAAGCTAACAAAAGTTAGGGTTTGAATGCTACAACCTTTGTAGCTCCCGTTTTTGTTTCGCTCCTCAAGCTCCAAGGTGTTTGAAGATGGTCCGCTCGTCGTCCTTTTGCATCCACGACGATCCACCCGGAGCTATCCCGTCCAAGCTTGCAACTTTGATAAACAAAGAGAACACTCTAATCAAGTGAGCTAGACTTGATTAGAATGAAGTTGTGGTTATGGATCTCACTTCAAAATCCTATTTTTATGAAGGATTCACTCTCTTGTAAGAACTAGAGAGCTTAAGCATGGAGGTTGATGAAGATGATGGACTTTTGAAGAAGAGAATGAATTATCTTATGAAAGAGAAAAGAAAAATAGCTATATATATTTTTCTTTCTCTAAACCAACCATGGTTAGATATTTAGATATCATTTTAATTTAAATTAAAAGCATGATAAGAATATAAACTATGGGTTAAATGTTAGGTGAGCATGGTTGAGTTAGAAGAGTGTAGAAAGACTTAAGTGATTTAACCCATTTTTCATTTTCTTTTGCTTTAATTTAAATCTAATAATTATCCAAATACAACCATGGTGTAATTCTTATACATCCACCATTCCCATTGTATAAACAACCATGACAATATATGATGTATGTATGTATGTGTGCTTGCACATCAAATGTGCATGAACAAAATGAATGCACACATACATGCATACATACAACATAAACAAGATAGGATTTATAGTGAGAAAACTAATGATGAATCAACACTTGATTCACAAATCCGGTCATATCATATATGACCCGACCATTAGCAAGCCGCCCAATTAACATACGGTATCCCATACACGTATTTTAATCGGGTCCAAGCGCATATCGCATACGCGCACCACAACGTTTCGCCTGGACTAGGTAACTCCTGTGTGGGACTCTAAGACTCGTCAATACGCCGGCAGTGGGTGATGATCATATCAAGCACCCGCAAGCCGCAAGCGGTCAGCCAAACGTAACGGCCACCCGGGTATTGAGCGATCAGAAGACAACAAGCGAACCTGCTACAACTCCCGTCGAGCCATCCGGTAACACTACCGTACAGTCCGGTCTCTTCGTCAGATATGCTGCATATCGAGCCTAGGGATGGTCACGTCGACCCCAATAACTCAATAAGTCGTGTCGGTGAATGGTCTATAACAGATCGAGAAACTACTGATAACACTTATCAGCAAATCTCAGCAGCCCTGGCCAGGGACTTGCTGTTATAACCAGTCGAACACAGCACAGCATCAACTCCCAATACCGGGAGAGACGAAACCCCTCCTATCGCTCATTGCCTTCGTGTGTCTCGGGACTGTACCCAACGGCCACCTGTTTGCACGCCTCAGTAGAGCCGTGGTAGGGTGGCAATCAAAGTACAGTGGGAGAACACACAAGGCTCTATGACGATCTCGGGTCTACAGACTAACCTGTACCAGTGTCACCTGAGAACTGCTATCCGACGATAGATATAATTCTATATAGGAGTTCTCGGCGAGTCCGTCCAGTGTACCCAGTCACCACTGAGCACCCGTATATGATCTTGATGTCAAACATCCATGAATGTGGGAACATCCATTGCCCATCACATGGGTCTAGTATCATATACGCTAGTCTACTCTGGTATATCGATGCCCCGTCTCGATACACCTGCGACTAGGGACATTTCAGGATATGCTTATAGACTACAGATGTCCCACTATTATGATCTCCATCATAATCAGAGTAGTCAAGCCGATATCCTTAGGGCTTTATCAGCATGTATGAATGAAATAAAAGCATGATCAAATCAACATGTCAGATAAAGAGAAACCAGATAGCATACTATCATGTCGAGCAAGAATGCAAACTGAATATATATACATGTATAGATACATCAACTATCACATAATGGCCTCTAGGGCATACATTTATCCAACAGTGTGATACCGAACACCCAACTCCTCTACTAGCCAGTCTCACAATGCTCGTTTGCGAAACTATTACGTTCGAGGAATAGCTTCAGTGAGTGGATCCGCCCTAATGTTTCTTTCTATGTCTCTCTTTATCTCAAGTTCGCGGAGAAACCCATCTCCCGAAATGAGCAATACCTGTCTTAGAATGTGTCTGGATGTCTAATGGGAGCTAGTTCATAAATGAACTCCAAATCCAAACTTCTTAGACTGTATCGACAACTAAACTTAATCAGTATTCTGTGCCATGCCTCCCTCAGTATCCCCTTGGACCACCTGTCCAAACAACTGCCCCTTGTCAGAGGGAAAACTATAACTCTGACAGTCACTTTGTCATCCAGGTCACCTTGGAAGCCTGGAATGATAACTGTCTCCCGAATGAGTCTGTCGTTATCATATCCCTAGAACATCCACTTATGTTCTAAACTGCTTCCGATTGTTTCTCCAGGATTGGATCAATATCATCTTATTGCATCTACTGCAAAAACAACATCTGGTTTGGTACTTGACGTCTCATGATTGACTCAATTTCCTAAGAAAGTGATCTGCCAATCGTGCACATCCCTCTCCCCTTTTGTCTGTAAGACTCCTTTAGAGAGGGTGACTCCATCATCTACAGGTACACTACCGTGCCAGGAGTCGTCCATTCTAAATATCTTTAGAATGCTGTTTAAGTACCCAGATTTGGAAACCACCCAAATCTAGATCTAAAACTATAGATCTAGTAACCAGAATGTCTGATATAATATCCAATTCCTTTGTGGAGAAACCACTGTGTGACAACCAAAGTATAACCGATCGTAGTATAGGAATATCACTTCCTACTTTGTGTATGTCATCCAAATACCAGGACATCACACCCTACTACCTTCTTAACAGATCCATCCCCTATTCGGATGAAGCCAAACCTATGACTGTCACATCAGAAATAGATGATCAATCTCCGCTATATGTGCTTTAGTCTATAAATAGACATAAGCTACTTGTCCACCAATGCTTTCGCTGCTCCCACTGATTACGACAACCCTCTGGCAGAGTCATATACACGTGTACTTCTAAAGCCAGTTCAGAACGACGCTATACTCATCGTCCTGCCGGGTCTCACAGTCTGGAACAGCAGCAATGGCAAGTCTGGGTAAACAAGAACCTCCCTATCACCGTCTTTGAGCATACCGAAGTACCTCTCGAGTGCCTGAGGTTACCCACCATATCTGCGGAGTGGTTAATGGAATGTCAAACCAGATTGAATCTTTAGGTTCTTATCAAATTTTCAGTAATCGTTTGCGGTTCTGGAATCACTTCCAGTTCTACCATACTCCTACTACTGTTTTCTGAAAAAATCCATTTCTTTTAAAACTGTGGCGAGTCTAGAGAAATATCACTATTGATCTTTCAGATGGTAGAAAGTCAACCCTCGTCATAGCCTGGGTCAACCCACAAACAGCCACTACAGAAACGTGCCTTGAGTTATCCAGAGTCTAGTTTTAAGTATTAGCCGGACAACTCACCGTACCTTAACATCGTTAAGATATGAACTGTTCTATATCCAATATAGAAACAGAGGCGCTGATTTAATTGGAACCAGATTGAAATCATGCAGCTGTCTCCAGTGCATGTCAACTAAATGGAGAGAGGCCGATCAGCATTACTCAACTTAGGAGTGCTTCCCATTATGAGCAACCTGAAAAAGAAGCAAGTTCTCTCAATCATTACTATCAGATGAACACCATAAACAAGTATCTACATCTTTGATTACCTTGAAGAATCCTGATACTTGCAACACCTGGTTCTCTACTCTATTCTTATACCTATAACTTCTCAAAATTTGGACCTTGTGTTTCTACGAAACACATGTCTAAGACCCAGAGAAGTCACAAGTAAACAGAATCTAGTACGAGTACCAACCCCTCTGTCCTAATGGACACTGGACAACATACAATACTCTATATAAGTCCTTTGAGTCTAATGACTCATTCCCTGTGCGTCGTAGGTTGAAAACTGTACTTATGGTTAAGAAGAATTACACCGCTGTTTAATGCTCCTTACCTAACCATCCACTAATATAGGTAAATGTCATAGAAATAATTTCAAAAGGGTATATCTCACTCTATAAAAATAGACGTACAGATGTATCAATTTGAAATTGGTGCATAACAGCGGATATTCAAAACCAAATATTTGTCGTCCGGCAAACTACCCAGGTGGTTTCCTCAAATATCACCAATTACAACGAATTCCGATATAATGAGCACAATCACCTAATTCCCAATAACTTACTCCCACTCATCATCTGTAAAACCATATAGATGTGAGAATCATACCTGGTAAATACATACCCTGAAGCAAGTGTCAAATTGGGAAATCAGTTTTCTTTTAACAGTACACAGTGAAATTGAAACATTAAAATGTTTCGTATGGGTATCCTGGTATTCCTAGTAATACCTCTTCCATTATCCAGATTCACAACTGTAACCGTATATTTCTATGCCATCTCTCCAAATCACTTCATATGTCTTTAGTCATTACCTTCTGCACACCGCTTTAGGCCAAATGGTTTTCTTTCTTCCCTACCATTCGGCACCAGCCTATGGTTTGGAAGAAGACTATCCAATAAGCATAATGGGTGTACTGTCCTAATCCTAGGAGCACTCTCAATGCGAGAGAAGGTGAAGGTAAAAGACAACCGAATAAACCTTATTCCTATTTCTCCTGAACCAGAATCCATCCCCGAACTGGAACAAGTTCCTCTCGAGTTCGTATATAACCATACGATGGAATATCCAAAAAAACTGTGGATTTTCGTAATGATACGGAGTGTCCTGGAGAAATACAAAGGTGATGTGGGAGTGGTAATGAAATACTTGGTTTGGTCGTGAATAGCAGTCGCAATTTACTTTGCCCTCTTACTAATCCCTTGATATGTCTTTACTTAATACCTTCTGTACACCAACGTTATGCTAATTGGTTTTCTCCATTCCCCACCGTTCGACACCAGCCTAAGGTTTGGAAGAAGACTATCCAATTTGCGTAATACGTGTACTATCACCTAAACCATGGAGTACTCGCAACCTGAGAGAAGGTAAAAGGAAAAGACATCTGAATAGTCCTATCCGTTTTCTCCAGAACCGGAAACCATCCTCGAATAAATTCCTTCAAGTTCGTATATAACCATACGATGGTTTTATCCAATGGAAGTGGACGTTCGTAGTAATACGGGGTGTCCTGGAGAAAAGGGTAAAAGTAGGAGTGGCAATGAGGTTTGCAACTTTGACAATCCAAAAGCAAATGTTTAAGAAGGTTCGGTTAATTTTGGTCACTGAGTCATAGTCAAGGGTCGGGTCATGGTCGCTTCCAAAGAGAGAGAGAAAAGAAACACTCAACGTGCACTTTAACCTAGATCAGAATGGTTACCAATTTATTTAATCAGGAAACCTCCCACTGTACCGTCAAATTCTCCTCCAAACCTGAAAGAAGAATTAGTCGGGATCACCCGAGGAGTAAACCAACTTATCAGTGGGAATCGGGATCCAACTATCATCGCATGACAACAAGACGGAATCCACTCACGCTATCACACTCCAGAAGTTATGCGCATGCCTGGCAAGTTTCAGTTTCTTTAGAAACTACCGATGTGATTTTTACCCCTAGGACCCAAGTGACCTTGACACAGTCAATAAATGAAAGAGTCCTAGTCAAGTTCAACCCGTCATTATCCTGGAATGCATTAAACCCACCCGTACAAGCCCTTAACACAGTCAACAAGGCCGCACGACTGTCCAAACCAATCCCATTAATATGCCACAAATGAACACTACTTAGCTACCGTACACTACGCCTTGACAAAGTCAACAAACGCAGCATGAATACTAAGTAATGTTTGTAAGAAATGACGGAGGGCTACGTCTAGTTTTTGGCGAAAAACATTTAACGTAATGAACTTGATATCGTTGAAGGAACTGCATAGCTTTTTATAAAAATATAGCGACGAAAACCTTTGCTAAAGAGGTCACTCCCGGTGAAGAGATCTCGGCTCTTTCCCCGTAGAATGAGGTGTAGGATATTCCAACTGAATACCACGATGCAAAGCAAAAGTAATCGATTATAGTGAAGTTATGGCCCTGACGCAAACTTCTGTCCAAGGGGTCACTCCCGATGAAGGGATCTCGGCCCTTGCCTCGTCGACTGAGGTGCTGGATATTCATAACCAAATACCACTGTGCAAAAAAAAAGAGAACGTCCTTGCGATAACAGCTTTTTGAAAAATGTTCCAACAACATCAGAACTGGTTTGTTTAGCTTGCATTGATCCGAATCAATGCAGTCCCATCAATTGATCATACCAATAAAGAACGAAAACAATGATATACGTATATGCCATCCGCATTCTCCACTGGGTCCCGTCATTACCCGTTTGGTTACTTAACTAACGACAGAGCAGGGACTGGACTAGCGCGGATGCAAAACATATACAAAATCTACTAGTATATATATCAATATATAATATTCGCTCAAGGGGTGATAAAATGCAACGTCACAGAAATGTAATAAGCATCACAGAACAATACAGATATCTGGGATCCCCGAGTTTCATAGAGCCCCTACTGAAACCCGACGTTCCCCTGGTCATGTGGATAGCCTGTGCAATGAAATCCTAGACCCCTACGGGCGCGACAAGTTACCCGCCAAAACCTGAAGCGAGGCAGCCCCCTTCAGCAACGTGAATGGACCACCCAGCACTTCACGGAATCCGGTAACTTGGGCACCCCTCCTTGGTCAACCTGTACCTCCTACGAGTGCGGCGAATAGCCCGCCAATTCTAGAGTAAAGCCCCCTCCGTCTCAATGCCATGAGATGCGGGCCCGTTTCCCTCTAGAACCCGGCTACCCGTGCACCCCTCCGCGGGGTAATCCTAGTACAGAAAGTAAAATATACATACAACGGGTACATCGACCTCAGCCCGGTCATGCCCCAAAAGAATAATATACAAATGGGCCGTGACGACAGTCCACATGTCGGACGCTCGCCCCGCAATATCAAATGTACATAACACAACCAAACTGTACTAACATTGCATCCATGCTATCCACCACGACAATCCGTAACATCAAAGCACAACACAGAACATCAACGTGAATGTCACGTTCGCAAATCCGTCTAAAAGGGCTATAACAGTAAGAAAGGATTTACCGATCAAATGACATTCACGGTCGCAGATATAATGTAAATACTGTGAACTAACATGTTTAAAATTTTCGATCGACCCAAATTCCCGAAGTGGTCCCCAAGCACAACTATAGCACTCAAAGAAAATCTGGGCCCAAACAGAATATACCAAAAACCCCATTTTCAACTCAGGAACCAACAGAAGAATTTTGGTGCCGTGACTCTTCTTTCCTGCGGCGGAACCGCGGCCTAACCAGGGGTACGGCCGCGGTTCCGCGGCTATATAGGAAGATCACCCCACCAAAATTTCCCAGATTCCATAAAAAACCCTGCCTGTAATTCTGTAACACTGAAAAATTTTCTGAGCACAGAACAGAATCGACAGAAACTGCCAAATTTGAAAACGCGGTTTTGGGTTTTCGTTCGATCGAGTTCTAAACACGTTAGAGCAAGCTAGACTAGGTTAATGGCGTGGCTCTAATACCATGTTAGACCACGGCAGCGCTCCGGCCGTCTGTCCGAGGCCAAAATGCAGAATCAAAAATTTTCTTAACTTTAAATCGGCGCTACCGCGGACTACAAACCCGGATCAGACTATTAACCTACTACTAGATAAAAGAAGAAAGGGTAGAGAGATATACCGAGCGATCCGTGTCCTTCGGTCTTCTCGTCGTCGTCCCGATCTCCCCGCGGAATCTCCGGTCTTGATCTCCTCGTCGGAAGGGCAACACATCGCCGGGTTCTTTTACGGGCTCCCACCTCTGGACCGAGGCAACTCGGGCACGAAGTTGGCGAGTCGACGTGTCCAAGAATTGCTGTAGAATAAGTGTAGTGCTCTTTGTCTCTCTTGGGGTTGAAGATGCCATTTGGTGGAGGAAATGAACTTTGGAGATATGGAATTTTTGTGGCAAGTAGTGAAATGAGATCATGAAATTTCCCACACAAAATGAACTCACTCTCCCTCACTAGAATGGCCGTCCACTCACCCAAGAAAGAGGAGGGAGTAAGCATGCACAAGGTGGTGTGAGCCAAAGGAGAAAAATAATGCAAAAGGAAATGAGTGATCATCATGAGGAATAATCATCACACCACCAACCAAGACTCATCTCAAAAGTCAAGTCATCATGAACAAAGAAGTCAACCTCAATCATGAAGAAACAATATACAAAGACCACCCTCCATAAAGCTAATTTGCACAATTGCAAATAAGCCCACCTCCACCAATTTTCAGCCAAAGAAAAATACAAAGGAAAATGGCCGAAACGGAAAGAAAACTGGCAACTTCAAAAAACTTATCCCGTAATAAATTACAGGAAAACCCCGCGACTGTATATACATACCCGCATTTGTATTGCGACCGAATACAAATGCAATGAGACAAAATCTACACTGTACAATACTAGGTCCCGGCTTAAACCAAAGCCCGCTAGTATTATCCGTCCGATCATGATCCATGCAATACCGCACGTATATGATCGAACCCTGCCATATCTCCATACGGCCTCTAAAGCGTTTCGCCCGAAACTTGAGAAACGGTCTGTGGGGGACTCTAAAGACCCGTCAATACTTTGGCTGTGGATTTAACCTCTAGCACGTCAGAGGTATTAGCCATACGTAACGGGCTACCAGGTATTGACAAAAAGGGACGTCGATGAGCGAACTCATCCTGACACCCTACTGAGCCCGTCAGTGACAATATCCGTACAGTCCGGTCCGTTCATCTATGAGTATCGCATGGCAGGAGTAGGGGGTTGGTAAAAGTCAGACCCCCAAAAGCGGTACAAGTCGTGTCGGAGTGTAGCCCAGAACACCCTGAGATACTACTGGAATGCCTACCAGTAAATCTCCTGCCTCGGTCGAGGGCTTTGTGTAATGGGTCTCCTAGACACAGCGCGACCTCACCCCCAATACAGGGAAAGACGAACCCCCTGCAGATCCGCTCACTGCCTCCATGTGGCTCAGGACTGTACCCAACTAAAACCTGTTTGCACGTCTCCTTTGAGCCGTGGTAGGGTAGTAATCAAAGTACAGTGGGAACTCACACGAGACAAATGACGATCTCAGGTCGATGAACTAACCTGTACACATGTCACCGGGGAACTGCTATCTGACGTCAGGTATAAGACCAACTAGCATGTTCCCAGCAAGTCCTGTCCGGTGTACTCATAACCCAACGATCACCTGTATACATCTTAGGTGAACCAACTGACACCAGTGGCTTGTGAGACTAGCCACCGTCCCTCTCGGGGTCTCAACTGTATACACTAGTCTACTCTGGAGTATCGATGCCCTGTCTCGAAACTCCCACGACTAGGGACCTTTTCAGGATGTGCTTATAGATCCCAGCTCCCACGTATATGATCGCCATCATAATGCTGGCAGTACACGATGATAAAGATAAACCAGATAGCAGACTATCATCTTGAGTAAGACTTTCCTACCGGTATAGGTCCTCCCTCAATCATTGCAATCACGTGCCTGTGATGCAATAATTGACTCTGAGGGCACTATCTCCAACAACCCCTCCTTGGGTCAACCTGTACCCCCTACGAGTGCGGCGAATAGCCCGCCAATTCTAGAGTAAAACCCCTCCGACTCAAAGCCATGAGATGCGGGCTCGTTGCCCTTTAGAACCCGGCTATTCGTGCACCCCACCGCAGGGTAATCCTAGTATAGAAAGGAAAAAAATATATACAACGGGTACATCGACCTCAACCCGGTCGTGCCCCAAAAGAATAATATACAAACAGGCAGTGACGGCAGTCCACATGTCGGACGCTCGCCCCGCAATATCAAATGTACATATCCAACCAAACTGTACTACAGTTTCATCCAGGCTATCCACCACGACAAATCCGCAACATCACAGCACAACACAGAACATCAACGTGAATGTCAAGTTCGCAAATCCGTCTAAAAGAACTATAGCATTTAGACAGGATTTACCGATCAAATGACATTCACGGTCGCAGATATAATGTAAATACTGTGAACTAACATGTTTAAAATTTTCGATCGACTAAATTTCCCGAAGTGGGCCCCAAGTACAACTGTAGCACTCAAAATAAATATGGGCCCAAACAGAATATACCAAAAACCCCAATTCCAATACAGAGACCTACTGAAGAAATTTGGTGCACTGTGGCTACAGTACGGCGGCGGATCCGAGGCCAAAATGTGGTTACGACCGCGGAACCGCCACGCTACAGTGAAATCAGCCGACCAAATTTCTTCAGTTCTCTTGAAAAAGCCTGCACATATTTCTGCAATATACCAAATAATTTTTTGACAACAAAACAGAATCGACAGGAACTGATGCTTTTGAAATTGTGGTTTTTGGAAATTTCGTTCGATCGAGTTCTAAGCACGTTAGAGCAAGCTAGAAAAGGTTAATGGCGTAGCTCTAATATCTTGTATGTCTACGGTAGCGCCCCGGCCGTCTGTCCGAGGAAAAAATGCAGAAACAAAAAAATTTCTTTAATTAGAAACCGGCGCTACCGTGGACTATAAACCCGGATCGGACCATTAACCTACTACTAGCTAACTGAAGAAAGGGTAGAGAGCTATACCGAGCGTGTCCTTCGTTCTTTGGCCACCATCCCGATCTCCTCGCGGCATCTCCGGTCTCGATCTCCTCGTCGGAAAGGGCACCACTGTTGGATATATATGCCCTAGAGACCTACATTGTATAGGATGCTTGGGATATGTATGTACATGACAGTCTTGCTTGATATGATAGTATGCTATTTGGTTTGACTTTGTCTTAACGTATAATATATTTTACTTGGTTTTTATATATATATGTTGATAAAGCCCATAGGGTGTTTTGTCTGACAACCGGCGTTGTGATGGCAGTCATACTAGTGGGAGCTGGATAGTCAATAGGCACACCCTTAAGATGTCCCTGGTCGCAGGAGTATCGAGATTGGGCATCGATACTCCGGAGTAGACTAGTGTATACATATCTAGACCCTGACGAGGGGCAATGGATTGGTCCCGCAACCATTGGTGGTGTTCACCTAAGATTGTATACAGATGCTCACTGGGTGTGAGTACACCGGACAGGACTCGCCGAGAACTGACTGGATGGTATTATTCCTAATGTCAGATAGCAGTTCTCAGGTGACATGTGTGCAGATAGTCCGTTGACTAAGGTCATCATTTGTCTCGTATGAGTTCCCACTGTGCTTTGATTGTTACCCTACCACGGCTCAAAGGAGTCGTGCAAACAGGTTTCAGTTGGGCACAGTCCCGAGCCATGTGGAGGCAGTGAGTGACTGTT
Source organism: Agapanthus africanus (assembly GCA_030015575.1). NCBI lineage: Eukaryota > Viridiplantae > Streptophyta > Magnoliopsida > Asparagales > Amaryllidaceae > Agapanthus > Agapanthus africanus. The sequence goes on along the minus strand of JASDDO010000010.1, from coordinate 258,038,423 downwards.
AGGGATTCGTCTCTCCCGGTATAGGGAGTTGATATCGCACGGTGATCGGTTGGTCATTACCATAAGTCCCTGGCCAGGGCTGATTGAGAATTACTGATAGGTTGATCAGTAGATTCTCGGATGGTGATAGAGCCATACCGACACGACTTGTATGGTTATTAGGGGTCTGACGTCCACCACCTCCCTAGACCATACATGTGATACTCTCAGACGAACAGACCGGACTGCGCGGATATTGTCACAGACAGGCTCAGTAGGATTTCAGATGGGTTACCTCATCAGCTTTCTTATCGACAACTACCTGGGGACCGTTACGTACAGCTAGTGCCGCTTGCGGTCTGTGGTTAAACCCACTGCCAGCGTAGTAGTCGAGACTTTAGAGTCCCACACAGAGTTTTCCCAAACCCAGGCGAAAAGATATAGAGGTCGTATGGTTTTACGACAAAGGTTCGGACGCATACGTGTTTAATCGCACGTACGACATTCGGACAGTTTTTACTAGCCGGCTTTAGTTTAAGCCAGATTCTAGTATCAGGTTATTGGATTTATACAGTCTAAAGTTTTTCCGTGTTTTCACGGATGAGAGGGGCGTTCTCGTAATTTTTCGAGAAGCTTCTAGAAGGATGTGACATAAAGAGAGAGGTGGCATTTTCATTTATTGAATTAGTGACTCATTGTGAGTGATTCATCATGTCATTAAAACATCATTTATTGCTTAATGACTCACATGATGAATCACCCACTTGATTAAATGAAACATGATGAATATTCACTTATTATTCATTCTTCTCTTTATTTATTATGTTTCATATATATCAAGTGAGAAGCTTTATTCAATATAATATTATCATTATCATCTTCTCACTCTCTCTCTTCAAGTTCTCTCTCCTTCACCAAACCCTAATCCTACCCTCATGAGTTGAGAACAAGGATTGGGAAAGACTAATTACTCCATAAGCAATCTCTACATCATCTTAGCTACTCTATTTAGCAACTAGAGAAACTAAGTAACCTCAAGTTTAGAGGTTATAGCTTGGATTAGGGTTCTCGGGTGGATCGTCTATCACGGGAGAAAGCCGAAGAGGACGTGGAGATCCAAAGAGGCCGTAGACAACATCAAGACGAAGGACTAGAACCGTTTGGTATAATCTCTTCGCATAGTAGACTAAAACTCTATAGCTTGTGTTAAAACTTGTTTAGCAAACGATTCGTACGGTTAATCGATGTTTGATCATAGAACTTGATTGTTATTCATATTTCCGCCTCCCCATAAGTATTGGGGTGTTGAACATCGACTTACAGTGGTATCAGAGCCTAGCTAAACAAGATTTAACTTAATTGCAAATTTGTACGAATTTCGAACGGAAAAACGAAGCCGGAAAACCCTAAAAATTACAAGTTTCTGTCGAATTTTAAATGAAGTCCAAAATTGGTTCAGGAATGTTCAGAAAGCTTGTTCTGACACCAGAAGAACACCCAAGAAATTTAGGACCATGACTCGACCAAACGACCGCGGTTCCGCGGCGGATCCCACCGATCCGCGGAGCTTCCGCGGCCGAGTTGCCGAGTCATGATCCCAGTTTTCTTGGGAGGGTTCTCTGTTGAATTTGGGATTTTCTGGAATATTTTATTGTTGCTCAGGTTTCAGTTTTACAGAGCAGATTTTGGAGCAATATTGAAAGTGTTTAATCGATCGAAATTGTACAGTATTTGCATATTGGATTATATCTGTGATTGTATAATGTGTTCGTAAACCTCCCCTAACTGCTAGTATGTCGGTTGGCAGGGGGTTGCACATTTCTGTAATGATTTTAACTGTTTGTGCTTATAAACTGTATTGGACTGTTGTGGTGATTAGCCGGGTTTTGTGATGGGTTATTGTATTAATTCATTTGATGTAATTGTAACAAGTTGTAATATTATTTCGCGGGGCACATCCAGGTTGCGGTTGTAGCCACCGTTGTATTATTTCTTTTTACTGTTTTTGCTCCTAGGACTGACCCAAGGTGGGGTGCACAAACTGCCGGGCGGGTAGTTTGCCGCACCCGTAGGGGTCATGGGTGGGGTTATGGCTATTCATCACAACTGTGTAATCTGTCTTTTCTTGCAGGCTCAAAAGAAATACAGATTGCTTGCAAATACAATATTGTTTATCTGTGTTCTGGAATGTATATCATTGCGTCAGACGAATGTAAAATATCTATATTTATGATAGCTATTTAGACGTCACTTATGTTTTACACCCGCGCTAGCCCAGCCCCCGCTCTGTCGTTAGTTAAGTAACCTAACGGGTGATGACGGGACCCCGTGGCGAATGCGGATGGCATAAGAGGACGTCATATTTTCGTTGTTATCTGTAATGATAGGTTAAAGATGGGACGCATTATAATTAATGCAAAGAAAATAAAACCTAAACTGAATCGTTGGAACAATTTCTAAAAACCACTCGGTTTTCTTGAAAAAGCAAATTTTAAATGCGGAGCTTAAACCACTCCTTTTAAAAAGCTATCATAGTTCCTTCGATCAAATCAAGTTCATTACGTTAACGGTTTTTTGCCAAAAACCAGCCGTAACCCTCCGTCGTTTCAGATAGACAGCACATCGTATTCATGCTATGCTTGTTGGCCTACGTCAAGGCATAGTGTATGGTAGCAGTGTGTGTGCCTATTTGTTGCATAGATAGATACATTAGTTTAATACAGACGTACACCTTGTTGGCCTATGTCAAGGGCTTGTACGATGTATTTAAATTGATCAGGACAACGACGGGTAGAACTTGACTTGCGTCTTATGACTTGTTGGCCTACGTCAAGGTCTATAAGAGCTTGGGGTAAAAATCACATCGGGAGTTTCAAACATAAAGGAAACTTGCAGATTTAACTTACCTTCTGGAGTGTGGTGACTAGAGTGGCTTCCATCTAGGGCATCATGCAATGATAGTTGGATCCCGATCCCACTGATGAGTAGGATTACTCTCGGGAATTTCTCTCACTTAACAATCAATGCTATAAACCAAGTAGGTGCCTAGAAAGGTGTTAGAGGGGATACGCCTCCAGGGAAAAGAGGTTATTTAATTAAGGAACTTCGCGAAAGCGTTGGAAAACCTCCCTCGAAGTACCAACACCAGCCTGGCTGAAAGGTTAAGCAAGTATTGTGACGTGTGATTAAATCCTGACTAGTTCTTCTTTTGGGTTTTGAAGAAGGATTTGAGGAAACAGTGGGAACCATCCTGTTTAGATAAATTAATAAACCAATCTAAACTTGCAAGAGCATATGCTGAGTGTTTTCTTTTCTCTCTCTCTGGCAGCTACCATGACTGGACTAAAACTATTACTTGAAAAGAATATATTGACCGGCAGAACTATAAAGATTGGCTAAGAAACGTCAATATTGCGCTGACTTATGACAAAGTTGCATATGTTACCACCGCTGTTCCTCCCCTTATCCCAGGACCAGATTCCTCAGTTGCGGACAAGGAAGTTCGTAAAACCTGGGATCTAGACTGTGAGCGAGCTAAGTGTATCGTGCTGGCGTCCATGAATAATGAACTCCAGAAACAGCACGAGAGTATGGATATTGCATCCATATTCCTCCATTGCAAGGAATTGTATGGTGAACACTCCCGTATCGCAAGGTACGAAACCTCAAGGAAACTCTTCCAGATGAGGTTAGCTCCAGGATCGCCTGTTGGAGAGCACGTCCTCAAAATGATCATCCTCATTGAGGAACTCGCAAACCTGGGATGCGTGCTGGAGAATGATTTGTATATCGACTTGATTTTGCAGTCCCTTCCCCACACCTTCTCTCAGTTCGTGCTGAACTTCAATATGCACGAAATTGAAGCGGATCTTCCAAAGCTCCTCAATATGTTGAGGGTAGCAGAGACCTCCTTGAAAAAGGAGAAGACCCCCGTTCTGTATGTTGGCCAATCATCTTCTTCTAAAACTAAAGTGAAAGCTAAAGGGAAAAAGAAGATGAAAGCCACCAAACCGAAGGGTGGGGTCAAGAAGGTGCAGGGAACGAACAAGGCAGGAAGGGTGAAGGCAGAGAAGAACGAGTGCTTCTATTGTCACAAGCAGGGGCACTGGAAGAAGGATTGTCAGGCCTTCAAAGCCAAGGACATGAAGCAAGCAGTTGCTTCTACTTCAGGTGTGTTCGTAATCGAAAATTGTCTTTCAGTAAACTCTACTTCATGGGTACTTGATACCGGTTCTGGTTCTCACATCTGTAATTCTTTGCAGGATCTGAGAAACAGTAGAGTACTGGGGGCAGGTGATATGACTCTCCGGATGGGCAATGGAATGCATGTGGATGCAGTTGCAATAGGGGAATATCACCTAGGGTTGAATAGTGGAAACATTTTGGTATTGTATAACTGTTTTTGTATTCCCAGTATGTTATGTAATATTATATCAGTATCTTTATTGTCTAATAAAGGATATAATTTTGTGCTTGAAAGAAATGTCATGAACATTCTCCTAAATCAAGAACTGATTGGGTTTGGCACACTGGAAAACGGCATATACATACTTAATCAACCACAAATTTTCAATATTCAAAACACGCGTAAAAGAAAGGCTCAAGATTCGAATCAAGCCTTCCTATGGCATTGTAGACTTGGTCATATAAATGAAACAAGGTTGACTAAGTTACATAAAGATGGATATCTAGATTCGTTTGAATATTCATCATATGCAACTTGTCAATCATGTATCAAAGGAAAAATGACCAAATCTCCGTTCACCGGACACGGAGAAAGAGCCACCGAACTCTTGGGACTAGTACACAGTGATGTATGTGGTCCGATGTCTATACATGCACGAAGTGGTCACTCCTACTTCATCACTTTTACTGATGACTTCTCTAGGTATGGACATGTGTTCTTAATAAAGCATAAACCCGAGGCTTTTGAGAAGTTTAAGGAGTATAAAAATGAAGTAGAGAAACAAACTGGTAAAAGCATCAAGACACTTCGATTTGATCGAGGTGGAGAATACTTAAGTACCAGTTTCCTTGAATACTTGAAAGCAAATGGAATACTCTCTCAGCTTACTCCTCCTTATACACCTCAGCATAATGGTGTATCAGAAAGAAGGAATCGCACGCTATTAGATATGGTGCGTTCGATGATGAGTAGTGCTGAGTTACCACTTTCCTTCTGGGGATTTGCTCTAGAATCAGCCGCATATCTATTAAATAGAGTTCCAACTAAGTCTATACCTACCACTCCATATGAAATGTGGTGTGGGAAGAGACCATATCTCAAGTATATCAAGATATGGGGGTGTCCGGTATATGTTAAAAAGCATAATCCGGACAAGCTCGAGGCACGATCGGTTTTGTTCAAGTTTGTAGGATACCCCAAGCATTCAAGGGGGTACATGGTCTACCACACTGAAGAACAAAAGGTGTTTGTCGCTCGTCACATTGTCTTCTTAGAAAGCGAATTTCTTGCAAAAGAAATTAGTGGGAGCGCGGTAGAACTGGAAGAAATTCCGGAACCTCAAACTGTAACCGAGGACTTAGAAGAATCTCAGACTTCAATAGAACATGACGAACCAACGCCACTCCGCAGATCTAGTAGGCTTTCTCATCCTCCTGAAAGATACTATGGTTTTCTTCTTGATGGGGATCGAGAGGATTGCATCATCGATGATGATGAGCCTACTAGTTTTCAGCAGGCTATCACAAGTAGCGACTCAGTAAAGTGGCTGGATGCATTGAGATCCGAAATGGAATCCATGTACACCAATAAAGTATGGACTTTAGAAGTTGCTCCTCCTGGGGTAAAACCAGTTGGGTGCAAATGGATCTTCAAAAAGAAGATTGGTGCATTTGGACAAGTGGAAACCTATAAAGCTAGACTAGTAGCGAAAGGTTTTCGTCAAAGACCAGGATTGGACTATGATGAAACCTTTTCACCAGTAGCTATGCTTAAATCCATTCGGATCATGCTTGCCATTGCTGCCTTCCATGACTATGAAATCTGGCAGATGGATGTAAAAACAGCTTTTCTAAATGGACATCTAGAAGAGAGTGTTTACATGGATCAACCAGAAGGTTTCTTAGACAGTGGGAGCAGCGGACGAGTGTGCAAATTGCTTAAATCCATTTATGGGTTAAAGCAAGCATCGCGGAGTTGGAACATCTGCTTTGATGAAACAGTCAAGGAATTTGACTTTATCAAAAATGTAGATGAACCATGTGTTTATAGGAAGATTGAAGAAGGAACAGTAGTCTTCCTCGTTTTATACGTCGACGACATACTACTGATAGGAAATGATATCCCTATGCTACAATCAGTAAAGCTCTTCTTGTCACAGAAATTCTCTATGAAAGACTTGGGAGATGCATCATACATTCTGGGCATTAAGATCCATCGAGATAGATCTAATAGAATATTGGGACTTTCACAGTCCAGGTATATAGACACTATACTAAAGAGATTTAGTATGGAAGATTCCAAGCGCGGCAATATGCCCGCTTGTCACGGAATCACCCTCTCTAAAGAGATGTCTCCAAAGACTGATGAAGAGAGGGCTCGCATGGGCATTATACCCTACGCTTCGGCGGTAGGATCAATAATGTATGCGATGTTATGTACCAGACCAGATGTAGCTTACGCACTTAGTGTGGTAAGCAGGTATCAATCGGACCCAGGTGAGAAACATTGGATAGCGGTGAAGAACATTCTCAAGTACCTGAGAAGGACTAAGGAGATGTTCTTGATTTACGGCAATAAGGACCTCCAGGTAGAGGCTTTTACCGACTCCGGCTTCCAAAGTGACAAGGATGATTCTAAATCTATTTCGGGTTTTGTGTTTACCCTCAATGGAGGGGCGGTAAGTTGGAAGAGCTCCAAACAAGATACCGTCGCAGACTCAACTATGGAGGCTGAGTATATAGTTTCTAGTGAAGCCGCAAAAGAGGCTGTCTGGATAAGGAAGTTCAGTTCTGAACTTCAGGTGGTTCCGACCATTGCCAATCCAATACCGTTGTATTGCGATAACAATGGCGCTGTAGCTTTAGCGAAGGAACCAAGGTCCCATCAGAAATCCAGGCATATCTTAAGGCGTTTTCACCTGATCAGGGAGATCGTGGATCGTCGGGAGATCGAGATACGGAGAGTAGACACAAAAGACAACACGGTAGATCCATTCACCAAGGCCATTCCTCAAGTACAGTTCGAGAGACTTTTTGAGATGTTGGGCATGCGGTACGCAAGCAACTGGATCTGGTAGAGACAGTTGGTACTCATTGCGCCAATTATAGGCCTTAGTGCAAGTGGGAGATTGTTGGATATATATGCCCTAGAGGCCTACATTGTATAGGATGCTTGGGATATGTATGTACATGACAGTCTTGCTTGATATGATAGTACGCTATTTGGTTTGACTTTGTCTTAACGTATAATATATTTTACTTGGTTTTTATATATATATGTTGATAAAGCCCATAGGGTGTTTTGTCTGACTACCGGCGTTGTGATGGCAGTCATACTAGTGGGAGCTGGATAGTCAATAGGCACACCCTTAAGATGTCCCTGGTCGCAGGAGTATCGAGATTGGGCATCGATACTCCGGAGTAGACTAGTGTATACATATCTAGACCCTGACGAGGGGCAATGGATTGGTCCCGCAACCATTGGTGGTGTTCACCTAAGATTGTATACAGATGCTCACTGGGTGTGAGTACACCGGACAGGACTCGCCGAGAACTGACTGGATGGTATTATACCTAACGTCAGATAGCAATTCTCAGGTGACATGTGTGCAGATAGTCCGTTGACTTAAGGTCATCATTTGTCTCGTGTGAGTTCCCACTGTGCTTTGATTGTTACCCTACCACGGCTCAAAGGAGTCGTGCAAACAGGTTTTAGTTGGGCACAGTCCCGAGCCATGTGGAGGCAGTGAGTGACTGTTAGGTATTCGTCTCTCCCGGTATAGGGAGTTGATATCGCACGGTGATCGGTTGGTCATTACCATAAGTCCCTGGCCAGGGCTGATTGAGAATTACTGATAGGTTGATCAGTAGATTCTCGGATGGTGATAGAGCCATACCGACACGACTTGTATGGTTATTAGGGGTCTGACGTCCACCACCTCCCTAGACCATACATGTGATACTCTCAGACGAACAGACCGGACTGCGCGGATATTGTCACAGACAGGCTCAGTAGGATTTCAGATGGGTTACCTCATCAGCTTTCTTATCGACAACTACCTGGGGACCGTTACGTACAGCTAGTGCCGCTTGCGGTCTGTGGTTAAACCCACTGCCAGCGTAGTAGTCGAGTCTTTAGAGTCCCACACAGAGTTTTCCCAAACCCAGGCGAAAAGATATAGAGGTCGTATGGTTTTACGACAAAGGTTCAGACGCATACGTGTTTAATCGCACGTACGACATTCGGACAGTTTTTACTAGCCGGCTTTAGTTTAAGCCAGATTCTAGTATCAGGTTATTCGATTTATACAGTCTAAAGTTTTTCCGTGTTTTCACGGATGAGAGGGGCGTTCTCGTAATTTTCCGAGAAGCTTCTATAAGGATGTGACATAAAGAGAGAGGTGGCATTTTCATTTATTGAATTAGTAACTCATTGTGAGTGATTCATCATGTCATTAAAACATCATTTATTGCTTAATGACTCACATGATGAATCACCCACTTGATTAAATGAAACATGATGAATATTCACTTATTATTCATTCTTCTCTTTATTTATTATGTTTCATATATATCAAGTGAGAAGCTTTATTCAATATAATATTATCATTATCATCTTCTCACTCTCTCTCTTCAAGTTCTCTCTCCTTCACCAAACCCTAATCCTACCCTCATGAGTTGAGAACAAGGATTAGGAAAGACTAATTACTCCATAACCAATCTCTACATCATCTTAGCTACTCTATTTAGCAACTAGAGAAACTAAGTAACCTCAAGTTTAGAGGTTATAGCTTGGATTAGGGTTCTCGGGTGGATCGTCTATCACGGGAGAAAGCCGAAGAGGACGTGGAGATCTAAAAAGGCCGTAGACAACATCAAGACGAAGGACTAGAACCGTTTGGTATAATCTCTTCGCATAGTAGACTAAAACTTTATAGCTTGTGTTAAAACTTGTTTAGCAAACGATTCGTACGGTTAATCGATGTTTGATCATAGAACTTGATTGTTATTCATATTTCCGCCTCCCCATAAGTATTGGGGTGTTGAACATCGACTTACAACCACATCACCGAGTCTTTTTACGGGCTCCCACCTCTGAACCGAGGCAACTCAGACACGAAGTTGGCTAGCCGACGTGTCAAAGATTGCTGTAGACTGAGTGTAGAACGGTTTGTCTCAAGGGGTTAATGAAGTTGCCACATGGAGGTGGAGGATAAATCTCTGGAGATGAACTTTGAAATGGAGCTAAGGAATTTTGTGTGAGCCAAAAATGAGATAAAAATCCTCACACACAAAAAAAAGTGTGCTGCCCAAATAGTGGCCGGCCAATATAGAGAGGGAGAGGCAAAACAAGGAAGGTGAGTGTTGGAAAAAGGCAAGAGGTGATCCTAAGCTAAAAATCAAACCTCACTTCAATAATCATAACCAATCCAATCTCCATCAATTCAAATAGCAAGTAATGATGGACCAAAAAGTAATCATAAGAGGCTAGAACCATCATGAACCCTACACCACAAAAAACACCCTCCATTTTGCTAATTTGCACATTTGCAAATAAGCCCTTCCATGGAAAATTCAGCCAAGGAAAGAAACAAAGGAAAATGGCCGAAACGGAATGCAAACTGGCAACTTCAAAAAAAGCGATCCCGTAATAAATTACAGGAAAACCCCGCGACTATATATACATACCCGCATTTGTATTCCGACCGAATACAAATGCAATGAGACAAAAGCCCGCTTGTATTATCCGTACGAACCATAACACGTGCACAAGTGCATGCGTACGTTCGAACCCTACCGTAAATCCATACGGCCTCTACAACGTTTCGCCCGAAACTTGAGAAACTGTCTGTAGGGGACTGTAAAGACTCGCCAATACTTTGGCTGTGGATTTAACCACTTGCACGTCAGAGTTATTAGCCGTACGTAACGTGCTACCAGGTATTGACCAAAAGGGAGGTCGATGAGCGAACTCATCCTGACAACCTGCTGAGCCTGTCAGTGACAATATATATACAGTCCGGTCCGTTCATCTATGAGCATCGCATGGCGGGCCTACGGGGTTGGTAAAAGTCAAACCCCCAAAATCGGTACAAGTCGTGTCGGCGTGTAGCCCATAACACCCTGAGATACTACTGTAATACCTATCAGTAAATCTCCTGCCTTGGCCAAGGACTTCGTGTAATGGCTCTCCTAGACTCAGCGTGACCTCACCCCCAATACCGGGAGAGACGAACCCCTGCCGATCCGCTCACTGCCTCCATATGGCTCGCGACTGTACCCAACTAAAACCTGTTTGCTCGACTCCTTTGAGCCGTGGTAGGGTAGTAATCAAAGTACAGTGGGAACTCACACGAGACAAATGACGATCTCAGGTCGAGGAACTAACCTGTACACATGTCACCAGGGAACTGCTATCTGACGTCAGGTATAATACCATCTAGTATGTTCCCGGCGAGTCCTGTCCGGTGTACTCATAACCCAATAAGCACCTGTATACATCTTAGGTGATCCAACTGACACCAATGGCTTGTGAGACCGGCCACCGCCGCTCGTCGGGGTCTCGACTGTATACACTAGTATACTACTGGAGTATCGATGCCCAGTCTCGAAACTCCCACGACTAGGGACCACTTTAAGGATGTAGTTATAGACCCCAGCTCCCACGTATATGATCGCCATCATACTGCTGGTCATCAAGCATGAATCCTAAGGGATCTATCAACGTGCAATAGTGATCTGTACCATCACCTAATGCAGTACACGATAATAAAGATAAACCAGATAGTATACTATTTTTCTATCAACGTGTAAAAGTGAACCGCAATGTCATTTAAAGTATGTACACGATGATAAAAACAAACCAGATAGTATACAAACCTTTCGAGTAAGACTGTCCTACCGGTATAGGTCCTCCCTCTATCATTGCAATCACGTGCCTGCGATTCAATAATTGACTCTGAGGGAACTATATCCAACAGGGCCCCACCATGTACCCTCATACGGTACCCACTCCTCGTATGGAGTATATAATCAGGACCGATAAATCTCATGGTGGATGCTGAAATATCACATCAAGGGAAACCGGGTTTTTCAAATAATGCATAATTTCATGAACTCCCGCGATCCCCAAATCGAGAAAACATCATGAAAAATCCATAACTCAAATGCGAAAATCCATGAATATAATATATGCAACATAAACTGAAATGTAAGCATATAAAGGAAAAGCCGCTAATTAACTGCAACAAGTTAATATAAAACATCATGCGGTTCCTATTTTATCCAATTCTAAATAACATTAAGTAAAGGTAAATATGTAGCTATAACCGTGGTATGTATAAACATAAAGGTATAGCAAGATATGTGTATCTACCTATAAGTAATGATGTAGTATACCCCCTGGGTATATGTGAAGTATGTGTGCAAGGTATACCTGTAGCTATGTCAAGAAGTGTGTATGTATCTATCACTAATGGTACAATACTCTATAGGTATACAGGTATCTAACATGTAACTATATGAAGGCATATGTGTAAGCATGTAGATAAACATGTATGCTAAATGTCATATGCGATAAGAAATATGAATTAATGTCTCAATGTCCCTAACCAAGCAATATCATATCTATCAGTAGGTTGTGCGTGACATGGCAATTATTGACGGTGTGTGTGGCATACAATCAGTGCTCGCGCAACAAAGGCCGTCAATAATGGTGCAGTGTCCTAAGGATACTAGTCCAAGCACAACACTAACTAAGCAGTAGGGTGAATGCGCAATTCTAAATATGACATAGAATATGCGACAGAAATAACATCACTTGCCCAGACGCATAACGCCATGCGGGCGATTCCCGTATAGATGTTAAATCTACTGACCAACGCTCCTGGCTAAGTGAAGCCAACCACTCATTTTCCCCTGGTAGCAGTGTCCGAAGTCCCCGCCTGCGAACCTGCAACATTAAAACAATAAAACATGTATATATTAACAATAGACCCAAAACACGTACAAACTACATTAGACCGACGCAACAACACAAAACATACTCTCAAGTATTCGTATTGTGGCTAACGTGCGTAGCGACACGACGAAACTAACCCAAGAGCAAAACCACACAAAGTGCATGATCCGTGTTGTATAACGTATCACGCGGACACAAAACACTAGAAACTATTTAGGTGATCACAAATTTTGCATACAGAGAAAACTCAACAATCAAACAAGACCAAACTTACCCAAACCACAGCATAGACCTACCTAGAAAAACCCAAACCCTAACTCCTACCCACGGCCGATCTCCCCGGAATTCCCTTCAGACGTCGCCGGCCGAGTCCGAGATGATGGGGTTCGTGCACCAGGTGGGGTCCTTTGGTCTCAGGTACAACACAGCTATATTGTTTAGTTTTCTAGTAAACTTTCCGGGTCACAACAGATTACATATATCACAAAACGACACTAAAATAGGATATTTCGCACAAAAATAAACTTTAACCAATCTAAACTGAAACTAACTAGTTACATAACACAAAAACAACATAAACAACAGCAAAAGAATATTACCTACACAAAAGAACTCAAAGATCCTAGCTTTGCATGCTCCCAGGCATCCAAGAGGCAAAAGGTTAAGAAAGATATGATTTTTGTGAACTTTGTGAAGGATTTGATGAATTTTGGTGAGGGAAAAGAGAGTGTTCAGTTTGATGAGTGCCACGAACCAAAGTTTGGCCCATGACCGGCACTTAACCACGTAACGTTTACAGGCGTAACGCGACTAAGTGAACCGAAACCCAGAAATCAAACCAGTAAAAGTATAGAGTGTTTTAAGTTTTAAATGGAAGCATTTATTAAATGTTACGAGATCCAAGTAAACAATCACCAAGATAGCAATATACGACGCCGTAGCGAAGATCAAGAGCAATAAGTGGGAACATCACAGATAGAATAAACTGCATAAGTACAGTCGGCTCACAACGAGCTCGACACTAGAATAAAAATAATATACATCATCGTCCTCACACTGTCTCTAAGTCATATACATATATGGTAGATGGAGAATATTATATACAACAATGTACATAACTGAAAGATAAACAGATACTGTACAAAACCCACCTATCAGCAAAAGAGCTAGTACACCAACTGTGGGGGTATCTGTGTCAAAAGATCCAAGAACGCAGCCTGCCGCGACTACTCCGAGGGACAACCTGCAAAGACTGTGGCACAACGGGGGTGAGTTGCCAACTCGTGAATAGAAATAACATATAAAGGTAATCGCGAGCATGCACGTACTACGCTACTCTAATCATATGCCAGCAGGTGATATCAATGCGTGATAAGCAGTATGTGCAATAATCATGCAAGTGCTCTATCAGGTAATATAACTACAGGATGAGATACAATAATGAATGATGAGCATGTGAACATAACATCTACACGGAATGTCAACGTGGAATATATAATCGGTGTCTATCAATGCACACAGATCCCCCAAATAGCTCAGGCGCCGGCACTCTCATGGGCCCTCCAATCCTGTAAATCTCTGAGAATCACGAGTGCCCAACATCGGCACCCAAATATCATAAATACTCGTGTCCAGCATCGACACGCAAATCTTCCTATATCGGGCATCCGTCAGTCCGGGTCAGCCCCCCTCTCTCTCATATATCGGGCATCCGTCAGTCTGGGTGAGCCCCCCCTCTCTCATATATCGGGCATCCGTCAGTCCGGGTCAGCCCCCTCTCTCTCATATATCGGGCATCCGTCAGTCCGGGTCAGCCCTCTCTCTCTCATATATCGGGCTCTAGCACCGAGAAAACATATGGTTGACGCACTGGAATATCATTGTAACAACAAGGACTATATTAGTAACTAATTATATTTTAATTAGTGAAATTCTTTAATAAAAGTTTACAAAGTTGACTTTCAAAAATTTTATCAAAATTAATAAGCTTTTTTCTAGAATTTTCCTAAGCTTGCACAAACATGTGCATGTAACCTAGGGTTAAAAATTGGGTTAAACCATGTTTAGGCAACCATGGTGGCCTAACCCCTCTTGTTAGGCTAATTAGTTTTAAATTAAGAATTTGATTTTCTAAAAATATAAAGGGATTAATATTCTTTTGGGGTTGACTTGGGTGTGTCATGTTAGCTTTTGATAGAGAGAGAAAATGGTGGCTTAAGGAAGGGTCACACCCACTTCACTTCAAAACTTTTTCATAGCCTCCACACTCTCCCTCTCACTCACATCCCTCACATCTCTCACTCACACATACTCTCAAACTCACTCTCTCACTTAACCTACATCAGCAGTAGCTGCTACCTCAGCCCAAGCACATCAACAGAACCATTTTATCAACAGCATCAGCTGCATCAGCAGCAGCAACACTCTGTTCTCAAACAGCCCTAACCTCATTTCTACACCCAACAGCTGCACAAGCAACAACAGAAGTTGCAGCAGCAGCAACACCACACAACACACCCTCCTTAACAGCAACAAACACAACAACAACAAGAGAGGTAGCAAGCAACAGCTTCAGCCTTAAACAGCTTCAGCCTTAAACAGCATCAGCCTTTAAACAGCAACAGCAATTCCAGGCAGCAACAGCAGCACCCCATCAAGCTGCACCCCTCTTCTTCTTCTCCTTCTCCTTGTTTGTGAGGTTCCTTGTGGGGTACAACTTCTAAACTCCTTCCTTGTTTCTTAGTTTTGTAGAAGTAGCTTCGATTAGCAATATTTATGCGTTTTGTGCTTGTTTAGGTGTTTTATGTGGAAATGTGTTTAAGTGAGGTTGGTGTCGGGTAGACATGCCTAAGTAAGTGTTGTTGAGGCCAGGTTAACCTAGGATAACCCCAGATTACACTAAAATACCTTCAGATTTTAGATTGTACCAAACTTGACGTTTTAAGCAAAAACATGGATTTTTGAAATCTGTTGTTACCCATGTAGGTTCAGAATAAAATTGATTAGACCATAGCCTACTGGTGACACCATGACCCCACCACCAGAGCCCAACCCCACCACTTCAACCCGAGGCCGCCGAAATATTCGTTCTAGCCGCAATTTGCGGCCAGACTAAGGGTTAGGGGCTAGGATTTTTGTTACAGGTGTCTGCTACATTTTGTGGGTCCAGGGTATATATAGTTTTGTAATATCCTAACCTGGGTAAAATCTGGGACTGTATGTCATTTTCGGGTATTTTATTTTGCGCGATACGCACGATACGCGAGTGGATTCTGTGATTCAGCGTATCGCGGCGTATCGGATCGAGTTCTGGACACACACACACGTTCCAGCGTATCACGCGCACGCGCGTTAATTAACAATGCGAGTTTCTCGTTTCGTTCCGATATTGCGTTTTACGAGATTGTGATATTTTGGAATTCTTGTGTTAATTCCAGGTTCGCAGGTGGGTACGTCAGACGCTGCCTGGAAAGGGAAGCAGGTGGTCGGCTATACTTAGCACGCGACCAGGTGAGTAGATTTAACATCTATGGGGAAATCGCCCGTATGGCGTTAAGCGTCAGGGCATAATAGGATGTTAGTTTTATGTGATAATGTAGGCATACTAGAGTAGCATACCTCCTTATCTATATAGAACTGGTAGTATAGAACAGTGCACTGTCACTAACGGTCCAAGTTGCACGAGCACGATTTATATGCTACGCTCACACCGTTAGTGATTGCCATGACACTCACATTGTAGGATTGCTATAAACCGCATATTTGATTCTGCTTTATTGACGTTGTCATGATTACCACATACTATCATATGGACATTCATACCATGCACACTGTATATGCACTTTCGTGAGTACCTTCATTGATATAACTCTACTTGGGCACATATGCATCATATGTCTACAGTTGTGAACATGTACATTGCTATATTCACTTTGCATACTTATCCATGCACACATCCATACCGATACACATATTCATATGCTACATACATGGATGATATAGACTTGTTTTAAAAACTAAGGGACCGCAGGCGTTATTCTCAAAACTAGATCTTTCAAAAGAGCGGTTTTCCCTTTCTTTTACTCTTAGCGTCATACGACATGTTGCATGGATTACGCATTGTATTTGATTATGTGATTTCTGGATTTGGGAACCGGAGTACTAGTTTAAGAAAATACACACTGTTTAAAAACCCGGTTCCCTTGAAATGATATTTTTGTGCGTCCACCATGAGTTTTCTCTGTTCCAGAGAGCTTGTGTGAGTATACCCGATTCGAGGAGAGGTAATCACCGATTGCGGGTACATGGTGGACCCGGTACGGTACCCCGGGGCGAGAAGACTCGTATTGTTAGACGGTGAGCCCGGCGGAGGGACTACTACCTACCGGTGATTGGTTAGACCTGGCGATTATCCGGAGGATACCGACCTGAGTCGATAGATGGATAGGGGACGACGCGTACTGCCGGGGGTCGAGGGCCGATTCCGCAGATGGAGCCCGTGGGCAGATCCAATGGACGGACGCCCCATACTGGAGTATTTGCGTGTCGATGCTGGACACGGTTGTTTTTATGAGATTTGGGTGCCGATGTTGGGCACTCACGATTGTATGAGATTCACAGGATTTGAGGGCCGAGGTGGATGACGGCGCCTGAGTTTTACTGGGAATTGGGTGTATTGATGGACACCGGTCATTTTTCCACGTTGATATTCCGTGTAGACACTATTTATTCCCATACTCAGCATTTAGTATTGACATCTCATCCTGTACCTATTGTACCTGTTATAGTACACATGCTATACATGATTATCGCATACCCTGCTCATGCTATATCGGGTTGTTAGATTCCATATCAGACATGATTATTGCATACCTTGCACCTCATATGGGGAGACATTTAGATTACATTTGCTGCCTGATATGAGTAATTAGTTCATCATATAGATGTTACCTGTTGGTATAGGTTAGAGTATCGTAGTACGTGCATACTCGCGATTACCTTTATATGTTATCTACTGTTCACGAGTTGGCAACTCACCCCCGTTGTGCCACAGTGCTTGCAGGTTACCCTTGGGAGTAGTCGCGGCTAGCTGTTTACCGCACCTTTTTGTTGGAGATAGTGCCCTCAGAGTCAATTATTGGATCACAGGCACGTGATTGCAATGATTGAGGGAGGACCTATCCCGGTGGGACAGTCTTACTCAAGATGATAGTATGCTATCTGGTTTACCTTTATCATCGTGTACTGCTTTAGGTGACATGACAGGTCACTATTGCACGTTGATAGAGCCCCTAGGATTCTTGCTTGACTGCCGGCAGTATGAGGGCGATCATATAAGTGAGAGCTGGAGTCTATCAGCACATCCTTTAAAGGTCCCTAGTCGTAGTAGTTTCGAGACAGGGCATCGATTCTCCAGAGTAGACTAGTGTATACAGTCGAGACCCCGACGAGGGGCGGTGGCCGGTCTCACAAGCCACTGGTGTCAGTTGGATCACCTAAGATGTATACAGGTGCTCATTGGGTTATGAGTACACCGGACAGGACTCGCCGGGAACCTGCTAGTTGGGATTATACTTGACGTCAGATAGCAGTTCCCTGGTGACATGTGTACAGGTTAGTTCATCGACCTGGGGATCGTCATTTGTCTCGTGTGAGTTCCCACTGTACTTTGATTACTACCCTACCACGGCTCAAAGGAGTCGTGCAAACAGGTTTTAGTTGGGTACAGTCCCGAGCCACATGGAGGCAGTGAGCGGATCTTCGGGGGTTCGTCTCTCCCGGTATTGGGGGTGAGGTCGCGCTGTGCCTAGGAGAGCCATTACACAAAGACCTTGGCCAAGGCAGGAGATTTACTGGTAGGTATTCCAGTAGTACCTCAGGGTGTTCTGGGCTACACTCCGACACGACTTGTACCGCTTTTGGGGGTCTGACTTTTACCAACCCCCTAGGCCCGCCATGCGATGCTCATAGACGAACGGACCGGACTGTACGGATATTGTCACTGACAGGCTCAGTTGGGTGTCGGGGTGAGCTTCCTCATCGACGTCCCTTTTAGTCAATAGCTGGTGGCCCGTCACGTATTGGCTTATACCTCTGACGTGGTAGTGGTTAAATCCACAGCCATAGTATTGACGAGTCTTTAGAGTCCACCACACTTTCAGTTACTCAAGCTTTCGGGCGAAACGCTGTAGAGGCCGTATGGAGATATGGCAGGGTCCGATCAGATACGTGCGGTATTGCACGGATCAGGATCGGACAGTTTGTACTAGTGGCCGTATGGTTATATGGCAGGGTTCGATCAGATACGTGCGGTATTGCACGGATCAGGATCGAACGGATATTACTAGCCGGCTTTGGTTTAAGCCGGTCCTAGTTTAGTACAGTGTAGATTCTGTCTCATTGCATTTGTATCCGGACGGAATACAGATGCGGGTGTGTATGCACAGTATGGGGTTTTCCTGTAATTTATTACGGGACCAGTTTTCTGGGGTTGCCAGTTTGCTTTCCGTTCCGGCCGGTTTTCCTTTGTTCTTTCCCGGCCGGACTTTTCCGATGGAGGGGGTTATTTGCAATTGTGCAAATAACATTTGTGGAGGGTTTTATTGCATATGTTTTGATTATGATGGCTTCATTATCTTTGCACCATTACTTGCATTAATGAGGGTATGGTTTTGTTGTAAGATAAAAGCATGGTTGATGTTCATTTGTCCCTTGATGTGGTCACCTCTTCATTTCTCCTACCATCACCTCCCTTCATGCTATATATCCTTTTCCTTCACCCTTCTTCTCACTTGATGAAAATGGTTGAAAAAGATATGAGAGAAAAGAAAGAACACTTGAGAGAAAGAAAAGAATGAGAGAGAGTTCATCTTGTTTGTGAGGAATTCTTCATCTCCTTCTTCTTCTTGTTTCGGAAAAATGAAAGCACCATTTTTCCTAACCCCATTCCTCCATCAAGGCAACTACAAACCCTAAATGAGACTAGCTTCATCTACACTACATTCTACAGCAAACCTTGGGCATGTCGAGTTGCCGGCTTCATGCCCGAGTTGCCTCGGTATAGAGGCGGGAGCCCGTAAAAGCTACAGGCGATGTGGTGCCCTTTCCGACGAGGAGGAGACGGACGGAGATCCCGCGAGGAGATAGGAGTGGAGATGAAGACCGGAGGACTCGGATCAGTCGGTACATCTCTAACCCGTATTCTAGTTAGCTTAGACTTGTTAATGGTTACGATCCGGAGTTTAGTGCGCGGTGGTGCCGGTTTGCAAAGTCCGCAAAATTTGAGTTATTCACCGTTTCCGCGTTTGGCCGTCGGGTTGACGGCCGGGGCGCCGCCGTGCACTTACAGTGGTATCAGAGCCTCACCATTAACTTCGTCTAGCTTTTGTGTAATGTGTTTTACGTTTCCGATCGAACAAAATCCCGAAAACCCGTATTTTGTGCACATCAGTTTCTGTCGAATTTTTTTTAAGTCCAAAAATTTTTCTGGTTGTCTCAGTGTGATGTGCAGGGAATTCTAAGGTTACTGTAAAAATTTGGTACCCCGATCTCACTATTCCGCCGCGCAAGCGCCGCGAAACCCCACCTCGTGCGGCGCTTCCGCCGCGGAATTTACTGTTCACCCTCCCAAATTTTTCCAGTATGTTCCTGAATGAGAAATGTGGTTTCTGGGATATTAAATTTGGGCCCAGGTTTTCTGTGGTTGCTACAGTTTTGTTTGGGGGCCCACTTGTTAAGGTTTGATCAATCGGAAAAATTTTAAACACATTTTTCACAGTATTTACATTATATCTGCGACCGTGAATGTCACTCGATCGGTAAATCCGGTCTAACTGCTATAGCCCGGTTAGACGGATTTGCGAACGTGACTTTCACGTTGATGTTCTGTTTTTGCTGTGATGTTGCGGATCGGTCGTGGGGGATAGCCTGGATGCAATGTTAGTACAGTGTTGTTGTATTATGTACATTTGATATTGCGGGGCGAGCGTCCGACTTGTGGACTGCCGTCACTGCCTGTTTGTATTATTATTTTGGGGCACGACCTGGTTGCGGTCGATGTACCCGTTGTATGTATATTTTACATTCTGTACTAGGATTACCCCGCGGTGGGGTGCACGGATAGCCGGGTTCTAGAGGGCAACAAGCCCGCATCTCATGGCATTGGGACGGAGGGGGCTTCACTCTAGGATTGGCGGGCTATTCGCCGCACTCGTAGGGGGTACAGGTTGACCCAGGAGGGGTGCCCAAGTTGCCGGATTCCGTGGAGTGCTGGGTGGTCCATTCACGGAGCTGAAGGGGGCTGCCTCGCTTCAGGTTTTGGCGGGTGACTTGCCGCGCCCGTAGGGGTCTAGGATTTCATTGCACAGGCTATCCACACGACCAGGGGAACGCCGGGTTTCAGTAGTGGCTCTGTGAAACCCGGGGATCCCAGATATCTGTATTGTTCTGTGATGCTGTACATTTCTGTGATGTTGCATTTCTTTTCACGCCTTGAGCGAAATATAATATATTGGTATATATATTAGTAGATGTTGTATATGTTTTTCATCCGCGCTAGTCCAGTCCCCGCTCTGCCGTTAGTAAGCTAACCTAACGGGTGATGACGGGACCCAGTGGCGAATGCGGATGGCATATACGTACGTCAGTATATTTTCGTTCTTTGTGGTGTGATCAATGATGGGACTGCGTTGATTCGGATCAATGCAAGTTAAACAAACCTATTCTGATGTTGTTGGAACACTTTTCAAAAAGCTGTTATTGCAAGGACGTTCACTTTTGTTTTGCATCGTGGTATTCATTTGGAATATCCTGCTCCTCAGTCGACGAGGCAAGGGCCGAGATCCCTTCACCGGGAGTGACCCCTTGGACAGAAGTTTGCGTCAGGGCATTAACTTCACTATAGCCGATTACTTTTGCTTTGCATCGTGGTATTCATTTGGGATATCCTGCACCCCATTCTACGGGGAAAGAGCCGAGATCCCTTCACCGGGAGTGACCTCTTTAGTAAATGTTTTCGTCACTATATTTTCTAAAAAGCTATTCGTTCCTTCGACGAGATCAAGTTCATTACGTTAAAGGTTTTCGCCAGAAACCATTCGTAGCCCTCCGTCGTTTCATATGGGTAGTCAATAGTATTCAAGCTGTGTATGTTGGCCAAAGTCAAGGCACAGTGATTGGTAGCTATTGGGGTATTCATATGCAGCATAGATAGATGCGTTGGTTTGGGACAGTCGTACTGCCATTTTGGCCAAAGTCAAGGGTATGTACGGGTGGATTCAAATTAACCTGGAGAATGACGGGTTGAACTTGACATGTGACTTATGATATGTTGGCCAAAGTCAAGGTCATAAGAGCATGGGGCAGAAATCACATCGGGAGTTTCAAAAGAACTGAAACTTGCCAGGTATGCGCATACCATCTGGAGTGTGATAACGTGAGCGGATTCCGTCACGTTGTCATGCGATGAGAGTTGGATCCCGATTCCCACTGATGAGTTAGTATACTCCTCGGGTGACCCCGACTAATTCTTCTTTCAGGTTTGGAGGAGAATTTGAGGTACAGTGGGAGGTTTCCAGATTAGATAAATTGGTAACCATTATGATCTAGGATAGAGTGCACGCTGAGTGTTTCTTTTCTCTCTCTCTTTGGCAGCGACTTTTGACCCGACCCTAGACTACGACTCAGAGACCAAGTTGACCGAACCTTCTTAACACTGGCTTTTGGATTGTCAGAGTTGCAGACCTCATTGCCACTCCTACTTTTACCCTTTTCTCCAGGACACCCCGTATTACTACGAACGTCCACTTCCATTGGACAAAACCATCGTATGGTTATATACGAACTCGAAGGACTTCGAGGATGGTTTCCGGTTCTGGAGAAAACGGATAGGATTATTCAGTTGTCTTTTCTTTTCACCCTCTCTCAGGTTGCGAGTACTCCTTGGTTTAGGAGTAGTACACCCATTGTGCAAATTGGATAGTCTTCTTCCAAACCATAGGCTGGTGCCGACCGGTAGGGAAGGAAGAAAGCCAATTAGCCTAAACGGTGTACAGAAGGTATTAAGTTAAGACAAAGTAAGGGATTAGTAAGAGGGCAAAGTAAATTGCAACAGATATTCACGACCAAACCATGTATTCCTTCGCCAATCCTAAATCACCTTTGTATTTCTCCAGGACACTCCGTATCATTACGAAGATCCCATTTTATTGGATAATCCATCGTATGGTTATATACGAACTCGAAAGGAACTTGTTCCAGTTCGGGGATGGATCCTGGTTCAGGAGAAATAGGAATAAAGTACATTCAGGTGTCTTTTATCTTCACCTTCTCTCGCGATGCGAGTGTTCCTAGGATTAGGACAGTACACCCTTTATGCTTTTTGGATAGTCTTCTTCCAAACCATAGGCTGGTGCCGAACGGTAGGGAAGGAAGAAAACCATTTGGCCTAAAGGGGTGTACAGAAGGTAATGACTAAAGACATATGAAGGGATTTGGAGAGGTGGCAAAGAATTCTACGGTTATAGTTGTGAATCTGGATAATGGATGAGGCATTACTGGGAATACCAGGATACCCCAACGAAACATTTCGATGTTTCAGGTTCACTGTGTACAGTTAATAGAAAACTGATTTCCCAAATAGACACTTGCTCCAGGGTATGTATTTACCAGGTATGATTCTCACATCTGTATGGTTTTACAGATGATGAGTGGGAGTAAGTCATTGGGAATTGGGTGATCATCCTCATTATATCGGGATTCGTTGTAATCGGTGATATTTGAGGAGATGACCTGGGCTATTTGCCGGTCGGCAAATATTTGGTTTTGAATATCCGCTGTTGTGCACCAATTTCAAATTGATATATCTGTACGTCTATTTTCATAGAGTGAGATATACCTTTTGATATTATGTCGATGACATTTACCTATATCAGTGGATGGTTAGGTAAGGAGCATTAAACAGCGGTGTAATTCTTCTTAACCATAAGTATAGTTTTCAACCTACGACACACAGTGAAGAGTTGTTAGACTCAGCGGACTCATACAGAGTATTGTATGTTGTCCAGTGTCCATTAGGACAGAGGGGTTGGTCCTCATACTATATTCTGTTTACTTTTGACTTCTCTAGTTCTTAGACATGTGTTTCGTAGAAACACAGGGTCTGAGTTTTGAGGAGTTATAGGTATTTGAATAGAGTAGAGAACCAGGTGTAGCAAGTATCGGGATTCTTCAAAGTAATCGAAGATGTAGATACTTGTGTATGGTATTCAGTTGATAGTAATGATAAAGAGAAATTACTTCTCTTTCAGGTTACTCATAATTGGAAGCATTCCTAAGTTGAGTAACGCTGATCGGCCTCTCTCCATTTAATTGACATGCACTGGAGACAGCTGCATGATTTGAATCTGGTTAAATTAAATCAGTGCCTCTGGTTCTATATTGGATACAGTACAGTTCATATCTTAACATTGTTAAGGTACGGGGAGTTGTCCGGCTTATGATTAAAACCAGACTCTGGATAACTCAAGGCACGTTTCTGTAATGGCAGTTTGTGGGTTGACCCAGGCTATGACGAGGGTTGATTTTCTACCATCTGGGAGATCAATAGAAATATTGTTCAAGACTCGCCACAGTTTTATTAAAAATGGATTTTTTCAAAAACAGCAGTGGGAGTATGGTAGAACTGGAAGTGATTCCAGAACCGCAAACGATTACTGAAGATTTGATAAGGAACCTAAAGATTCAATCTGATTCGACATTCCATTGGCCACTCCGCAGGGATGGTGGGTAACTTCAGGCACCCGAGAGGTACTCCGGTAGCCTCAAGGACGGTGACAGGGAAGTTCTTGTTTACCCACACTTGCCATTGTTGTTGTTCCAGGCTGCAAGACCCGGCAGGAGGATGAGTATAGCGTCGTTCTGAACTAGCTTCAGAAGTGTACGGGTATATGACTCTGCCAGAGGGTTGTCGTAGTCAGTGGGAGCAGCGGAAGCATTGGTGGACAGGTTGCTTATGTCTATTTATAGACTAAAGCAGATGTAGCGGAGATAGATCATCTATTTCTGACGTGGCAGTCATGGGTTTGACTTCATCAGAATAGAAGATGGATCTGTTGAGAAGGTAGTAGGGTGTGATATCCTGGTATTTGGATGACATACACAAAGTAGGAAAAGAAACTCCTACACTACGATCGGTTATACTTTGGTCGTCACACAGTTGTTTCTCCACAAAGGAAATGGATTTTATATCAGACATACTGGTTACTAGATCTATGGTTTTAGATCTAGATTTGGGAGGTTTCCTAATCTGGGTACCTTGACAGCATTCTATGAGTATTTAGAATGGACGACTCCTGGCACGGTAGTACACCTGCAGGTAATGGAGTCACCCTCTCTAAAGGTGTCTTATAGACTAAAGGGGAGAGGGATACTCATGATTGGCAGATCACTTGCTTAGGCAATTGAGTCAATCATGAGATGTCAAGTACCACACCAGATGTTGTTCTTGCATTACATGCAATAAGTTGATATTGATCCAATCCTGGAGAAACAGTCGGAAGCAGTTTTAGAACATAAGTGGATGTTCTAGGGATATGATAACGACAGCCTCATCCGAGAAACAGTTATCATTCCAGGCTTCCAAGGTGACCTGGACGACAAGGAGGTTGTCAGAGTTATAGTTTTTTCCTTATGATGAGGGGCAGTATTTTGGACAGGTGGTCCAAGGCAATACTGAGGGTGGCATGGCGCAGGATACTGATTAAGTTCAGTTGGTGATACAGTCTAAGAAGTTTGGATTTGGAGTTCATTTATGAGCTATGTCCCATCAGACATCCAGACACATTCTAAGACAGGTATTGCTCATTTCGGGAGATGGGTTTCTCCGCGAACTTGAGATATAGAGAGACATAGATAGAAACATCAAGGCGGATCCACTCACTGAGGCTATTCCTCGAACGCAATAGTTTCACAAACGAGTTTTGTGAGACTGACTAGTAAAGGAGTTGGATGTTCGGTATCACACGGGCTGTGAGTATGCGACATCGCAATAATTAGCCTTGAGTGCAAGTGGGAGATTGTTGGAGATAGTGCCCTCAGAGTCAATTATTGGATCACAGGCACGTGATTGCAATGATTGAGGGAGGACCTATCCCGGTGGGACAGTCTTACTCAAGATGATAGTATGCTATCTGGTTTACCTTTATCATCGTGTACTGCTTTAGGTGACATGACAGGTCACTATTGCACGTTGATAGAGCCCCTAGGATTCTTGCTTGACTGCCGGCAGTATGAGGGCGATCATATAAGTGAGAGCTGGAGTCTATCAGCACATCCTCTAAAGGTCCCTAGTCGTAGGAGTTTCGAGACAGGGCATCGATTCTCCAGAGTAGACTAGTGTATACAGTCGAGACCCCGACGAGGGGCGGTGGCCGGTCTCACAAGCCACTGGTGTCAGTTGGATCACCTAAGATGTATACAGGTGCTCATTGGGTTATGAGTACACCGGACAGGACTCGCCGGGAACCTGCTAGTTGGGATTATACTTGACGTCAGATAGCAGTTCCCTGGTGACATGTGTACAGGTTAGTTCATCGACCTGGGGATCGTCATTTGTCTCGTGTGAGTTCCCACTGTACTTTGATTACTACCCTACCACGGCTCAAAGGAGTCGTGCAAACAGGTTTTAGTTGGGTACAGTCCCGAGCCACATGGAGGCAGTGAGCGGATCTTCGGGGGTTCGTCTCTCCCGGTATTGGGGGTGAGGTCGCGCTGTGTCTAGGAGAGCCATTACACAAAGACCTTGGCCAAGGCAGGAGATTTACTGGTAGGTATTCCAGTAGTACCTCAGGGTGTTCTGGGCTACACTCCGACACGACTTGTACCGCTTTTGGGGGTCTGACTTTTACCAACCCCCTAGGCCCGCCATGCGATGCTCATAGACGAACGGACCGGACTGTACGGATATTGTCACTGACAGGCTCAGTTGGGTGTCGGGGTGAGCTTCCTCATCGACGTCCCTTTTAGTCAATAGCTGGTGGCCCGTCACGTATTGGCTTATACCTCTGACGTGCTAGTGGTTAAATCCACAGCCATAGTATTGACGAGTCTTTAGAGTCCACCACACTTTCAGTTACTCAAGCTTTCGGGCGAAACGCTGTAGAGGCCGTATGGAGATATGGCAGGGTCCGATCAGATACGTGCGGTATTGCACGGATCAGGATCGGACAGTTTGTACTAGTGGCCGTATGGTTATATGGCAGGGTTCGATCAGATACGTGCGGTATTGCACGGATCAGGATCGAACGGATATTACTAGCCGGCTTTGGTTTAAGCCGGTCCTAGTTTAGTACAGTGTAGATTCTGTCTCATTGCATTTGTATCCGGACGGAATACAGATGCGGGTGTGTATGCACAGTATGGGGTTTTCCTGTAATTTATTACGGGACCAGTTTTCTGGGGTTGCCAGTTTGCTTTCCGTTCCGGCCGGTTTTCCTTTGTTCTTTCCCGGCCGGACTTTTCCGATGGAGGGGGTTATTTGCAATTGTGCAAATAACATTTGTGGAGGGTTTTATTGCATATGTTTTGATTATGATGGCTTCATTATCTTTGCACCATTACTTGCATTAATGAGGGTATGGTTTTGTTGTAAGATAAAAGCATGGTTGATGTTCATTTGTCCCTTGATGTGGTCACCTCTTCATTTCTCCTACCATCACCTCCCTTCATGCTATATATCCTTTTCCTTCACCCTTCTTCTCACTTGATGAAAATGGTTGAAAAAGATATGAGAGAAAAGAAAGAACACTTGAGAGAAAGAAAAGAATGAGAGAGAGTTCATCTTGTTTGTGAGGAATTCTTCATCTCCTTCTTCTTCTTGTTTCGGAAAAATGAAAGCACCATTTTTCCTAACCCCATTCCTCCATCAAGGCAACTACAAACCCTAAATGAGACTAGCTTCATCTACACTACATTCTACAGCAAACCTTGGGCATGTCGAGTTGCCGGCTTCATGCCCGAGTTGCCTCGGTATAGAGGCGGGAGCCCGTAAAAGCTACAGGCGATGTGGTGCCCTTTCCGACGAGGAGGAGACGGACGGAGATCCCGCGAGGAGATAGGAGTGGAGATGAAGACCGGAGGACTCGGATCAGTCGGTACATCTCTAACCCGTATTCTAGTTAGCTTAGACTTGTTAATGGTTACGATCCGGAGTTTAGTGCGCGGTGGTGCCGGTTTGCAAAGTCCGCAAAATTTGAGTTATTCACCGTTTCCGCGTTTGGCCGTCGGGTTGACGGCCGGGGCGCCGCCGTGCACTTACACTTTTGACACAGATACCATTGCTGAGGCGTGTTAGCCCTTTTTCTATTAGGTGGGTTTTGCACGGTATCTGTTTACTTTTCAGTTGCATCTTGATGTATCTAGTACTCTGCATCTACTTTCTTGAATTGACTTAGAGACAGTTGTGAGGACGATGTATGTTATTTGTACTCTGGTGTCGAGCTCGTTGTGAGCCGACTTTATTCATGCAGTTTTACCTCTTATGATATTGTTTTCACTTTACTCTCATTCTTCGTTTCGGCGTCGTATATTATATTGAGGTGATTTCTCCGCCGTTGGGCGCGATTCTCCTATTATGATACTCTATTTTTTTCACATGTTACTTATATTATATCTCGCCTTTTACCCGATTTCGGGACAAACTTTTGAAAAGGAAATGTTGTTAAAATGATTTGAATAATAACTTGAACCAAAAAGGATTGCTACTAAGTAACCTAAAGTTTTCTAAATGTTTTAACACTCCAAATTTTAATGGTTTTGTTTTCTGGGTTCGGCTTACTTAGTCATGTTACGCCTGTAGGTGTTGCGTGGTTAAGTGCCGGTCACGGGCCAAACTTTGGGTCGTGACAAAGTTGGTATCAGAGCGTAGGTTTTACCTTCGGAGTGTAGGATTGACCCTGGTATGATGGAGTAGGTAGCTGCAGCAGGGTGGCGTGGTGTGCGTATGTTCCGCGACATACTCACGACATGGTACCCCGCCTAAGTGACCTTAGGGCTTATTGATTGAAATTCCTTCATGACTATATACATTCTTGCGATTCGATTTCCGTATCCTTATCGAATCCTACCTTCCTTTTCAGCCACTATGCCGCCAAGGACTACGAGGGCACAGAGAGCGGCTGCGAGAGCCGAGGCTCGTGTTGACTCGTCCGAGATGAGGACTTATCCGGGCAGTGCACCTGTTGCACCCGAGCAGACTATCCCTCCCATGACAGATCAGATCGCCACACTAGGGGCTGGTATGCAGGAGTTGCGCCAGACGGTGGGATCCAGCATGCAGGAGATGCGTCAGAAGATAGGGTCGCTAGTAGAGACGCTTCGAGCGCAGCGAACAGAGGTAGCTCCACCAGTCACGGGGACCGCGATGGTATCTATTGCACCAGCAGTTGCCACTACAGCCACAGAGGTGATTTCAGTATCGTTAGCAAAGTTCATGAGGCTGAAGCCTCCGGTTTTCACAGGCACCGACGCAGCAGAGGACCCGCAGTCCTTTATTGATACGATGGCCCGGATATGCCGTTCCCTTAGATGCTTAGATACGAGCTGGGTCGAGTTTGCGAGCTTTCGCTTGGAAGGACTTGCACAGAAATAGTGCGAATCGGTCGAGAAGGGCAAGGCAGCAGGTCTTCCTCCTATGACCTGGACAGAGTTTGTGACGATCTTTATAGCCCTCTTCCTTCCTAGAGTGTCAGGGATGCCCGAGCACGCAGATTTGAGTCCTTACGCCAGACGCCAGAGATGACCGTGGTAGAGTACGACGTGCTATTCACTGAGCTATCAGTTTATGCTCCGTACCTAGTGGCTACTGAGGAAGTGCGAGTCAAGAGATTTGTCCGAGGCTTGCTTACAACACTGTTCCTTGCGATCAGCGCACAGCATTACGAGACGTATGCCGCAGCTGTAGACGCGGCCCTATTAGTCGAGGAGCGCCTTGCTGAGACTTCAGTAGTTCCAGGGACGAAGAGAGTTCGTACTGACACAGCAGCTCAGAGACATCCGTTCAGACGCCGTGATAGATGTCATCCCAGTGACAGAGACTCGGGGCGAGGTCAGATGTTTAGCTCTTACCCCCAGGAGGGTCAGCAGACGTCCCGTGGATGCTTTGGATGTAGTAGTCCTCATCACCGCGTCAGAGATTGTACCGAGGCACGCCAGAGGGAGCCAGCCGTACCGCATGTCACACTTCCACCTTCTCCACCCAGAGGGCGTTGCCTGTTGTACCCACAGTTGCTCCGCGTCAGACTCATGCACAGAGGGGCCATGGTCGCGGAGGGTTTGTTCCTAGAGGACGAGGCGACCGAGGCAAAGGACAGCCAGCTGCTAGCAGGGGACCGCCAGTTACAGGTGGAGGACAGGAACGGGTTTTCGCGTTGACGCATCAGGACGCGCATGCATCCAATGTGGTGGTCTCAGGTACCTTATCAGTATGTACTATTGATGCACACGTATTATTCGATCCCGGTTCCACGCACTCGTACGTTTCCACACATTTTGTGCCGAGGTTAGGTAGAGAGTCTGGGTTGCTTGATCAGCCACTTGTAGTGACCATTCTTCTGCGAGAGTCGTTTGTTTCTAGGCACGTGTTCCGATCCTGTGTTGTACGTATTGGCGAAAGAGATTTGCCTGTCGACTTGATCCTTCTGGAGATGTTGGACTTCGACTTTCTTTTGGGCATGGATTGGTTGGCCACGTGCTAAGCGTATGTGGACTACCGCGAGAAGACTGTTAGGTTTTGTTTTTCCAGCGAGTCGACTTTTGTTGTGAAGTGTGACCGTGGTGCCACCCCTCACCTTTTGATTTTTTCTCTTCATGCTGGACAGCTTCTGAGGAAGGGATGTCAGGGATTCCTAGCCTATGTTGCTGAAATTAGGGCTACGGATGTTCCACTGGACCAGGTTCCGAGTGTATGCGAGTTCCCTGACGTATTCCCAGACGAACTTCCTGGGCTACCGCCTGAGCGTGATGTTGTTTTCCGTATTGATTTGATTCCCGGCACGGGGCCTATTTCTATACCGCCTTATCGGATTGCCCCGGCGGAGCTTAGTGAGTTGAAGAGTCAGTTGCAAGATTTTCTAGACAAGGGACTCGTTCGACCCAGTGTTTCTCCTTGGGGTGCTCCGGTCCTATTTGTCAAGAAGAAGGACGGCAGTTTGCGTCTGTGTATCGACTACCGGCAGCTGAACCGGGTGACCGTGCGGAACAAATATCCATTGCCACGCATCGACGACTTGTTCGACCAGCTTCAGGGGGCAGGTTATTTTTCGAGGATCGATTTGCGATCAGGCTATCATCAGTTGAGAGTTCGACCGGAGGACATTCCGAAGATGGCTTTCCGTACGCGTTATGGCCATTATGAGTTTTTGGTGATGTCGTTCGGACTCACCAACGCGCCACAGCTTTCATGGACATGATGAACCGTATATTCAGGTCGTATCTTGACTTGTTCATCATCGTATTCATTGACGATATATTGGTGTATTCCCGGAGCAGAGAGGAGCATGAGCAGCACCTGCGGATTACACTGCAGACCTTGAAGGAGCACCGGCTCTATGCAAAATTTTCCAAGTGCGCATTAGGGCTGGACAGCGTAGACTTCTTGGGTCACGTGATTACACGGGATGGTATATGTGTAGACCCGAGGATGGTCGAGGCCGTGCGGAGTTGTCCCAGACCTACATCCGTTACTGAGATACGCATCTTTCTTGGACTGGCCGGCTACTACAGGCGATTTGTGCAGGATTTCTCCCGTATTGCTGCACCTTTGACCGGTTTGACCCGGAAGGGGGTTCCTTTCGTTTGGACGGAGGAGTGCGAGCACAGTTTCCAGCAGCTACGGACTTGTTTGACTACGGCGCCAGTGCTATCCTTGCCTTCAGGATCAGACGGATTTGTAATATATTGTGACGCTTCACGAGTGGGGCTGGGATGCGTAATGATGCAGTACGGCAAGGTGATCGCATATGCTTCCCGCCAATTGAAGAAACATGAACATAACTATCCCACTCACGATTTGGAGATGGTCGCAATGGTCTTTGCACTTAAGATCTGGCGACATTACCTCTATGGCGAGTCGTGCCAGATATTCACTGATCACAAAAGCCTAAAGTATATATTTCAGCAGCGAGACCTGAATCTCCGACAGCGCCGTTGGATGGAACTGGTGAAAGACTACGACGGCGAGATCTTGTATCACCCCGGCAAGGCTAATGTAGTTACGGATGCTTTGAGCTGGAGGCCCGGGGGTAGTCTTTCGTGCTTGAGTACAGTGCAGAGGCAGTCGTCAGCAGATTGGCAGATACTATGCGACGGCCGAGTACAGTTCAAGTTCACACAGATCGGGGGACAACTTGCGCACGTTCGTGCACGCCCACAGTTGCTTGACCGTATATATGAGGCACAGCGCATGGATGACCGTTGCTTAGAGATCGAGGCACAGGTTGGACAGGGCAGATTCTCCGAGTTCGTGATCGATGATCATGGGTATTACGATTTGGGTCTAGACTGTACGTACCAGATGCTGAGGGATTGCGGCGTGATATTCTCGAGGAGGCACATCAATCAGTGTACAGTGTCCATCCCGGTTCCACCAAGATGTACCATGATATGAGAGAAGTCAACTGGTGGGACGGAATGAAGAAGGACATTGCTGATTTCGTATCGAGATGCCTGACTTGTCAACAAGTCAAGGCCGGGCACCAGAAGCCCGCAGGAGTGCTACAACCGTTACCCATTCCGGAGTGGAAATGGGAACAGATTTCGATGGATTTCGTTGTGGGTCTACCCAGGACTAGGCGGGGGTATGACTCCATTTGGGTGATCGTGGATCGTCTGACGAAAGTGGCTCACTTCGTACCAGTGAAGACGACTTTTGGATTTGCTCAGTACGCCCAGATTTATATCAACGAGATTGTGCGACTACATGGGGTTCCTACATGTATTGTGTCCGACCGAGGCACCCAATTCACCAGCAGATTATGGCAGAGGCTTCAGGAGTCTTTGGGCACTCGTTTGAGTTTCAGCACGGCATTTCATCCGCAGACCGACGGACAGTCAGAGCGGACCATTCAGACTCTCGAGGACATGCTCCGAGCTTGCGTGTTAGACTTTGGTGGTAGCTGGGATCATCATTTACCCTTGATAGAGTTCTCCTACAACAATAGCTTCCAGGACACTATACAGATGGCACCTTTTGAGGCTTTCTATGGGAGGAGATGTAGATCGCCCGTCTGTTGGACAGAGCTCAGCGAGAGCAGTATTTTGGGGCCACAGATCGTGCAGAGGACGATCGAGAAGATACAGCTGATTCGAGACATGATGAGGACAGCTCAAAGCAGGCAGAAATCGTATGCTGACAAACGCCGCCGCAGATTAGAGTTCGCAGCTGGCGATCACGTTTTTCTGAGGGTCTCTCCGATGAAGGGAGTGATGAGGTTTGGATGGAAGGGGAAGCTTAGCCCCAGATTCATAGGTCCCTTCGAGATCCTCGAGAGTGTCGGCGCAGTAGCGTATCGATTGGCTCTTCCACCCAGTCTTTCAGATGTTCACCCCGTCTTTCACGTATCGATGCTACGCAGATATCTTCATGACCCTTCCCACACGATCCAGCATCCGACAGTACAGCTTGAGCCCGACCTTTCATTCACCGTGCAGCCAGTGGAGATATTGGATCGACAGGTGAAGAAACTTCGATCTAGGATCCTGTCGTCGGTGAAGGTTCTTTGGCGCAGCCCGAACGGTGAGGAGTTCACTTGGGATGCCGAGGGGGAGATGCGGAAGAAATTCCTTCATCTCTTTGAAGGTACGCGTAATCTTATGTTTTAAATTCGGGGACAAATTTTCTTAAGGGGGGAAGACTGTAACAACTAGGACTATATTAGTAACTAATTATATTTTAATTAGTGAATTCTTTTACAAAAGTTGACCAAGTTGACTTTCAAATATTTTATCAAAATTAATAAGCTTTTTTCTAGAATTTTCCTAAACTTGCACAAACATGTGCATGTAACCTAGGGTTAAACCATGTTTAGGCAACCATGGTGGCCTAACCCCTCTTGTTAGGCTAATTAGTTTTAAATTAAGAATTTGATTTTCTAAAAATATAAAGGGATTAATATTCTTTTGGGGTTGACTTGGGTTGAGGAGAGAGAGAGCATGATAGGTGTCATGTTAGCTTTTGATAGAGAGAGAAAATGGTGGCTTAAGGAAGGGTCACACCCACTTCACTTCAAAACTTTTTCATAGCCTCCACACTCTCCCTCTCACTCACATCCCTCACATCTTTCACTCACACATACTCTCAAACTCAACCTCTCACTTAACCTACATCAGCAGTAGCTGCTACCTCAGCCCAAGCACATCAACAGAACCATTTTATCAACAGCATCAGCTGCATCAGCAGCAGCAACACTCTCTTTTCAAACAGCCCTAACCTCATTTCTACACCCAACAGCTGCACAAGCAACAACAGAAGTTGCAGCAGCAGCAACACCGCACAACACACCCTCCTTAACAGCAACAAACACAACAACAACAAGAGAGGTAGCAAGCAACAGCTTCAGCCTTAAACAGCTTCAGCCTTAAACAACATCAGCCTTTAAACAGCAACAGCAATTCCAGGCAGCAACAGCAGCACCCCATCAAGCTCCACCCCTCTTCTTCTTCTCCTTCTCTTTGTTTGTGAGGTTCCTTGTGGGGTACAACTTCTAAACTCCTTCCTTGTTTCTTAGTTGTGTAGAAGTAGCTTCGATTAGCAATATTTATGCGTTTTGTGCTTGTTTAGGTGTTTTATGTGGAAATGTGTTTATGTGAGGTTGGTGTTGGGTAGACTAGCCTAAGTAAGTGTTGTTGAAGCCAGGTTAACCTAGGATAACCCCAGATTACACTAAAATACCTTCAGTTTTCAGATTGTACCAAACTTGACGTTTTAAGCAAAAACATGGCTTTTTGAGATCTGCTGTTACCCATGTAGGTTCAGAATAAAATTGATTGGACCATAGCCTACTGGTGACATCCTGACCCCACCACCAGAGCCCGACCCCAACACTTGAACCCGAGGCCGCCGACATATTCGTTCTGGCCACAATTTGCGACCATACTAGGGGGTTAGGGGCTAGGATTTTTGGTACAAGTGTCTGCTACATTTTGTGGGTCCAGGGTATATATAGTTTTGTAATATCCTAACCTGGGTAAAATATGGGACTGTATGTCTTCTTCTGGTATTTCATTTTGCGCGATACGCGTGCTACGCGAGTGGATTTTGTGATTCAGCATATCACGGCGTATCGGATCGAGTTCTGGACACACACACACACGTTCCAGCGTATCGCACGCACGCGCGTTAATTCGCAACGCGAGTTTCTTGTTTCGTTCCGATATTGCGTTTTACGAGATTGTGATATATTGGAATTCTTGTGTTAATTCCAGGTTCGCAGGCGGGTACATCAGACGCCGCCAGGAAAGGGAAGCTGGTGGTCGGCTATACTTAGCACGCGATCTGGTGAGTAGATTTAACATCTACGGGGAAATCGCCCGTATGGCGTTAAGCGTCAGGGCGTAATAGGATGTTAGTTTTATGTGATCATGTAGGCATACTAGAGTAGCATACCTCCTTATGTATATAGAACTGGTAGTATAGAACAGTGCACTGTCACTAACGGTCCAAGTTGCACGAGCACGATTTATATGCTACACTCACACTGTTAGTGATTGTCATGACACTCACATTGTAGGATTGCTATAAACCGCATATTTGATTCTGCTTTATTGACGTTGTCATGATTACCGCATACTATCATATGGACTTTCATACCATGCACACTGTATATGCACTTTCGTGAGTACCTTCATTGATATAACCCTACTTGGGCATATATGCATCATATGTCTATAGTTGTGCACATGTACATTGCTATATTCACTTTGCATACTTATCCATGCACACATCCATACCGATACACAAATTCATATGCTACATACATGGAT
This sequence comes from Agapanthus africanus, assembly GCA_030015575.1. Taxonomy (NCBI): domain Eukaryota; kingdom Viridiplantae; phylum Streptophyta; class Magnoliopsida; order Asparagales; family Amaryllidaceae; genus Agapanthus; species Agapanthus africanus. Next base: position 258,003,265 of record JASDDO010000010.1, on the reverse strand, counting down.
GATATAGACTTGTTTTAAAAACTAAGGGACCGCAGGCGTTATTCTCAAAACTAGATCTTTCAAGAGAGCGGTTTTCCTTTTCTTTTACTCTTAGCGACATACGACATGTTGCAAGGATTACGCATTGTATTTGATTATGTGTTTTCTGGATTTGGGAACCGGAGTACTAGTTTAAGAAAATACACACTGTTTAAAAACCCGGTTTCCCTTGAAATGATATTTTAGTGCGTCCACCATGAGTTTTCTCGGTTCCAGAGTGCTTGTGTGAGTATACTCGATTCGAGGAGAGGTAGGCACCGACTGCGGGTACATGGTGGACCCGGTACGGTACCCCGGGGCGAGAAGACTCGTATTGTTAGACGGTGAGCCCGGCGGAGGGACTACTACCTACCGGTGATTGGTTAGACCTGGCGATTATCCGAAGGATACCGACCAGAATCGATAGATGGATACGGGACGACGCGTACTGCCGGGGGCCGAGGGCCGATTCCGCAGTCGGAGCCCGTGGGCAGATACGATGGACGGACGCCCCATACTGGAGTATTTGCGTGTCGATGCTGGACACGGTTGTTTTTATGAGATTTGGGTGTCGATGTTGGGCACTCACGATTTTATGAGATTCACAGGATTTGAGGGCCGATGTGGATGAGGGCGCCTAAGTTTTACTGGGAATTGGGTGTATTGATGGACACCGGTCATTTTTCCACGTTGATATTCCGTATAGACACTATTTATTCCCATACACAGCATTTAGTATTGACATCTCATCCTGTACCTATTGTACCAGTTATAGAACACATGCTATACATGATTATCGCATACCCTGCTCATGCTATATCGGGTTGTTAGATTCCATATCAGACATGATTATTGCATACCTTGCACCACATATGCGGAGACTTTTAGATTACATTTACTGCCTGATATGAGTAATCAGTTCATCATATAGATGTTACCTGTTGGTATAGGTTAGAGTATCGCAGTACGTGCATACTCGCGATTACCTTTATATGTTATCTATTGTTCACGAGTTGGCAACTCACCCCCGTTGTGCCACAGTGCTTGCAGGTTATCCTTGGGAGTAGTCGCGGCTGGCTGTTTACCACCCCTTTTGACACAGATACCATTGCTGAGGCGTGTTAGCCCTTTTGCTATTAGGTGGATTTTGCAAGGTATCTGTTTACTTTTCAGTTGCATCTTGTTGTATCTAGTACTCTCCATCTACTTTCATGAATTGACTTAGAGACAGTTGTGAGGGCGATGTATGTTATTTGTACTCTGATGTCGAGCTCGTTGTGAGCCGACTTTATTCATGCAGTTTTACCTCTTATGATATTGTTTTCACTTTACTGCTCATTCTTCGTTTCGGCGTCGTATATTATATTGAGGTGATTTCTCCACCGTTGGGCATGATTCTCCTATTGTGTACTCTATTTATTTCACATGTTACTTTTAATTATACCTCGCCTTTTACCCGATTTCGGGACAAACTTTTGAAAAGGAAATGTTGTTAAAATGATTTGAATAATAACTTGAACCAAAAAGGATTGCTACTAAGTAACTTAAAGTTTTCTAAATGTTTTAACACTCCAAATTTTAATGGTTTTGTTTTCTGGGTTCGGCTTACTTAGTCATGTTACGCCTGTAGGTGCTGCGTGATTAAGTGCCGGTCACGGGCCGAACTTTGGGTCGTGACAAAGTTGATATCAGAGTGTAGGTTTTACCTTCGGAGTGTAGGATTGACCCTGGTATGATGGAGTAGGTAGCTGCAGCAGGGTGGCGTGGCATGCGTATGTTCCGCGGCATACTCACGACACGGTACCCCGCCTAAGCGACCTTAGGGCTTATTGATTGAAATTCCTTCATGACTATATACATTCTTGCGATTCGATTTCCGTATCCTTATCGAATCCTACCTTCCTTTTCAGCCACTATTCCGCCATGGACTACGAGGGCAAAGAGAGCGGCTGCGAGAGCCGAGGCTCGTGTTGACCCGTCCGAGATGAGGACTGATCTGGGCAGTGCACCAGTTGCACCCGAGCAGACTATCCCTCCCATGACAGATCAGATCGCCACACTATGGGCTGGTATGCAGGAGATGCGCCAGACGGTAGGATCCAGCATGCAGGAGATGCGTCAGAAGATAGGGTCGCTAGTAGAGACGCTTCGAGCGCATCGAACAGAGGTAGCTCCACCAGTCACGGGGACCGCGATGGTATCTATAGCACCAGCAGTTGCCACTACAGCCGCGGAGGTGATTTCAGTATCGTTAGCAGAGTTCATGAGGCTGAAGCCTCCGGTTTTCACAGGCACCGACGCAGCAGAGGACCCACAGTCCTTTATTGATAGGATGGCCCGGATATGTCGTTCCCTTAGATGCTCAGATACGAGCTGGGTCGAGTTCGCGAGCTTTCGCTTGGAAGGACTTGCACAGAAATGGTCCGAATCGGTCGAGAAGGCAAAGGCAGCAGGTCTTCCTCCTTTGACCTGGACAGAGTTTGTGACGATCTTTATAGCCCTCTTCCTTCCCAGTATGTCAAGGATGCCCGAGCATGCAGATTTGAGTCCTTACGCCAGACGCCAGAGATGACCGTGGCAGAGTACGACGTGCTATTCACTGAGCTATCAGTTTATGCTCCGTACCTAGTGGCTACTGAGGAAGTGCGAGTCAAGAGATTTGTCCGAGGCTTGCTTACACCACTGTTCCTTGCGATTAGCGCACAGCATTACGAGACGTATGCCGCAGCTATAGACGCAGCCCTATTAGTCGAGGAGCGCCTTGCTGAGACTTCAGTAGTTACAGGGACGAAGAGGGTTTGTACTGACACAGCAGCTCAGAGACATCCGTTCAGACGCCGTGATAGATGTCATACCAGTGACAGAGACTCGGGGCGAGGTCAGACGTTTAGCTTTTACGCCCAGGAGGGTCAGCAGACGTCCCGTGGATGCTTTGGATGTGGTAGTCCTCATCACCGCGTCAGAGATTGTACCGAGGCACACCAGAGGGAGCCAGCCGTACCGCATGTCACACTTCCACCTTCTCCACCCCAGAGGGCATTGCCTGTTGTACCCACAGTTGCTCCGCGTCAGACTCATGCACAGAGGGTCCATGGTCGCGGAGGGTTTGTTCCTAGAGTACGAGGCGGCCGAGGCAGAGGACAACCAGCTGCTAGCAGGGGACCGCCAGTTACTGGTGGAGGACAGGCACGGGTTTTCGCGTTGACGCATCAGGTCGCGCAGGCATCCAATGCGGTGGTCTCAGGTACCTTAGCAGTATGTACTATTGATGCACACGTATTATTCGATCCCGGATCCACGCACTCGTACGTTTCCACACATTTTGTGCCGAGTTTGGGTAGAGAGTCTGGGTTGCTTGATCAGCCACTTGTAGTGACCATTCCTGTGGGAGAGTCATTTGTTTCTAGGCACGTGTTCCGATCCTGTGTTGTACGTATTGGCGAAAGAGATTTGCCTGTCGACTTGATCCTCCTGGAGATGTTGGACTTCGACGTTCTTTTGGGCATGGATTGGTTGGCCACGTGCTATGCGTCTGTGGACTACCGCGAGAAGACTGTTAGGTTTTGTTTTCCCAGCGAGTCGACTTTTGTTGTGAAGTGTGACCATGGTGCCACCCCTCACCTTTTGATTTTTCCTCTTCACGCTGGACAGCTTCTGAGGAAGGGATGTCAGGGATTCCTAGCCTATGTTGCTGAGATTAGGGCTACGGATCTTCCACTGAACCAGGTTCCGAGTGTATGCGAGTTCCCTGACGTATTCCCTACGAACTTCCTGGGCTACCGCCTGAGCGTGATGTTGTTTTCCGTATTGATTTGATTCCCGGCACAGGGCCTATTTCTATACCGCCATATCGGATTGCCCCGACGGAGCTTAGTGAGTTGAAGAGTCAGTTGCAAGATTTGCTAAACAAGGGACTTGTTCGACGCAGTGTTTCTCCTTGGGGTGCTCCGGTCCTATTTGTCAAGAAGAAGGACGGCAGTTTGCGTCTGTGTATCGACTACCGGCAGCTGAACCGGGTGACCGTGCGGAACAGATATCCATTGCCACGCATCGACGACTTGTTCGACCAGCTTCAGGTGGCAGGTTATTTTTCGAGGATCGATTTGCGATCAGGCTATCATCAGCCGAGAGTTCGACCGGAGGACATTCCGAAGACGGCTTTCCGTACGCGTTATGGCCATTATGAGTTTTTGGTGATGTCGTTCGGACTCACCAACGCGCCAGCAGCCTTCATGGACATGATGAACCGTATATTCAGGTCGTATCTTGACTTGTTCATCATCGTATTCATTGACGATATATTGGTGTATTCCCGGAGAAGAGAGGAGCATGAGCAGCACCTGCGGATTACACTGCAGACCTTGAGGGAGCACCGGCTCTATGCAAAATTTTCCAAGTGCGCGTTCTGGCCGGACAGCGTAGACTTCTTGGGTCATGTGATTACATGGGATGGTATATGTGTAGACCTGAGGAAGGTCGAGGCCGTGCGGAGTTGGCCCAGACCTACATCCGTTACTGAGATACGCAGCTTTCTAGTACCGGCTGGCTACTACAGGCGATTTGTGCAGGATTTCTCCCGTATTGCTGCACTTTTGAGCGGTTTGACCCGGAAGGTGGTTCCTTTCGTTTGGACGGAGGAGTGCGTGCACAGTTTCCAGCAGCTACGGACTTGTATGACTACGGCGGTGCTATCCTTACCTTCAGGATCAGGAGGATTTGTAATATATTGTGACGCTTCACGAGTGGGGCTGGGATGCGTATTAATGCAGCACGGCAAGGTGATCGCATATGCTTCCCGTCAATTGAAGAAACATGAACATAACTACCCCACTCACGATTTGGAGATGGTCGCAGTGGTCTTTGCACTTAAGATCTGGCGACATTACCTCTATGGCGAGTCGTGCTAGATATTCACTGATCACAAAAGCCTAAAGTATATATTTCAGCAGCGAGACCTGAATCTCCGACAGCGTCGTTGGATGGAACTGGTGAAAGACTACGACTGCGAGATCTTGTATCACCCGGGAAAGGCTAATGTAGTTATGGATGCTTTGAGCAGGAGGCCTGGGGGTGGTCTTTCATGCTTGAGTGCAGTGCAGAGGCAGTCGTTAGCGGATTGGCAGATACTATGCGACGGCCGAGTACAGTTCAAGTTCATACAGATCGGGGGACAGCTTGCGCACGTTCGTGCACGCCCACAGTTGCTTGACCGTATATATGAGGCACATCGCAGGGATGACCGTTACTTAGAGATCGTGGCACAGGTTGGACAGGGCAGATTCTCCGAGTTCGTCATCGATGATCAGGGGTATTACGATTTGGGTCTAGACTGTGCGTACCAGATGCTGTGGGATTGCGGCGTGATATTCTCGAGGAGGCACATAGATCAGTGTACAGTGTCCATCCCGGTTCCACCAAGATGTACCATGATATGAGAGAAGTCTACAGTGGGGACGGAATGAAGAAGGACATTGCTGATTTCGTATCGAGATGCCTGACTTGTTAGCAAGTCAAGGCCGAGCACCAGAAGCCCACAGGAGAGCTACAGCCGTTACCCATTCCGGAGTGGAAATGGGAACAGATTTCGATGGATTTCGTTGTGGGTCTACCCAGGACTAGGTGGGGGTATGACTCCATTTGGGTGATCGTGGATCGTCTGACGAAAGCGGCTCACTTCGTACCAGTGAAGACGACTTTCGGATTTGCTCAGTACGCCCAGATTTATATCGACGAGATTGTGCGACTACATGGGGTTCCGATGTGTATTGTGTCCGACCGAGGCACCCAGTTCACCAGCAGATTATGGCAGAGGCTTCAGGAGTCTTTGGGCACTCGTTTGAGTTTCAGCACGGCATTTCATCCACAAACCGACGGACAGTCAGAGCGGACCATTCAGACTCTCGAGGACATGCTCCGAGCTTGCGTGTTAGACTTTGGTGGTAGCTGGGATCATCATTTACCCTTGATTGAGTTCTCCTACAACAATAGGTTCCAGGACACTATACAGATGGCACCTTTTGAGGCTTTGTATGGGAGGAGATGTAGATCGCCCGTCTGTTGGACAGAGCTCAGCTAGAGCAGTATTTTTGGGCCACAGATCGTGCAGGAGACGATCGAGAAGATACAGCTGATTCGAGGCATGATGAGGACAGCTCAGAGCAGGCAGAAATCGTATGCTGACAAACGCCGCCGCAGTTTAGAGTTCGCAGCTGGCGATCACGTTTTTCTGAGGGTCTCTCCGATGAAGGGAGTGATGAGGTTTGGACGGAAGGGGAAGCTTAGCCCCAGATTCATATGTTCCTTCGAGATCCTCGAGCGTGTCGGCGCAGTAGCGTATCGATTGGCTCTTCCACCCAGTCTTTCAGATGTTCACCCAGTCTTTCACGTATCGATGCTACGCAGATATCTTCATGACCCTTCCCACACGATCTAGCATCCGACAGTACAGCTTGAGCCCGACCTTTCATTCACCGTGCAGCCAGTGGAGATATTGGATCGACAGGTGAAGAAACTTCGATCTAGGATCCTGCCGTCGGTGAAGGTTCTTTGGCGCAGCCCGAACGGTGAGGAGTTCACTTGGGAGGCCGGAGGGGAGATGCGGAAGAAATTCCCTTATCTCTTTGAAGGTACGCGTAGTCTTATGTTTTAAATTCGGGGACAAATTTTCTTAAGCGTGGAAGACTGTAACAACTAGGACTATATTAGTAACTAATTATATTTTAATTAGTGAATTCTTTTATAAAAGTTAACCAAGTTGACTTTCAAATATTTTATCAAAATTAATAAGCTTTTTTCTAGAATTTTCCTAAGCTTGCACAAACATGTGCATGTAACCTAGGGTTAAAAATTGGGTTAAACCATGTTTAGGCAACCATGGTGGCCTAACCCCTTAGGCTAATTAGTTTTAAATTAAGAATTTGATTTTCTAAAAATATAAAGGGATTAATATTCTTTTGGGGTTGACTTGGGTTGAGGAGAGAGAGAGCATGATAGGTGTCATGTTAGCTTTTGATAGAGAGAGAAAATGGTGGCTTAAGGAAGGGTCACACCCACTTCACTTCAAAACTTTTTTATAGCCTCCAAACTCTCCCTCTCACTCACATCCCTCACATCTCTCACTCATACATACTCTCAAACTCACCCTCTCACTTAACCTACATCAGCAGTAGCTGCTACCTCAGCCCAAGCACATCAACAGAACCATTTTATCAACAGCATCAGCTGCATCAGCAGCAGCAACACTCTTTTTTCAAACAACCCTAACCTCATTTCTACACCCAACAGCTGCACAAGCAACAACAGAAGTTGCAGCAGCAGCAACACCGCACAACACACCCTCCTTAACAGCAACAAACACAATAACAACAAGAGAGGTAGCAAGCAACAGCTTCAGCCTTAAACAGCTTCAGCCTTAAACACCATCAGCCTTTAAACAGCAACAGCAATTCCAGGCAGCAACAGCAGCACCCCATCAAGCTCCACCCCTCTTCTTCTTCTCCTTCTCCTTTTTTGTGAGGTTCTTTGTAGGGTACAACTTCTAAACTCCTTCCTTATTTCTTAGTTGTGTAGAAGTAGCTTTGATTAGCAATATTTATGCGTTCTGTGCTTGTTTAGGTGTTTTATGTGGAAATGTGTTTATGTGAGGTTGGTGTTGGGTAGAATAGCCTAAGTAAGTGTTGTTGAGGCCAGGTTAACCTAGGATAACCCCAGATTATACTAAAATACCTTCAGTTTTCAGATTGTACCAAACTTGACGTTTTAAGCAAAAACATGGCTTTTTGAGATCTACTGTTACCCATGTAGGTTCAGAATAAAATTGATTGGACCATAGCCTACTGGTGACACCCTGACCCCACCACCAGAGCCCGACCCCAACACTTGAACCCGAGGCCGCCGAAATATTCGTTCTGGCCGCAATTTGCGACCATACTAGGGGGTTAGGGGCTAGGATTTTTTGTAGAAGTGTCTGCTACATTTTGTGGGTCCAGGGTATATATAGTTTTGTAATATCCTAACCTGGGTAAAATCTGGAACTGTTTGTCTTTTTCTGGTGTTTCATTTTGCGCGATACGCGTGATACGCGAGTGGATTCTGTGATTCAGCATATCGTGGCATATCGGATCGAGTTCTGGACACACACACACACGTTCCAGCGTATCGCATGCACGCGCGTTAATTCGCAACGCGAGTTTCTTGTTTCGTTCCGATATTGCGTTTTACGAGATTGTGATATATTGGAATTCTTGTGTTAATTCCAGGTTCGCAGGCAGGTACGTCAGACGCCGCCAGGAAAGGGAAGCAGGTGGTCGGCTATACTTAGCACGCAATCAGGTGAGTAGATTTAACATCTACGGGGAAATCGCCCGTATGGCGTTAAGCGTCAGGGCGTAATAGGATGTTAGTTTTATGTGATCATGTAGGCATACTAGAGTAGCATACCTCCTTATGTATATAGAACTGGTAGTATAGAACACTGCACTGTCACTAACGGTCCAAGTTGCACGAGCACGATTTATATGCTACTCTCACACCGTTAGTGATTGCCATGACACCCACATTGTAGGATTGCTATAACCCGCATATTTGATTCTGCTTTATTGACGTTGTCATGATTACCGCATACTATCATATGGACATTCATACTATGCACACTGTATATGCACTTTCGTGAGTACCTTCATTGATATAACCCTACTTGGGCACATATGCATCATATGTCTACAGTTGTGCACATGTACATTACTATATTCACTTTGCATACTTATCCATGCACACATCCATACCGATACACATATTCATATGCTACATACATGGATGATATAGACTTGTTTTAAAAACTAAGGGACCGCAGGCGTTATTCTCAAAACTAGATCTTTCAAAAGAGCGGTTTTACTTTTCTTTTACTCTTAGCGTCATACGACATGTTGCATTGATTACGCATTGTATTTGATTATGTGATTTCTGGATTTGGGAACCGGAGTACTAGTTTAAGAAAATACACACTGTTTAAAAACCCGGTTTCCCTTGAAATGATATTTTAGTCCGTCCACCATGAGTTTTCTTGGTTGCAGAGAGCTTGTGTGAGTATATCAGATTCGAGGAGAGGTAGGCACCGATTGCGGGTACATGGTGGACCCGGTACGGTACCCCGGAGCGAGAAGACTCGTATTGTTAGACGGTGAGCCCGGCGGAGGGACTACTACCTACCGGTGATTGGTTAGACCTGGCGATTATCCGGAGGATACCGACCAGAGTCGATAGATGGATACGGGACGACGCGTACTGCCGGGAGCCGAGGGCCGATTCCGTAGACGGAGCCCGTGGGCAGATCCGATGGACGGATGCCCCATACTGGAGTATTTGCGTGTCGATGCTGGACACGGTTGTTTTTATGAGATTTGGGTGCCGATGTTGGGCACTCACGATTTTATGAGATTCACAGGATTTGAGGGCCGATGTGGATGACGGCGCCTGAGTTTTACTGGGAATTGGGTGTATTGATGGACACCGGTCATTTTTCCACGTTGATATTCCGTGTAGACACTATTTATTCGCATACTCAGCATTTAGTATTGACATCTCATCCTGTACCTATTGTACCTATTATAGTACACATGCTATACATGATTATCGCATACCCTGCTCATGCTATATCGGGTTGTTAGATTCCATATCAGACATGATTATTGCATACCTTGCACCTCATATGGGGAGACTTTTAGATTACATTTGCTGCCTGATATGAGTAATCAGTTCATCATATAGATGTTACCTGTTGGTATAGGTTAGAGTATCGTAGTACGTGCATACTCACGATTACCTTTATCTGTTATATACTATTCACGAGTTGGCAACTCACCCCCGTTGTGCCACAGTGCTTACAGGTTACCCTTAGGAGTAGTCGCGGCTAGCTGTTTACCGCACCTTTTGACACAGATACCATTGCTGAGGCTTGTTAGCCCTTTTGCTATTAGGTCGGTTTTGCACGGTATCTGTTTACTTTTCAGTTGCATCTTGATGTATCTAGTACTCTCCATCTACTTTCATGTATTGACTTAGAGACAGTTGTGAGGACGATGTATGTTATTTGTACTCTGGTGTCGAGCTCGTTGTGAGCCGACTTTATTCATGCAGTTTTACCACTTATGATATTGTTTTCACTTTACTGCTTATTCTTGGCTTCGGCGTCGTATATTATATTGAGGTGATTTCTCCGCCGTTGGGCGCGATTCTCCTATTGTGATACTCTATTTATTTCACATGTTACTTTTAATTATACCTCGCCTTTTACCCGATTTCGGGACAAACTTTTGAAAATGAAATGTTGTTAAAATGATTTGAATAATAACTTGAACCAAAAAGGATTGCTACTAAGTAACTTAAAGTTTTCTAAATGTTTTAACACTCCAAATTTTAATGGTTTTGTTTTCTGGGTTCGGCTTACTTAGTCATGTTACGCCTGTAGGTGTTGCGTGGTTAAGTGCTGGTCACGGGCCGAACTTTGGGTCGTGACAATCATATCAAGAGAAACCGGGTTTTTAAATAATTACTTTTTCTCTTTTGAACTATCCACGGTTCCCAAATCCAGAAATAACATAGAAACAACATATCTCAATGCGTAATCTATGCAGGTATGAGGATATCAATATATACATGGCACATGTATGAATATGTGATGTAGATGTGTCCAGGTATGAATATAACATCTGCTGATATGCGGCAAATCATGGCAAACATCAAATAATGCGGAAACAATCGGACATATGATTTATAGCAATCTAATAATGTGAGTGTCATGGCAATCACTAACGGTGTGAGTGTAGCATATAAATTATGCTCGTGCAACTTGAACCGTTAGTAATAGTGCGGTGTTCTATCAATTCTAGTTTATGTACGCATAGCAAGGAATGCGGTATGCAATAAACAGTAGTCATGTAGGTGAATGCAAAACATATCGCTATAAGGACCTATCAGCCCTGACGCATAACGCCATGCGGGCGATATCCCCGTAGATGTTAAATCTACCCACCGTAGTCTCTCGCTAGGTATAGTCGATGACTTGTTTCCCCTTCTTCGCGGCACTCGCCTGCGAACCTAGAATTTCACAATATATCACACATAAGCTCAAAACCATACAAACACGACATTTACAGTCAACTAGAAACCCGTGTCGCAAACCAAGCGCTCGTGTGCGCGATACGCTAAAACGTGTGATTACGCGCCTGAAGTCACTCCGACGCGTCGCGATACGCAGAAACCCCAAACCCACACACACGTATCACGCGTGTCGTGAAAGATTTAAAAATACGGGAAATAGGGTAATCAACTCCCGATTTTGATATAGAACAGATATTATAAAAATAGATATACCAAAATACTCCACATAGCAGCAGACTCTAGTGGCCCAACCCCTAACTCACCCATCTGGCCGCAAATTGCGGCCAGAATGAATATTCCGGCAGCCTTCCTTGGGAATTGGGCTCCCAGGTTTTGTGTGTGCACTCTATACCCCCCATACATGCTACAGTAAATCCAATTTTATTCCGAAACACCCCGGGTAGAAGCAGATTCCACAGAACCCTAATTCTAGTTAAAAAAAATCACACTTTCACACTAAAAAGAAACTTTATGGTATTTTCCTGAAATTTGAAGCAAACCCAAGTCTAAAACCACACTAATAACCCATTACCAAGCTAACCAAGCCATAAAAATGTTACTTTTAACTAATCATCACTAAATCCTTTCAATAGCATAAAACAATGCACAAAAAGTGATATTTTGCTAGAATTACTACAAGTTATGAAAAGGAGTGTTAAATATGAGCTATATACCTTCAAAAGACTTTAGAAAAACTCAAAAGTTCCAGCTATAGCCTCAGGTGCATTGATTTGCTCCAAACACCTCAAAAGAGCCACTAATTCAAGGTTTGTGTGAAGGAATTATGAGGTTTTTGTGTAGGGTTTGAATGAGGGTCTAAAGAGAAATGAAAAGAGAAGAGAAAATGGAGAAAGATGGGGGGTTTCTGCAGCTCCTCTGTAGGAAATCTGAACGGGGAAGGAGAGAGAAAAGAGAGGGGATAATGGTAAAACAAAAGTCCAATTTCTCTACCTAACCACCATACCTTCATTTTCTATTCAAAATTTGAATTATTAAAAAGGGTTACCTAGTTAAAATGGATGGGGGATAATTACAACCATGCAAGGAATGAAAAGGGTTGACATAATAACAATAAGAACCTAGGCCACCAAAATTGGCTAAGTGTGCATGTGTACACTCAACACAAAAATTCACACTTAGGGTAAACCCGACTAAAAATAATTAATAACCCTATAAATATATATAAAACACGCACACTTGCTAATTAATGCGAAAATATTCTAAACGAAATTTCAAAGTGTTACAATCTACCCCCCTTAAAGAAATTCGGTCCACGAATTTCAAAATCTAACTACACGTACATTCAAAAAGGTGGGGATACCTCTTCCTCATCTCGCTCTCAGTCTCCCAAGTGACCTCCTCGCTGCTCTGGCCACGCCAAAGTACCTTGACTGACGGTATGTCCTTCGATCTCAATTTCTTCACTTGTCGATCCAAAATGATCACCGGCTGCTCTACATAGGAAAGGTCACACTCAAGCTGGATAGTCGGGTGCTGAATCGCATGCGAAGGATCATGAAGATATCTGAGGAGCATCGAAACATGAAATACGGGGTGCACGTCTAGAAAACTGGACGGAAGGGCTAACCGATACGCAACTGCCCCAACACGCTCGAGGATCTCGAAGGGGCCCACAAATCTGGGACTTAGCTTCCCCTTCTTCCCAAATCTCATCACACCTTTCATTGGGGAGACCCTCAAGAAAATATGGTCACCAACAGAAAACTCAAGTCTGCGCCGTCGACGGTCCGCATAAGATCTCTGCCTACTCTGGGCTGCTCTCATCCTGTCGCGAATCAACTGGATCTTCGCGTTCGTCTCCTCTACAATCTGTGGCCCTAGGATACTGCTCTCACTGAGCTCTGTCCAATAGGTGGGAGATCTGCATCTTCTCCCATAAAGAGCCTCAAACGGTGCCATCTGAATGGTCTCCTGGTAGCTCTTGTTCTAGGAGAACACTACTAAGGGTAAATGATGATCCCAGCTACCTCCAAAATCTAAGACGTACGCTCTGAGCATGTTCTCGAGAGTCTGAATAGTCCGCTCTGACTGTCCGTCGGTCTGCGGATGAAATGCTATGCTGAAACTCAAGCGAGTGCCCAAAGCCTCCTGAAGTCTCTGCCATAGCCGGCTGGTAAACTGGGTGCCTCTGTCGGACATGATACATGTCGAAACTCCGTGCAGTCGTACAATATCATCGATGTAAATCTGGGCAAACTGAGCAAATCCGAAAGTCGTTTTCACCAGTAGGAAGTGAGCCACTTTCGTCAAACGATCCACGATCACCCAGATGGAGTCATACCCTCGACTAGTCCTGAGTAGACCCACAATGAAGTCCATAGAAATCTGCTCCCATTTCCACTCCGGAATGGGTAACGACTGTAGCTCTCCCGCGGGCCACTAGTGCTCAGCCTTGACTTGCTGACAAGTCAGGCATCTCGACACAAAATCTGCGATGTCTCTCTTCAATCCGTCCCACAAGTAAACACCTCTCATGTCATGGTACATCTTGGTGGAATCAGGATGAACACTGTATATCGATCGATGTGCCTCCTCAAGAATCTCGCGTCGCAATCCCTCAGCATCTGGTACGCACAGTCTAGCCCCAAATCGTAGTATCCCCTGATCATCGATCACGAACTCGAAAAATCTGCCCTGTCCCATCTGTGTCCTGATCTCAGAACATCGGTCATCACTGTGCTGTGCCTCATGTATACGGTCGAGTAACTGTGGGCGTGCATGAACATGCGCAATCTGTCCTCCGATTGGCGTAAACTCGAACTGTACCCGGCTGTCGCATAAGATCTTCCAATCTGCCGACGACTGCCTCTGTACTGCGCTCAAACAAGATAGACTACCCCCGAACCTCCTGCTCAAAGCATCCGCCACTACATTAGCCCTGCCCGGGTGATACAAGATCTCACAATCGTAGTCCTTCACTAACTCCATCCATCGGCACTGTCTAAGGTTCAAGTCTCGCTGTTGGAATATATACTTTAAGCTCTTGTGATCAGTGAATATCTGGCACGACTCTCCATATAGGTAATGTCGCCAGATCTTAAGTGCAAAGACCACTGCAACCATCTCGAAATCATGAGTGGGGTATTTCTGTTCATGTTTCTTTAATTGCCGCGAAGCATACGCGATCACCCTATCATGCTGCATCAATACGCACCCTAGCCCCACTCGTGAAGCATCACAATAGACCACAAATCCGCCTGATCCTGAAGGCAAAGATATCACTGGTGTCGTAGTCAGTAGAGCCCGTAGCTGCTGAAAACTATGCTCACACTCCTCCCTCTAATCAAAACGAACTCCCTTCCGGGTCAACCCGGTCAAAGGTGTAGCAATGCGAGAGAAGTCCTGCACGAATCGCCTGTAGTAGCCTGCCAGCCCTAGAAAGCTGCGAACCTCAGTAACTGACGTGGGTCTAGGCCAACTCCGAACGACCTCAATCTTCCTCATGTCTATACATATACCATCTCATGTAATCACGTGCCCCAAGAAGTCTACGCTGTCTGGCCAGAAAGCACACTTAGAGAATTTGGCGAAAAGCTGATGCTCCCTCAAGGTCTGCAGTGTAATCCGCAGGTGCTGCTCGTGCTCCTCTCTACTCTGAGAATACACTAGAATATCGTCAATGAACACTATGATAAACATATCAAGATACGGCCGGAAAATACGGTTCATCAAGTCCATGAATGCTGCTGGCGCGTTGGTGAGTCCGAACGACATCACCAAAAACTCATAATGGCTGTAGCGCGTGCGGAAAGCTGTCCTAGGAATGTCCTCCTGTCGAACCCGCAGCTGATGGTAGACTGATCGCAAATCGATCCTCGAAAAGTATCATTCCCCATGAAGCTGGTCACACAAATCGTCGATGCGTGGCAAAGGATACCTGTTCCGTACTGTCACCCTGTTCAGCTGACGGTAGTCGATACACAAACGCATACTGCCGTCCTTCTTCTTGACAAACAGGACTGAAGCACCCCAAGGAGAAACACTGGGTCGAATAAGTCCCTTATCCAGTAAATCTTGCAACTGACCCTTCAATTCTCTAAGTTCCGCCGGGGCCATCCGATATGGCGGTACAGAAATAGGCCCCGTGCCAGGAACCAAATCAATACAGAAAGAAATATCACGCTCGGGCGGTAGCCCAGGAAGCTCGTCAGGGAACACATCAGGGAACTCGCTAACAACCGGAACCTGATCCAACGGAATCTCTGTAGCATTAGTATCGCAAACATAGGCAAGAAATCCGTGACATCCTTTCCTCAAAAGCTGTCCAGTGCGAAAAGAAGAAATCACATTGTGAGGGGTGGCACCACGGTCCCCCAACACAACAAAAACCGACTCGCCGGGAAAACAAAATCTAACTGTCTTCTCGCGGCAGTCAACAGAAGCATAGCACGTGGCTAACCAATCCATGCCCAAAAGAACGTCGAAGCCCAACATCTCAAGAAGGATCAAATCGACCGGCAACTCTCTCTCGCCAAAACGGACGATACAGGATCGGAACACGTGCCTAGCAACAAACGACTCTCCCACAGGAGTAGTCATAACAAGTGGCTGATCAAGCAAACCGGACTCTCTACCCAAACTCGGCACAAAGTGTGTGGATACGTACGAGTGCGTAGATCCGGGATCGAATAACGCGTGTGCATCAACAGAACATACTGGAAGGATACCTGAGACCACCGCATTGGACACCTGCGCGTCCTGATGCGTCAAGGCAAAAACTCGTGCCTGTCCTCCACCTGCTACTGACTGTCCCCTGCCGGCCGCTGGCTGTCCTCTGCCTTGATCACCTCGTCCTCTATGAACAAATCCTCCGCGACCATGACCACTCTATGCATGATTCTGGCATGGAGTAATAGTAGGTACAATAGGCAATGCCGTCTGGGGTGGTGAAGGTGGTAGTGTGACGTGCGGTGCTGCTGCCTCCTTCAGGGGTATCTCAGGACAATCTCGTACACGATGATAAGAACTCCCGCAACGGAAACATCCCGATGATGGTCGCTGACCCTCCTGGGGATAGGATCTAAACAACCTGCCTCGCCCCGAATCTCTGCTACCTGCAAGACGTCTATCACGGCGCCGAAAAGGCTGTCTCTGCGCTGATGTATCAGCACGAACTCTCTTCGGCTCTGGAACTACCGAAGTCTCAGCAAGGCGCTCCTCGACTAATAGGGCTGCGTCTACAGCTGCTGCATATGTCTCGTAATGCTGTGCGCTGATCGCTAGAAATAGTGGGGGTAAGCAAGCCTCGAACAAATCTCTTGACTCGCAACTACTCAGTAGCCACTAGGTACGGAGCATACACTGGTAGCTCGGTGAACAGGACATCATACTCTGCCACTGACATCTCCGGAGTCTGACGTAAGGACTCGAACCTGCGTGCTCTAACATCTCTGATGCTCAGTGGAAGAAAACGGACAAGGAATAGCGCCACGAACTCTGTCCAGGTTATAGGAGGAAGACCTGCTGCTCTACCCTTCTCGACTGATTCACACCATTTCTGCGCGAGACCTTCCAGGCGAAAGCTCGCGAACTCAACCCATCTCGCATCTGCGCATCTAAGTGAACGACATATCCGCGCCATCCTATCAATGAAAGACTGTGGGTCCCCGGCCGCATCGGTGCCTATGAAGACCGGAGGCTTCAGCCTCATAAAGTCTAACAGCGATATTGAGATGACCTCTGTAGCGGTAGGGACAACTTCCTGTACTGTGGGTACCACCGCGGTCTCTGCAACGGGTGGAACTAACTCTGGTCGTTGCGCTCGAAGTGTCTCAACTAGAGATCCCATCATCTGTCGCATCTCCTGCATACTGGATCCTACCGTCTGGCGCATCTCCTGCACACCAGCCCCTAACATGGCAATCTGATCTGTCACGGTAGAAACAGCCTACTCGGGCACAACAGGTGTACTATCCGGATCAGTCCACGTCTCGGATGAGTCAACTCGAATCTCGGCCTTCGCGGCCGCTCTCTGCGCCCTCGTAATCTTTGGCGGCATAACGGCTGAAAGGAAAAGTAGGATTCGATAAGGATACGGAAATCGAATCGCAAGAATGTATGTACTCAAGAAGGAATTTAAATCAACAAGTCCTAAGATCGCCTTGGCGGAGTAACATGCGTGAGTATGCCGTAGAACATACGCACGCTACGCCACTCTGCTTCAGCTACCTACTCCATCATACCAGGGTCATCCTAGGAACACTCCGAAAGGTAAAACCTACGCTCTGATACCAACTTTGTCACGGCCCAAAGTTTGGCCCTTGACAGGCACTTAACCGCGTAACGTCTAGAGGCGTAACGCGACTAAGTGAACCGAAACCCAGAAATCAAACCAGTAAAAGTATAGAGTGTTTTAAGTTTTAAATGGAAGCATTTATTAAATGTTAAGAGATCCAAGTAAACAATCACCAAGATAGCAATATACGACGCCGTAGCGAAGATCAAGAGCAACAAGTGGGAACATCACAGATAGAATAAACTGCATAAGTACAGTCGGCTCACAACGAGCTCGACACCAGAATACAAATAATATATATCATCATCCTCACACTGTCTCTAAGTCAAATACATATATGGTAGATGGAGAATACTAGATACAACAATGTACATAACTGAAAGATAAACAGATACCGCACAAAACCCACCTATCAGCAAAAGAGCTAGTACACCAACTGTGGGGGTATCTTTGTCAAAAGATGCAAGAACGCAGCCTGCCGCGACTACTCCGAGGGGCAACCTGCAAATACTGTGGCACAACGGGGGTGAGTTGCCAACTCGTGAATAGAAATAACATAAAAAGGTAATCGCGAGCATGCACATACTGCGCTACTCTAATCATATGCCAGCAGGTGATATCAATGCGTGATAAGCAGTAGGCGCAATAATCATGCAAGTGCTCTATCAGGTAATATAACTACAGGATGAGATACAATAATGAATGCTGAGCATGGGAACATAACATCTACACGGAATGTCAATGTGGAATATATAATCGGTGTCCATCAATGCACCCAGATCCCCCAAATAGCTCGGGCGCCGGCACACTCATCGGCCCTCCAATCCTGTAAATCTCTGAGAATCACGAGTGCCCAACATCGGCACCCAAATATCATAAATACTTGTGTCCAGCATCGACACGCAAATCTTCCTATATCGGGCATCCGTCAGTCCGGGTCATCCCCCCCTCTCTCATATATCGGGCATCCGTCAGTCCGGGTTAGCCCTCTCTCTCTCATATATTGGGCATCCGTCAGTCCGGGTCAGCCCTCTCTCTCTCATATATCGGGCTCTAGTACCGAGAAAACATATGGTGGACGCACTGGAATATCATATCAAGGAAAACTGGGTTTTTAAATAATTACTTATTCTCTTTTGAAATATCCACGGTTCCCAAATCCAGAAATAACATGGAAACAACATATCTCAATGAGTAATCTATGCAGGTATGAGGATATCAATATATACATGGCACATGTATGAATATGTAATGTAGATGTGTCCAGGTATGAATATAACATCTGCTGATATGTGGCAAATCATGGCAAACATCAAATAATGCGGAAACAATCTGACATATGATTTATAGCAATCCTATAATGTGAGTATCATGGCAATCACTAAGGGTGTGCGTATAGAATATAAATTGTGCTCTTGCAACTTGAACCGTTAGTAATAGTACGGTGTTCTATCAATTCTAGTTTATGTACGCATAGCAGGGAATGCGGTATGCAATAAACAATAGTCATGTAGGTGAATGCAAAACATGTCGCTATGAGGTCCTATCAGCCCTGACGCATAACGCCAAGCGGGCGATATCCCCGTAGATGTTAAATCTACTCATCGTAGTCTCTCGCTAGGTATAGCCGATGACTTGTTTCCCCTTCTTCGCGGCGTTCGTCGCACTCGCCTGCGAACCTAGAATTTCAAAATATATCACACATAAGCTCAAAACCATACAAACACAACATTTAAAGTCAACTAGAAACCCGTGTCGCAAACCAAGCGCGTGTGTGCGCGATACACTAAAACGTGTGATTACGCGCCTGAAGTCACTCCGACGCGTCGCGATACGCAGAAACCCCAAATCCACACACACGTATCACGCATGTCGCGAAAGATTTAAAAATATGGGAAATAGGGTATTCAACTCAAGATTTTGATACAGAACAGATATTATAAAAATAGATATACCAAAATACTCCACATAGCAGCAAACTCCAGTGGCCCAAACCCCAACCCCCAACTCACCCATCTTGCCGCAAATTGCGGCCAGAATGAATATTCCGGCGGCCTTCCTTGGGAATTGAGCTCCCAGGTTTTGTGTGTGCACTCTATACCCCCCATACATGCTACAGTAAATCCAATTTTATTCTAAAACACCCCGGGTAGAAGCAGATTCCACAGAACCCTAATTCTAGTTAAAAAATCACACTTTCACACTAAAATGAAAGTTTATGGTATTTTCCTGAAATCTGAAGCAAACCCAAGTCTAAAACCACACTAATAACCCATTACCAAGCTAACCAAGCCATAAAATTGTTACTTTTAACATATCATCACTAAATCCCTTCAATAGCACAAAACAATGCATAAAAAGTGCTATTTTGCTAGAATTACTACAAGTTATGAAAAGGAGTGTTAAATATGAGCTATATACCTTCAAAAGACTTTAGAAAAACTCAAAAGTTCCAGCTCTAGCCTCAGGTGCACTGATTTGCTCCAAACACCTCAAAAGAGCCACTAATTCAAGGTTTGTGTGAAGGAATTATGAGGTTTTTGTGTAGGGTTTGAATGAGGGTCTAAAGAAAAATGAAAAAAAGAAGAGAAAATGGAGAAAGATGGGTGTTTTTCTGCAGCTCCTCTGCAGGAAATCTGAAAGGGGAAGGAGAGAGAAAAGAGAGGGGTTAATGGTCGAACAAAAGTCCAATTTCTCTACCTAACCACCATTCCTTCATTTTCTATTCAAAATTTGAATTATTAAAAAGGGTTACCTAGTTAAAATGGATGGGGGATAATTACAACCATGCAAGGAATGAAAAGGGTTAACATAATAACAATAAGAACCTAGGCCACCAAAATTGGCTAAGCGTGCATGTGTACACTCAACAAAAAAATTCACATTTAGGGTAAACCCGACTAAAAATAATTAATAACCCGATAAATATATATAAAACACGCACACTTGCTATTTAACGCGAAAATATTTTAAACGAAATTTCAAAGTGTTACAATGAGAGAGAAGAAGACGGAACAAATGAGATAGAGAAAAGAAAGAGAGAAAATGATGAAGAGAGATGGAGGTGAGTGTAGGGTGAGGAATGAGGGTGAGTGTAACCACATCATTAATGCATCATTAATGTTTTCACACACACCTCACCACTCCAAAATAAATATATCTCTCTCTCTCTCACTCAAAAGAACTAAGGTTTAGGTTAAGGATGAATTTGAACAAGGATTAAAGCAAAGGGATTAATTAGGTTAAGTGTCATGGTTGCTAAGATCAAAATTAGCACAAACAATTCCACACATTTACGTGCACACGTGCGTTCATGTTTATACCAAATAATAATAAATTATTAATTAAATGTTATAAAATGTGAGGAACCCGAATTGGTAAACTTTTTACAGTAAACCCGCATTAACGTCTAAACGAATACTAACCGAAATCTAAGGCGTTACAGGTAGAAAATGGGGAGACTTTGGAGGGATGGGCATAGCATGGATTATTCTATTTTTATATTCATTTGCATGCACTATTGAAGCATGGCTATAATTTTTACGGGTTAAAAATTGTATGCTTCAATAATTCTTGATCTAAGATGAGCCATTTTACACTTCATTCAACACTTGTTTTTTTCTTGAGTTGAGCTCATATGTTCTCTAGCTCTCTCCTCATTCTTCACCTCCACCTCCAAGCTCAAACCCTCACATGAGTTGTGAATCCTTGAGATTGTGAGAACCCTAGCGAGCAAATAAAACCCCTACTTCACCATCCTACACTTGATTAGCAATCAAGTGTAGCGTGTTTCCTTCACTAAAGTATTTAGTGAAGAGGTAGCTTGGGCGGACTTCGGGTGGATCATCTTCGGCACAATGATCACGGAGGAGGCTCGTTCAAACTTGAAGTGGAGTCTAGTGGAGTCACGCGGACTACAACCCGGAGCTTTAGAAGAGAAGGACACAGTCTACAAAGGTTGTAGCTTCCTTCCCTTCTTGTAGTTTTATCATATCATCATAGTAAAACCTTATTTATTCTAGTTAAGATCTTGGTTAGTATTCGTTAGCACCCGAAATTTTTAAAATTGCATGTGTGATGCCCGTTTGAACCCCGTCGCGGTACTAGCAAACACTTTTACAGTATCAGAGCTACTAGGCATTAAATGTCGACCTATGGGGGTTCTCACTGTGTGACAGTGTGGCGAAGCATAGGCTCATACGCCCACGGTGTCCCGAGACCGGAACGTGTTCCGGCGGGTTTTAGTCCTCGTGAGGGGGCTTGCATAAAAAGTAGCTTCTGAGGGACCTGTATGTGCCACGGCGACCACATTGGATGGGGTAGCTGCCTGACTTTTTTGGTATTAAAGCCAAGCTAGAACATTAGGGTAGGTCTTTACGACGTTAAAGTGTTTGATCGGTTTTCGAAACAGCAAATTTTACTACTTTATGTAGAATTTTCAAAAGTTGGAATTTTGCTGATTAAAAATATGTAGAAAATCGCGCAGGGTTTGTAATGGATCCACAAGAAATTTAAGGACCCAACTCCATCAAACGGCCGTGGAACCGCTGCCAAACCCAATGTTTGGCCATAGTTCCTCCGCATTTTAGTGTAGTTGTGGTGTCATTTTTCTTCTGCTGCTCCATCTTGTCATTTTGCACTCTCTGGGTATTTTTGATAAGACTCAAGTTGTTGAGGTGTCTGGATTTTGTGGGTGTTTGAATATCGATCGAAATGTTTAGCGTCGTATAGAACTTAATGATATGTGATACAATTTTTGGAATCCACAATAATTAGTTTTGTGAAAACTAGTTAGTATATTGTAAATCTAGTTGTTTAGTCTCATTTGATCGATTGCCACGGAGTTTTGATTCGGATCAAAACTCCGTCGCAATTGCGTATAGTACGCGATCACTTAATCGGGAATCTTGTTAAGTTATCTGACAGCTTATTGAAAAGTATTTTCAATTTGAGACTAAAATGTAAGGGTTATAAGTTAGGTATGAAATTCGGAATATGAGATATTCTGGGTTTATGATGTCTAAGGATATGCGGATTCTAATTATTGTAGTTTTTCATTTATTTTCTGCGACCGTAAGTGTAATATGTGGGGTATCCCGATCTCGTCGCTATATGTCAACGACATTCAGGATACGCGTATTTACTTACGTTGATGATATGTGATATTATGTGTTGCTGTGATATGTTTTATTGGATCGTCGTGATTGAGTAGCCGGGTTTTTTTATGTGAGATGAGAGTTTTTCATTTTCATTCATGTAAAATCTGTATGTAATATTCTTTTATTGGGACACTTCCGGGTTGAGGATGATGTCACCATTCATGTATATTATTTACTTTTCCGCATTAGGATAGACCCAAGGCGGGGAGCACAAGTAACCGGGTTCTGGAGTCCAGTGGGAGACCATCTCGAGGAGTCGAGACCGGGTCTCCTAACTCTAGAATTGGCAGGGTTTCTTGCCGCTCTCGTAGGGTTTTAGGGATGTGGGTTTGGTTATTCATCACGACCTTGGAATCCATGTTTCTCATTATTGGCTTAATTTAAAACACGAACCTCTTAGTATATCCAATATTTCATATGTTGACTTCTGCTGCTTGGTTCTTTGATGTGATCATATAACTGGGTGAGGCGAATGCTATATATATATGATATATAAAATAAATGTTGCTTATGTTTTTAACCCACGCAAGTCCAGCCCCCGCTCTGCCGTTAGTTAAGTAACCTAACGGTTCGAATGCGGATGGAATAAGTGTACGTTCTATTTTCGTTTCATTTTTCTTTGATGTTTAGGAAATATTAAATGATGGGACTTCATTAATGAGATTAATGAAAAGAAAAGAAACCTAAAAATATTTTAGAATCAAATTTTTTTTAAAAAGATAGATCTAGTTCTTGCTTTGCATTGTGGTATTCCTTGATGAATATCCAGCACTTCATTCGATGAGGAAAGAGCCGAGATCCCTTCACCGGGAGTGACCTCTTTAGCAAAACTAGCAAATGCTACAACTCACTCGGTTTTGTTTTTATGGATTCTCTAGTTCTTGTTTTGCATAGTGGTATTCCTTGTTGAAAAACCAGCACCTAATTCAATAAGGAAAGAGCCGAGATCCCTTCACCGGGAGTGACCTCTTTAGCGAAACTAGCAAAAGCTACAAAAACATTGCTTTCAAATCACTAGATTCTACAACGATATCAAGTTCATTACGTTAAAGGTTTTCTTAAAACAACCAGCCATAGCCCTCCGTCATTTCAGATAAGTACTATTTAATCTTCGTGCTGCATTTGTTGGCCTGCGTCAAGGCGTAGTGTGCGGTAGCTGATTAGTGCTTATCTTCAGCATGTGATGCAATTGGATTATGGTAGTCGTATGGCGTTGTTTGGCCTGCGTCAAAGGTCGTACGGGTGGATTTAATTCAATCAAGAAATGAACGGGTTGAACTTGACTAGCGGCCTATGGTTTGTTGGCCTGCGTCAAGGTAATAGGACGCTAGGGGTAAAAACAGTTATTGGGAATTTCAAGTGTTGAAATTTGCAATGAGATTGCATACCTTCTATATGATAGTTAGATCCCGATACCCACTGCGAGTAAGAGTTACTCCTGGGAGAGTTTTGCACTTTACAATTAGCCGATCAATTAGGTGTCTAAGAAAGGTGTTAACGGGTGATTCCCCTGCGGAAACGAGGTTATTTAATTAGTTCCATGCGAAAGCATGAGGAGACTCCCTCGAGTACCAATACCTGCCTGGTCGAACGATTGGCGAACTTGTAGGGTGTAATCAATCCTGGCTAATCTTATTTTTTAGTGTTTGAAGGAAGATTTGATAAAAACAGTTAGAGCCATCCTGATTAGATAAAATAATAACCAATCTAATCATGCAAAGAGCACATGCAAAGAGATTATCCTTCTCTCTCTCTCTCTTGGTAGCGACCGATGACACGCCTTAATAAGGAAAATAATATGGATGTATTGACCGAACCTACTTATTATACTGTGCAAAGTTTCCCTTATTCTTATGATTGTCATAAGTCTGAGCAAGGAATAGGAGAATATCAGGATTCCCACGCCAAACAAAGAATAAGCTTGTTGATGCATCGTCTTCGGATGTGATCGTAACCATGAACTGTTTCTCAGTTTGCTCTACGTCCTGAGTATTTGATACCGGATCAAGATGCCACGTATGTAATTTGTTACATGGGCTATAGAGAGGTAGAGAACTTTAAAAGGGTGATATGTCTCTAGTAGTAGGGAATGGTGCAATTGTTGCAGCCTAAGCAGCTGGCAAATATCACCTTGTATTACCAAGTGGAAACACAATGATTCTGAGCGACTGTTATTTCGTACCAAAAATATTTTGAATATTTTCCTAAATCAAGTGTTGATTTGGTATGGTACGTTGTATAATAGTATATACGTTTTAAATCACAAAACATTTCTAAGTATACAGAACACACACAAGAGGAACAATTTAGAAATGAACAAAGACTTCTTGTGGCATTATAGACTTGGTCATATCAATGCAACAAGACAGGCTGAGTTGCATAAGAATGCATATTTGAATCCGTTCGAATTTACATCTTATGAAACTTGCCAGTCATGTCTTAAAGGCTAGATGACCAAATCTCCGTTTACTGGACACGGAGAAAGAGCTACTGAACTCTTGGGAAAGATAGATAGTGATGTATGTGGTCTTATGTCTACACATTCCAGGAATGGTTCCTCGTACTTTATTACATTCACCGATGATATGTCAAGATACGGACATGTGTTCCTGTTGAAACAAAAATTTGAATCTTCTGAGAGATTCTAAGGATATAAGTACGATGTTGAGAACCAGACGGGTAAAAGTATTAAAATCCTTCAATATGATCGGGGAGGAGAATACTTGAGCACGAAATTCAGAGACTACTTAAAAGAGAATGGGATTCTTTCTCAGCTTACTCCTCTGTATACACCACAACACAAAGGAGTATCGGAGCGGAGGAATCGCACCCTATTAGATATGGTGCGTTCTATGATGAGTACTGCTGAGTTTCCTATTTCCTTTTGGGAAATGCACATGAGAGAGCTGCATACCTATTGAATAGAGTTCCGACCAAATCCGTTGCCTACCACTCCATTTTAGATATGGAATGGGAAGTGACCATCTCTTAAACGAGTTAAGATATAGGGTAGTCCGGCCTATGTTAAAAAGCAAAATCCGGACAAGCTCGAGGCAAGGTCAGTTCTGTGCAAGTTTGTAGGATATCCTAAACATTTGCAATGGTATATCTTCTACCACACCGAGGAACAAACGGTGTTTGTTTCTCGACATGCCACATTTTTGAAAAGGAATTTTTTGTGAAAGAAATCAGTGGTAATGAGGTAGAACCGAAAGAAGTTCCTGCTACACAAACCATAACAGACGATTTGGTGGAACCAGAGGATTCAATAGTCCCCAACGAACCCCAGCCGCTCGGCTGATCTAGTAGGGTTCCTTATCCACCTGAGAGATACTACGGTTTTCTCAGAGACGGTGGAAGTGAGGATTGCATCATAGAAGATGATGACCCAACTAGCATCGAGCAGGCCATCACAAGTGGAGACTCTATGAAATGGATGGATGCTATACGATCTGAGATGGAATCCATATACACTAATAAAGAAATGTTCTTGGTGTAGATGGAAAAGTTGAGACTTTCAATGCTAGACTTGTAGCAAAAGGTTTTCGTCAACGATCGGGTGTCTACTTTGATGAAACCTTTTCTCCAGTGGCTATGCATAAGTCCATCAGGATCGTACTTGCCGTTGCTACATACCATGACTACGAATTTGGAAATTGCACGTCATGACCGCTTTTCTAAATGGTGATTTAGAAGAGAGCGTGTACAAGACACAGCCAGAGGGCTTCGTAGACTGTGGGAACAGCGGAAGCGTGTGCAAGCTGCTTAAATCAATCTACGGATTAAATAAGGCATCGCGGAGCTGGAATATATTTTTTGATGAAGCTGTCAAAGAGTTTGACTTCATCAAAGATGTAGATGAATCATGTATATATATAAGAAGGTAGTAGAGAGTATGGTTGTCGTCCTCGTATTGTACGTGGACGAAATACTCTTGATAGGAATGGAGTTGTGGGTTTGGCCTCGGAGCATCCAATACCTGTGTATTATGATAACAATGGAGTTGTGGGTTTGGCCTAGGAACCCCGGTCCCATAAATGATCCAAACATATTAAGCGGTATCACCTGATCAGGGAGATAGTAGATCTCCGGGAGATCGAGGTCAGGAGAGTTGACATTGAGGATAACACAGCGGATCCACTCACCAAGGCCCTCCCCCAAATACTAATCGAGAGACTTTCTAGGATGTTGGGTATGAGATACTGCAACAACTGGCCTTAGTGCAAGTGGGAGATTGTTAGTGATATGTATGCCCTAGAGGCTATTATTGTACGATATAGTGGATGCTTGGACATACATATGGAGGACTTTCTTACTCGACATGATAGTTTGCTATCTGGTTTCCTTTATCTTAACATGTTGGCTGGTATTATTATACCGTCTCTCATATACATGTTGATAAAGCCCTTAGAATGCAGGCTTGACTATCAGGACTATGATGCGGATCATACTACTGGGACCTGGGTAGTCCACAAGCACATCCTTCAATTGATCCTAGTCGAGGGAATATCGAGACAGGGCATCGATAATCCATAGTAGACTAGTGTGTACGTTTCTTGAACCTGTATGGGGCGATGGTTGATCCCATATCCCTTGGTGTTTGACATCAAATATTGTACACAAGTTCTCATTAGAGAATGGGTACACCGAACAGGACTCGCCGAGAACTCCTAGATGGTATTATACCTATCGTCAGATAGCAGTTCTCTGGTGACACTAGTACAGGTTAGTCTGTAAACCCGAGATCGTTATAGAGTCTTGTGCGGTTCCCGCTGTGCTTTGATTTCCTCCCTACCACGGCTCAAAGGAGTCGTGCAAACAGGTGGATTTTGGGTACAGTCCCGAGTAACATGGAGGCAATGAATGATAGGAGGGGTTTCTTCTCTTCTGGTATAGGGAGTTGATGTTGCAGGGATAGCTAAGACGGCAGCAAGGTTTCGGAAGACATCGTCCATGCAAAATTCAAAAATTTGCCGTTTTAGCTAACCCTAACAAAGAATCGTTAACTAGAAATCGACGGAAATTGAAAATGCAAACACTTTGCAAGTCTAGTGAGCAAGGAATAGAACCTTTGTAGACCGGTCCTTCACTTCAATAGCTCCGAATAGTAGTCCCTTTCGCTGCGATTGTAAACTCTTGACTCTTGAGAGGCTCCCATGAAGAAACGAGCATGCTTGCTTCGAAGACATCGAGGCCGAAGATGATTTACGTCGAGGAGACACTAACAGAAGCTATCTTTTCACTAATCATGGAATTAGTGAAGAAAACACCCTATACTAAATGGAATGTAGTAGAGGATGATGAAGTAGGAAGTGGGCGTACTTTAGATTTGATTTTCCCACATTTTTCCTCATACCTCCATTGAAGCTTGAATGCTTTTTGAGGAAAAATAAGAAGATGAAGAAAAAATATCTCATATGATAATTATCTGAAGGAAAATTGGCAATCATGGTGAGTTAAGAATCTCATGCTTAACCTTTGTAGAGAGTTAATCATGGCTAGGTTTAATTGGTTGGGTTAACAAATATCTTAGCCAAAACAAAAGAGTGAACTTGGTCAAAAATCAATACAAGCTTCTACAAGTTTTCATCCATGAAAAAATGCCACCTTTTGTAATTAGCAAAATAAATAAAACCCTAGCAATTAAACCAAACATGGTGTAAGTCATACACACACCTTTGGTGCATGTATCATCAAGCATGATACATAACATGTACACACAAATATATCACATATATTCAATATGCACAAAATGAGAAAAAGAAATCATAAGTGAGCTTAATAGTAGTTAATGTAATATAATATATTAAATATATAATTATACATTAAATTATTAAATCAACTCTTGATTTAATAATCCGGCTATATCACATATAACCGACTAATATCATGTGTAACAACTTATCGAATCAACACTTGATCCGATAACCCGGCTATATCGCATATAACCCACCGATGTCATAATTCGCGAGAATATAATACGATATCACATATCGTATTAATCTCGGTCCCGCACATATCACATATGTGATCCTACTCCGTTTCGCTTGAGTCAGGAAACCCCTGTGTAGGACTCTAAAGACTCGTTAATACGCAGGCAGTAGGTGATGATCATATCAAACACCCACAAGCCGCAAGCGGTCTGCTAAACGTAGCGGCCACCCGGGTATTGAGAGATCAGAAGATCAACAAGCAAGCCTGCTCACTCTCCTGCGAATCCAATCAGTAACACTACCATACAGTCCGGACTTTTCGTCTGATATGTCGCATATCTCGTCTAGGTGTGGTAAACATCAGACCCCAGTAACTCGATAAGTCATGCCGATGTAAGGCTCATAACGGGTTAAGAAACTACTGATAACACTTACCAGTATATCTCTGAAGCAGCCTTGGCCAAGGACTTCCTGTTATAGCCAATCGAGCACAGCGCAACATCAACCCCTAATACCGGGAGAGACGAAACTCCTCCTATCGCTCATTTCCTCCATATGATTCGGGATTGTACCCAAAAGCCATCATTTTCCACATTCTCTTGAACGCGGTAAGGTGGAAATCAAAGCACAGTGGGAATCACACAAGACTCTATGACGATCTCGGATATACAGACTAACCTATATCAGTGTCACCAGAGAACTGCCATCTGACATTAGTTATAATACCATCTGGGAGTTCTCGGTGAGTCCGTCCAGTGTACCCAGTCTCCACTAAGCACCCATATACTATCTCTTATGTCAAACACTAATGGATATTAGATCATCCATCGCCCATCTTCATGGGTCGAGAAGCTATACGCTAGTCTACTCTGGTATATCGATGCCCTGTCTCGATACACCTACGACTAGGAACATTTGAAGGATGTACTTAGCGACTACTCTGTCACCACTAGTATGATCTGCATCATAGTCCTGGTAGTCAAGTACTCATCCTAACGGCTTTATCAACATGTAACATAGAGACAATCAATGTACATGTTAATATAAAGAGCAACCAGATAGCATACTATCATGTCGAGCAAGAAAGTCCTCCATATATATGTCTAAGCATCCACTACAATATACATCGTATGTACATTAATGGCCTCTACGGCATACATATCACTAAGAATCTCCCACTTGCACTAGGGCCATCTGTTGTAGTATCCAATACCCAACAATCAGCAGTGGTTGAAGTATCTCATACTCAACCATCCCATAAAAGACTCTCCTGGGAATAGCCCTTTGTGAGTGGATCCGCCATGTTCTCCTATGTGTCTTCTCTCTTGAACTCGATCTCCCTGTAGATCATCCATCACCATGATCAGGTGATACTTCCTTAGAATATGTCTGGATCTCTGATGGGACGGAGGTTCCTAGGCATAAGCCACTGTTAGTTATATGTATGCCCTAGAGGCCATTACTGTACATGAGATGTATATTGTAGTGGATGCTGGGACATATATAGGTAGGACTTTCTTGCTCGACATGATAGTACGCTATCTGGTTGTTCTTTATCTTAACATGTATACTTACTGTCTCTCTGTTACATGTTGATAAAGCCCTTAGGATGTGTACTCGACTTCCAAGACTATGATACAGATCATACTAGTGGGGCCTGGGTAGTCCATGAGTACATCCTTCAATGTTCCTAGTCGTGGGAATATCGAGACGGGGAATCGATATTCCAGAGTAGACTAGCGTATATCTTCTCGACCCATGTGACGGGCGATGGATGATCCCATATCCATTGGTGTTTGACATCAGAGATGGTATGCGGGTGCTCAGTGGTGACTGGGAACACTGAACGGACTCGCCGAGAACTTCCAGATGGTATTATACCTCACGTCAGATGGCAGTTCTCTGGTGACACTGGTACAGCTTAGTCTGTTGACCCGAGATTGTCATAGAGTCTTGTGTGTCTCCCACTATGCTTTGATTTCCACCCTACCACAGCTCTACTGAGTCGTGCAAACAGGTGGTTTTTGGGTACAGTCCCGATTCACATGGAGGTAATGAGCGATAGGAGGGGATTCGTCTCTCCCGGTATTTGCGGTTGATGTTGCGCTATGCTCGACTGGCCATAACTGGAAATCCCTGGCCAGGGTTGCCGTGATATACTGGTAAGTTTTATCAGTAGTTTCATGCTTGTTGTGGACCTTACATCGGCATGACTTATCAATCCACTGGGGTCTGACGTTTACCACCCCTAGGCGAGATATGCGACATATCAGACGGACAGACCGGACTGTGCGGTAAGCGTTACTGATTGGATTCGCAGGAGTGTGAGCAGGCTTGCTCGTTGATCTTCTGATAGCTCAATACCCGAGTGGCCGTTACGTTTAGCAGACCGCTTGCGGCTTGTAGGTGATTGATATGATCTCCACCTACTGCTGGCGTATTGACGAGTGTTTAGAGTCCTACACAGGGGTTTCCTGGCTCAAGCAAAATGGAGTAGGAGCACATATGTGATATGTGCGGGAACGAGATTAATATGATATGAGATACCGTATTCTATTCTTGCGATTCGTGACATTGATCGGTTGTATGCGATATAGCCGGGTTATCGGATCAAGTGTTGATTCGATAAGTTGTTACACATGATATTAGTCGGTTATAGCCGGGTTGTTAAATCAAGAGTTGATTTAATAATTTAATGTACAATTATATATTTGATATATTACATTACATTAACTAGTATTAGCTCACCTATGATTTATTTTCTCACAAGATTGTGCACATTGTTTATATGTGATATATGCAAGTGTACATGTTTGTATCAAGCTTGATGATACATACAAGATGGGTGTATGAGACTTATATCAAGTTTAGGTTAAATTAGGGTTTACTTATTTCCTTAAGAATAACAAAAGAGAGGAGACTTTAGTCAATGTTATCAAGCTTGTAGAAGCTTGTATGCAACATTGACAAAGTCAACTCTTTTGTCATTCCTTAGAATATTAGTTAACCCAACCCTTAACCTCATACTTTGGTTAATTCTCTACATGAGTTAAGCATGAGGGCTTAACTCAACCATGGTGCAATAATTCAAAGGATAAGAATTCAAATGATTATTATTCTTTCTTCTTCTTCTTCTTCATCAAGCTCCATGAAAAGCTTGCTAGCTCTAATGGTGCCATGAGAAAAGTGTGAGAAAATCAATTCTAAAGTGGGCCCACTTCCTACTTCTTCATCCTTTACTACTTGCCATGTAGTATAGGGTTTTCTCTTCACAAAGTTCATGACCAAGTGAAGGAATAGCTTGAGTTTGAGTCTCCCCGACGTAGATCATCTTCGGCCTCGAAGTCAACGACCTAACCCGCTCATTTCTCCGAAGAAACCATCGCTAGAGTCCGGGATCCCAATGATCGCAGCGAAGGGACGTCAACATGGAGCTTTAGAAATGAAGGACCGGATCTACAAAGGCTGTAATCCCTTTCACTTGTAGTTAAAATGTTTAATTTGCATAGTTTTCGCCTAATCTCTAGTCCACGATCTTGCTTAGGGTTGTTCGGCACTTCAAAAATTTGATTTTGGCATGGTTGATGCCTTATAGAACCTTGTTAGAGTGCCTAGGAACCCTACAGTGGTATCAGAGCCAAGCTAGAGCTTTATGCGAAGTCTAGGCGAATTTTAAAGTCCGATCGAACCCGTAAACCCCGACGAATACCCTTCTCTGGACAATTTTCAAAACTGTGATTTTTTATGAATTAAAAATGCTCAGAAAATTAAGCAGGAAAAACTAAGAATTTCTGTGAAGTATGACCCACTGATTCGTCTATATGACCGCGGAACCGCGGCCAAAACAAGGGTTTGGCGGCGGTTCCGCGGCCCAAATTATGACTTAGTCCCTCATACTTCATATATTTATTCTTAGGTCATTTCTTGTCAATTTTTTCTGGGAATTTTTTAATTCCACTCAAGTGTTGAGTTTTCTTAGGGTTGTATTGGGGACTCGTTGATTCGATTGGATAATTTAACTTTGTTTAGTTTGTTCGGGTAATTTTTAGATCGTGTTAAAAGTTCGAGCGGATATCAATAAGTCACTTTTTCCCCTGTCGGAAAATTTCCAAGTGTTGGATTTTTCCGTAGTTTAAGAACGTTCTAAATCATGCAAGTTACTTGATGGACCCTTTAGAAGACAACAAACATTAACTCGATTATGTGACTGTCTTGAACTGCCTTTTGAACCTAAGGGTTTAGGGCGGTACGGCGTGCCACATATGAGGCGTTGGCTTCACCCTTCTACGGCTGGACCGTTTGTACTGTGGCATGAAATGGATGTTTTTAAACTCCCCTCAAGTGTTGAGCTATTTGGAAAAACTTGGGTGTTTGATTATTCGATCGGAAAGTTTAACATTGTCTATTTATCTGGAATGTGATACAGTATTTGGAATCCACAAGTAGTTATGAGATAACTAATTTGAATGTTATAAATCTAGCACTTTAGTCTCATTTGATCGGTTGCCACGGGATTTTGATGTGATCAAAAGTCCGTCGCAATCATGTAGCGTACGCGGATACTCGCCGGGTAAACTTAATAGATAGCCACGCCTCATAGCCCAGACCAAGTGACTGTAGGAGAACCCCGTAGCCAAAAGCATCCGTTCGGGTGCTCGCGGCAGCGGTGTTCCAGCTTAGTGCACTTCGTCGACGGCATCCGGGGGTGCGGCCGTCTACTAAAGTTTGCGACGAGCATTCGATCAGGATGTCGGGAATCTTGTTGAATTGCCTGACTTGATATTGAAAAGTGTTTTCGATAATGAGACTAAAATGCAGGGTTTATAATTGTTAGGCATGCGATGTCTAAGGAATTCATTTGGTTAGGCATGCGATGTCTATAGAGGTTGCGGATTCCAACTATTGTAGTTTTACACTTTCTTTTCTGCGACCGTAAGTGTAATATGTGATATCGCCGGTTTCGTTACTATATGTTAACGACAATTGGGATGGGCATATTTACTTACGTTGATGACATGTGATGTTATGTGTTGCTGGATATGTTATATTGGATCGTCTTTTTTGAATAGCCGGGTTTTTTTATGTGAGATGAGTGTTTTTCATTTTCATTCATGTAAAAACTTGTATGTAATATTATTTTATTGGGGCACTTCCGGGCGGAGGATGATGTCACCATTCTATATATTTACTTTTCCGCATTAGGATAGACCCAAGAAGGGGAGCCCAAGTAACCGGGTTCTAGGGTCCAGAGGGAGACCATCTCGAACAGTCGAGTCTGGGTCTCCTAACTCTAGAATTGGTAGGGTTGCTTGCCTCTCTCGTAGGGGTCTAGGGGTGTGGGATTGGCTATTCATCACGACCGTGGAATCCTTGTTTTATATAGGCAAAAAATAAGACACGGACGTCCTAGTATATCCAATATTTTCATATGTTATTTTCTGCTGCCTTATCTGTGATGTGATCATGTGATATGTTCAGATAGATACAGTATATAGTATATATGATATATTATATAGACGTTGCTTATGTTTTACACCCACGCTAGCCCTGCCCCGTTCTGCCGTTAGTTACCTAACCTAACGGTGCAGACGGGACATCGAGGCGAATGCGGATGGCATAAGTGTACGTTGTATTTATCAGTGATGTTTAGGTGGACTGAAATGATGGGACATTCATTAATGAGATTAATGAAAGAAAATAAACCTAAAAGATGTTGTGAAATCGAATTTCAAAAATTAGGTAGCTCTAGTTGTTGCTGTAAGTGCACGGCGGCGCCCCGGCCTCTATCCCGAGGCCAAGTGCGGAAGCGGTGATTTACTTTGATTTTTCGAACTTAGAAACCGGCACCACCGCGCACTATAAAACTGGATCGTGCCATTAAACTAGTCCTAGCTATCTAGTGAGGGGGTAGAGAAGTATACCAAGCGATCCGTGTCCTTCGGTCTTCGTCTCCACTCCAATCTCCCGCGGAAACTCCGTTCATCTCCTCCTCGTCGGAAAGGGCACCACGTAGCCGGAATCTTTTAAGGGCTCCCACCTCTGGACCGAGGCAACTCGGGAGCGAAGTTGGCTAGCCGACGCGTCCAAGATTTGCTGTAGACTAGTGTAGAAAACATGTCTCTTTGGGGTAGTGAAGTTGCCATGGATGGAGGAAGTGAAGCATGAACTTTGGAGAGGGTTTTTGAGAATTTAGCAAGAATAGAATGAATTTGAGATGAATCAATTCCTCACATATCAAAATGAACTCTCTCATTCTCTCTCCAATCAAAAATGTGGCCGGCCCTCATTTTGTGAGAATGGTCAAGAGAAAAACAAGAAGGGAGGTGAGTGTAGGATATAAAAGAGGTGACCACATCCAAAGCAAACCTCACATCAACTCCTAATCCATTGAAAACACAATTAATGCAAAAGTTGATTCAAAAAGAATCTCATGATTATGAACCATCATGAAGTCTCACAAATGCAAGAAAACCCCTCCACAATGTTTTATTTGCAAAATTGCAAATAACACCCTCCATCACAAAAGTCCGGTCGTGAAGGAACAAAGGAAAACCGGCCGGAACGGAATGCAAACTGGCAACTTCAGAAAACTGATCCTGTAATAAATTACAGGAAAACCCCGATACTGTGTATACACACCCGCATCTGTATTCCGACCGAATACAAATGCAATGAGACAAAATCTATACTGTACAATACTAGGATCCGTCTTAAACCAAAGCCCGCTAATATTATCTGTCCGATCCTGATCCGTGTAATACCGCACGTATCTGATCGAACCCTGCCATATCTCCATACGCCCTCTACAGCGTTTCGCCCGAAACTTGAGTAACTGTAAGTGTGGTGGACTCTAAAGACTCGTCAATACTATGGCTGTGGATTTAACCACTAGCACGTCAGAGGTATAAGCCAATACGTGACGGGCCACCAGCTATTCACCAAAAGGGACGTCGACGAGCGAACTCATCCTGACACCCTACTGAGCCTGTCGGTGACAATATCCGTACAGTCCGGTCCGTTCGTCTATGAGTATCACATGGCGGGCCTAGGGGGTTGGTAAAAGTCAGACCCCCAAAAGCGGTACAAGTCGTGTCGGAGTGTAGCCCAGAACACCCTGAGATACTACTGGAATACCTACCAGTAAATCTCCTGCCTCGGCCGAGGGCTTTTTGTAATAGCTCTCCTAGACACAGCGCGACCCCACCCTCAATACCGGGAGAGACGAACCCCTGCAGATCCGCTCACTGCCTCCATGTGGCTCGGGACTGTACCCAACTAAAACCTGTTTGCACGACTCCTTTGAGCCATGGTAGGGTAGTAATCAAAGTACAGTGGGAACTCACACGAGACAAATGACGATCTCAGGTCGATGAACTAACCTGTACACATGTCACCAGGGAACTGCTATCTGCGTCAGGTATAAGACCAACTAGCATGTTCCCGGCGAGTCCTGTCCGGTGTACTCATAACCCAATGAGCACCTGTATACATCTTAGGTGAACCAACTGACACCAGTGGCTTGTGAGACCGGCCACCGCCCCTTGTCGGGGTCTCGACTGTATACACTAGTCCACTCTGGAGTATCGATGCCCTGTCTCGAAACACCCATGACTAGGGACCTTTTAAGGATGTGCTTATAGACTACCAGCTCTCACGTATATGATCGCCCTCATACTGCTGGTGGTTAAGCAAGAATCCTAGGGGTTCTATCAACGTGTAATAGCGACCTGTCAGGTCACCTAAAGCAGTACACGCTGATAAAGATAAACCAGATAGCATACTATCATCTCGAGTAAGACTGTCCTACTGGGACAAGTCCTCCCTCAATCATTGCAATCACGTGCCTGTGATCCAATAATTGACTCTGAGGGCACTATCTCCAACAATCTCCCACTTGCACTCAAGGCTAATTATTATGATGTCGCATACTCACAGCCCGTGTGATACCGAACACCCAACTCCTCTACTTGTCAGTCTCACAAAAACCTGTTTGCGAAACTCTTGCGTTCGAGGAATAGCCTCAGTGAGTGAATCCGCCTTGATGTTTCTTTCTATATCTCTCTATATCTCATTTTCACGGAGAAAGCCATCTCCCGAAATGAGCAATACCTGTCTTAGAATGTGTCTGGATGTCTGATGGGACCTAGCTCATAAATGAACTCCAAATCCAAACTTCTTAGACTGTATCGTCAACTGAACTTAATCAGTATCCTGCGCCATGCCTCCCTCAGTATTGCCTTGGACCATCTGTCCAAAATACTGCCCCTCGTCAGAAGGAAAAACTATAACTCTGACAACCTCCTTGTCGTCCATGTCACCTTGGAAGCCTGGAATGATAACTGTCTCCCGAATGAGGCTGTCGTTATCATATCCCTAGAACACCCACTTATGTTCTAAAACTGCTTCCGACTGTTTCTCTAGGATTGGATCAATGTCAACTTATTGCATCTAGTGCAAGAACAACATCTGGTGTGGTACTTGACATCTCATGATTGACTCAATTGCCTGAGCAAGTGATCTGCCAATCATGCACTTCCTTCTCTTCTTTAGTCTGTAAGACACCTTTAGAGAGGGTGACTCCATTACCTGCAGGTATACTACCGTGCCAGGAGTCGTCCATTCTAAATACTCTTAGAATGTTGTCAAAGTACCCTGATTGGGAAACCACCCAAATCTAGATCTATAACCATAGATCTAGTAACCAGTATGTCTGATATGATGTCCAAGTCCCATGTGGAGAAACTACTGTGTGACGACCAAAATATAACCGATCGTAGCATAGGAGTTTCCTTTCCTATTCTGTGTATGTCATCCAAATACCATGACATCACATCCTACTACCTTCTCAACAGATCCATCCCCTATTCTGATGAATTCAAACCTATGACTGTCACATCAGAAATTGATGATCTATCTCTGCTATATCTGCTTTAGTCTATAAATAGACATAAGCCACATGTCCACCAATGCTTCCGCTGCTCCCACTGACTACGACAACCCTCTGGCAGAGTCATATACACGTACACTTCTGAAGCCAGTTAAGAACGACGCTATACTCATCCTCCTGCCGGGTCTCACAGCCTGGAACAACAGCAATGGCAAGTGTGGGTAAACAAGAACTTCCCTGTCACCGTCCTTGAGGCTACCGGAGTACCTCTCAGGTGCCTGAAGTTACCCACCGTATCTGCGGAGTGGCCAAATGGAATGTCAAATCTGATTGAATCTTTAGGTTCCTATCAAATCTTCAGTAATCGTTTGTGGTTCTGGAATCACTTCATGTTCTACCATACTCCCACTACTGTTTTCTGAAAAAAAATCCATTTTTATTAAAACTGTGGCAAGTCTAGAACAATATCACTATTGATCTCCCAGATGGTAGAAAGTCAACCCTCGTCATAGCCTGGGTCAACCCACAAACAGCCATTACAGAAACGTGCCTTGAGTTGTCAAGTGTCTGGTTTTAATCATAAGACGGACAACTCCCCGTACCTTAACATCGTTAAGATATGAACTGTTCTATATCCAATATAGAACCAGAGGCACTGATTTAATTGAACCAGATTCAAATCATGCAGCTGTCTCCGGTGCATGTCAACTAAATGGAAGGAGGCCGATCAGCGTTACTCAACTTAGGAATGCTTCCAATTATGAGTAACTTGAAAGAGAAGCAAGTTCTCTTAACCATTACTATCAACTGAATACCATACACAAGTATCTATATCTTCGATCACCTTGAAGAATCCCGATACTTGCAACACCTGGTTCTCTACTCTATTCATATACCTATAACTTCTCAAAATTCGGACCCTGTGTTTCTACGAAACACCTGTCTGAAAACTAGAGAAGTCATAAGTAAACCGAATATAGTACGAGGACCAACCCCTCTGTCCTAATGGACGCTGGACAACATACAATACTCTGTAAAAGTCCCTTGAATCTGATAACTCATTCACTGTGTGTCGTAGGTTGAAAACTGTACTTATGGTTAAGAAGAATTACACCGCTGTTTATTGCTCCTTACCTAACCATCCACTGAAATAGGTAAATGTCACAGACATAATTTCAGAAAGGTATATCTCACTCTATGAAAATAGACGTACAGATATATCAATTTGAAATTGGTGCACAACAGCGGATATTCAAAACCAAATATTTGCCATCCGGCAAACAACCCAGGTGACTTCCTCAAATATCACCGATTACAACGAATCCCGATATAATGAGGATGATCACCCAATTCACAATAACTTACTCCCACTCATCATCTGTAAAACCATACAGATGTGAGAATCATACCTGGTAAATACATACCCTGGAGCAAGTGTCTAATTGGGAAATCAGTTTTCCTTTAACAGTACACAGTGAAACTGAAACATTGAAATGTTTCGTTGGGGTATCCTGGTATTCTTAGTAATGCCTCTTCCATTATCCAGATTCATAACTGTAACCGTATAATTCTTTGCCACCTCTCCAAATCCCTTTATATGTCTTTAGTCATTTCCTTCTATACACCCCTTTAGGCCAAATGGTTTTCTTTTTTCCCTACCGTTCGGCACCAGCCTATGGTTTGGAAGAAGACTATCCAATAAGCATAATGGGTGTACTGTCCTAATCCTAGGAGCACTTGCAACGCGAGAGAAGGTGAAGATAAAAGACAACCGAATAAACCTTATTCCTATTTCTCCTGAACCAGAATCCATTCCCGTACTGGAACAAGTTCCTTTCGAGTTCGTATATAACCATATGATGGAGTATCCAATAAACTGTGGATCTTCGTAGTGATACGGAGTGTCCTGGAGAAATACAAAGGTGATTTAGGATTGGCGAAGAAATACTTGGTCTAGTCGTGAATAGCAGTCGCAATTTACTTTGCCCTCTTACTAATCCTTTGCTTTGTCTTAACTTAATACCTTTTGTACACCGTGTAGGCTAATTGGCTTTCTTCATTCCCCACCGTTCGGCACCAGCCTAAGGTTTGGAAGAAGACTATCCAATTTTCGTAATAGGTGTACTTTTTCCTAAACTAAGGAGTACTCACAATCTGAGAGAGAAGGTAAAAGGAAAAGACAACTGAAGAATCCTATTCGTTTTCTCCAGAACCAGAAACTATCCTCGAATTCCTTCGAGTTCGTATATAACCATACGATGGTTTTGTCCAATGGAAGTGGACGTTCGTAGTAATACGGGGTGTCCTGGAGAAAAGGGTAGAAGTAGGAGTGGTAATGAGGTCTGCAACTCTGACAATCCAAAAGCCAGTGTTTTAGAAGGTTCGGTCAACTTGGTCACTGAGTCATAGTCTAGGGTCGGGTCAATGGTCGCTGCCAAAGAGAGAGAGAAAAGAAACACTCAGCGTGCACTCTAACCTAGATCAGAATGGTTATCACTTTATCTAATCTGGAAACCTCCTACTGTACCGTCAAATTCTCTTCCAAACCTGAAAGAAGAATTAGTCGGGATCACCCGAGGAGTAAACCAACTCATCAGTGGGAATCGGGATCCAACTATCATCGCATGATAACGTAACGGAATCCGTTCACATTATCATACTCCAGAAGGTATGCGCATATCTGGCAAGTTTCAGTTTCTTTAGAAACTCCCGATGTGATTTTTACCCCATGCTCTTATGACCTTGGCGTGAGGTCAAAATATCATAAGTCACATGTCAAGTTCTACCCGTCATTATCCAGGTTATTTTGAACCCACCCGTACATACCTTTGACGTAGGCCAAAATAGTAGTACGACTGTCCAAAACCAACGCATCTATCTATGCAACAGATAAATACCCGGCAGCTACCAATCACTATGCCTTGGCGTTAAGTCAAAATACATAGCTTGAATACTACCGAATATTTAACTGAAATGACGGAGGGCTACGAATGGTTTCTGGCGAAAACCTTTAACGTAATGAACTTGATATCGTTGAAGGAACGGATAGCTTTTAAAAATATAGTGACGAAAACCTTTGCTAAAGAGGTCACTCCCGGTGAAGGGATCTCGGCTCTTTCCCCGTAGAATGAGGTACATGATATTCCAACTGAATACCACGATGCACAGCAAAAGAAATCGGCTATAGTGAAGTTAATGCCCTGACGCAAACTTCTGTCCAAGGGGTCACTCCCGGTGAAGGGATCTCGGCCCTTGCCTCGTCGACTGAGGAGCAGGATATTCCAACTGAATACCACGATGCAAAATAAAAGAGAACGTCCTTGCAATAACAGCTTTTTGAAAAGTGTTCCAACAACATCAGATTAGGTTTGTTTTTAACTTGCATTGATCCGAATCAACGCAGTCCCATCAATTGATCACACCACAAAGAACGAAAATATACTGATGTACGTATATGCTATCCGCATTCGCCACTGGGTCCCGTCATTACCCGTTAGGTTACTGAACTAACGACAGAGCGGGGACTCGACTAGCGCTGATGCAAAACATATACAACATCTACTAGTATATATATAATATATAATTTTCGCTCAAGGCGTGATAAAATGCAACATCACAGAAATGTACAGCATCACAGAATAAGACAGATATCTGGGATCCCCGGGTTTCACAGAGCCGCTGCTGAAACCCGACGTTCCCATGGTCGTGTGGATAGCCTGTGCAATGAAATCCTAGACCCCTACGGGCGCGGCAAGTTACCCGCCAAAACCTGAAGCGAGGCAGCCCCTTTCAGCAATGTGAATGGACCGCCCAGCACTTCACGGAATCCAGTAACTTGGGCACCCCTCCTGGGTCAACCTATACCCCCTACGAGTGCGGCGAATAGCCAGCCAATTCTAGAGTAATGCCCCCTCCGCCTCAATGCCATGAGATGCGGGCCCGTTTCCCTCTAGAACCCGGCTATCCGTACACCCCTCCGCGGCGTAATCCTAGTACAGAAAGTAAAATATACATACACCGGGTACATCGACCGCAACCTGGTCGTGCCCCAAAATAATAATACAAACTGGCAGTGACGGCGGTCCACATGTCGGACGCTCGCCCCGCAATATCAAATGTACATAATACAACAAAACTGTACTAGCATTGCATCCAGGCTATCCCCCAAGACCGATCCGCAACATCACAACAATACACAGAACATCAACGTGAAAGTCACGTTCGCAAATCCGTCTAACCGGGCTATAGCAGTTTGACTGGATTTACCGATCAAGTGACATTCACGGTCGCAGATATAAAGTAAATACTGTGAAATAATGTATTTAAAATATCCGATCGATCAAATTTACCAAGTGGGCCCCCAAGTACTACTGTAGCGCATCAAGAAATTCTGGGCCCAAAAATTAACATTCCAGAAAACCTATTTCCTTGAGAAAAGATCACTGTGAAAAATTTGTCCAGTGATCTCACTGAACTGCGGCGGAACCGCGGCTCCAAGGGGGGTTTGGCCGCGGTTCCGCGGCGGTTCTACAGTATCACTCGTCGAAATTTTCCCAGATGTCTTATGATCTCCTGCACGGTATTCTGAGACAACCTGAAAAAATTTTCGAGCCGGGAAAAAATCGACAGAAAACTGATACAAAGAAAAATACGGTTTTTTGAAAATTGTTCGATCAGAAATGTAAAACACATTAGACAAAGCTAGACTATGTTAATGGCGAGGCTCTGATACCACTGTAAGTGCACGGCGGCGCCCCGGCCTCCATCCTGAGGCCAAGTGCGAAAGCGGTGATTTACTTTGATTTTTCGAACTTAGAAACCGGCACCACCGGGCACTATAAAACCGGATCGTGCCATTAAACTAGTCCTAGCTATCTAGTGAGGGGGTAGAGAAGTATACCAAGCGATCCGTGTCCTTCGGTCTTCGTCTCCACTCCGATCTCCCGCGGAAACTCCGTTCATCTCCTCCTCGTCGGAAAGGGCACCACGTAGCCGGAATCTTTTACGGGCTCCCACCTCTGGACCGAGGCAACTCGGACGCGAAGTTGGCTAGCCGACGCGTCCAAGGTTTGCTGTAGACTAGTGTAGAAAACATGTCTCTTTGGGGTAGTGAAGTTGCCATGGATGGAGGAAGTGAAGCATGAACTTTGGAGAGGGTTTTTGAGAATTTAGCAAGCGTAGAATGAATTTGAGATGAATCAATTCCTCACATAACAAAATGAACTCTCTCATTCTCTCTCCAATCAAAAATGTGGCCGGCCCTCATTTTGTGAGAATGGTCAAGAGAAAAACAAGAATGGAGGTGAGTGTAGGATATAAAAGAGGTGACCACATCCAAAGCAAACCTCACATCAACTCCTAATCCATTCAAATCACAATTAATGCAAAAGTTGATTCAAAAAGAATCTCATGATTATGAACCATCATGAAGTCTCACAAATGCAAGAAAACCCCTTCACAATGTGTTATTTGCAAAATTGCAAATAACACCCTCCATCACAAAAGTCCGACCGTGAAGGAACAACGGAAAACCGGCCGGAACGGAATGCAAACTGGCAACTTCAGAAAACTGATCCTGTAATAAATTACAGGAAAACCCCGATACTGTGTATACACACCCGCATCTGTATTCCGACCGAATACAAATGCAATGAGACAAAATCTACACTGTACAATACTAGGATCCGGCTTAAACCAAAGCCCGCTAGTATTATCTGTCCGATCCTGATCCGTGCAATACCACACGTATCTGATTGAACCCTGCCATATACCCATACGGCCTCTAGTACTAATCGTCCGATCCTGATCCGTGCAATACCGCACGTTTCTGATCAAACCCTGCCATATCTCTATACGGCCTCTGCAGCGTTTTGCCAGAAACTTGAGTAACTGTAAGTGTGGTGGACTCTAAAGACTCGTCAATACTATGGTTATGGATTTAACCACTAGCACGTCAGAGGTATAAGCCAATACGTGACGGGCCACCAGCTATTGACCAAAAGGGACGTCGACGAGCGAACTCATCCTGACACCCTACTGAGCCTGTCAGTGACAATATCCGTACAGTCCTGTCCGTTCG
The DNA here is from genome assembly GCA_030015575.1 of Agapanthus africanus. Lineage (NCBI taxonomy): Eukaryota > Viridiplantae > Streptophyta > Magnoliopsida > Asparagales > Amaryllidaceae > Agapanthus > Agapanthus africanus. Next base: position 257,959,776 of record JASDDO010000010.1, on the reverse strand, counting down.
TCTATGAGTATCGTATGGCGGGCCTAGGTGGTTGGTAAAAGTCAGACCCCCAAAAGCGGTACAAGTCGTGTCGGAGTGTAGCCCAGAACACCCTGAGATACTACTGGAATACCTACCAGTAAATCTCCCGCCTCGGCCGAGGGCTTTGTGTAATGGCTCTCCTAGACACAGCGCGACCTCACCCTCAATACCGGGAGAGACGAACCCCTGCAGATCTGCTCACTGCCTCCATGTGGCTCGGGACTGTACCCAACTAAAACCTATTTACACGACTCCTTTGAGCCGTGGTAGGGTAGTAATCAAAGTACAGTGGGTACTCACACGAGACAAATGACGATCTCAGGTCGATGAACTAACCTGTACACATGTCACCAGGGAACTGCTATCTGACGTCAAGTATAAGACCAACTAGCATGTTCCCGGCGAGTCCTGTCCGGTGTACTCATAACCCAATGAGCACCTATATACATCTTAGGTGAACCAACTGACATCAGTGGCTTGTGAGGCCTGGCCACCGCCCCTCGTCGGGGTCTCGACTGTATACACTAGTCTACTCTGGAGTATCGATGCCCTGTCTCGAAACTCCCACGACTAGGGACCTTTTAAGGATGTGCTTATAGACTACCAGCTCCCACGTATATGATCGCCCTCATACTGCTGGTGGTCAAGCAAGAATCCTAGGGGCTCTATCAACGTGTAATAGCGACCTGTCTGGTCACCTAAAGCAGTACACGATGATAAAGATAAACCAGATAGCATACTATCATCTCGAGTAAGACTGTCCTACTGGGGCAGGTCCTCCCTCAATCATTGCAATCACGTGCCTGTGATCCAATAATTGACTCTGAGGGCACTATCTCCAACAGTTGCTTTGCATAGCGGTGTTCCTTGTAGAACATCCAGCACCTTATTCGATAAGGAAAAAGCCGAGATCCCTTCACCGGGAGTGACCTCTTTAGCAATAACTAGCAGATGCTACAACCTTCGGTTTGTCTTTTGATTGCTTTTCTAGTTCTTGCTTTGCATAGTGGTATTGTGTATATCCCGCACATCATTCGACGAGGAAAGAGCCGAGATCCCTTCACCGGGAGTGACCTCTTTAGCGAAACTAGCAAAAGCCTCAAAAACACTCCATTTAAAAACCATTTGATTCTGCAACGAGATCAAGTACAAAGCGTTAAAGGTTTTCTTAAAAACCATTCGCAACCCTCCGTCATTTTAGGAAGTAGAGTACTTAGTATTCGTGCTGTGTTTGTTAACCATAGTCAAGGCACAGTGTACGGTAGCTAAGCGATGTCTTCCTACACCGCATATGATGCGATTAGTTAGGACAGTCGCATAACTTTGTTGACCTTAGTTAAGGGTCATGTGGATGGGTCTAATTAATCATGAAATGACGGGTAGAACTTGATTAGTGCTTATGATTTGTTGACCATAGTTAAGGTCATACGTGCTAGGGGTAAAAACCTTTATCGGGAGTTTCAAGTGTTGAAATTTGCAATGAGATTGCATACCTTCTATGAGATAGTTGGATCCCGATACCCACTGCGAGTAATTGTTACTCCTGAGAGAGTTTTGCACTTTACAATTAGCCGATCAAGTAGGTGTCTAGAAAGGTGTCAATGGGGTTACGCCCCTGGGAAAACGAGGTTTATTTTAATTAGGTCTGTGCGAAAGCACGGGGAACCTCCCTCAAAGTACCGACACTGGCGTGGCCGAAAGATTGGAAAACTTATAGAGTGTAATTAATCCCGGCTAGTCTTTCCTTTTAAGGTTTGAAGGAAGATTTGATAAAAACAGTGGGAGCCATCCTGATTAGATAAAATATATAACCAATCTAATCTTGCAAGAGCGCACGCAGAGTGTTTTCTTCTCTCTCTCTCCAGGTAGCGACCATGTCACGCCTTAATCAAGATAATAATATGGATGTATTGACCGAACCCACTTGCTATACTGAGCCGGGGAACATTGGTACCGCTCCAACTTATAATTGTTATAAGTCAGAGCAGGAAATTTGGGAATACGAGATTTCCCATGCCGCCCAAACGAAGAAAGTGCATGATGATGCATCTTCTTCGAGTGTGTTCATTATAAAAAACTGTTTCTCAGTATCCTCTACGTCCTGGGTATTAGATACCGGATCAGGATCCCATATATGTAATCTGTTACATGGGCTACAGATAGGTAGAGAACTGAGAACGGGTGATAAGTTTCAAGAGTTGAAAACAGTGCAATTGTTGCAGCCAAGATGTTGGTAGTTATCACCCTGTATTACTAAAATACATTGATTCTGAACGAATGTTATTAGATACTGAACCTGATATACAACATCATATCAATCTCTTTTTATTAATGAAGGATATAATTTTGTATTGTTGGATAATGTTTTGAACATTTCCCATATCAAGAGTTGACCGGTTCAGGCACGTTATCTAAAAGTATAGACGTTCTAAATCAAACCACATTTCTTAATGTACAGAACCCACACAAGAGGAAGAGTTCAGAAATGAACGATTCCTTCTTGAGGTGTTATAGACTAGATCATATCAACGTGACCCGACTAGCTGAAGTTACATTTAGATGCATATTTAAATTTTTTTGAATTTACATCTTGTGAAACTTGCCAGTCATGTCGCTCTGTTTACTGGAAACAGAGAAAGAGTTAGTGAACTTTTGAGACTGATACATAGAGATGTATGTAGGTTCCCAGTCTACATATACCACGACTGGTTCTTTGTACTTCCTTACATTCACTGATGATCTCTCAAGATTCGGGCACATGTTCTTGTTGAAACACATGTCTGAAACTTTTGAGAAATTCAAAGAATGTAAGATAGAAGTAGAGAACCAAAAAAGGGTATAAGTATTATATCCTTTCATATGATCAGGGAGGAGAATACTTGGGCACGGGATTCCTGGACTATTCTAAAGGAGAATGAGATTCTCTCTCAGCATTACTCCTCCGTATACACCACAGCACGTCGTTGTATTGGGGCGGAGCAATCACACCCTATATGATATGGTGCACTCTTTGATGAGTACTACTGAGTTTCCTATTTCCTTTTGGAGTTATGCACTTGAGAAGCTGCATACCTATTGAATGGGGTTCCAATCAAATCCATTGCCTACCACTTCATTTGTGATATGGAATGGGAAGAGCCCATATCTTAAGTTTGTTAAGATTTAGGGTTGTCCGGCCTATGTCTAAAAGCAAAATCCGGACAAGCTCGAGGCAAAGTTAGTTCTGTAGAAGTTTTTTGGATATCCCAAGCATTCGCAAGGAAATATCTTCTACCTAACAGGGGAACAAAATGTGTTTTGTTTCCCAACATACCACCTTTGTGAAAGGGAATTTCTTATGATGAAATTAGTGGTCATGAGGTAGTACTGGAAGGAGTTCCAGCTATACAAACTACAGCAGATGATTTGGTAGAACCAAAGGATTCAATAGATTCCGACAAACCTCAGCCTCTCCGCCGATCTAGTAGGGTTCCTCATCCTTCTGAGAGATACTTCGGTTTCTCGATGACAGTGGGAGCGAGGATTGCATCATGAGATGATGACCCAACTTGTTTCGAGCAGGCCATCAAGAGTGGGGACTCTGTAAGAATGGCTGGATGCTTAGCGATCTGAGATGGAATCCATGTACACCAACAAAGTATGGACTTTGGATGCTATATCTGAAGGGTTAAATCCCCATCAGGAGCAAGTATATCTTGAGAAGATTACATGGTGTAGATGGAAAAGTTAAGACTTTCAAAGCTAGACTTGTTAAAGGTTTTCGTCATCGACCAAGCGTGGATAATGATGAAACCTTTTCCAGTGGTTGTGCTTAAGTCCATCCGGATCCTACTTGCCATTGCTACATACCATGACCGCGATATCTGGTGGTTGGGTGTCATGACTGCTTTTCTAAATATTGATTTAGAAGAGAGCGTCTATAAGTACACAGCCAGAGGGCATCGTAGACAGTGGGAGCAGCGAAAACCTGTGCAAGATGCTTTGTGTGACAAAGCAGGCATCACGGAGTAGGAACGTCTGTTTTGATGTGGTAGTCAAAAAGTTTGACTTCATCAAAATAGTAGATGAACCTTGTATATACAAAAAGGTAGTAGAGAGTAAGGTGGTCATCCTCGTATTGTACGTGGACAACATACTCTTGATAGGAAAAGAGTTTCCTATGCTACGCTCGGTCAATCTCCTCTTATCACATGGATTCTCCATATAGGATCAAAGTGATACCTCCTAAATCATGGGTTTTGGATCTATGAGATAGATCTAATTGGATGTTAGGATTCTCACTAGTTGTAGTGCGATGGTATCAGTTGATCCTGGGGAGAATCACTAGAAAAGTTCCAGGGTGATAAGGACGACTTAATGTCAGTCGCAGGCATTGTCTTTACCCTCAGTGGAGGGACGGTATGTTGGAAGAGTTCCAAACTAAGATACCGTGGCAAACTAGACGATAAAGGCTGGTGACATCGCTATCAAAGATACTACCAAAGAGGCAGTTTGGGTATTTATTGGTTCATGAGTTGAACAAGGTTCCTACCATTGTGAGACGATGGAAGTGTGGCTTTGGCCTAGGAACCACGGTCCCATCAGTGACCCAGACATATTCCAAGGCAGTATCACCTGATCATGGAGATAGTTGATCTCCAAGGTGATCGAGGTTAGGAGAATAGACTCAGAGGACAACACGGCGGATCCACTCACAAAGGCTTTTTCCCAGAAAGAGACTTTTATGGGATGATTGAGTATGAGATACTGCAACCACTGCTACAGATGGCCCTAGTGCAAGTGGGAGATTGTTAGTTATATGTATGCCCTAGAGGCCATTACTGTACATGAGATGTATATTGTAGTGGATGCTGGGACATATATAGGTAGGACTTTCTTGCTCCTCATGATAGTATGCTATCTGGTTGCTCTTTATCTTAACATATATACTTACTGTCTCTCTGTTACATGTTGATAAAGCCCTTAGGATGTCTACTCGACTTCCAGGACTATGATGCAGATCATACTAGTGGGGCCTGGGTAGTCCATGAGTACATCCTTCAATGTTCCTAGTCGTGGCAATATCGAGACGGGGCATCGATATTCCAGAGTAGACTACCGTATATCTTCTCGACCCCTGTGATGGGCGATGGATGATCCCATATCCATTGGTGTTTGACATCAAAGATGGTATGCGGGTGCTCAGTGGTGACTGGGTACACTGAACGGACTCACCGAGAACTTCCAGATGGTATTATACCTCACGTCAGATGGCAGTTCTCTGGTGACACTGGTATAGCTTAGTCTGTTGACCCGAGATCGTCATAGAGTCTTGTGTGTCTCCCACTGTGCTTTGATTTCCACCCTACCACGGCTCTACTGAGTCGTGCAAACAGGTGGTTTTTGGGTACAGTCCCGATTCATATGGAGGCAATGAGCGATAGGAGGGGATTCGTCTCTCCCGGTATTGGGGGTTGATGTTGGGCTATGCTCGACTGGCCATAACTGGAAATCCCTGGACACGGTTGCCGTGATTTACTGGTAAGTGTTATCAGTAGTTTCACGCTGGTTGTGGACCTTACATCGGAATGACTTATCAAGCTACTGGGGTCTGACGTTTACCACCCCTAGGCGAGATATGCGACATATCAGACGAACAGACCGGACTGTGCGGTAAGTGTTACTGATTGGATTCGCAGGAGTGTGAGCAGGCTTGCTCGTTGATCTTCTGATCGCTCAATACCCGGGTGGCCGTTACGTTTAGCAGACCGATTGCGGTTTGTAGGTGATTGATATGAGCACCACCTACTGCCGGCGTATTGACGAGTCTTTAGAGTCCTACACAGGGGTTTCCTGGCACAAGCAAAACGGAGTAGGAGTACATATGTGATATGTGCAGGAACGAGATTAATACGATATGAGATACCATATTCTATTCTCGCGATTCGTGACATTGATCGGTTGTAGGCGATATAGCCGGGTTATCGGATCAAGTGTTGATTCGATAAGTTGTTACACATGATATTAGTCGGTTATAGCCGGGTTGTTAAATCAAGAGTTGATTTAATAATTTAATGTATAATTATATATTTGATATATTACATTACGTTAACTAGTATTAGCTCACTTATGATTTATTTTCTCACTAGATTGTGCACATTGTTTATATGTGATATATGCAAGTGTACATGTTTGTATCATGCTTGATGATACATACAAGATGGGTGTATGAGACTTATATCAAGTTTAGGTTAAATTAGGGTTTACTTATTTCCTTAAGAATAACAAAAGATAGGAGACTTTAGTCAATGTTATCAAGCTTGTAGAAGCTTGTATGCAACATTGACAAAGTCAACTCTTTTGTCATTCCTTAGGATATTAGTTAACCCAACCCTTACCTCAAACTTTGGTTAATTCTCTACATGAGTTAATCATGAGGGCTTAACTCAACCATGGTGCAATAATTCAAAGGATAAGAATTCATATGATTATTATTCTTTCTTCTTCTTCTTCATCAAGCTCCATGAAAAGCTTGCTAGCTCTAATGGTGCCATGAGAAAAGTGTGAGAAAATCAATTCAAAAGTGAGCACACTCCTACTTCTTCATCCTCTACTACATGCCAGGTAGTATACGGTGTTCTCTTCACAAAGTTCATGACCTAGTGAAGGAATAGCTTGAGTTTGAGTCTCCCCGACGTAGATCATCTTCGGCCTCGAAGTCAACGACCTAGCCTGCTCATTTCTCCGAAGAAACTATCTCTAGAGTCTGGGATCCTGATGATCGCAGCGAAGGGACGTCAACACGGAGATTTAGAAGTGAAGGACCGGATCTACAAAGGTTGTAATCCCTTTCACTTGTAGTTAAAATGTTTACCTTGCATAGTTTTCGCCTAATCTCTTGTCCACGATCTTGCTTAGGGTTGTTCGGCACTTGAAAAATTTGATTTTGGCATGGTTGATGCCTTGTAGAACCTTGTTAGAGTGCCTAGGAACCCTACAGCCACAACTCCATTGTCACATAAGGGTAGGAACGAAGTTCATCTCATGAACTAATATACATACAGACTACCTCTTTGGTAGCATCCTTGGTAGCGATGTATCCAGCCTTTATCGTCTAGTTTGCCACGGTGTCTAGCTTGGAACTCTTACAACATACCGTCCCTCCACTAAGGGTAAAGACAATTCCTGTGAATGACATTTAGTCGACCTTACCACCCTGGAAGTTATCCAGTGATTCTCTCCAGGATCGATTGATACCATCTCACGACATCTAGTGAGAATCCTAACATCCATTTAGATCTATCTCATAGATCCATAAACCAGGATTTAGGAGGTATCACCTTGATCATATATAGAGAATCCTTGTGATAAGAGGAGATTGACATAGTGTAGCATAGGAAACTCCTTCCCTATCAAGAATATGTCATCCATGTACAATACGAGGATCATCACCATACTCCCTACTACCTTTTTGTATATACAGGGTTCATCTACCATTTTGATGAAGTCAAACTCTTTGACTACCACATCAAAACAGACGTTCCAACTCTGCGATGTCTGCTTTAACCCATTAAAGCAACTTGCACACGTTTCCGCTGCTCCCATTGTCTACGAAGCCCTCTGGTTGTGTACTTATAGACGCTCTCTTCTAAATCACTATTTAGAAAAGCAGTCATGACACCCAACTGTCAGATATCGTAGTCATGGTATGTAGCAATGGCCAGTAGGATTCGGATGGATTTAAGCATAGACACCAGAAAAGGTTTCATCATTATCCACACTTGGTTGATGACGAGAACAATTTGAAACAAGTCTTTAGTTTTGAACGTCTAAACTTTTCCATGTACACCAAGTAATCTTCTCAAGATATACTTGCTCCTGATGGGGATTTAACACTTTAGATAAAGCAACTAAAGTCCATACTTTGTTTTTGTATATGGATTCCATCTCAGATCGTTTAGGATCCAGCAATTCTTACAGAGTCCCCACTCCTGATGGCCTGCTCGAAATTAGTTAGGTCATCGTCTCATCATGCCATCCTCACTCCAACTGTTATAGAGAAAACCGAAGTATCTCACAGGTGGGTGAGGAACCCTACTAGATCGGCGGAGAGGCTGAGGTTCGTTGGGAACTATTGAATTCTCCGGTTCTACCAAATCATCAGCTGCGGTTTGTACAGCTGGAACTGCTTCCAGTTCTACCTTATGACCACTAATTTCTTCACAAGAAATTCCCTTTCTCAAAAGTGGCATGCTGAGAAATAAAACACCTTTTGTTCTTCAGTGTGGTAGAAGATATTCCCTTGCGAATACTTAGGATATCCAACAAACTTCCACAGAACTGATCTTGCCTCGAGCTTCTCCGGATTTTGCTTTTGACATAGGCCGGACAACCTAAATCTTAACATTCTTAAGAGATGGTCTCTTCCCATACCATATTACATATGGAGTGGTAGGCACCTGATTTGGTTGGAACCATATTCAATAAGTATGCCGCTTCTCAAGTGCATAACCCCCAAAAGGAAATAGGAAACTCAGTAGTACTCATCATAGAGCGCACCTTATCACATAGGGTGCGTCTGCTCCGCCCCGATATACATACGTAATGTGGTGTATATGGAGGAGTAATACTGAGAGAGAATCTCATTCCCCTTTAGAATAGTCCAGGAATTCCATGCTCAAGTATTCTCCTCCTTGATCACATCATAGGAGATAATACTTATACCCGATTTTTGGTTCTCTACTTCTGACTTATATTCTTTGAATTTCTTAAAAGCTTCAGACTTGTGTTTCAACAGGAACACATGTGCGAATCTTGAGAGATCATCAGTGAATGTAACGAAATACAAAAAACCAGTCCTGGCATGTGTAGACAGGGGACCTGCATACATCATCATGTATCAATCCCAAGAGTTCATTAACTCTTTCTCTGTTTCCAATAAATGGAGCTATGGTCATTTTATCTTTGTGACATGACTGGCAAGTTTCACAAGATGTAAATTCAAATTTATTTAAATATGCATCTAAATGTAACTTAGGTAGTCGGGTCGCATTGATATGACCTATTCTACAATGCCTTAAGAAGGATTTGTTCATTTCTGAACTCTTCCTCTTATGTGTATTCTGTACGTTAAAGAACCGTGGTTTGATTTAGAACGTATATGCTTTTAGATAGCGTGCCTGAACCGATCAACTCTTGATACAGGAAATGTTCAAAACATTTTGCAACAATACAAAATTATATCCTTCTTTACTAAATAAAGAGACTGATATGATGTTGTATATCAGGTTCGGTATCTAATACATTGGTTCAGAATCAATGTATTTGGTAATACAGGGTGATAACTGCCAACAGACTTGGCTACAACAATTGCACCGTTTCTAAATCTTAAAACTTATCACCCATTCTCAGTTCTCTACCTATCTGTAGCCCATGTAATCATATTACATATGTGGGATCCTGATCCGGTATCTCATACCCAGGACGTAAAGGATACTGAGAAACAGTTCTCGATAATGAACACACCCGAAGATGATGCATCAGCATGCACTTTCTTCATTTGGGCGGCACGGAAATCCTTGTAATCCTTTATTTCCTGCTCGGTCTTATAACAATTATAAGTTGGAGGGGGGCCAACGTTCCCCAGCTTAGTATAACAAGCGGTTTCGGTCAATACATCCCTATTATTATCTTGATTAAGGCGTGACATGGTCGCTACCTGAAGAGAGACAGAAGAAAACACTCAGCGTTTGCTCTTGCAAGATTAGATTGGTTATTAATATATATAATCAGGATGGCTCCCACTGTTTTAGTCAAATCTTCCTTCAAACCCTAAAAGGAAAGATAGCCGGGATTAATTACACCCTACAAGTTCGCCAATCTTTCAGCCAGGCCAGTGTCGGTACTTTGAGGGAAGTTCCCCGTGCTTTCGCACGGACCTAATTAAAATAAATCTCGTTTTCCAGGGGGCGTAACCCCACTGACACCTTTCTAGACACCTACTTGATCGTCTAATCGTAATGCGTAAAACTCTCCCAGGAGTAACTCTTACTCGCAGTGGGTATCAGGATCCAACTATCTCATAGGTGGTATGCAATCTCATTGAAAATTTCAACACTTGAAATTGCCGATAATATTTTGCCCCTAGCATCCTATGACCTTGATGAATGCCAACAAACCATAGGTTACTAGTCAAGTTCAACCCGTACATTTCCTGATTGAATAAAACCCATCCGCACGACCCTTGAAGAAAGCCAACAAAGTCGCACGACTACCCTAACTCAATCGCATCATATGCTTATGCAGATAAGCATAAATAGCTACCGCACACTACGCCTTGACGAAAACCAACAAACGCAGCACGAATACTATGAAGTACTTATCTGAAATGACGGAGGGCTACGACAGGTTTTTGAGAAAACCCTTTGCGTAATGAACTTGATATTGTTGTAGAATCGATTGATTTTAAAGGGAGTGTTTTTTAGGCCTTTGCTAGTTTCACTAAAGAGGTCACTCCCGGTGAAGGGATCTCAGCTCTTTCCTTGTCGAATAAGGTGCATGATATTTCACAAATACCACTATGCAAAGCAAGAACTAGAAAAGCAATCAAAAGACAAAACCGAGGGTGTAGCATCTGCTAGTTTCGCTAAAGAGGTCACTCCCGGTGAAGGGATCTCGGCTCTTTCCTTATCGAATAAGATGCTGGATATTCTACAAGGAATACTGCTATGCAAAGCAACAAGTAGAGCTACCTGTTTTTGAAAATTCGATTCCACAACATCTTTAGGTTTCTTTTATTTCATTAATCTCATTAATGAAGTCCCATCATTTTAAGTTAGCTAAACATCACAAATAAAGACAACGCATGCTTATGCCATCCGCATTCGCCTTGATGTCTCCTCGTGCACTGTTAGGTTAGGTAACTAAAGGCAGAGCGGGGCAGTGCTAGAGCGGGTGTAAAAAATAAGCAACGTCTATATAATATATCACATATACTATATCCAGTATCTATCTCAACATATCAAATGATCACATCACAGATATCGCAGCAGAAAACAACATATGAAATATTGGATATACTAGGATTTCCGGGTTTTATATTAAGCCTGTATAAAATACGGATTCCACGGTTGTGATGAATAGCTAATCCCACACCCCTAAACCCCTACGAGAGCGGCAAGCAACCCTTCCAATTCTAGAGTTAGGAGACCCGGTCTCGACTCCTCGAGATGGTCTCCCACTGGACCCTAGAACCCGGTTACTTGTGCTCCCCGCCTTGGGTCTATCCTAATGCGGAAAAGTAAATAATATACAATGGTGACATTATCCTCAACCCGGAAGTGCCCCAATAAAAGAATATTATATACAATGAATTTTACATGAATGAAAATGAAAAAATCTCATCTCACATAAAACCCCCGGCTACTCAAACACGATGATCAAATATAACATATCCCAGCAACATATAACATCACATGTCATCAACGTAAGTAAATATGTGTATCCCAATTATCGTTGACATATAGCACCGAAACCGGTGATGCACCACATATTACAGTTACGGTCGCAGAAAAGAAAGTGAAAAACTACAACCGTTGGAATCCGCAACCACCTTAGACATCACATGCCTAACCAAATGAATTCCTTAGACATCGCATTCCTAACAATTATAAACCCTGCATTTTAGTCTCGATCTCGAAAACACTTTTCAATATCAAGTCATGCAATTCGACAAGATTCCCGACATCCTGATCGAATGCTCGTCGGAAACTTTAGTAGACAGTCGCACCCCCCAATGCCGTCGACGAAGTGCACTAAGGAGGAACACCGCTGCCGCGAGCATCTGAACAGATGCTTTTGGCGACGGGGTTCTCCTACAGTCACTTGGTCGGGGCTATAGGGTGTGTCTATCTAATAATGTTATCCGGCGAGTATCCGCATACACTATGTGATTGCAACGGACTTTTGATCACATCAAAATCCCGTGGCAACCAATCAAATGAGACTAAATTGCTATATTTATAAAATTCAAATTAGTTATCTCATAACTACATGTGGATTCCAAATATTGTATCCCATCATTAAAAATCCGGACGATGTTAAACTTTTCGATCGATTCATCAATGTCCCACAATTTCCCGACAGCTCAACACTTGAGTACAGTTCAATAATACCCAGAAGATGCCACAGTACCTATGAACCAGTCGTAGAAGGGTCAAACCAACGCCTCACATGTGACAACGCTGAACTACCACAAACCCTAGGGTTTAGTGGCGGTTCTGACGGACTCAAATATTTTCAGTGTTCATGTTATATCACATATAGTACTCTGTACTTATTTAAAAAAAAATTGACAAATATTTAAAATCGACAGAAACATGATTTTTCCGTTTCAAGTTTCGGAGTATTTCGGTTTCGTAATCTTAACAAAATCCGTCTAAAATTCTAGCATGGCTCTGATACCACAACAGGGTTACCTTGTAAGTCCACGTTGCCCACCCCGGTGCTTCCGGGGAGGCGGAAACGGTATAAAAATCGGATTTTTAACACACTAGGCAACATGGACTATCAAAAGGAGGTTCTTTGCTAAACAAAAACTAACTACAAAGCTAACTAGTTTTAGCTACCGGGAAGAAAGGTTATACCTAGGGCTTTATGTCCTTCTCTCCTTGCTCCTTGGAGTGAAAGATGTGATCTTCTTGTCGCCTTCTCTAGTCGAAGAAGGATCCACCCGAGAGCCTCAACCTTTGGCTTCAACTTCAAACTAGAAGTAACTAAGATGCTAGAAGTGCTAATCCTAGAACCTTAGAAGAGAGTAGAGATTATTTTAGAGTGATTTATCTCAAGCTCAAGTGTTTCTCAACTCATGAGAGGGGAGAGCTAGAGAGAGAGGAAGAGGAGGAGAGAGAATCTATATGATAGAATGAGAAAGAAAATGACCCATTCTCACATATATGTGTGAATTATGTAAATTAGATAATTAGCAAGATAATTGTCATGGTTAATCATGACTTGACCATTATCATTTCACATTAAATGCAAATTGCAAGGATCAAAGAGCATCTTTTATATAGAATGATGATGGTCAACATGTCTACCTAAGTCAACAAGTCAAGATAGTCAAATGGTCAACAACCCTAACCATGCACAATTATATTTAACTAATACCAATTAATCATAATACACACATAAGCATTAGGGTTAAGAAAATGACAATGGTCATCAACCCGAATCAAAGTCCTCTCCTTCTGTCTCAGTCAACTGTGCATACGCACCCGTATTCGTGATCCGAGGAACACGAATACAATGAGAAAAAACCAATCCCAAATCATATACTAGGATCTGGCTTAAACCAAAGCCCGCTAGTATAAACTGTCCGGACAGCAAACGTGCACAAGTACGCGGATGTGAACGAACCCTGTCGCATAACCATGCGACCTCTACTCATTTTGCCTAAAGGCGAAAAACTCTATGTGTGGGACTCTAAAGACTCGACACTACACTGGCAGTGGGTTTACCACAGACCGGAAGCGGCACTAGCTGTACGTAACGGGCTCCAGGTAGATGCCGATAAGAAGACTGACGAGGTAAACCCATCTGAACTCCTACCGAGTCTGAATGTGACAGTCTCTGTACAGTCCGGTCTGTTCGTCTGGTACATCGCATGGCGGGCCTAGGGGGCGGTTAACGTCAGTCCCCTAATAGCGTTACAAGTCGTGTCGGAGTGTAGCCCAGAACACCCTGAGATAACACTGGAAGCCTACCAGTATATTTCGCTTGCCATGGCCAGGGACTACTTGTGTAATGGCTCTCCTACACACAGCGCGATGTCAACCCCTAATACCGGGAAAGACGAATCCTGTCTAACTGTCACTACCTCCAAGTGCTTCAAGACTGCACCCAACTATTACCTGTTTGCACGACTCCTTTGAGCCGTGGTAGGTAGTAATCAAAGTACAGTGGGAACACACTCGAGGCGAAGTGACAGTGTCAAGTCAGCGGACTATGCTGTACTCATGTCACCTGGGAACTGATAACTGACGATAGGTACAATACCAACCAACAGTTCCCTACGAGTCCTGTCCAGTGTACTCGTAACCTAACGAGCACCCGTATACTATTTCAAGTATGACGTACTGACGGCTGTGGGACAGACCGTCTCCCACGCTGGGATGAGAAGTGCATACTCTAGTCTACTCCGGAGTATCTATGCCCTGTCTCGATAGTCCTACGACTAGGGACTTGTATAAGGATGTGCTTATGGATTACCCAGCCCCCACGAGTGTGAAAGCCATCACAACGCTGGTAATCAAGCAAAGATCCTAAGGGCTCCACTAATGCGTATAGGTGATATAATAAAAGAAACACATGTACACATTAAAGCAGAGACAAACCAAGTAGCATACTACGATTTCGAGCAAGATTGTATATACAACTGTGAATATCCCAAACTTCCATCAAGTAATATACATACTAGTATGATACAGTCATGGCCTCTAGGGCATATACACTAACAATCTCCCACTTGCAGTAAGGCCATGTACTGGCGTATCGAAGACCTATCATCTCGATCAGCCGCTCGAACTGAGTCTGGGGTAAGGACTTCATGAATGGATCTGCAGTGTTATCTTCTGAAGCAACCCTCCGAACCTCGATTTCCTGACGATCCACGATCTTCCTGATCAGGTGATACCGCCTCAAGATGTGTCTGGATTTGTGATGGGACCTGGGTTCCTTCGCTAAAGCTATAGCCCCGTTGTTGTCGCAATACAGAGGTATTGGATCAATAATGGACGGAACCACCTGAAGTTCTTTCAAGAACTTCCTCATCCAGACGGCTTCTTTTGCGGCATCAGATGCAGCGATGTATTCCTCTTCCATATTCGAGTTAGCAACGGTTTCCTGTTTGGAACTCTTCCAACAAACCGCCCCTCCATTGAGGGTAAAGACAAAACCCGACATGGACATGGAATCATCCTTGTCACTCTGGAAGCTGGAGTCAGCAAATGCCTCAATCTGGAGGTCTTTTCCGCCATGCACCAAGAACATCTCCTTAGTCCTTCTCAGGTACTTGAGAATGTTCTTTACCGCTATCCAATATTTCTCCCCAGGGTTTGACTGATACCTGCTTACCACACTCAGTGCATAAGCCACATCTGGTCTGGTACACAACATCGCATATATTATAGAGCCTACCGCAGAAGCGTAGGGTATAATAGACACGCGATCCCTCTCCAAATCAGTCTTGGGAGACATCTCTTTGGAGAGGGTGATCCCGTGACAAGCCGGTAGATTACTGCGCTTGGAATCTTCCATACTGAATCTTTTCAGTATGGTGTCGATGTACCTGGACTGTGAGAGTCCTAAAATCCTCTTGGATCTGTCATGGTAGATCCAGATCCCCAGATTGTATGAGGCATCACCCAGGTCTTTCATGGAGAACCTGTGTGACAAGAACCCTTTGACAGATTGTAACATAAGAATGTCATTTCCTATTAAGAGAATGTCATCCACATATAAAACGAGGAATACAACAGTTCTCGCTACAAATCTACTATAGATTCATGGTTCATCTGGATTTTTGATAAAGCCAAATTCCTTGACCGTCTCATCAAAACAGATGTTCCAACTCCGCGATGCCTGCTTTAGTCCATAAATGGACTTAAGCAACTTGCACACTCTTCCGCTGCTCCCAATCTGAATGAAACCCTCTGGCTGGTCCATATAGACACACTCCTCTAAATTTCCATTTAGAAAAGCGGTCTTTACGTCCATCTTCCAAATCTCATAATCGTGGAAGGCAGCAATGGCAAGAAGGATCCGAATGGATTTCAGCATAGCTACTGGAGAAAAGGTTTCGTCATAGTCCAAACCAGGTCGCTGACGAAAACCTTTTGCAACCAGTCTAGCTTTATAGGTCTCGACCTGTCCATCTACACCAATCTTCCTTTTGAAAATCCACTAGCATCCAACGGGTTTTACCCTGTCTGGAGCAATGTCCAACGTCCAAACTTTGTTGGTGTACATGGACTCCATTTCGGTCCGCATTGCATCCAGCCATTTTACCGAGTCAACGCTCTGAATGGCTTGCTGGAAGCTAGTAGGCTCATCACAATCTATGATGCAATCCTCTCTATCCCCATCTATGAGAAAACCGTAGTGTCTCTCGGGCGGATGAGACTGCCTACTACTCCTGCGGAGTGGCGTGGGAATGTCCTGATCTTTCGAACCCTCTGGTTCTACTAAGCTTTCAGTAATAGCTCGTGGTTCTGGAATTTCTTCCAGTTCTATTGCGCTACCACTAATTTCCTTTTCCAAGAACTGATGTTCCAGAAAGTGGGCATTACGAGAAACAAGGACTTTTTGTTCCTCTGCGTAATAGAAAATATACCCCCTGGAGTTTTTGGGTATCCCACAAACTTGCACAGTACTGAGCGTGCCTCGAGTTTGTCCGCATGCTGCTTTTTGACAAAAGCTGGACATCCCCAAATTTTCAGATATTGAAGATAGGGTTTCTTCCCACTCCATAACTCAGATGGTGTGGTGGGCACAATCTTAGTGGGAACTCTGTTCAAAAGGTATGCGGCTGATTCTAGCGCATATCCCTAGAATGATCGCGGAAACTCAGCGTTACTCATCATGGACCGTACCATATCCAATAAGGTTCGGTTCCGTCTCTCCGATACACCGTTATGTTGCGGAGTGTATGGAGGAGTAAGCTGAGAGAGAATTCCATTCTCTTTTAGGTAATCCAGGAACTCGGCACTCAAGTATTCACCACCTCGATCAGATCTTAGTGTCTTGATACTTTTGCCTGTTTGTTTTTCTACTTCATTCTTGTATTCCTGGAACTTTTTAAAGGCTTCAGATTTATGCTTCATTAAGAAGACATGTCCGAACCTTGAAAAATCATCCGTAAAAGTAATGAAGTAAGAATAACCGCTTCGTGCATGCGTAGACATTGGACCGTACGCGTCGCTGTGTACGAGTCCCAAGAGCTCGCTCGCTCTTACTCCGTGTCCAGTGAACGGAGTCTTTGTCATCTTTCCTTTGAGACAGGATTGACAAGTTGCATATGATTGATATTCGAACGAATCCAAATATCCTTCAGTATGTAACTTAGTCAACCTTCTCTCATTGATGTGACCCAGTCTACAATGCCATAAGAAAGTCTTTTTGATTTCTGGAGACTTTCTTTTGTGTGTATTCTAGACATTGAAAATCTGTGGTTGGTTTAATACGTATATACCGTTGTTTAATGTACCTGTCCCAATCAAAACTTGATTAAGGTGAATGTTCACAACATTACTTATAAATGCAAATTCATAACCTTCTTTAGACAATAAAGATACAGAAATGATATTACAAGTTGCATTTGGTACAAAATAACAACTACGCAAAACCAAAAAGTGTCCATCTGACAATCCCAGGTGATAGTCCCCCACGGCCTCAGCATCCATACTAGCTCCGTTTGCAACTCTGAGGGTCATATCACCTGCCTTCAAAACCCTACTCTTTCTCAACGCCTGCAAAGAATTACAGATATGAGATCCTGATCCGGTATCCAATACCCAGGAAGTAGAGTTTATTGATAGACAGTTTTCAATAACATACACACCTGAAGCTGAAGCCGCAACTCGCTTCAGATCCTGGGTTCCGGCCTTCCAAGCCTTGCAATCTTGTTTCCAGTGTCCACTTTTGTGACAGTAGAAGCATTCTTCCTTTCCCACCAGCTTTCCCGCAACCTTTGTTGCCTTTCCCTTTCCCTTCGTATCCACTTTACTGACACCGCCCCTTGGTTTGGCGGGGGCTTTCTTCTTCTTTTCCTTGGCTTTCGCCCTGGACCTAGAAGAGGAAGATCCTCATACAAACAAAGCGGATGTCTCCCTACCTTTCTGTAGGGTGCCCTCAGCACTCCTCAACATGTTCAGAAGTTCGGAAAGTTCAACCTCCTTTCCATGCATGTTGAAGTTTAGGACAAACTGGGCTTAAGTGGAAGGAAGGGACTGGAGAATCAAGTCAGTGTAGAGTTCATTCTCCAACGTGGTCCCAAGGTCCGCGAGCTCCTCTATGTAGACAATCATCTTAAGCACGTGTTCCGCTACCGATGATCCGACGGCCAATCTTGCCGAAAATAGCTTCTTCGACACTTTGTATGTAACACTTTGATTTTCCCGTTTGTTTGGTGTTGGTGATAATTAGAAGTCGTGCATGTTTTTATGTTTGTGTGTGCGTAGGATTTATAGTTGTTATGGGTAGTGTGTGTGCATTTTGGGATAGGTCTTGTGCTTGTGTACACCTTGCATACTTAGACTTTTTGTAACTTGTTAACCATTCTTGGTGCATGGTTGCAAGTTTAAATTTTTCCCCATCATTTAATCCTTGCATAAACCATTGATTTTATTCATATCTTAACCCTTTTAATAAATTCAAATCCAAATAAACAAATAGGTATGGTGGTTAGGTGAAGGGTGGACTTTTTGACCCTTTTCTTCTCTTCTCTCTCTCTCTTTCCCCCATCAGAATTCTCTGCAGAAATTCCAGCAAATAAACCCCCATTCTCTTCATTTTTCTTCTCCTTTTCACTTCCCTTTGATTCCCAAGCAAAACCCTACCCAAATCAATACTTTTTCCTTCGATAAACCATGAAAACTTGAGGTTTTTGAGGTGTTCTTGGGCAAACCTGCACAACTGAGGGAAAAGCTGAAAACTTTGGTGTCTCTAAGGTCAATTTAAGGTATAAATCTTAATCCTAGCACCCAATTTCCATAACTTGCATGTTTAGTTTAGAAATATCACTTTTTGTGCCATTTTAGTGCTTTTGGAGGGGGTTTAGTGTATCATGTTAAAACTTATGTTGTAGTGGCTTGATTAGCTTATTAACAAGTTATTGGTGAGTGATTAGACCTAGGTTTGTTTCAGATTTCATCAAAATACCATAAAGTTCCATTTTGTGCAAAATGTGTGTTTTGAACTGATTTTAGACACTGTAAGAATCTGCTGCTATCCGAGACTTTTCAGAACAAATCTAGTGATTGATTTAGCATGTATGTATGGATGGAGTGCACCGACCAAACCTGGGGACCCAATTCCCAAGTCTGGCCGCCAAAAATGGCATTCTGGCCGCAAATTGCGGCCAGACTGGGGAGATTTGGGTTGGGGTTTGGGGGTGTGGGTCTCTGCTTATATGTAGGTTATTTTGGTATATATATATTTTCAATATCTTTCCTGTATCAAAATCTGGGGTAGAATACCTATTTTCCCGTATTTTCAACCTTTCGCGACACGCGTGTTACGTGTGTGTGGGTTTTGGGTTTCTGCGTATCGCGACGCGTCGGAGTGATTTCAGACGCGTAACCACACGTTTTAGCGTATCGCGCACACGCGCGCTTGGTTCGCGACACGGGTTACTTGTTGGGTTTTAATGTTGCGTTTGTGTGATTTCGAGCTTACATATGATATACTGTGTAATTCTAGGTTCGCAGGCGAGTACGGCGGACGCAGTGAAGAAAGGGAAGCAGGTTGTTGGCTACACCTAGCGAGAGACTACGGTGAGTAGATTTCACATCTATGGGTTATCGCCCGCATGGCGTTCTACGTCAGGGCAGATAGGACCTTATAGTGTTCCATATATATATTGCATGTTCATGGTTACTAGCTAGTGCATTGCATACCTTCTACACACTTATATCACATCGGATCATAGCATTGTAGTTCATCTATTTGTGACATGACCATATATTCATACTTGATGCCTATATCACATCGGATCATAGCATTGTAGTTCATCTATTTGTGACATGACCATATATTCATACTTGATGCCTATATCACATCGAATCATAGCATTGTAGTTCATCTATTTGTGACATGACCATATATTCATACCTGCTACACATATCACATCGGATCATCATACTGTAGTTTATTATATATGACATGACTTGATATTCATACCTGCTACACATATCACATCGGATCATCATACTGTAGTTTATTATATATGACATGACTTGATATTCATACCTGCTACACATATCACATCGGATCATCATACTGTAGTTTATTATATATGACATGACTTGATATTCATACCTGCTACACATATCACATCGGATCATCATACTGTAGTTTATTATATATGACATGACTTGATATTCATACCTGCTACACATATCACATCGGATCATCATACTGTAGTTTATTATATATGACATGACTTGATGTTCATACCTGCTACACATATCACATCGGATCATTGCATTGTAGCACATTATATGTGACATGATTTGATATTCATACCTGATGCATATGTCACATCGGATTATTGTCTTGTAACTTATCTATATGTAACTTGACCGGATATTTACATTTGACGCACATATCATATCGGATCATTGACTTGTATTTGTTTGGATTATATGTGATTTCTGGATTTGGGAACCGTGGCTATTTCAAATATGTAATCATTTAAAAACCCGGTTCCCTTGATATGATATTTCGGTGCGTCCACCATGTGTTTTCTCGGTGCTAGAGTGATATATGGAAACCCGAATCGAGGAGGCGGTTGAGGCCGATTACGGGTACATGGTGGACCCGGTATGGTACCCCGGGGCGAGAACGGTTTCGCTGTGCAGTAGACGGTGAGCCTGGCAGAGGGACCACTACCTACCGGTGATTGGTTGGACCTGACAGTTATCCGGAGTATACTGATCAGAGTCTATAGATGGATGTGGGTGACCCGGACTGACGGGGCCCGATGAATGAGGATTTGCGTGTCGATGCTGGACACGAGTATTTATGATATTTGGGTGCCGATGTTGGGCACTCGGGACTCTCAGAGGTGTACAGGATTCGAGGGCCGATGAGGGTGCCGGCGCCTGAGCTATTTGGGGGATCTGGGTGCATTGATGGACACCGATATACATTTATCCCACGTTGACATTCCGTGTAGATACTATATTTCCCCATGCTCAGCATTTATTATTTGTACCTCATCCTGTAGTTACATTCCCTGATAGAGCATTTGTACCTCATCCAGTAGTTACATTCCCTGATAGAGCATTTGTACCTCATCCAGTAGATGCATTACCTGATAGAGCATTTGTACCTCATCCAGTAGATGCATTACCTGATAGAGCATTTGTACCTCATCCAGTAGATGCATTACCTGATAGAGCATTCGTACCTCACCCAGTAGATGCAGTACCTGATAGAGCACCTGCATGATTATTGCACATACCGCTTATCACCTTTTGATATCACCTGTTGGCATATGTTAGAGTAGCGTAGTATGTGCATGCTCGCGATTACCTTTATATGTTATCTCTATTCACGAGTTGGCAACTCACCCCCGTTGTGCCACAGTGTTTGCAGGTTGCCCTTCGGAGTAGTCGCGGCAGGCTGCGGTTGCATCTTTTGACACAGATACCCCCATAGTTGGTGTACTAGCTCTTTTGCTGATAGGTGGGTTTTGTGTGGTATCTGTTTATCTTTCTGTATGTACATTGTTGTATCTAGTATTCTCCATCTACCATGTATGTATTTGACTTAGAGACTGTGTGAGGACGATGTTGTACCTTATTTGTGTTCTGGTGTCGTGCTCGTTGTGAGCCGACTTTTCTTATACAGTTTTTATGCTATCTGTGATGTTCCCACTTGTGGATCTTGAGCTTCGCTACGGCGTCGTATATTGTTATCTTGGGATTGTTTACTTAGATTTCTTATCATGTTAGTTGGTGTTTTCATTTAATTCTTATTACACTCTATACTTTCACTGGTTTGTTTTCTGGGTTTCCGGTTCCCTTAGTCACGTTACGCCTGTAGACGTTACGTGGTTAAGTGCCGGTCACGGGCCAAACTTTGGGTCGTGACAAAGTTGGTATCAAAGCGTAGGTTTTACCTTTCGGAGTGTAGGATGACCCTGGTATGATGGAGTAGGTAGCTGCGGCAGGGTAGCGTAGCGTGTGTATGTTCCGCGGCATACTCACGACACGGTACACCGCCTACGCGACCTTAGGACTTGTTTATATAAATTTCCTTCTTGAGTATATACATTCTCGTGATTCGATTTCCGTATCCTTATCGAATCCTATTGTTCCTTTCAGCCAATATGCCGCCAAAGACTACGAGGGCTCAGAGAGCGGCCGCGAGGGCCGAGATTCGAGTTGACTCGTCCGAGACGAGGACTGATCCGGGCAGTGCACCCGTTGTACCTGAGCAGACTGTTCCTCCTTTGACAGATCAGATCGCCACGCTAGGGGCCGGTGTGCAGGAGATGCGCCAGACGGTGGGATCTAGCATGCAGGAGATGCGTGACATGATAGGATCGCTAGTTGAGACGCTTCAAGCACAGCGACCAGAGGTAGCTCCACCTGTTCCAGCGACCGCGATGGTACCTACCACACAGCCAGTTTCCCCTGCAGTCACAGAGGTGATTACGGTATCGCTGTCAGACTTCATGAGGCTAAAGCCTCCGGCTTTCACAGGCACCGACACAGCCGAGGACCCCCAGTCCTTCCTTGATAAGATGGCCCGTATATGTCGTTCACTTAGATGCGCGGATGCGAGATGGGTCGAGTTAGCGAGCTTTCGCCTAGAGGGTCTTGCACAGAAGTGGTGTGATTCAGTTGAGAAGGGCAGAGCAGCGGGTCTTCCTCCTATGACTTGGACCGAGTTTGTAGCGCTATTCCTTGCCCGTTTTCTTCCTCAGAGTGTTAGGGATGCCCGAGCACGCAGATTTGAGTCCTTGCGCCAGACACCAGGGATGTCAGTAGCAGAGTACGACGTGCTGTTCACAGAGCTAGCTATCTATGCCCCGTACCTAGTGGCTACTGAGGAGTTGCGAGTTAAGAGATTTGTCCGAGGTTTGCTTACACCATTATTCCTTGCTATCAGCGCGCAGCATACGAGACTTACTCAGCAGCAGTTGATGCGGCATTATTAGTAGAGGAGCGCCTTGCTGAGACTTCGGCAGTTCCAGGGCCGAAGAGAGTTCGTGCAGATACGTCAGTGCAGAGACGGCCATTCCAGCGTCGTGACAGGCACCTTGCAGGTGGCAGAGATTCGAGACGAGGCCGATTGTTTAGCTCCTATCCCCAGGAGGGCCAGAGACCGTCATCAGGATGTTACCGTTGCGGGAGTTCTTATCATCGTGTGCGAGATTGTCCCGAGGTACCCCGGAGTGAGGCGGCAGCACCGCGTGTTACATTACCACCTTCACCACCCCAGACGGCGTTGCCGATAGTACCTGCTGTTACTCCGCATCAGACGCATGCACGGAGAGGTCGTGGTCGTGGAGGATTTGTTCATAGAGGACGAGGTGGCCGAGGTAGAGGACAGCCAGCGGCCGGCAGGGGACAGTCAGTTGCAGGAGGAGGACAGGCACGGGTTTTTGCTTTGACGCATCAGGACGCGCAGGCGTCCAATGCGGTGGTCTCAGGTATCCTTTCTGTATGTTCGGTTGATGCACACGTGTTGTTTGATCCCGGATCCACACACTCGTACGTATCCACATACTTTGTGCCGAGTTTGGGAAGAGAGTCCGGTTTGCTTGGCCAGCCGCTTGTTGTGACTACTCCTGTGGGAGAGTCGTTTGTTGCTAGGCACGTGTTCCGATCCTGTACCGTCCGTATTGGCGAGAGAGAGTTGCCGGTCGACTTGATCCTTCTTGAGATGTTGGACTTCGACGTTCTGTTGGGCATGGATTGGTTAGCCACGTGCTATGCTTCTGTTGACTGCCGCGAGAAGACAGTTCGATTTTGTTTTCCCGGCGAGCCGGTTGTTGTTGTGTTGGGGGACCGTAGTGCTACCCCTCACTGTGTGATTTCTTCTGTTCGCGCTGGACAGCTTTTGCGGAAGGGATGTCAGGGATTTCTCGCATATGTTTGCGATACTAGAGCTACAGAGGTTCCTCTGGATCAGGTTCCGGTGGTTAGCGAGTTCCCTGATGTGTTCCCTGACGAGCTTCCTGGGCTACCGCCCGAGCGTGATATTTCTTTCTGCATTGATTTGGTTCCTGGCACGGGGCCTATTTCAGTACCGCCTTATCGGATGGCCCCGGCGGAACTTAGAGAGTTGAAGGGTCAGTTGCAGGACTTGCTGGATAAGGGACTTATTCGACCCAGTGTTTCTCCTTGGGGTGCTCCAGTCTTGTTCGTCAAGAAGAAGGACGGCAGCATGCGTTTGTGTATTGACTACCGCCAGCTGAACAAGGTGACAGTGCGAAATCGATATCCTTTGCCACGCATCGACAATTTGTTCGACCAGCTTCAGGGGGCAGGATACTTTTCGAGGATCGATTTGCGATCAGGCTACCATCAGCTGCGCGTACGACAGGAGGACATTCCTAGGACGGCTTTCCGCACACGTTACGGCCATTATGAGTTTTTGGTGATGTCGTTCGGACTCACCAACGCGCCAGCAGCATTCATGGACATGATGAACCGTATTTTCCGGCCGTATCTTGACATGTTCATTATAGTGTTTATTGACGATATCTTGGTGTATTCTCGGAGTAGAGAGGAGCACGAGCAGCACCTGCGGATTTCACTGCAGACCTTGAGGGAGCATCAACTTTTCGCCAAATTCTCCAAGTGTGCCTTCTGGCTAGACAGCGTAGACTTCTTGGGCCACGTGATTACACGAGATGGTATATGTGTCGACCCGAGAAAGATAGAGGCAGTTCGGAGTTGGCCTAGACCCACGTCAGTGACGGAGGTTCGTAGCTTTCTAGGGCTGGCAGGTTATTACAGGCGATTTGTGCAGGACTTCTCTCGCATTGCTACACCGTTCACCGGGTTGACCCGGAAGGGAGTTCACTTCGATTGGACGGAGGAGTGTGAGCACAGTTTCCAGCGGTTACGGGCTCTACTGACCACGACACCAGTGCTATCTTTGCCTTCAGGATCAGGCGGATTTGCGGTCTACTGCGATGCTTCACGAGTGGGGCTGGGATGCGTTTTGATGCAGCACGACAGGGTGATTGCGTATGCTTCACGGCAACTAAAGAAACATGAACAGAATTACCCTACTCATGATCTGGAGATGGCTGCGGTGGTCTTTGCACTCAAGATCTGGCGACATTATCTGTATAGAGAGTCGTGCCAGATATTCACCGACCACAAGAGCTTAAAATATATATTTCAGCAGCGAGACCTGAACCTTAGACAGCGCCGATGGATGGAGTTAGTGAAGAACTACGATTGTGAGATCTTATATCATCCGGGCAAGGCGAATGTAGTGGCAGATGCGTTGAGCAGGAGGCCCGGGGGTAGTCTATCTTGTGTGAGCGCAGTGCAGAGGCAGTCATCGGCAGATTGGCAGATCTTATGCGACAGCCGGGTACAGTTTGAGTTTACGCCGATCGGGGGACAGATGGCGCATGTTCGTGGACGCCCACAGTTGCTTGACCGTATATACGAGGCACAGCACAGTGATGACCGCTGTTCAGAGATCAGGACACAGATAGGACAGGGCAGATTTTCCGAGTTCGTGATCGACGATCAGGGGACACTACGATTTGGGGCTAGACTGTGCGTACCGGATGCTGAGGGATTGCGGCACGAGATTCTTGAGGATGCACATCGATCGGTATATAGTGTTCATCCCGGTTCCACCAAGATGTACCACGATCTGAGAGATATTTACTGGTGGGACGGTATGAAGAGGGATATTGCAGATTTTGTGTCGAGATGCCTGACTTGTCAGCAAGTCAAGGCTGAGCACCAGAGGCCCGCGGGAGAGCTACAGCCATTACCCATTCCGGAGTGGAAATGGGAACAGGTATCTATGGACTTCATTGTGGGTCTACCCAGGACTAGTCGAGGGTATGACTCCATCTGGGTGATCGTGGATCGTTTGACGAAAGCGGCTCACTTCCTACCGGTGAAGACGACTTTCGGATTTACTCAGTATGCCCAGGTTTACATTGATCAGATTGTGCGACTGCACGGAGTTCCGACATGCATCGTGTCCGATAGAGGCACCCAGTTTACCAGCCGACTATGGCAGAGGCTTCAGGAGGCTCTGGGCACTCGCTTGAGTTTCAGCACAGCATTCCATCCGCAGACCGACGGACAGTCAGAGCGGACTATTCAGACTCTCGAGGACATGCTCAGAGCATGCGTTTTAGACTTCGGAGGTAGCTGGGATCATCATTTGCCCTTAGTTTAGTTCTCCTACAACAACAGCTACCAGGAGACCATTCAGATGGCACCGTTTGAGGCTCTTTATGGGAGGAAATGCAGGTCGCCTACTTGTTGGACAGAGCTCAGTGAGAGCAGTATTTTAGGGCCACAGATCGTTGAGGAGACGACAGCGAAGATCCAGTTGATTCGCGATAGGATGAGAGCAGCCCAGAGTAGGCAGAAATCTTATGCGGACCGTCGTCGACGCAAACTTGAGTTTTCTGTTGGTGATCATGTTTTCTTGAGGGTCTCCCCAATGAAGGGCGTGATGAGGTTTGGAAGGAAGGGGAAGCTTAGTCCCAGATACGTAGGCCCCTTCGAGATCCTTGAGCGTATTGGTACAGTTGCGTATCGATTAGCCCTTCCGCCCAGTTTTCCAGACGTGCACCCCGTATTTCACGTTTCGATGCTCCGCCGATATCTTCATGATCCTTCGCATGCGGTTCAGCACCCGACGATCCAGCTTGAGCGCGATCTTTCCTATGCAGAGCAGCCAGTGATGATCTTGGATCGACAAGTGAAGAAATTGAGGTCGAAGGAGATACCGTCCGTCAAGGTACTTTGGCGTGGACAGAGCAGGGAGGAGGTCACTTGGGAGACCGAGAGCGAGATGAGGAAGAGGTATCCCCATCTTTTTGAAGGTGCGTATGTGTTAGATTTTAAATTCGGGGACCGAATTTCTTTAAGGGGGTAGATTGTAACACTTTGATTTTCCCGTTTGTTTGGTGTTGGTGATAATTAGAAGTCGTGCATGTTTTTATGTTTGTGTGTGCGTAGGATTTATAGTTGTTATGGGTAGTGTGTGTGCATTTTGGGATAGGTCTTGTGCTTGTGTACACCTTGCATACTTAGACTTTTTGTAACTTGTTAACCATTCTTGGTGCATGGTTGCAAGTTTAAATTTTTCCCCATCATTTAATCCTTGCATAAACCATTGATTTTATTCATATCTTAACCCTTTTAATAAATTCAAATCCAAATAAACAAATAGGTATGGTGGTTAGGTGAAGGGTGGACTTTTTGACCCTTTTCTTCTCTTCTCTCTCTCTCTTTCCCCCATCTGAATTCTCTGCAGAAATTCCAGCAAATAAACCCCCATTCTCTTCATTTTTCTTCTCCTTTTCACTTCCCTTTGATTCCCAAGCAAAACCCTACCCAAATCAATACTTTTTCCTTCGATAAACCATGAAAACTTGAGGTTTTTGAGGTGTTCTTGGGCAAACCTGCACAACTGAGGGAAAAGCTGAAAACTTTGGTGTCTCTAAGGTCAATTTAAGGTATAAATCTTAATCCTAGCACCCAATTTCCATAACTTGCATGTTTAGTTTAGAAATATCACTTTTTGTGCCATTTTAGTGCTTTTGGAGGGGGTTTAGTGTATCATGTTAAAACTTATGTTGTAGTGGCTTGATTAGCTTATTAACAAGTTATTGGTGAGTGATTAGACCTAGGTTTGTTTCAGATTTCATCAAAATACCATAAAGTTCCATTTTGTGCAAAATGTGTGTTTTGAACTGATTTTAGACACTGTAAGAATCTGCTGCTATCCGAGACTTTTCAGAACAAATCTAGTGATTGATTTAGCATGTATGTATGGTATGGAGTGCACCGACCAAACCTGGGGACCCAATTCCCAAGTCTGGCCGCCAAAAATGGCATTCTGGCCGCAAATTGCGGCCAGACTGGGGAGATTTGGGTTGGGGTTTGGGGGTGTGGGTCTCTGCTTATATGTAGGTTATTTTGGTATATATATATTTTCAATATCTTTCCTGTATCAAAATCTGGGGTAGAATACCTATTTTCCCGTATTTTCAACCTTTCGCGACACACGTGTTACGTGTGTGTGGGTTTTGGGTTTCTGCGTATCGCGACGCGTCGGAGTGATTTCAGACGCGTAACCACACGTTTTAGCGTATCGCGCACACGCGCGCTTGGTTCGCGACACGGGTTACTTGTTGGGTTTTAATGTCGCGTTTGTGTGATTTCGAGCTTACATATGATATACTGTGTAATTCTAGGTTCGCAGGCGAGTACGGCGGACGCAGTGAAGAAAGGGAAGCAGGTTGTTGGCTACACCTAGCGAGAGACTACGGTGAGTAGATGTCACATCTACGGGGATATCGCCCGCATGGCGTTCTACGTCAGGGCAGATAGGACCTTATAGTGTTCCATATATATATTGCATGTTCATGGTTACTAGCTAGTGCATTGCATGCCTTCTACACACTTATATCACATCGGATCATAGCATTGTAGTTCATCTATTTGTGACATGACCATATATTCATACTTGATGCCTATATCACATCGGATCATTGCATTGTAGTTCAACTATTTGTGACATGACCATATATTCATACTTGATGCCTATATCACATCGGATCATAGCATTGTAGTTCATCTATTTGTGACATGACCATATATTCATACCTGCTACACATATCACATCGGATCATCATACTGTAGTTTATTATATATGACATGACTTGATATTCATACCTGCTACACATATCACATCGGATCATCATACTGTAGTTTATTATATATGACATGACTTGATATTCATACCTGCTACACATATCACATCGGATCATCATACTGTAGTTTATTATATATGACATGACTTGATATTCATACCTGCTACACATATCACATCGGATCATCATACTGTAGTTTATTATATATGACATGACTTGATATTCATACCTGCTACACATATCACATCGGATCATCATACTGTAGTTTATTATATATGACATGACTTGATGTTCATACCTGCTACACATATCACATCGGATCATTGCATTATAGCACATTATATGTGACATGATTTGATATTCATACCTGATGCATATGTCACATCGGATTATTGTCTTGTAACTTATCTATATGTAACTTGACCGGATATTTACATTTGACGCACATATCATATCGGATCATTGACTTGTATTTGTTTGGATTATATGTGATTTCTGGATTTGGGAACCGTGGCTATTTCAAATATGTAATCATTTAAAAACCCGGTTCCCTTGATATGATATTTCGGTGCGTCCACCATGTGTTTTCTCGGTGCTAGAGTGATATATGGAAACCCGAATCGAGGAGGCGGTTGAGGCCGATTACGGTTACATGGTGGACCCGGTATGGTACCCCGGGGCGAGAACGGTTTCGCTGTGCAGTAGACGGTGAGCCTGGCAGAGGGACCACTACCTACCGGTGATTGGTTGGACCTGACAGTTATCCGGAGTATACTGATCAGAGTCTATAGATGGATGTGGGTGACCCGGACTGACGGGGCCCGATGGATGAGGATTTGCGTGTCGATGCTGGACACGAGTATTTATGATATTTGGGTGCCGATGTTGGGCACTCGGGACTCTCAGAGGTGTACAGGATTCGAGGGCCGATGAGGGTGCCGGCGCCTGAGCTATTTGGGGGATCTAGGTGCATTGATGGACACCGATATACATTTTTCCCACGTTGACATTCCGTGTAGATACTATATTTCCCCATGCTCAGCATTTATTATTTGTACCTCATCCTGTAGTTACATTCCCTGATAGAGCATTTGTACCTCATCTAGTAGTTACATTCCCTGATAGAGCATTTGTACCTCATCCAGTAGATGCATTACCTGATAGAGCATTTGTACCTCATCCAGTAGATGCATTACCTGATAGAGCATTTGTACCTCATCCAGTAGATGCATTACCTGATAGAGCATTCGTACCTCACCCAGTAGATGCAGTACCTGATAGAGCACCTGCATGATTATTGCACATACCGCTTATCACCTTTTGATATCACCTGTTGGCATATGTTAGAGTAGCGTAGTATGTGCATGCTCGCGATTACCTTTATATGTTATCTCTATTCACGAGTTGGCAACTCACCCCCGTTGTGCCACAGTGTTTGCAGGTTGCCCTTCGGAGTAGTCGCGGCAGGCTGCGGTTGCATCTTTTGACACAGATACCCCCATAGTTGGTGTACTAGCTCTTTTGCTGATAGGTGGGTTTTGTGTGGTATCTGTTTATCTTTCTGTATGTACATTGTTGTATCTAGTATTCTCCATCTACCATGTATGTATTTGACTTAGAGACTGTGTGAGGACGATGTTGTACCTTATTTGTGTTCTGGTGTCGTGCTCGTTGTGAGCCGACTTTTCTTATACAGTTTTTATGCTATCTGTGATGTTCCCACTTGTGGATCTTGAGCTTCGCTACGGCGTCGTATATTGTTATCTTGGGATTGTTTACTTAGATTTCTTATCATGTTAGTTGGTGTTTTCATTTAATTCTTATTACACTCTATACTTTCACTGGTTTGTTTTCTGGGTTTCCGGTTCCCTTAGTCACGTTACGCCTGTAGACGTTACGTGGTTAAGTGCCGGTCACGGGCCAAACTTTGGGTCGTGACATCGTATCTTGCGATACGAGACTGCTCTCCATACAGTTCTTTTGTATGAAGAAATATGGACTCTAGGTCCATATTCTCGTACCTCCTCTGAAGTTCGTTTTCCATAGAGGAAAGCACGAGGCATTTGGCCTTCACGCAATCAATCTCCCATGTCTTACGGATTTCTACATCCGCGACGCTGGAGGTGGGACCTGGGACGGGGGGAGCTTTGGTGGTAAGGACATACCCCAACTTGTCGTAAGTGATTGGCATCTTGACATTCCTGAGCCAATCTTTGTAGTTTGGCCCTGTCAGTATGTTTTTATCTAGTAATAACTTAAGTCCGGTCATGTTGAATGGTCGCTGCAATTAGGAGAGAGAAAAGAAACACTTTAGCATGATGCTCTTGCAGGTTTAGAGTGGTTTTTAGTTTGTCTAACCAGGATGGCTCCCACTGTCTCTCAAATCCCTCTTCAAACCATAAAGGAAGAATTAGTTGGGATCAATCTCACCATACAATACTTGCTTAACCGTTCAGCCAGGCCAGTGTCGGTACTTCGAGGGAGGTTTTCCAACGCTTTCGTGAAGTTCCTTAATTAAGTAACCTCTTTTCCCTGTGGGTGTAGCCCCGCTAACACCTTTCTAGACACCTACTAGGTTTATAGCATTGATCGTTAGGTGAGAGATTTCCCGAGGAGTAGCATATACTCACAGTAGGATCGGGATCCAAATATCATCGCGTGATAATACCGAAGGAATCCTACCAGAATCATCACACTCCAAATGGTATGCAGCGCTAGCAAGTTTCAGTTCTTATGAAACTCCCGATGTGGATTTTTGCCCGATGCTCTTATGACCTTGGCGTGAGGTCAAAATGTCATAAGTCACATGTCAAGTTCTTCCCATCATTATCCAGGTTAATTTGAACCCACCTGCACCTACCCTTGACGTAGGCCAAAATGGAAGTACGACTGTCTCAAACCAACGCATTCTATCTATGCAACAGATAAATATCCGGCAGCTACCAATCACTATGCCTTGGCGTGATGTCAAAATACATAGCTTGAATACTACCGAATATTTAACTGAAATGATGGAGGGCTACAAATGGTTTTTGCGAAACCGTGAACGTAGTGAACTTGATATAATCAATGGAACGAGATAGCTTTTAAAAGGAGTGGTTTAAGCTCCGCATTTAAAAGTTTAGTTTTGAAAAGAACCGAGTGATTTTCAAAGTGTTCCAATCGACTTTTACTTGGTTTATTTTCTTGCATTAATTTTAATGCGTCCCATCTTTTAATCCTACCATTGCAGAAAACAACCAAAATATGGTGTACGCTTATGCCATCCGCATTCGCTACGGGGACCCGTCATCACCCGTTAGGTTACTTAACTAACGACAGAGCGGGGGCTGGACTAGCGCGGATGAAAAACATAAGCAACACCTAAATAGTTATCATATATAAATATATAGCAATGATAGTCAATACAGATCACAGATGAACACTTTGGATATACTAGGAATCCGCGATTCGTTCGAGCTTGCAACGAAAAGCGGATTACACGGTCGTGATGAATAGCCAATACCCCACCCAAGACCCCTACGGGTGCTGCAAACTACCCGCCAAGTATCCGAAGCGAAGCAACCTCTCTCAAGGACGTGAGAAGGCCACTCGGCACTTCGAGATACCCGGTAGTTTGTGCACCCCACCATGGGTCTATCCTAGGAGCAAAAACAGTAAAAAGAAATTATACAATGACGGCTACAACCCCGACCCGGTTGTGCGGCCAAATAAATAATATTACATGAATGAAAGAAAAAAGAAACTCTTATCTCACATCCACCCCGGCTATTCATCCGCGACAATCCACCGAGTTCATATACACAAACAAATAAGCATTACAGATCACAGATATGTATAACCCCCACTAATCGACGTATAGCGATTAGCAGACGTTAAATACATATAAAGATCACAGATATAACCCAATAGTCAAAGTATAGTGAAGTTCGATCAAAAATACGGATTTATAGCCACCCCAAATACAAATTTCTATTCTGGAAAATCTGGGCAGAAATAAAATATCTTAAAAATCCTAAAACCTTAACAGAAGAACACTGCACCAAACTCGGTCCAGAACCGAGTCAACTCGGCCGCGGTTCCGCGGCAAGAAGCACGTTCTTGCCGCGGAAACGCGGCGCTTTGAGCGGTTCACTGGATCGTCTTTGGTGAGTTTCTTAACAAAACCCTGAGCAGATATTTGAAGTATGATTTATTATTTTTAGAGCAGAAAAAAAAAAACAACAGAAACTTAGGGTTTTGAAATTTTAGTTTTGCGATTTTTACCGATCGAACTTCTATACACTTTACTAACTAGCTAGTTTATGTTTAGTTAGGCTCTGATACCACTGTAAGTCCACGTTGCCCATCCCGGTGCTTGCGGGGAGGCGGAAACGGTATAAAAATTGGATTTTTAACACACTAGGCAACATGGACTATCAAAAGGAGGATCTTTTCTAAACAAAAACTACCTACAAAGCTAACTAGTTTTAGCTACATGGAAGAAAGGTTATACCTAGGGCTTTATGTCCTTCTCTCCTTGCTCCTTGGAGTGAAAGATGTGATCTTCTTGTCGCCTTCTCTAGTCGAAGAAGGATCCACCCGAGAGCCTCAACCTTTGGCTTCAACTTCAAGCTAGAAGTAACTAAGATGCTCGAAGTGCTAATCCTAGAACCTTAGAAGAGAGTAGAGATTATTTTAGAGTGATTTATCTCAAGCTCAAGTGTTTCTCAGCTCATGAGAGGGGAGAGCTAGAGAGAGAGGAAGAGGAGGAGAGAGAATCTATATGATAGAATGAGAAAGAAAATGAACCATTCTCACATATATGTGTGAATTATGTAAATTAGATAATTAGCAAGATAATTGTCATGGTTAATCAAGACTTGACCATTATCATTTCATATTAAATGCAAATTGCAAGGATCAAATAGCATCTTTTATATGGAATGATGATGGTCAACATGTCAACCTAAGTCAACAAGTCAAGATAGTCAAATGGTCAACAACCCTATGTAAGTCCGCGGCGGCGCCCCGGCCGTCGATCTGACGCCGGAAACGCGGAAACAAAATTTTTGCAAACCGGCACCACCGCGCACTTTTCACCCGGATCGGGCCATTAACCTAGCGACTAGCAAACTAGAAAAGAGTAGAGAAGCTATACCAAGCGATCTGTGTCCTTCGGTCTTCGTCTCCACTCCGATCTCCCGCGGAATCTCCGTCCGTCACGCCCTCGTCGGAAAGGGCACCACGTAGCCGGAATCTTTTACGGGCTCCCACCTCTTGACCGAGGCAACTCGGGCGCGAAGTTGGCTAGCCGACGCGTCCAAGGGATGCTGTAGAATAGTGTAGTAGCCATATCTCTTTGGGGTTTATGAGGTTGCCATTTATGGAGGAATTTGTGCATAAGAATTTTCATGGATGCTTGATGAAAAATGTAGCATGCAAATGAAATGAGCTCAGCACAAGAACCATCTGTTTTTCTCTCTGTGGAATTTTGTGAGTTATGTGTATATGAATTAAAACCATGCAAAAGGAAAAATGCCCCCTTCATTAAACAACAGCACATGCACAAAAGAGGGGGGGGACCCACGAAATTTTTCATGAAGGGAATTTTCCACACAAATAAACTTCTCCCCTCTCCCACAAATCAAGTGGCCGGCCCCCTTTCAAGTGGGTGGAAAAAAAAGTGAAGAAAAAAAAATGGTGTGTATATAAAAGGGGATATCTTTCACAACCATTTTCCAAACTCATCAAATCAAAGCACCATCAAATGAAAAGCAATGGAATGGACCAAAAGGGAATCTCATGATTATGAAGCCACATATATGCATGAAACCCCTCAACAAATAAGTTAATTGCAGACTTGCAATTAACCCCCTCCAACGAAAAGTCCGGCCGTGAAGGAACAAAGAAAGACCGGCCGGAACGGAATGCAAACTGGCAACTTCAGAAAACTGATCCCGTAATAAATTATAGGAAAACCCCGCTACTGCAAATACATGCCCGCATTTGTATTCCCACTGAACACAAATGCAAAGAGACAAAACTACACTATCTAATACTAGAATCCGGTTTAAGCCAAAGCCGGCTAGTAAAATCTGTCCGATCATGATCCGTGCAATACCGCACGTATCTGATCGAACCCTGCCATATCTCCATACGGCCTCTACACCGTTTCGCCCGAAACCTCAGTAACTGAGTGTGGTGGACTCTAAAGACTCGTCAATACCATGGCTGTGGATTTAACCACTAGCACATCAGAGGTATTAGCCATACGTGACGGGCCACCAGCTATTGACCAAAAGGGACGTCGATGAGCGAACTCATCCTGACACCCTACTGAGCCTGTCAGTGACAATATCCGTACAGTCCGGTCCGTTCGTCTATGAGCATCGCATGGCAGGCCTAGGGGGTTGGTAAAAGTCAGACCCCCAAAAGCGGTACAAGTCGTGTCGGAGTGCAGCCCAGAACACCCTGAGATACTACTGGAATACCTACAAGCAAATCTCCTGTCTTGGCCAAGGAATTTTCATGTTCTGGCTCTCCTAGACACAGCGCGACCTCACTCCCAATACCGGGAGAGACGAACCACTGCAGATCCGCTCACTGCCTCCATGTGGCTCGGGACTGTACCCAACTAAAACCTATTTGCACGACTCCTTTGAGCCGTGGTAGGGTAGTAATCAAAGCACAGTGGGAACTCACACGAGACAAATGACTATCTCAGGTCGATGAACTAACCTGTACACATGTCACCAGGGAACTGCTATCTGACGTCTGGTATAATCCCAACTAGCAGGTTCCCGGCGAGTCCTGTCCGGTGTAGTCATAACCCAATGAGCACCTGTATACATCTTAGGTGAACCAACTGACACCAGTGGCTTGTGAGACCGGCCACCGCCCCTCGTCGGGGTCTCGACTGTATACACTAGTCTACTCTAGAGAATCGATGCCCTGTCTCGAAACTCCCACGACTAGGGACCTTTTAAGGATGTGCTTATAGACTACCAGCTCCCACGTATATGATCGCCCTCATACTGCCGGTAGTCAAGCAAGAATTCTAGGGGCTCTATCAACGTGCAATAGTGACATGTAAGGTCACCTAAAGCAGTACACGATGATAAAGGTAAACCAGATAGCATACTATCATCTTGAGTAAGACTGTCCTACTGGGACAGGTCCTCCCCTCAATCATTGCAATCACGTGCCTGTGATCCAATAATTGACTCTGAGGGCACTATCTCCAACAATCTCCCACTTGCACTCAAGGCTAATTATTGCGATGTCGCATACTCACAGCCCGTGTGATACCGAACACCCAACTCCTCTACTAGTCAGTCTCACAAAGCTCGTTTGCGAAACTATTACGTTCGAGGAATAGCCTCAGTGAGTCGATCCGCTCTGGTGTTTCTTTCTATGTCTCTCTATATCTCAAGTTCGCGGAGAAAGCCATCTCCCAAAATGAGCAATACCTGTCTTAGAATGTCTGGATGTCTGATGGGACCTAGCTCATAAATGAACTCCAAATCCAAACTTCTTAGACTGTATCGTCAACTGAAATTAATCAGTATCCTGCGCCATGCCTTCCCTCAGTATCCACCTGGACCACCTGTCCAAAATACTGCCCCTCGTCAGAAGGAAAACTATAACTCTGACAGCCACTCTGCCATCCAGGTCACCTTGGAAGCCTGGAATGATAACTGTCTCCCGAAGGAGAATGCTGTTATCATATCTCAAGAACATTCACTAATGTTCTAAAACTGCTTCCGACTGTTTCCCCAGGATTGGATCAATATCAACTTATTGCATCTACTGCAAGAACAACATCTGGTGTGGTACTTGACATCTCATGATTGACTCAATTGCCTAAGCAAGTGATCTGTCAATCATGCGTATCCCTCTCCCCTTTAGTCTGTAAGACACCTTTAGAGAGGGTGACTCCATCACCTGCAGGTATACTACCGTGCCAGGAGTCGTCCATTCTAAATACTCATAGAATGCTGTCAAGGTACCCAGATTAGGAAACCACCCAAATCTAGATCTAAAACCATAGATCTAGTAACCAGAATGTCTGATATAATATCTAAGTCCTATATGGAGAATTACTGTGTGACGACCATAGTATAACCGATCGTAGTATAGGAATATCACTTCCTACTCTGTGTATATCATCAAATCCAGGACATCCCACCCTACTACCTTCTCAACAGATCCATCCCCTATTCTGATGAAGTCAAACCTATGACTGTCATATCAGAAATAGATGATCTATCTCCGCTATATCTGCTTTAGTCTATAAATAGACATAAGTCTGATGTCCACCAATGCTTCCGCTGCTCCCACTGACTACGACAACCCTCTGGCAGAGTCATATACACGTACGCTTCTAAAAGCAGTTTAGAACGACGCTATACTCTTCCTCCTGCCGGGTCTCATAGTCTGGAACAACAGCAATGGCAAGTCTGGGTAAACAAGAACCTCCCTGCCACCGTCCTTGAGCATACCGAAGTACCTCTCGAGCGCCTGAGGTTACCCACTATATCTGCGGAGTGGCCAATGGAATGTCAATCCAGATTGAATCTTTAGCTTCCTTATCAAATCTTCAGTAATCGTTTGCGGTTCTGGAATCACTTCCAGTTCTACCATACTCCCACAACTGTTTTCTGAAAAAATCCATTTTATTAAAACTGTGGCGAGTCAAGAACAATATCACTATTGATCTTCCAGATGGTAGAATATCAACCCTCTGCATAGCCCAGGTCAACCCACAAACAGCCGTTACAGAAACGTGCCTTGAGTTATCCGGAGTCTGGTTTTATGCATAAGCCAGACAACTCCCCGTATCTTAACATCGTTAAGATATGAACTGTTCTATATCCAATACAGAAACAGAGGCACTAATTTAATTGAACCAGATTCAAATCATGCAGCTGTCTCCAGTGCATGTCAACTAAATGGAAGGAGGCCGATCAGCGTTACTCAACTTAGGAATGCTTCCAATTATGAGTAACCTGAAAGAGAAGCAAGTTCTCTTAACCATTACTATCAGCTGAATACCATATACAAGTATCTACATCTTCGATCACCATGAAGAATCCCGATACTTGCAATACCTGGTTCTCTACTTTAATCTTATACTAATAACTTCTCAAAACTTGGACCCTGCGTTTCTACGAAACACCTGTCTAAGAACTAGAGAAGTCACAAGTAAACAGAATATAGTACGAGAACCAACCCCTCTGTCCTAGTGGACACTGGACAATATACAATACTCTGTATAAGTCCCCTGAGTCTAGTGACTCATTCACTGTGTGTCGTAGGTTGAAAACTGTATTTATGGTTAAGAAGAATTACACCGCTGTTCAATGCTCCTTACCTAACCATCCACTGGTATAGGTAAATGTCATAGACATAATTTCAAAAAGGTATGTCTCACTCTATAAAAATAGACGTACAGATATATCACTTTGAAATTGGTCCACAACAACGGATATTCAAAACCAAATATTTGCCAACCGGCAAACAACCCAGGTGACTTCCTCAAATATCACCAATTACAACGAATCCCGATATAATGAGGACGGTCACTTAATTCCTAATAACTTACTCCCACTCATCATCTGTAAAACCATACAGATGTGAGAATCATACCTGGTAAATACATACCCTGGAGCAAGTGTCTGATTGGGAAATAAGTTTTCTATTAACAGTACACAGTGAAACTGAAACATTGAAATGTTTCGATAGGATATCCTGGTATTCCTTAGTAATGCCTCTTCCATTATCCAGATTCACAACTATAACCGTATAATTCTTTGCCACCTCTCCAAATCCCTTTATATGTCTTTAGTCATTATCTTCTGCACACCCCTTTAGGCCAAATGGTTTTCTTCATTCCCTACCATTCGGCACCAGCCTATGGTTTGGAAGAAGACTATCCAATAAGCATAATGGGTGTACTGTCCTAATCCTAGGAGCACTCGCAATGCGAGAGAAGGTGAAGATAAAAGACACCTGAATGTACTTTATTCCTATTCCTCCTGAACCAGGATCCATCCCCGAACTGGAACAAGTTCCTTTCGAGTTCGTATATAACCATACGATGGATTATCCAATAAACCTGGGATCTTCGTAGTGATACGGAGTGTCCTGGAGAAATACAAAGGTGACTTGGGATTGGCGAAGAAATACTTGGTTTGGTTGTGAATATTAGTCGCAATTTACTTTGCCCTCTTACTAATCCCTTGCTTTGTCTGAACTTAATACCTTCTGTACACCGTTTAGGCTAATTGGCTTTCTTCATTCCCTACCGGTCGGCTCCACCCTAAGGTCTGGAAGAAGAATATCCAATTTGCGTAATAGGTGTACTACTCCTAAACCAAGGAGTACTCGGAACTTGAGAGAGAAGGTAAAAGGAAAAGACAACTGAATAGTCCTATTCGTTTTCTCCAGAACCAGAAACCATCCTCGAATTCCTTCGAGTTCGTATATAACCATACGATGGTTTTGTCCAATGGAAGTGGACGGTCGTAGTAATACGGGGTGTCCTGGAGAAAAGGGTAAAAGTAGGAGTGGCAATGAGGTTAGCAACTCGGACAATCCAAAAGCCAGTGTTAAGTAGGTTCGGTCAACT
This sequence comes from Agapanthus africanus, assembly GCA_030015575.1. Taxonomy (NCBI): domain Eukaryota; kingdom Viridiplantae; phylum Streptophyta; class Magnoliopsida; order Asparagales; family Amaryllidaceae; genus Agapanthus; species Agapanthus africanus. Next base: position 257,920,501 of record JASDDO010000010.1, on the reverse strand, counting down.
TGGTCACTGAGTCATAGTCTAGGGTCGGGTCAATGGTCGCTGCCAAAGAGAGAGAGAAAATAAACACTCAGCGTGCACTCTAACCTAGATCAGAATGGTTATCACTTTATCTAATCTGGAAACCTCCCACTGTAACGTCAAATTCTTCCCCAAACCTGAAAGAAGAATTAGCCGGGATCACCCGAGGAGTAAACCAACTCATCAGTGGGAATCGGGATCCAACTATCATCGCATGATAACGTGACGGAATCCGCTCACGTTATCACACTCCAGAAGGTATGCGCATATCTGGCAAGTTTCAGTTCTTTTGAAACTCCCGATGTGGATTTCTACCCCATGCTCTTATGACCTTGACTTTGGCCAACATATCATAAGTCACATGTCAAGTTCTACCCGTCATTGTCCTGGTTAATTTGAACCCACCCGTACCTACCCTTGACTTTGGCCAAAATGGCAGTACGACTGTACCAAACCAACGCATCTATCTATGCTGCATATGAATACCCAACAGCTACCAAACACTGTGCCTTGACTTTGGCCAACATACACAGCTTGAATACTATTGACTATCTATATGAAACGACGGAGGGCTACGAATGGTTTCTGGCGAAAACCTTTAACGTAATGAACTTGATATCGTTGAAGGAACGGATAGCTTTTTAGAAAAATATAGTGACGAAAACCATCGCTAAAGAGGTCACTCCCGGTGAAGAGATCTCGGCTCTTTCCCCGTAGAATGAGGTGCAGGATATTCCAACTGAATACCACGATGCAAAGCAAAAGTAATCGGCTATAGTGAAGTTATTGCCCTGACGCACACTTTTGTCCAAGGGGTCACTCCCGGTGAAGGGATCTCGGCCCTTGCCTCGTCGACTGAGGAGCAGGATATTCCAACTGAATACCACTGTGCAAAATAAAAGAGAACGCCCTTGCAATAACAGCTTTTTGAAAAAGAACGAAAATATACAGACGTACGTATATGCCATCCGCATTCGCCACTGGGTCCCGTCATCACCCGTTAGGTTAGCTAACTAACGACAGAGCGGGGACTGGACTAGCGCGGATGAAAAAAATATACAACATCTACTAGTATATATACAATATATAATTTTCGCTCAAGGCGTTATAAAAATGCAGCAACACAGAAATGTATAGCAACACAGATCAATACAGATATCTGGGATCCCCGGGTTTCACAGAGCCGCTACTGAAACCCGACGTTCCCCTGGTCGTGTGGATAGCCTGCGCAATGAAAAACCTAGACCCCTACGGGCGCGGCAAGTCACCTGCCAAAACCTGAAGCGAGGCAGCCCCCTTCCGCAACGTGAATGGACCACCCAGCACTTCACGGAATCCGGTAACTTGGGCACCCCTCCTTGGGTCAACCTGTACCCCCTACGAGTGTGGCGAATAGCCCGCCAATTCTAGAGTAAAGTCCCCTCCGTCTCAAAGCCATGAGATGCGGGCTTGTTGCCCTCTAGAACCCGGCTATCCGTGCACCCCTCCTTGGGGTATTCCTAGTACAGAAAGTAAAATATACATACAACGGGTACATCGACCGCAACCAGGTCGTGCCCCAAAATAATAATACAAGCTGGCAGTGACGGCAGTCCACATGTCGGATGCTCGCCCCGTAATATCAAATGTACATATAAAACAAAACTGTACTACCATTGCATCCAGGCTATCCCCCACGACCGATCCGCAACAACACAGCAAAACACAGAACATCAACGTGAATGTCACGTTCGCAAATCCGTCTAACCGGGCTATAGCAGATAGACTGGATTTACCGATCGAGTGACATTCACGGTCGCAGATATAATGTAAATACTGTGAACTAGCATGTTTAAAATATCCGATCGAACAAATATTATCAAGTGGGCCCCATACACTACCGTAGCACTTACAGAAAATCTGGGCCCAAAATTAATATCTCAAAACCCCTATTTCCTATTCAAAAGCCCACTGGAAAAATATAGTGCAACGATTCCACTTACCCACCGCGGAACCGCGGCCAAACCAGGGGTTTTGCCGCATTTCCGCGGTCATAGTAAGGATTCAGTGAATCGTATTTTCCCAGAATTCTTAGAATTTCTTGCATGTCTTTCTGCAATGACCTGAAAAATTTTTGGAGCTGGAAAAATTTCAACAGAGAACACATGCACTAGAAATACAGTTTTTGCGATTTTTGTTCGATCGGGTTTTAAACATACTAGAGCAAGCTAGGTATGGTTAATGGCGTGGCTCTGATACCAATGTAAGTCCGCGGCGGCGCCCCGGCCGTCGATCTGACGCCGGAAACGCGGAAACAAAATTTTTGCAAACTAGCAAACTGGCACCACCGCGCACTTTTCACCCGGATCGGGCCATTAACCTAGCGACTAGCAAACTAGAAAAGAGTAGAGAAGCTATTCCAAGCGATCTGTGTCCTTCGGTCTTCGTCTCCACTCCGATCTCCCGCGGAATCTCCGTCCGTCACGCTCTCGTCGGAAAGGGCACCACCTAGCCGGAATCTTTTACGGGCTCCCACCTCTTGACCGAGGCAACTCGGGCGCGAAGTTGGCTAGCCGACGTGTCCAAGGGATGCTGTAGAATTGTGTAGTAGCCATGTCTCTTTGGGGTTTATGAGGTTGCCATTTATGGAGGAATTTGTGCATAAGAATTTTCATGAATGCTTGATGAAAAATGGAGCATGCAAATGAAATGAGCTCAGCCCAAGAACCATCTGTTTTTCTCACTGTGGAATTTTGTGAGTTATGTGTATATGAATTAAAACCATGCAAAAGGAAAAATGCCCCTTTCATTAAACAACAGCACATGCACAAAAGAGGGGGGGACCCACGAAATTTTTCATGAAGGGAATTTTCCACACAAATAAACCTCTCCCCTCTCCCACAAATCAAGTGGCCGGCCCCCTTTCAAGTGGGTGGAAAAAGAAGTGAAGAAAAAAAAATGGTGTGTATATAAAAGGGAATATCTTTCACAACCATTTTCCAAACTCATCAAATCAAAGCACCATCAAATGAAAAGCAATGGAATGGACCAAAAGGGAATCTCATGATTATGAAGCCACATATATGCATGAAACCCCTCAACAAATAAGTTAATTGCAAACTTGCAATTAACCCCCTCCAACGAAAAGTCCGGCCGTGAAGGAACAAAGAATGACCGGCCGGAACGGAATGCAAACTGGCAACTTCAGAAAACTGATCCCGTAATAAATTACAGGAAAACCCCGCTACTGCAAATACATGCCCGCATTTGTATTCCCACTGAACACAAATGCAAAGAGACAAAACTACACTATCTAATACTAGAATCCGGCTTAAGCCAAAGCCGGCTAGTAAAATCCGTCCGATCATGATCCGTTCAATACCGCACGTATCTGATCGAACCCTGCCATATCTCCATACGGCCTCTACAGCGTTTCGCCCGAAACCTGAGTAACTGAGTGTGGTGGACTCTAAAGACTCGTCAATACCATGGCTGTGGATTTAACCACTAGCACGTCAGAGGTATTAGCCATACGTGACGGGCCACCAGCTATTGACCAAAAGAGACGTCGATGAGCGAACTTATCCTGACACCCTACTGAGCCTGTCAGTGACAATATCCATACAGTCCGGTCCGTTCGTCTATGAGCATCGCATGGCGGGCCTAGGGGGTTGGTAAAAGTCAGACCCCCAAAAGCGGTACAAGTCGTGTCGGAGTGCAGCCCAGAACACCCTGAGATACTACTGGAATACCTACCAGCAAATCTCCTGCGTTGGCCAAGGACTTTTCATGTTCTGGCTCTCCTAGACACAGCGCGACCTCACCCCCAATACCGGGAGAGACGAACCCCTGCAGATCCGCTCACTGCCTCCATGTGGCTCGGGACTGTACCCAACTAAAACCTGTTTGCACGACTCCTTTGAGCCGTGGTAGGGTAGTAATCAAAGCACGGTGGGAACTCACACGAGACAAATGACGATCTCAGGTCGATGAACTAACCTGTACACATGTCACCAGGGAACTGCTATCTGACGTCTCGTATAATCCCAACTAGCAGGTTCCCGGCGAGTCCTGTCCGGTGTACTCATAACCCAATGAGCACCTGTACATCTTAGGTGAACCAACTGACACCAGTGGCTTGTGAGACCGGCCACCTCCCCTCGTCGGGGTCTCGACTGTATACACTAGTCTACTCTGGAGAATCGATGCCCTGTCTCGAAACTCCCACGACTAGGGACCTTTTAAGGATGTGCTTATAGACTACCAGCTCCCACGTATATGATCGCCCTCATACTGCCGGTAGTCAAGCAAGAATCCTAGGGGCTCTATCAACGTGCAATAGTGACCTGTAAGGTCACCTAAAGCAGTTCACGATGATAAAGGCAAACCAGATAGCATACTATCATCTTGAGTAAGACTGTCCAACTGGGACAGGTCCTCCCCTCAATCTTTGCAATCACGTGCCTGTGATCCAATAATTGACTCTGAGGGCACTATCTCCAACACCCTAACCATGCACAATTATATTTAACTAATACCACTTAATCATAATACACACATAAGCATTAGGGTTAAGAAAACGACAATGGTCATCAACCCTAATCAAAGTCCTCTCCCTCTGTCTCAGTCAACAGTGCATACGCACCCGTATTCGTGATCCGAGGAACACGAATACAATGAGAAAAAACCAATCCCAAATCATATACTAAGATCTGGCTTAAACCAAAGCCCGCTAGTATAAGCTGTACGGACAGCAAACGTGCACAAGTGAGCGGATGTGAACGGACCCTGTCGCAAAACCATGCGACCTCTACTCATTTTGCCTAAAGGCGAATAACTCTCTGTGTGGGACTCTAAAGACTCGACACTACGCTGGCAGTGGGTTTAACCACAGAACGCAAGCGGCACTAGCTATACGTAACGGTCCCCAGGTAGATGCCGATAAGAAGACTGACGAGGTGAACCCATCTGAACTACTACTGAGCCTGAATGTGACAGTCACCGTACAGTTCGGTCTGTTCGTCTGGTACATCGCATGGAGGGCCTAGGGGGGCGGTTAACGTCAGTCCCCTAATAGCGGTACAAGTCATGTCGGAGTGTAGCCCAGAACACCCTGAGATAACACTAGAAACCTACCAGTGTATCTCGCTTGCCCTGGCCAGGGACTACTTGTGTAATGGCTCTCCTAGACACAGCGCGATGTCAACCCCCAATACCGGGAGAGACGAATCCTGTCTAACCGTCACTGCCTCTAAGTGCTTCGGGACTGCACCCAACTACTGCCTGTTTGCACGACTCCTTTGAGCCGTGGTAGGGTAGTAATCAAAGTACAGTGGGAATACACTCGAGGCGAAGTGACAGTGTCAAGTCAGCGGACTAAGCTGTACTCATGTCACCTGGGAACTGATAACTGACGATAGGTATAATACCAACCAACAGTTCCCTACGAGTCATGTCCAGTGTACTCGTAACCTAACGAGCACCTGTATACTATCTCAAGTACGACGTACTGACGGCTGTGGGACAGACCGTCTCCCACGCTGGGATGAGAAGTGCATACGCTAGTCTACTCCGGAGTATCGATGCCCTGTCTCGATAGTCCTACGACTAGGGACCTGTATAAGGATGTGCTTATGGATTACCCAGCCCCCACGAGTGTGAGCGCCATCACAACGCTGGTAATCAAGCAAAGATCCTAAGGGCTCCACTAATGCGTATAGGTGATATAATAAAAGAAATACATGTACACATTAAAGCAGAGACAAACCAAGTAGCATACTACCATTTCGAGTAAGATTGTATATACAACTGTGAATATCCCAATCTTCCATCTAGTAATATACATACTAGTATGATACAGTAATGGCCTCTAGGGCATATACCCTAACAGCATACCTAAGATGACAATAAAGTTTCGGGAGGCATCGTCCATGCCAAATTCAAAAATTTATCGTTTTAGCTAACCCTAATAAAGAATCGTTAACTAGAAATCGACGGAAATTGAAAATACAAACACTTTGCTTGTCTAGTTAGCAAGGAATACAATCTTTGTAGACCGGTCCTTCAATTCAATAACTCCGAGTGGTAGTCCCTTTCGCTGCGATCGTAAACTCCGGACTCTTGAGAGTCTCCCATGAAGAAACGAACATGCTTGCATCGAAGACTTCGAGGCCGAAGATGATCTACTTCGAGGAGACACTAACACAAGCTATCTCTTCACTAATCATGGAATTAGTGAAGCAAACACCCTATACTAAATGGCAAGTAGTAGAGGATGATGAAGTAGGAAGTGGGCTCACTTTAGATTTGATTTTCTCACATTTTTCCTCATACATCCATTGAAGCTTGAAAGCTTTTTGAGGAAGAGGAAGAAGATGAAGAAAAAATATCTCATATGATAATTATCCAAAGGATAATTGGCAACCATGGTGAGTTAAGCATCTCATGCTTAACCTTTGTAGAGAGTTAACCGTGGCTAGGTTCAATTGGTTGGGTAACCTAATATCTTAGCCAAAACAAAAGAGTGGACTTCGTCAAAGATCAATACAAGCTTCTACAAGCTTTCATCCATGACAAAATGCCACCTTTTGTAATTAGCAAAATAAATGAAACCCTAGCAATTAATCCAAGCATGGTGTAAGTCATACACACACCTTTGTCGCATTTATCATCAAGCATGACACATAACATGTATAGACAAATATATCACATATATACCATGTGCACAAAATGAGAAAAAGAAATCATAAGTGAGCTTAATATTAGTTAATGTAATATAATATATTAAATATATAATTATATTAAATCAACTCTTGATTTAATAATCCGTCTATATCATATATAACCGACTAATATCATGTGTAACAACTCATCGAATCAACACTTGATCCGATAACCCGGCTATATCGCATATAACCGACCAATGTCACAATTCGCGAGAATATAATATGATATCACATATCGTATTAATCTCGGTCCCGTACATATCACATATATGGTCCTACTCCGTTTCGCTTGAGCCAGGAAACCCCTGTGTAGGACTCTAAAGACCCGTCAATACGCCGGCAGTAGGTGATGATCAGATCAAACACCAACAAGCCTCAAGCGGTCTTCTTAACTTAACGGCCACCCGGGTATTGAGCGATCAGAAGATCAATAAGCAAGCCTGCTCACTCTCCTGCGAATCTAATCAGTAACACTACCGTATAGTCTGGTCTCTTCGTATGATATGTTGCATATCTCATCTAGGGGTGGTAAACGTCAGACCACAGTAACTCGATAAGTCGTGCCTATGTAAGGCTCATAACTGGTCGAGAAACTACTGATAACACTTACCAGTATATCTCTGAAGTAGCCTTGGCCAAGGACTTCCAGTTATAGCCAATCGAGCACAGCGCAACATCAACCCTCAAACCGGGAGAGACGAAACCCCTCCTATCGCTCATTGCCTCCATGTGATTCCGGACTGTACCCAAAAGCCACCGTTTTGCACGTTCTCTTGAACGTGGTAAGGTGGAAATCTAAGCACAGTGGGAATCATACAAGACTCTATGACGATCTCGGGTCTACAGACTAACCTGTACCAGTGTCACCAGAGAACTGCCATCTGACGTTAGGTATAATACCATCTGGGAGTTCTCGGCAAGTCCGTCCAGTGTACCCAGTATCCACTGAGCACCCGTATACTATCTCTGATGTCAAACACCAATGGATATGGGATCATCCATCGCCCTTCTTCATGGGTCGAGAATCTATACGCTAGTCTACTCTGGTATATCGATGCCCTGTCTCGATATACCTACGACTAGGAACATTTGAAGGATGTACTTAGCGACTACTCTGTCCCCACTAGTATGATCTGCTTCATAGTCATGGTAGTCAAGTACTCATACTAAGGGCTTTATCAACATTTAACATAGAGACAATCAGTGTAGATGTTAAGATAAAGACCAACCGATAGCATACTATCACGTCGAGCAAGAAAGTCCTTCATATATATGTCTAAGCATCCACTACAATATACATCGTATGTACAGTAATAGCATCTAGGGCATACATATCACTAACAGTTGCGCTATGCTCGATTGGCTATAACTGTAATGTCACGACCCAAAAAGGTACGTGATGGCCCTAATACTACGCAACGCCTCCAGACGTAAAGCAGTAAAAGAAAGCCAAAACCCAGAAATCTAAACCATAAAAATACGGAAAAGATAGTAATAAGTTTTGGAAACATTTGAAATCACAACCCAAATTCTTTAAAATAGTCCATATTTTCTTTAAAATTTTAACAGCACCTCCTTTGTAAAACTAGCCCCCAAAAAGGGTACAACATGAATATAAAGTAAAGCATCCCAAACGGGAGCAAAATCCACGCCCAACGGCGGAAAACAACACCACAACAGATATACGACGCCGTAGCGAAGAAATAAGAGACAAAAGAAAGGAACTGTATAAAATCCACAAATCCACCAATATATATACAAAATCGTCCTCACCAAGTCTCTAAGTCACAACAAACTGGTAGTAGATGGAGAGTACAAGATACAACGAATATACAATACACTCTCAGATAACCACAAAAACCCACCTGGCAAAACTGCACTCTAACAGGCGAAGTGGTATCCGCAACCCAAAAGATGATAGATGAGTGTGTAGCTGAAAAGCTGAAAAGCTTGCCTTGACTACTTTGGGGGAACTCCAGCAAAACCTGTGGCACAACGGGGGTGAGTTGCCAACTCGTGAATAGTAAATAACATATGCAGGTAATCGCGAGAATGAACGTACAGCATGAATCTAATATATGACATTTCAAATATAATGGTCATGAGTACGAAATAATGGAAAGTACACTATCAAGTACCACCAATATGTCCTGCAATAATGATATGACAACAGTATGCAATAATCATGCTCTGGGGAGATGAGAAAGTAAATGTGCAACTCTCATGGAGGTACTCTGACAGGTACTCCTAATACATGGAATAGTGCACAAGTATATAATGATGAGGTATGGAGTGAAATATGTCATTCCCACGGAATCCTGACATCGTGGTAGGATCACAATCCAACAAGACAAATCAAAATCCCAATCCCTCAATCAATCCTCAAACTAGCTCTCATATCATCTAAGTGTCACATCTCCTCAAACTACACAATATCAAGTATATCAGACATAAGTATCGAATGTACAAGTCAAGTAGATCTCACACATCTAGTATGTACTACATCAGTATATCTATCATATCAAATGTACAACAGTAAGTGGATCTCCCATCTCTAGTATGTACAATAACAGTACATCTCCCATATATCAAATGTACAACACAAGTGAATCTCACATCTCTCGTATGTACAACATCTGGTATATCTCACATATATCTCATGTACTACAGCTAGTGGATCCCACATATCTCGTCTGTACAATATCAGTCTAACTCACATATATCATATGTACAACACTAAGTGGATCTCACATCTCTAGTGTGTACGATATCATCATCCAATCCCAATGAATCTCATGAGTCTCAAGTCAAATCTCCAGCACAGTTCTAACATCCTAAATATAATGACATATATAAATATGATGAGGGCAATACACATATATTAGCGTCCCATTCCACTAATATTGGTGTAAGGGCATATATAACAGCGGCTAAATCCCCTGTTATATATACAAAGAGTATTTAGAAATATCATAAAACCAATGTGTCAAGCATCGACACAGAAAAACTGATAAGTACGTATCATACGCTATCACGAGAGCTCGAGTGCCTCGCTCTGCCCCTCGCCTCTCGACGTATCGATACGCACATGACTCCCAACGGTATCCCCCTGATATCCGCTGAGTCTCTGGTAATGTCACCGGAAAGTATGGCTCCCCTAGGCCTCATCGCCTCAATGCGACATCGGCTCACTCCGACAACATTCTTGCTTCGAGGTACCTCCGGGCCCAACCATGTATCCTCATGCGGCTCTCGACGCCTCCTCGCATAGGATATATATATCTGCACCGATAAATCTCATGGTGGATGCTATAATACCATCTCAAGGAAACCGGGTGTTTCAATGTATGCATAATTTCCTGAACTACCACGGTTCCCAAATCCAGAAAACAACATGAAAAATCCATATAACAATGCGATAATCCATGAATAAATATACGCAAATATGAAACTGTAATGAAAGCGTATAAAGGAAAAGCATAGCATTCACCAGATAATAAATGAATACATGAACAGTATAGCAGAAATATAGGTATCCACCTACATGATGATGTGATATACCTATCAGGTATAAGTATGAAATACAAGTACATCTACCTGTATGCTGGTGTGATATACCTATCAGGTATAAATAAAGTATGGAATGCAAGTACACCTGTATCTATGTGATGATGTAATATACCTATCAGGTATAGGTGAAGTATGAAAAGCATGTACACCTGTATCTATGTCCCTAGGTGTATATGTACCTAGCACTAAAGGTACAGCATCCTATAGGTAAACAGGAACTAGCATGTCAAGTCTAAATATAACGATAAGAAATATGTATCAAAGTCACAATGTCCCTAACCATACAATATCATTTCTAAAATATGGTCGTGTATGACATGGCAATTATTGACGGTGTGTGTGGCATCCAATCAGTGCTCTCGCAATCTGAGCCGTCAATAATAGTGCAGTGTCCTAAAGATATTAGTCCAATCACAACTATCACTAAGCAGTAAGGTATATGCGCAATTCTAAACATGATATAGAATATGCGACAAAGGTAAAGGTTTCTAGCCCAGACGCATAACGCCATGCGGGCGATTCCCCTGTAGATGTTAAATCTACTCACCCACACTCCAAGCTAGATGAAATCTACCACCTGAAACCCCCTGTGGCAGTGTCCGTAGTCCTCGTCTGCGAACCTGCAACATATAACCAACAACAATATACATATATCAATAATAGCTACGAAATACGAACTAGCTATATCTAACCGACACAACAACACACAACCACCTCTTAAGTGTTCGTATCGTGGCTAACGAGAGTAGCAACACGACGAAAACAACTTAAGAGCGAAACCACGAAAACGGCACGACGCGTGTCGTAACACGTATCGCACGAACACGAAACACTAGAAACTGCACAATTGATCCCAGATTTTCCTACTGTGAAAACTAAACAATTTCAACAAGACCAGAGGAACCCAAACCCTAGCAGACACCTACAGGCAAAACCCCACACCCAAACTCAACAGGGTGGCCGGCGTCGCCGGCCCCTCTTCAAGCCCTGGCCGGCCCTGGCCGGTGGCCTGGGGTCCATCTCTCTGGTGGTGCTCCAGGTCCCCTAGTACATCACTACTACTATGTTTAAATTCTCAGTAATTATCCCGGATCACAGCAGGTCCTAGAAACCAAAAACCGACACTAAAATACGATATTTCGCATCAAAACCTAATTTAAACATTCTAAACTGAATCTAATAGCTAAGTTACACTAAAAAGCAGTAAAGAAACTTACCTACACCAAAAGAACACAAAGAACCCAAGCTCAAGAACACTCCAAGGCATCCAAGTGAGAAAACATGCACAAAGTTATGATTTTTATGAACTTTGAATGAGAAATGAAGGATTTGTGAATCTTTTGTGATGAAAAGAGAGAAGAAAATGACCAAGTGCAGAAGTGAGAGGGAGAGGGCTCGGCCAAGAGAGAGGGAGAGAGAGAAAAGGGAATTTCTATGCAATAATGCAAAAATTCAAAGCAATAAATGCATACACACACCTAGTCAACCATTCATGCACCTTCTCATCCATTCTTTTCTATTCTTTTCTTTTCTTTTTCCCCTTTAACCCTAGGCCACACAATCCATTATGCTAAGGTTAAGTTCACTTAGGAAAATTTAAAGAAAAGTTGAAAAGAGAAGATTCTAAAAATGTGCAAACCGGATTAAAATAACATTAAAAAATGGGAAAAATTCAAATTGCACCAAAACGTCCCATATACTCTCAAAGTGTGCGCACTAGCTTTATTTTCTCAAAACTAGATGCTGGTAAGTCGATATGGCCGTTTGATCACAATCGGTATAAAACTGAAAATACCGATGAATTTCACCCAAAAACAGAAACAAACACAAAACGATTTCTAGATCGTTACATGTAAGTCCCTGGCCAGGGATGTTCATGAGATTTACTGGTAAGTGTTATCAGTAGTTTCTCGAACAGTTATGAGCCATACATCGGCATGACATATCAAGTTATTCGGGTCTGACGATTCCACCACAGACTAGATATGCGAAATATCTGACGAAGAGACATTGTACGGTAAGTGTTACCTATAGGCTTCATGGGAGTTTGGACAAGCATGCTTGTTGATCTTCTAATCGCTCAATACCTGGGTAGCCGTTACGTCCAGTTGGTACCGCTGACGGCTTGTGGGTGACTGATGTGATCATCACCTACCACTGGCGTATTGAAGAGTCTTTACAGTCCCACACAGAAGTTTTCTGTTTCAAGTGAAACGAAGTAGGGCACATATGTTGATATGTGCGGGGGCCTGATTAAATACGAGTATGTGATACCGTATTCTATTCTGGCAGTTATCTGATATCAGTCAGGTTATATGTGATATAACCGTATTATCGAATCAAGAGTTGATTTGATAATGTGATATACAGATAAATGATATTAATAAGTTATTTGTGATATAACCAGATTATTAAATCATGTGTTTATTTTAATAATATGATATATATTATATTTGATATAATTATATCTTGACTAATATTATTGTTCAATAATTATATGCTTATCTTTATATATATATATTAATATATATGTGATATATATATATATATAAATGAAGCATGGCATGGTATTTCTATTTTTAGAAAATTGAAGTTAAAGTGGAAAATGGGGAAACTTTGGAGGGATGGGCATAACATAGCTTATTCTATTTTTATATTCATTTGCTTACACTATTGAAGCATGGCTACAATTTTTAAAGGTTAAAAATTGTATGCTTCAATAATGCTTGATCTAAGATGAGGCATTATACACTTCATTCAACACTTGTTTTTTTTCTTGAGTTGAGCTCATATGCTCTCTAGCTCTCTCCTCATTATTCTCCTCCACCATCAAGCTCAAACCCTCACATGAGTTGTGAATCCTTCAGCTTGTGAGAACCCAAGTGAGAAAAAAAAACCCCTACTTCACCATCCTACACTTGATTAGCAATCAAGTGTAGCGTGTTTCCTTCACTAAAGTGTTTAGTGAAGAGGTAGCTTGGATTGGCGGACTTCGGGTGGATCATATTCAGCACAAAGATCACGGAGAAGGCTCGTTCGAACTTGAAGTGGAGCCTAGTGGAGTCGCGTGGACTACAACCCGGAGCTTTAGAAGAGAAGGACATAGTTTACAAAGGTTGTAGCTTCCTTCCCTTCATGTAGTTTTATCATATCATCATAGTAAAACCATAATTATTCTAGTTAAGATCATGGTTAGTGTTCGTTAGCACCCGAAATTTTTAAAAATGCAGGTGTGATGCCTGTTTGAACCCCGTCGCGGTGCTAGCAAACACTTTTATGGTATCAGAGCTACTAGGTGTTAAGAATATGTATGCCGTAGAGGCCATTATTGTTGATATAGTGGATGCTTGGACATATATATATATATATATAGTACTTTCTTGCTCTACATGATAGTATCCTATCAGGTTACCTTTATCTTAACATGTCGACTAGTATTTATAATGTCTGTCTTTTACATGTTGATAAATCCCTTAGGATATGTACTTGACTATCAGGATTATGATGAGATCATACTAGTGGGGCCAGGGTGGTCCAAAAGTACATCTTTTAATTTGTTCTTAGTCGAGGGAATATCGAGACTAGGGCATCGATATTGCAGAGTGGACTAGTGTGTACGTTTCTTGTCCCTTAGAGGGCGATGGCTGATCCCACAGCCATTGGTGTGTGACATCAAAGATTGTACATAGGTGCTCATTAGATAATGGGTACACCGAATGGACTCGCCGAGGACTCCTAGTTGGTAGTATACCTATCGTCAGAGAGCGATCCTCTGGTGACACTGGTACAGGTTAGTCTCTAAATCCGAGATCGTCATAGAGTCTTGTGTGGCTCCCACTGGGCTTTGATTTCCTCCCTACCACGCTCAAGAGGAGTTGTGCAAACAGGTGGATTTTGGGTACAGTCCCGAGTCACATGGAGGTATTGAGCGATGGGAGGGGTTTCGTCTCTCTCGGTTTTGGGGGTTGATGTTGCGCTATGCTCGATTGGCTATAACTGGAAGTCCCTGGCCATGGCTGCTGCTGAGATTTACTGATATGTGTTATCAGTAGTTTCTCGAACCGTTATAGGCCAGACATCGGCATGGCTTATCATGTTACTGAGGTCTGACGTTTACCACTGTAACACCTTAGATTTCGGTTAGTGTTAGTTTCGACGTTAATGCGGCTTTACTGTAAAAAGTTTACCAATTCGGGTCCCTCACATTTTATAACATTTAATTAATAATTTTATTATTATTTGTTATGGCATGCACGCACGTGTGCACATTAATGTGATGGTTTGTTTGTGCTAATCTTGTTCTTAGAAAGCATGACACTTAACCTAATCTAATCTTTGCTTTAATCCAATCCTTGTTTTAATCTAATTCTTACCCTAATCCTAGATATTTTTTTGTGTGAAAGAGAGATATTTTCTTTGGGTGTGAGAGGTGGCATGAAGAGTGGTATGAAAGCATTAATGGCGAGTTAATGTTAATGGTTACACTTACCTCATCTCTCACCTTACACTCACCTCCCTCTCTCATTAACCTCACACTCTCTCATTTCTCTATCTCTTTTATTCTCTCATTCCTCTCTCATCTCAAACCGAACACTCATCACTTCTTCACACAAAATCCATCACAACTTCAAAAAATCTCACAAAAATCACATCTTTGATCTAGTTTTGCCTCTTGGATGCCTTAGAGATTGGAAATCTTGGATCTTTGAGTTCTTTTAGTTAGGTAATGATCTCTAGCTGTTCTTTATGTAGTTATTGTGTTGTGTAGCTTGTTAGTTTCAGTTTAGATTGTTTAAAGTTATGTTTTCGTGCAAATATCGTATTTTTAGTGTCAATATATGATATCTGTGTTCTGCTGTGACCTGGAGTGTGTACTAGAAAACCAAATAAAGTATTTATGTTGTATCAGAGACCATAGGACATCACCTGGATCACAAGACCCCCTGCTCGGACCATGGCCGGCGACGAGAAAGAGATTTCCGGCGACGCCGGATTCGTGGTGGGGTTTTGGGTGTGGGTTTTTGTGGGTAGGTGTCTGCTTTGGTTTGGGTGTGTTTGGTCTTGTTTGTTTGTTGAGTTTTTGTAGGGTTGTATAGCACGACAACAACGTTTAGCAATGCATCACACATGCCATTTTATAAAAATTTGAGGTGCTATGTAACCCTAACCAAGATCTTAACTAGAGAATTAGGCAAACAAGCATGTTAAACACTTTAACATCTAAGAGTTATGGATTACAATCTTTGTAGTCCATTCCCTCACTTCATAAGCTCCGTGTTGAAGTCCCTTCGCTGCGATCATCAAGTACCCGGACTCTTGAGAGGCTCCATGAAGAGAAAGATGCAAGCTTGCTTCTAATCTTCAATAACTAAGATGATCTACCTTGAAAAAACTCAAACCCAAGCTCTTGCTTCACTAATCAAGTATTAACAAAGCAAACACCCTAATCTAAGTGGCTAGAGTAGATGAGGATGATGAAGTAGGAATTTAGCTCTCTTTTGTTTTCAATTTCTCACTCATTATCATCACATGTCAAAAAGCTAGAAATTTGTTTTCAAGAGGAAGAAGAAGAACAATTTCATTTTTGATGAATAATGAATTCATTGTAATGGTTACAAATCAACCATGGGTTAAGAATGAAGACTTAACCATTGTAGAGAATTAACTATGGTAAAGGGTTTGGGTTGGGTTAAGAAATATCTACTCAAAATATCATAAGTCAAAGTCAAAGCCTCATGAAGCTTCATGAAAGCTCCATCCAAGCTTAACCGTAATCCAAACCCTAACCATGTTTAAACTCCACAAAACATGTTGCATTTGTAACCCTAACATGGTACAATATTATATATCACATATACAATATTTATTGTAACAAAATAAAATAATACAATTAACATATATCACATATATATCAATGTATTATCCAAGTGAGAAAAAGAATCTTTAAGTGAGCTTATATAAGTTAATTTAATATACTATATCATATATATAATTATACATTAAATCATCGAATCAACACTTGATCCGATAATCCGGCTATTTCACAAATAACCGACTAATATAATCTGTATTAGTTCATCGAATCAACACTTGATTCGATGACCCGGCGGTATCACATATACCCGGCCGATATCATATATCTCGAGAATCTAATACGGTATCACATACACGTATTGTTCTCGGTCCCGCACATATCACATATGTGCTCCTACTCCGTTTTGCCTGAGCCAGGAAACATCTGTGTAGGACTCTAAACAATCGTCAATACGCCGGCAGTAGGTGATGATAATATCAAACACACACAAGCTGCAAGCGGTCAGCTAAACGTAACAACTACCCAGGTATTGAGCGATCAGAAGATCAACAAGCAAGCCTGTACATTCTCCTGCGAATCCAATCAGTAACACTCCCGTACAGTCCGGTCTCTTCGTCTGATATGTCGCATATCTTGCCTATGGGTGGTAAACGTCAGACCCCAGTAGCATGATAAGTCGTGTCGATATGAGGTCCATAACAGTTCGAGAAACTACTGATAAGATTTACCAGTAAATCTCAGTAACCCTGGCTAGGGATTTCCAGTTATAGCCAATCGAACACAGCGCAACATCAACTCCCTATACCGGGAGATACGAAACCCCTCCTATCTCTCATTTCCTCCATGTGATTCGGGACTGTATCCAAAAGCCACCGTTTTGCACGCCCTCTTGGACGTGGTATGATGGAAATCAAAGCACAGTGGGAATCACACAAGTCTCTATGACAATCTCGGGTTTACAGAGTAACCTATACCAGTGTCACCAGAGAACTGCCATCTGACGCGAGTTATAATACCATCTGGGAGTTCTCGGCGAGTCCGTCCAGTGTACCCAGTCTCCACTGAGCACCCGTATACCTTCTCTGATTTCAAACACCAATGGATATAAGATCATCCATCTCCCATCATATGGGTCAAGAAGCGCATACGCTAGTCTACTCTGGTATATCGATGCCCTGTCTCGATACACCTACGACTAGGAACTGTTGAAGGATGTACGTAGCGACTACACTGTCCCCACTAGTATGATCTGCATCATAGTGTTGGTAGTCAAGTACTCATCCTACGGTCTTTATCAACATGTAACATAGAGACAGTAAGAGTACATATTAAGATAAAGTGCAACCAGATAGCATACTATCATGTCGAGCAAGAAAGTCCTACCTATATATGTCCAAGCATCCACTACAATATACATCGTATGTACAGTAATGGCCTCTAGGGCATACATATAACTAACAATCTCCCACTTGCACTAGGGCCATCTGTTGTGGTATCGCATACCCAACAATCAGCTGTGGTTGAAGTACCTCATACTCAACCATCCCATATAAGTCTCTACAAGGAAATAGGCCTTTGTGAGTGGATCCGTGCTGTTGTTCTCTGTGTCTAATCTCCTAACCTCAATCTCCCTGGAGATCAACCATCTCCATGATTAGGTAATACTGCCTTAGAATATGTCTGGATCTCTTATGGGACTGGGGTTCCCAGGCATAATCCACAACTCCATTTTCACAAAATGGTAGGAACGAAGTTCATCTCATGAACTTATATTTATATTCAGACTGCCTCTTTGGTAGCATCGTTGGTAGTGATTTATCCTGGCTTTATCGTCTAGTTTGCCACGGTATCTAGCTTGGAACTCTTCCAACATACCGTCCCTCCACTGAGGATAAAGACAATGCCTGCGACTGACATTCAGTCAACCTTACCACCCTGGAAGCTTTCCAGTGATTCTCCCTAGGATCGATTGATACTATCTCATTACATCTAGTGAGAATTCTAACATCCAATTAGATCTATCTCATAGATATAAAATCTAGGATTTAGGAGGTATCAAATTGATCCTTATATGGTGAATCCTTATGATAAAAGGAGATTGACCGAGCGTAGCATAGAAAACTCCTTCCCTATCAAGAGTATGTCATCCACGTACTATACGAGGATCACCACCATACTCCCTACTATCTTTTTGTATATACTAGGTTCATCTACCATTTTGATGAAGTCAAACTCTTTGACTGTCACATCAAAATAGACGTTCCACTCTGCGATGCCTGATTTATCTCATAAAGTAACTTGCACACGTTTCCGCTGCTACCACTGTCTACGAAGCCCTCTGGCTGTGTAGTTACAGACGCACTTTTCTAAATCACTATTTAGAAAAGTAGTCATGACACCTAACCGCCAGATATCGTGGTTATGGTATGTAGCAATGGCAAGTAGGATCTTGATGGACTTAAGCATAGCTTTGAAAGTCTCAACTTTTCCATGTACTCCAAGTAATCTTCTCAAGATATACTTGCTCCTGATGGGGACTTAACCCTTCAGATAAAGCAACAAAAGTCCATACTTTATTTGTGTATATAGATTCCATCTCAGATCGCTTAGCATCCATCCATTCTTACAGAGTCCCCACTCTTGATGTCCTTTTTGAAACTAGTTGGGTCATCATCTCATGATGCAATCCTCGCTCCCACTGTCATAGAGAAAACCGAAGTATCTCTCAGGTGGGTGAGGAACCCTACTAGATCGGCGGAGAGGCTGAGGTTCGTTGGAAACTATTGAATCCTTTGGTTCTACAAAATTATCAGCTGCAGTTCGTATAGCTGGAACTCTTTCCAGTTCTACCTCATGACCACCAATTTCTTCATAAGAAATTCCCTTTCACAAAGGTGGCATGCTGAGAAACAAAACACCTTTTGCTCCCCAATTTGGTAGAAGATATTCCCTTGCGATTGCTTGGGATATCCAACAAACTTCCATAGAACTGACCTTGCCTCGAGCTTGTCCGGATTTTTCTTTTGACATAGGCCGGACAACCCTAAATCTTAACTTTCTTAAGAGATGGTCTCTTCCCATACCATTTCACAAATGGAGTGGTAGGCATCTGATTTGGTTGGAACCCTATTCAATAGGTGTACAACTTCTCAAGTGCATAACCCCAAAAGAAAATAGGTAACTCAGTAGTACTCATCATAGAGCACACCATATCACATATGGTGCGTTTGCTCCACCCCGATGCACCAACGTGCTGTGGTGTATACGGAGGAGTAATGCTGGGAGAGAATCGCATTCTCTTTTAGAATAGTCCAGGAATTCCGTTCTCAAGTATTCTCCTTGATCTCATCAAAGGACATAATACTTATATCCGTTTTTGGTTCTCTACTTATAACTTATATTCTGTGAATATTTCAAAAGATTCAGACTTGTGTTTCAACAGGAACATATGTCTGAATCATAAGAGATCATCAGTGAATGTAATGAAGTATAAAGAACCGGTCCTGGCATATGTAGACAGGGGACTTTCATACATCAGCATGTATCAATCCCAAGAGTTCAGTAACCCTTTCTCTGTTTCCAATAAACGAAGCTATGGTCATCTTATCTTTTTGACATGACCGGCAAGTTTTACAAGATGTAAATTCAAACTGATTTAAATATGCATCTTTATGTAACTTTAGCTAGTCTGGTCGCAATGATATGACCTAGTCTACCATGCCTCAAGAAGGATTTGTTCATTTCTGAACTCTTCCTCTTGAGTGTGTTCTGTACGTTAAGAATGGTAATTTGATTTAGAACATATATGCTTTTAGATAACATGCCTGAACCGATCAACTCTTGATATAGGAAATGTTCAAAACATTATCCAATAATACAAAATTATATCCTTCTTTATTAAATAAAGTGACTGATATAATGTTGTGGTATCTAATAACATTCGTTCAGAATCAATGTATTTGGTAATACATGGTGATAACTGCCAACATACTTGGCTGCAACTCTTGCACCATTTCCAACTCTTGAAACTTATTACCCGTTCTCAGTTCTCTACCTATCTGTAGCCAATGTAAAAGATTACATTTATGAGATCCTGATCCGGTATCTCATACCCAGGACGTAAAGGATGCTGAGAAACAGTTCTTGGTAATGAACACACCAGAAGATGATGCATCAGCATGCACTTTCTTCGTTTGGGCGGCACGGGAATTCTGGTAATCCCCTTATTTCCTGCTCCGTCTTATAACAATTATAAGTTGGAGCGGGACAAACGTTCCCTAGCGCAGTATAACAAGCGGGTTCGGTCAATACATCCGTATTATTATCTTGATTAAGGCGTGACATGGTCGCTACCTGGAGAGAGAGAGAGAAAAAACCCTCAGCGTATGCTCTTGCAAGATTAGATTGGTTATTAATATATCTAATCAGGATGGCTCCCACTGCTTGAGTCAAATATTCCTTCAAACCCTAAAAGGTAAGACTAGCCGGGATTAATTACACGCTACAAGTTCGCCAATCTTTCAGCCAGGCTAGTGCCGGTAATTTGAGGGAAGTTCCCCGTGCTTTCGCACGGACCTAATTAAAATAAACCTCGTTTTCCCAAGGCGTAACCCCGTTGACGTCTTTCTATACACCTATTTGATTGGCTAATTTTAATGTGTAAAACTCTCCCAGGAGTAACTCTTACTCGCAGCGGGTATCGGGATCCAACTATCTCATAGAAGGTATGCAATCTCATTGCAAATTTCAACACTTGAAATTCCCAATAATATTTTACCCCTAGCATCCTATGACCTTGACGAAAGCCAACAAACCATAGGCTACTAATCATGTTCAACCAGTCATTTCCCGATTGAATTAAACCCACCTGATGAAAGCCAACAATGTCGCACGACTACCCTAACTCAATCGCATCATATGCTTATGCAGATAAGCATAAATAGCTACCGCACACTAAGCCTTGACGAAAGCCAACAAACGCAGCATGAATACTATGAAGTACTTATCTGAAATGACGGAGGGCTACGACAGGTTTTTAAGAAAACCCTTTGCGTAATGAACTTGATATCGTTGTAGAATCATGTGAATTTTAAATGGAATGTTTTTGAGGCTTTTCTAGTTTTGCTAAAGAGATCACTCCCGGTGAAGGGATCGTCGGCTCTTTCCTTATCGAATAAGGTGCAGGATATTTCACAAATACCTCTATGCAGAGCAAGAACTATAAAAGTAATAAAAAGACAAACCGAGTGTGTAGCATCTGCTAGTTTCGCTAAAGAGGTCACTCCCGGTGAAGGGATCTTGGCTCTTTCCTTATCGAATAAGGTGCTAGATATTGTACAAGGAATACCGCTATGCAAAGCAAGAACTAGAGCTACAAGGTTTTAAAACAAGTTTCTACATCATCTGTAAGTTTCTTTTAGTTTCATTAATCTCATTAATGAAGTCCCATTTTTATTATGCTTCACAAGCATCAGATATGAAACGAAATCAACAATATATAATATATATCACATATATATAATATAAACATTCGTCTCAGGCAGTAATATGATCTCATCATAGAACATTGCAGCAGAAGAACATATATGAAATATTGGATATACTAGGAGGTCAAAGTTTTATTGTGAGCCTGTATAAAACACGGATTCCACGGTCGTGATGAATAGACAAACACACATCCCTAGACCCCTACGAGAGCGGCAAGTAACACTGCCAATTCTAGAGTTAGGAGACCCGGTCTCGACTCCTCGAGATGGTCTCCCACTGGACCATAGAACCCGGTTACTTATGCTACCCGCCTTGGGTCTATCCTAATGCGGAAAAGTAAATAATATACAATGGTGACATCATCCTCAGCCCGGAAGTGCCCCAATAAAAGAATATTACATACAATGAATTTTACATGAATGAAAAAGATAAACTCTCATCTCACATAAAAAAACCGGCTATTCAAAACACGACGATCCAATATAACATATCACAGCAACACATAACTTCACATGTCATCAACGTAAGTAAATATGCGTATCCCAATTTTCGTTGATGTATAGCAATGAAACCGGCAATACACCATATATTACACTTACGGTCGCAGAAAAGAAAGTGTAAAACTACAACAGTTGAAATCCGCAACCATGTTAGACATCGCATGCCTAACCAAATGAATTCCTTAGACATCGCATGCCTAACAATTATAAACCCCGCAATTTAGTCTCAATATCGAAAACACTTTTCAATATGTAGTCGGGCAATTCAACAAGATTCCCGACATCCTGATCGAATGCTCGTCGAAAACTTTAGTAGACGGCCACACCCTCGATGCCGTCGATGAAGTGCACTAAGGCGGAACACCACTGCCACGAGCACTTGAACTGATGCTTTTTGCGACGAGGTTCTCCTACAATCACTTGGTCGGGGCTATGGGGCATGGCTATTTATTAAGTTTACCCGGCGAGTATCCGAGTACGCTACGTGATTGCAACAAACTTTTGATCGCATCAAAATCCCATGACAACCGATCAACTGAGATCAAAGTGCTAGATTTATAACATTCAAATTAGTTATCTCATAACTACTTGTGGATTCCAAAAATTATAACACATTTCAGATAAATC
Source organism: Agapanthus africanus (assembly GCA_030015575.1). Classification (NCBI taxonomy): domain Eukaryota; kingdom Viridiplantae; phylum Streptophyta; class Magnoliopsida; order Asparagales; family Amaryllidaceae; genus Agapanthus; species Agapanthus africanus. Next base: position 257,897,780 of record JASDDO010000010.1, on the reverse strand, counting down.
GACAATGTTAAACTTTCCGATCGAATAAACAAACACCCAAGATTTCCCAAATAGCTCAACACTTGAGCGGAGTTCAAAAATCTCAGAACATGTCACAGCCTCAATGAACAAGCCGTAGAAGGGTCAAACCAACGCCTCATATGTGGCAACGCTAAACTACCACAAACCATAGGGTTCAGTATCAGTTTTGACGGTCATATAATCGAGTTAAGGTTACGTTCTTCTAGAGGGTCCACAGATACGCTTGCATGATTTCCCGAAAGTTTTAAACTCGTGGAAAATTCCAACACTTGAAAGTTTTCCGACAGGGGAAAAAGTGAGTTATTGATATCCGTTCGAACCTTTTAACACGTTCTAAATTACCCTAAAAACTAAACGATATTAAACTTTCCGATCGAATCAACGAATACAAAAGATCTCTAGAAAACTCAACACTTGAGTAATATTAAAAATTCCCAGAAGCATGTAGTAATACCTATGGATGTTACCTAGAAATATCTATTCCTGATACCCAAGTACGGACGCGGAACCGCCGCGCAATGCATGGTATTGCCGCGGTTGCTCGGCGACTTGAAGGAATTAGGGGTTCGTATTTCACAGTTATCCATAGAATCACCTGCTTAATTTTCTGAGTATTTTTAATACGGAAAAAATCAATTTTTAGAAAATTTCCAGAGACGCGGTCTAAATCGACGTTTCGGGGTTCGATCGGACTTTTAACATCGTCTACACGATGCCTAATGCTCTAGCTTGTCTCTTATACCACTGTTGGGTTGTATAGCACGACAACAAGGTTTAGCAACACATCACACATGCCATTTTATAAAAATTTGAGGTGCTATGTAACCCTAACCAAGATCTTAACTAGAGAATTAGGCAAACAAGCATGTTAAACACTTTAACATCTAAGAGTTAGGGATTACAACCTTTGTAGTATGTTCCTTCGCTTTATAAGCTCCGTGTTGAGGTCCCTTCGCTGCTATCATCAAGTACCCGGACACTAGAGAGGCTCCATGAAGAGAAAGATGCAAGCTTGCATTTAATCATCAATAACTAAGATGATCTATCTTGAAGAAACTCACACCCAAGCTCTTGCTTCACTAAACAAGTATTAGCAAAGGAAACACCCTAATCTAAGTGGCTAGAATAGATGAAGATGATGAAGTAGGAATTTAGCTCTCTTTTGTTTTCAATTTCTCACTCATTATCATCGCATGTCAAAAAGCTAGAAAGCTTTTTTCAAGAGGAAGAAGAAGAACAATTTCATTTTTAATGAATAATGAATTCATTGTAATGGTTACCAATCAACCATGGGTTAAGAATGAAGACTTAACCCTTGTAGAGAATTAACTATGGTAAACGGTTTGGGTTGGGTTAACAAATATCTAATCAAAATATCATAAGTCAAAGTCAAAGCTTCATGCAGCTTCATGAAAGCTCCATCCAAGCTTAACCCGAATCTAAACCCTAACCATGTTTAAACTCCACAAAAAATGTTGCATTTGTAACCCTAACATGTTACAATATTATATATCACATTTACAATATTTATTGTAACAAAATAAAATAATACAATTAACATATATCACATATATATCATTGTATTATCCAAGTGAGAAAAAGAATCTTTTTGTGAGGTTATATTAGTTAATGTAATATAATATATCATATATATAATTATACATTAAATCATAGAATCAACACTTGATCCGATAATCCGGCTATTTCACAAATAACCGACTAATATAATCTGTATCAGTTCATCGAATCAACACTTGATCCGATGACCCGGCTATATCACATATACCCGGCCGATATCACATATCGCGAGAATCTAATACGGTATCACATACACGTATTGTTCTCGGTCCCGCACATATCACATATGTGCTCCTACTCCATTTTTCCTGAGCCAGGAAACCTCTGTGTAAGACTCTAAAGAATCTGTAACACCTTAGGTCGTGTTTAGGGGTTAATTTTATTTTAATAGATAGTTTTTGGTAAAAAGTTTACCAAATTAAGTTTCTGATATTTTATTCTAATTAATGAATATTTTATTAGGATTTATCTAGGCACACACACACTTGTGCATGTTATCTAGGGTTAGATTTGTGGTTAAACCATGATTAGCTAGCATGAAGGGTTAACCAAATTGTATTAAGTGTTTGGGGATTTAATTGGGTTTCATTATTGTGTGTTTTATTATTTGAATTTCTCTTTTTTATTTGTTTGTTGACTTGGTGTATGAGAGAGGGAGTATGGGCATGGCTTGAGCCATGCTCATTAAATGAAGAGAGAGGGAGAGAGAGAGAGGGGGGTCTTTTGACTTGGGGCCTCATTTCCTTGATCTTTTCCCCACAACTCACACACACACACTCAGCTGAGAGAGAGAGAGAGGCAGCAGCTGCAGAAGAGGCAGTGGCAGCAGCAGCAACTAGCAGCAACAGCAGCAGCATCATCAGTGGCAGCAGCAGTAGCAGGCAGTGACAGCAGCAGCAACACCAACAGCAGCCCCCAGCAGCTGCAGTAGCACTTCCATCTCCTCCACCTCCTTTCTCCTTGCACCTAGGGTCTTGTAAGGTATAGAATCCGAGCCCAATTTCATGTTTGATTAGCGTATGCGTAGTTTAGCTTCGGTTTGTGTAAAAAGTGCGTTTTTGTGCTCGAAATGGTGATTTGTGGGAACTTATGGTTTAGTGCTGTTAGTATTAGTTAATCTAGCCTAATTAGGTGTTATTAAGGCCATGTGAACCTAGTTATACCCTAGATTTCACCAAAATACCATAAGGTTTCAAATTGTGCAATTTGGTGTTTTTAAGTGAACTTTTTGGGTTTCTGTGATCTGCTATAGGCCCGGGTAGTTCAGGTTGAAATTGTGGAAACTGGAGCTTGTGTATAGGGTATGGACCACACCACCAGAGCCCGAGACCCCCACCCCAATACGAGGCCGCCAATTTTCTCATTCTGGCCGCAAATTGCGGCCAGACAGGGGAGGTTTGGGTTGTTGTTTGGATGGGTAGGAGCCTGTGATGATTTCTAGTCCAGTGGTATGTATAGTTTTGTAATTTGTTAGCCTGGGTAGAATCTGGAGCGTTATATCGTATTTCTAGTACGTTTGGTTCGCGCGATACGCGCGATACGCGAAAGGGTTCCGTGATGCAGCGTATCGCGGCGTATCGGGGTTAGTTTTAGACGCGTGCACACGTTTAGCGTATCGTACTCACGCGCGTTTAGTTTGCGACGCGAGCGTATCGTTTGACTTCGATATCACGTTTTGCGAGTTAATTGCTTATATTTGGATTCTTGTGTAATTCCAGGTTCGCAGGCGGGTACGTCAGGCGAAGCTAAGAAAGGAAAGCAGGTGGTCGGCTACGAGTAGCGCACGACCAGGTGAGTAGATTTAACATCTACGGGGGAATCGCCCGTATGGCGTTAAGCGTCAGGGCGAGTAAAGATATTAGATTGTAGATGTTCATATGAGCGGTAGTAGCATACCTTATTGTTGCATATAGAAATGATAGCCTAGGACATTGCACTGTCACTAACGGTTCAAGTCGCACGAGCACGATTGATATGCTACACTCACACCGTTAGTGATTGCCATGACACTCATATTATAGGATTGCTATAAATCATATATCATACTGATTCTATCCTATTGATGTTGTCATGATTTGCCGCATAACAGCATATGTTATATCCATAGTTAGGCACATATGCGCACATGCACACTGTATATTCATACCTGCTACACATATCACATCGGATCATCATATTGTAGTTTATTATATATGACATGACTTGATATTCATACCTGCTACACATATCACATCGGATCATCATACTGTAGTTTATTATATATGACATGACTTGATGTTCATACCTGCTACACATGTCACATCGGATCATCATATTGTAGTTTATTATATATGACATGACTTGATATTCATACCTGCTACACATATCACATCGGATCATCATACTGTAGTTTATTATATATGACATGACTTGATGTTCATACCTGCTACACATATCACATCGGATCATTGCATTGTAGCACATTATATGTGATATGATTTGATATTCATACCTGATGCATATGTCACATCGGATTATTGTCTTGTAACTTATCTATATGTAACTTGACCGGATATCTACATCTGACGCACATATCATATCGGATCATTGACTTGTATTTGTTTGGATTATATGTGATTTCTGGATTTGGGGACCGTGGCTATTTCAAATATGTAATCATTTAAAAACCCGGTTCCCTTGATATGATATTTCGGTGCGTCCACCATGTGTTTTCTCGGTGCTAGAGTGATATATGGAAACCCGAATCGAGGAGGCGGTTGAGGCCGATTACGGGTACATGGTGGACCCGGTATGGTACCCCGGGGCGAGAACGGTTTCGCTGTGCAGTAGACGGTGAGCCTGGCAGAGGGACTACTACCTACCGGTGATTGGTTGGACCTGGTGGTTATCCGGAGGATACCGACCAGAGTCTATGGATGGATACGGGACGACTCGTACTGCCGGGGCCGAGGGCCGATACCGCAGACAGAGCCCGTGGGCATATCCGGACTGACGGATGCCCTATACAGGAGGATTTGCGTGTCGATGCTTGGCACGAGTATTTCTTGATATTTTGGGTGCCGATGTTGGGCACTCACGGTTATATGAGATATACAGGATTGGAGGACCGAAGAGGATGACGACGCCTGAGTAGTAATTGGGATTTGGGGTACATTGATGGGTACCGATTATACTTTCCACGATGACATTTCCGTGTAGATGTTATATTTCCCATGCTCAGTATGTAGTAACTGATATCTCATCCTGTATCTATTATACCCTGTTCATTCTATATAGAGTTGTTAGATCACATTGCTATACCTGATCATTGCATACCCTGTTCATTCTATATAGAGTTGTTAGATCACATTGCTATACCTGATCATTGCATACCCTGTTCATTCTATATAGAGTTGTTAGATCACATTGCTATACCTGATCATTGCATACCTTGTTCATTCTATATAGAGTTGTTAGATCACATTGCTATACCTGATCATTGCATACCCTGTTCATTCTATATAGAGTTGTTAGATCACATTGCTATACCTGATCATTGCATACCTTGTTCATTCTATATAGAGTTGTTAGATCACATTGCTATACCTGATCATTGCATACCCTGTTCATTCTATATAGAGTTGTTAGATCACATTGCTATACCTGATCATTGCATACCCTGTTCATTCTATATAGAGTTGTTAGATCACATTGCTATACCTGATCATTGCATACCCTGTTCATTCTATATAGAGTTGTTAGATCACATTGCTATACCTGATCATTGCATACCCTGTTCATTCTATATAGAGTTGTTAGATTGCATCATTATTCCTGCTCATCATATGGAGATGTTATTAGATAGCACTTGTTACATGATTGAGCATCCAGTTCATCATATAGATGTTATTTGTTGATATAGGTTAGAGTATCGTAGCGCGTGCATACTCGCGATTACCTTTATATGTTATATTCTATTCACGAGTTGGCAACTCACCCCCGTTGTGCCACAGTGTTTGCAGGTTGTCCTTCGGAGTAATCGCGGCAGGCTGCATTCTTCCTCTTTTGTCACAGATACCCCTACAGTTGGTGTACTAGCTCTTTGCTGATAGGTGGGTTTTGTGCGGTATCTGGTTATCTTTCAGTTATGTATATTGTGTATCTAGTACTCTCCATCTACCACTTATGTATTGACTTAGAGACCAGTGTGAGGACGATGTATATTATTTTGTTTTCTGGCGTCGAGCTCGTTGTGAGCCGACTTTACTTATGCCGTTTATTCTATCTGTGATGTTCCCACTGGTTGCTCATTTTTCTTCGCTACGGCGTCGTATATTGTTATCTTAGTAATTAGTTCTATTAATTGCGTAATCACTCTATACTTTTACTGGTTTGATTTCTGGGTTTTCGGCTTACTTAGTCGCGTTACGCCTGTAGACGTTACGTGGTTAAGTGCCGGTCACGGGCCAAACTTCGGGTCGTGACAAAGTTGGTATCAGAGCGTAGGTTTTACCTTCGGAGTGTAGGATGACCCTGGTATGATGGAGTAGGTAGCTGCAGCAGAGTGGCGTAGCGTGCGTATGTTCCGCGGCATACTCCCGACACGGTACTCCGCCTAAGCGACCTTAGGACTTATTGATTGCAATTCCTTTATGATTGTATACATCCTTGTGATTCGATTTTCGTATCCTTATCGAATCCTACCTTCTTTCCAGCCATTATGCCGCCAAGGACTACGAGGGTGCAGAGAGAGGCCGGGAGAGCCGAGGTTCGAGTTGATTTATCTGAGATGAGGACCGATCCGAGTAGTACCCATGTTGTACCAGGACAGGTTGTTTCTCCTACGACAGATCAGATCGCTAGACTAGTGGCAGAGATGCAGAACTTGCGCCAGACGATGAGCTCATTGGTAGAGGTCGTTCGAGTACAGCGACAGATGGTTACCACCCCTGTTACCCAGTTGTTCCTTGCGATCATCATGCAGTATTCCGTCCCCTACACAGCACCGGTGGAGGCAGCCCCAGTTTACGAGACACGTCTTCCAGAGACCGTGAGAGTTCCGGAACAGTTGTGGAATTGTACTGGTGTACCAGCCCAGAGCAGCGGCTTAGGACGAGGACAGTCGTTTGGCTCCCATCCCCAGGCAGGACAGCATTCAGTGCGTAGGTGTTTACGATGCGGAAGCCTTCAACACCTCATCAGGCAGTGTTCCTTCACAGCACGTCAGGGTCGTATTTTGAGACGTCGTGGACGCGGAGGGTTTGCACAGAAGGGTCAGGCTGGTAGAGGAGGAGTTCGATCAGTCGCAGATGAAGGACAGGCCCAAGTTTTCGCTCCGACTCATCCGGGCGCTCCGGCACCCAATGCTGTGGTTTCAGGTACTCTTTCAGTATGTTCCTTTGTTGCACTTGTATGTTTACACACTTTGTACCGAGTGTAGGGCGAGAGTCGTGCTGGATAGATTAGCCGTTGTTGTGTTACTTCCGTCAGTAATCCTTCTGTTGTGCAACACGTACTTCGGTCTTACGCCCATCGGATAGGAGATAGAGATTCGTCTGTCATCTTGAACTCCCTAAAGATGTTGGATTTGGCAATCTCCTGGGCATGGACTGGTTAGCTACGTGTTAGGTTTTGTTGTTCCGGGCAAGTCAACTCTTGTTGTGCAGGTGGATAGTGGTGCCGCCTCTTACAGCTTGAATTCAGCCCTGTTCGCTAGTCGGCTCCGGGGAGATGTCGTGGATTCTTGGCGTTTTCGTAATGCTGTAGCCACAGTTGGTTTGTTGGACCAGCTTTCTTTCGTGCGAAAATTTTCAGACGTCATTCCAGGATGAGCCGGCGAAGCTTAAGGAGCTAAGGATCTGCTGCGGAGTTGTTGTTGAGGAAGTCTGTGCGTCTGGGTGTTTCGCATTTAGGAAGCTCCTATTTCTGTCATCCAGAAGGAAAACGACAGCGTGAGGATGTGTTGATTGATCGTCTCTGAATCAGCTTACGGTGCGGATAAGTATCATGTACCTCGCATTGACGAATTCCTCGATCAGCACCAGAGTGCGAGACCTTGTCTAAGCTGGTTAAGGATCAGGTCATCATTGTTGCGGGTCCGAAGTGATGATATTCCGAAGATTGCCTTGTGCGTGCTACGGGCTTTGTGTGTTTTGGGTGTGTCACTGGACTCACCAATGCTCTAGCAGCATTCGTAAGTGTGATGAACCGGTTTTCTTCGGGCCGATCCTCGACTAGTTATTGTTGTGTTATTTACGACAAACCTGGTCTTTTTAGTGTGTCGTGAGGGATAGGAGTAGCACTCGAGGATTGTTTTATGGATGCTGGGAGAGCCCCAGTGGTTTGCTATATTCTCGGAGTGTTCACTTCAAGCTTGTTCGTGCTGACTCCTAGGTCTTGTAGTTGCGGAGGCGACTTGGTATGGTTTCGAGGAAGAGCGTGTCCATACAGCTTAGGCCCAAATTAGTGAGCGGGACAGAGGTCCGCATATTTTTGGCTTAGCAGGTGCTACCGCCGTCTCTAGTAGGATTGCTAGTAATGCCGCCCGTTGACTAAATTGACCAGATTGGAGGTTTCTTTTCTGGGCTGAGGCTTGTGTGCGGAGTTTCCGCAGTTGAAGGCTTGGTTAACAACTGCCTCAGCTCCTTCTTTGTCCTTGGTTCGGGCGACCTTGTGGTTTAACTGTGATGTTTCATGAGTAGGACTCGAAGGTGTACTGAGGTGACACCATGGAGTTATCGCTCTTGCTTCCTTACATTGGAGGAAGTACGAGAAGGATATCCCACTCATGATCTGGAGATGCCCGCGATGATTTTACCTTGGGGATCAGAGACACCACTTGTTTGAGAGTCGTGTCAGATTTTCATGGACCACCAGAGTTAAAGGCACATCTTCCTGTGGTGGAATTTGATTATTTTGATAATCCTCCGCAGATACACAGTTCTTGTGCGATCGTTGAGTACGGCATAAGTGTGTCTCTTCGGAGGAGACAGTTTGCTCATGTCCGCGCCCAACCACTTTTGCTTAAATCGCTTTCGCGGGGCACTGGCCGCCGACGTTCGTTCGTCAGGGATATTGGAGCCTACCCGGCTGGGTAATGTTTTGGAATCCTTGACTTGTGGCAAGGGTGTGCTAGGCTAGAGAGACACTTGTATACCTAATATCATAGGGAAGAGACGAGGAATCCTAGGGCAGGCACATAGGTCAACTCTCTGTACTCATACAAGCCCCACCAACTGTTAACGTAACTTGTAAGGTAGTTACGGGTGGGCAGGGACAGAAAAAGAAGTCTTGGGATTCGTTTCAAGGTGTCTGTCTTGTTGTGTGTTTGTGTTAGGCAACTGGGACCGGATGGAGGGTTGCAACCGTTAACCGTTCAGAAGAGGGAACGAGAGCAGATCTTCCCGAAATTCGTTATGGTGTATACCCAGGCGTAGTTAAGATGCGACTCCTTTCGGATGTTGTCATCCGGTGGTACTCAGTTTGCTCAGTTGCTATTGTTAACTTGTGCGTGTGTAGAAATTGTTGTTGACAGTTGGGGATAGTTGTTTACCATCAATAAGGGATTCTCCTTTGATAGCAGTTATCAGGAGACACTCCAATTGGTAACCCTTAGGATTAGAGGCTGGGTCATGTCAATCACCAGTCTGTTTTTCCTAACTCCGTGTTATAGGATTTTTGGACCTCTGCTAGTCTAGAAATTTCGAAATGACTCGGTTGTTTTGGGTCAGGATGAGAACGGTCTATTGCGGATAGAGATCAGATGCTAACCAAGAGGTTCGCAGATTCGAGCTCGCAATGGCAGATCATGTATTCCCACGGGAATTTCCGGGAATTGACATGTTGAGTTTTGGGAAGCTTTTCAAGTTAGTAAGTCTTTTAGGATCCCTAAGGCGAGTTGGTTCGTTGCCTTAAGTTGGGCACTTCCACCCAGATTATCGAATATTCACCCCGTGTTTCCTTTGTCGATACTTGCAATTACCTTCATGACCTTTCTCACTGGATTCGGCGCCAGGCCATTTAGTTCAAGCATGATCCTTCGTTCACCAAATAGCCAGTCATAATGTTGGACCGGCAGGTGAAGAAGCTTCGATCGAAGGTCTTCCCATCAGTGAAGGTATTTTGGTGCATCCCAAATGGTAAGGAGATCACTTGGGAGACTGAGGGCGAGATGCGGAAGAAGTTCCCTCATCTCTCTGAAGGTATGCGTAGCTTTGTATTTTTAAAATTCGGGGACGAATTTTCTTTAAGGGGGGGAGATTGTAACACCTTAGGTCGTGTTTAGGGGTTAATTTTATTTTAATAGATAGCTTTTGGTAAAAAGTTTACCAAATTAAGTTTCTGATATTTTATTCTAATTAATGAATATTTTATTAGGATTTATCTAGGCACACACACACTTGTGCATGTTATCTAGGGTTAGATTTGTGGTTAAACCATGATTAGCTAGCATGAAGGGTTAACCAAATTGTATTAAGTGTTTTGGGGATTTAATTGGGTTTCATTATTGTGTGTTTTATTATTTGAATTTCTCTTTTTTATTTGTTTGTTGACTTGGTGTATGAGAGAGGGAGTATGGGCATGGCTTGAGCCATGCTCATTAAATGAAGAGAGAGGGAGAGAGAGAGGGGGGGGTCTTTTGACTTGGGGCCTCATTTCCTTGATCTTTTCCCCACAACTCACACACACACACTCAGCTGAGAGAGAGAGAGAGGCAGCAGCTGCAGAAGAGGCAGTGGCAGCAGCAGCAACTAGCAGCAACAGCAGCAGCATCATCAGTGGCAGCAGCAGTAGCAGGCAGTGACAGCAGCAGCAACACCAACAGCAGCCCCCAGCAGCTGCAGTAGCACTTCCATCTCCTCCACCTCCTTTCTCCTTGCACCTAGGGTCTTGTAAGGTATAGAATCCGAGCCCAATTTCATGTTTGATTAGCGTATGCGTAGTTTAGCTTCGGTTTGTGTAAAAAGTGCGTTTTTGTGCTCGAAATGGTGATTTGTGGGAACTTATGGTTTAGTGCTGTTAGTATTAGTTAATCTAGCCTAATTAGGTGTTATTAAGGCCATGTGAACCTAGTTATACCCTAGATTTCACCAAAATACCATAAGGTTTCAAATTGTGCAATTTGGTGTTTTTAAGTGAACTTTTTGGGTTTCTGTGATCTGCTATAGGCCCGGGTAGTTCAGGTTGAAATTGTGGAAACTGGAGCTTGTGTATAGGGTATGGACCACACCACCAGAGCCCGAGACCCCCACCCCAATACGAGGCCGCCAATTTTCTCATTCTGGCCGCAAATTGCGGCCAGACAGGGGAGGTTTGGGTTGTTGTTTGGATGGGTAGGAGCCTGTGATGATTTCTAGTCCAGTGGTATGTATAGTTTTGTAATTTGTTAGCCTGGGTAGAATCTGGAGCGTTATATCGTATTTCTAGTACGTTTGGTTCGCGCGATACGCGCGATACGCGAAAGGGTTCCGTGATGCAGCGTATCGCGGCGTATCGGGGTTAGTTTTAGACGCGTGCACACGTTTAGCGTATCGTACTCACGCGCGTTTAGTTTGCGACGCGAGCGTATCGTTTGACTTCGATATCACGTTTTGCGAGTTAATTGCTTATATTTGGATTCTTGTGTAATTCCAGGTTCGCAGGCGGGTACGTCAGGCGAAGCTAAGAAAGGAAAGCAGGTGGTCGGCTACGAGTAGCGCACGACCAGGTGAGTAGATTTAACATCTACGGGGGAATCGCCCGTATGGCGTTAAGCGTCAGGGCGAGTAAAGATATTAGATTGTAGATGTTCATATGAGCGGTAGTAGCATACCTTATTGTTGCATATAGAAATGATAGCCTAGGACATTGCACTGTCACTAACGGTTCAAGTCGCACGAGCACGATTGATATGCTACACTCACACCGTTAGTGATTGCCATGACACTCACATTATAGGATTGCTATAAATCATATATCATACTGATTCTATCCTATTGATGTTGTCATGATTTGCCGCATAACAGCATATGTTATATCCATAGTTAGGCACATATGCGCACATGCACACTGTATATTCATACCTGCTACACATATCACATCGGATCATCATATTGTAGTTTATTATATATGACATGACTTGATATTCATACCTGCTACACATATCACATCGGATCATCATACTGTAGTTTATTATATATGACATGACTTGATGTTCATACCTGCTACACATGTCACATCGGATCATCATATTGTAGTTTATTATATATGACATGACTTGATATTCATACCTGCTACACATATCACATCGGATCATCATACTGTAGTTTATTATATATGACATGACTTGATGTTCATACCTGCTACACATATCACATCGGATCATTGCATTGTAGCACATTATATGTGATATGATTTGATATTCATACCTGATGCATATGTCACATCGGATTATTGTCTTGTAACTTATCTATATGTAACTTGACCGGATATCTACATCTGACGCACATATCATATCGGATCATTGACTTGTATTTGTTTGGATTATATGTGATTTCTGGATTTGGGGACCGTGGCTATTTCAAATATGTAATCATTTAAAAACCCGGTTCCCTTGATATGATATTTCGGTGCGTCCACCATGTGTTTTCTCGGTGCTAGAGTGATATATGGAAACCCGAATCGAGGAGGCGGTTGAGGCCGATTACGGGTACATGGTGGACCCGGTATGGTACCCCGGGGCGAGAACGGTTTCGCTGTGCAGTAGACGGTGAGCCTGGCAGAGGGACTACTACCTACCGGTGATTGGTTGGACCTGGTGGTTATCCGGAGGATACCGACCAGAGTCTATGGATGGATACGGGACGACTCGTACTGCCGGGGCCGAGGGCCGATACCGCAGACAGAGCCCGTGGGCATATCCGGACTGACGGATGCCCTATACAGGAGGATTTGCGTGTCGATGCTTGGCACGAGTATTTCTTGATATTTTGGGTGCCGATGTTGGGCACTCACGGTTATATGAGATATACAGGATTGGAGGACCGAAGAGGATGACGACGCCTGAGTAGTAATTGGGATTTGGGGTACATTGATGGGTACCGATTATACTTTCCACGATGACATTTCCGTGTAGATGTTATATTTCCCATGCTCAGTATGTAGTAACTGATATCTCATCCTGTATCTATTATACCCTGTTCATTCTATATAGAGTTGTTAGATCACATTGCTATACCTGATCATTGCATACCCTGTTCATTCTATATAGAGTTGTTAGATCACATTGCTATACCTGATCATTGCATACCCTGTTCATTCTATATAGAGTTGTTAGATCACATTGCTATACCTGATCATTGCATACCTTGTTCATTCTATATAGAGTTGTTAGATCACATTGCTATACCTGATCATTGCATACCCTGTTCATTCTATATAGAGTTGTTAGATCACATTGCTATACCTGATCATTGCATACCTTGTTCATTCTATATAGAGTTGTTAGATCACATTGCTATACCTGATCATTGCATACCCTGTTCATTCTATATAGAGTTGTTAGATCACATTGCTATACCTGATCATTGCATACCCTGTTCATTCTATATAGAGTTGTTAGATCACATTGCTATACCTGATCATTGCATACCCTGTTCATTCTATATAGAGTTGTTAGATCACATTGCTATACCTGATCATTGCATACCCTGTTCATTCTATATAGAGTTGTTAGATTGCATCATTATTCCTGCTCATCATATGGAGATGTTATTAGATAGCACTTGTTACATGATTGAGCATCCAGTTCATCATATAGATGTTATTTGTTGATATAGGTTAGAGTATCGTAGCGCGTGCATACTCGCGATTACCTTTATATGTTATATTCTATTCACGAGTTGGCAACTCACCCCCGTTGTGCCACAGTGTTTGCAGGTTGTCCTTCGGAGTAATCGCGGCAGGCTGCATTCTTCCTCTTTTGTCACAGATACCCCTACAGTTGGTGTACTAGCTCTTTGCTGATAGGTGGGTTTTGTGCGGTATCTGGTTATCTTTCAGTTATGTATATTGTGTATCTAGTACTCTCCATCTACCACTTATGTATTGACTTAGAGACCAGTGTGAGGACGATGTATATTATTTTGTTTTCTGGCGTCGAGCTCGTTGTGAGCCGACTTTACTTATGCCGTTTATTCTATCTGTGATGTTCCCACTGGTTGCTCATTTTTCTTCGCTACGGCGTCGTATATTGTTATCTTAGTAATTAGTTCTATTAATTGCGTAATCACTCTATACTTTTACTGGTTTGATTTCTGGGTTTTCGGCTTACTTAGTCGCGTTACGCCTGTAGACGTTACGTGGTTAAGTGCCGGTCACGGGCCAAACTTCGGGTCGTGACAGAATCGTCAATACTCCGGCAGTAGGTGATGATCATATCAAACACCAACAAGCTGCAAGCGGTCAGCTAAACGTAACAGCCACCCAGGTTTTGAGCGATCAGAAGATCAACAAGCAAGCCTGTACATTCTCTTGCGAATCCAATCAGTAACACTCCCGTACAGTCCGGTCTTTTCGTCTGATATGTTGCATATCATGCCTAGGGGTGGTAAACGTCAGACCCCAGTAGCTTGATAAGTCGTGTCGATATGAGGTCCATATTAGTTCGAGAAACTACTGATAACACTTACCAGTAAATCTCAGTAACCCTGGCCAGGGATTTCCAGTTATAGCCAATCGAACACAGCGCAACATCAACTCCCTATACCGGGAGAGACGAAACCCCTCCTATCGCTCATTGCCTCCATGTGATTCGGGACTGTACCCAAAAGCCACCGTTTTGCACGCCCTCTTGGACGTGGTATGATGGAAATCAAAGCACAGTGGGAATCACACAAGACTCGATGACGATCTCGGGTCTACAGACTAACCTGTACCAGTGTCACCAGAGAACTGCCATCTGACGTGAGGTATAATACCATCTGGGTGTTCTCGGCGAGTCCGTCCAGTGTACCCAGTCTCCACTGAGCACCCGTATACCTTCTCTGATGTCAAACACCAATGGATATGGGATCATCCATCGCCCATCATATGGGTCAAGAAGTGCATACGCTAGTCTACTCTGGTATATCGATGCCCTGTCTCGATACACCTACGACTAGGAACTGTTGAAGGATATACTTAGCGACTACATTGTCCCTACTAGTATGATCTGCATCATAGTCTTGGTAGTCAAGTACTCATCCTAAGGGCTTATCAACATGTAACATAGAGACAATCAGAGTACATGTTAAGATAAAGAGCAACCAGAAAGCATACTATCATGTCGAGCAAGAAAGTCCTACCTATATATGTCCAAGATTCCACTACAATATACATCATATGTACAGTAATGGCCTCTAGGGCATACATATAACTAACAGTTTTCTCTGTGTACAAAATATGGGATCACCTTGGTAGTTTCTTGTGTTACGTCTAAGCGCGATACGTTATACGACACGGATCGTGCACTTTGTGTGGTTTTGCTCTTGAGTTGTTTTCGTCGTGTCGCTAAGCACGTTAGCCACAATAAGGACAATTAAGAGTAAGTTTTGTGTTGTTGCGTCGGTTAAACTTAGTTTATACGTGTTTTGGGTCTATTACTAATATACACTTGTTTTATCGTTTTATTCTTTTAGGTTCGCAGGCGGGGACTTCGGACGCTGCGACAAAGGGGAAACAGGTGGTAGGCTTCACTTAGCCAGGAGCGTTGGTGAGTAGATTTAACATCTACAGGGGAATCACCCGCATGGCGTTATGCGTCTGGGCTAGAGATGACTTGACTTTGTCGCATTTTCTATTTCATATATAGAGTTTGCGCATACCCTTATTACTTAGTTACTTGTTGTGCTTGGACTAATACCCTTAGGACACTGCACATATTATTGACGGCTCATGTTGCACGAGCACAGACTGTATGCCACACACACCGTCAATAATTGCCATGTTACGCACAACACACATAGCTTTATGATATTGTTTGGTTAGGGACATTGTAACATTGATTCATATTTCTTTACGCATATGACATACAACATACCTGTATACCTACATGCTTACACATATGTCTTGATATGCTTACATGCTAATTACCTATATACCTATAGGGTATTGTACCATTAGCGATAGGTACATACACACATATATCAGTTATGGCTACATGTTTACCTTAACTTCATGTTATCTAGAATTGGAGAAATTAGAAACCGCATGATATATTATATTAACTTGCTGCAGTTAATTAGCGGCTTTTCCTTTATATGCTTAAATTACAGTGTTATGTTGCATATATTATATTTCATGGATTTTCGAATTGAGATATGGATTTTTCATGATGTTTTCTGGATTTGGGGACCGTGGTAGTTTCATGAAATTATGGATTATTTGAAAAACCCGGTTTCCCTTAATATGATATTTCATCACCCACCATGAGTTTTATCGGTTCTGAAATATATACCCTACACGAGGAAAGGAGCGGTCCGTGTGCGGGTACATGGTGGGGGCCGGAGGTACCCCGGGGCAAGAATCTCAGTGAGGAGATGAGTTAGTGGGGAAACCATACCTACCGGCGGCATTACCTATGACTCGGCGGTTATCGTGGGGATACCGACGGGGGTCATGTGCGTATGGATATGTCGAGAGGCGAGGGTCAGAGCTAGGCACTCGAGCTTTCAGTATAGCGTATGATACATACCTATCAGGGTTCCAGTCGTGGTGACAGCACCTGATAGATCAGCCTTTCTATGTCGATGCTTGATACATTGTTTTCATGATATTTTTACTCCTGAGTATATATAACAGTGGAATGGGATGATGTTATATATGCATATATATATATATATGTATATATATTAGTGGAATGGGACGCTAATATATATGTATACATATCAATTTATATACATCATCATAATTATTCATGCAATTAAACTTAGGATATATGAGATTCACTTGATATTGGATTTGGGATATAGGGGATTCAATTGGGATTGGATACAGGATATATGTGAGATTGCTGATTTTGTACATTCAGGATATATGAGATTTATTCGATATTGTACATTCAGGATTTGTGAGAGTTACATAATATGAGAGCCAATTTGGGGGCTGATTTGAGGAATTGGGATTTGGATTGTCTTGATGGATTTTGATCCTTCCACGATGTCAGGATTCCGTGGAAATGATATGTTTCATTCCATACTCCACATTTATTGTTTATGCACTGCTTCATGTATTAGTAGTACTTCATAGAGTACCTTCCATGACTGTTGCATTTACATACCTTTAGTTATATGCATTACTTCATGTATTAGTAGTACCTGATATAGTACTTTACATGATTGTTGCCTACAGATTGTCATATTATTATTGCTTCATGTATTAATTGTACCTTCTAGTGTACCTTTCATGACTATTGCATTCATATGACTATTATTGCAATTAGTTGCATATGTTAGATTCGCGTTGTACGTGCATACATGTGATTTCCTGCATATGTTATCTACTATTCACGAGTTGGCAACTCACCCCCGTTGTGCCATAGGGTTTTGCAGGTTGTTCCCCAGAGTAGTGGAGGCAGGCTATTCATCTATCACATCATCTTTTACTGCGGATACCGCTTCAGCTCATAGTGTTAGTGTATATGCCCTAGGGGCCATTATTGTATCATACTAGTTTGTATATTACTTAATGGAAGCTTGGGATATTCACATGTATATAACAGTCATGCTAAACATGGTAGTATGCTACTTGGTTTTTTTTTCTATCTTAATATGTGAGTATACGTATTGATAGCGCTCTTAGGATCTTGCTTGACTACCAGCGTTGTGATGGCAGACACACTAGTGGGGGCTGGGTAGTCAACAAGCACATCCTTATTCAGGTCCCTGGTCGTAGGATTATCGAGAGAGGGCATCGATACTCCGCAGTAGACTGGTGTGTACGCTTCTCATCCCAGTTGGGGAGATGGTCTGTCCCACAGCCGTCAGTACGTGGTACTGGAAATAGTATGCAGGTGCTCGTTAGGTTACGGGTACACCGGACAGGACTCACAGGGAACTGTTGGTTGGTTTTATACCAGTCGTCAGTTAACAGTTCCCAGGTGACATGAGTACAGCATAGTCCACAGACTTGACACTGCTACTTCGCCTCGAGTGTGTCCCACTATTCTTAGATTGCTACCCTACCACGGCTCAAAGGAGACGTGCAAACAGGTAGCAGTTGGGTGCAGTCCCGAGCACTTGGAGGCAGTGGCGGTTAGACAGGATCCGTCTCTCCCGGTATTGGAAGTTGATATTGCGCTGTGTCAGAGAGCCATTAAGCAAAGTCCCTGGCCAGGGCAAGCGAGATTTGCTGGTAGGTTCCAGTAGTTTCTCAGGGTGTAATGGGCTTCACTCCGACACGACTTATACCGCTATTAGGGGACTGACGCTTGTCGCCCCCTAGGCCAGATATGAGATAGTCTTAGACGAACAGACCGGACTGTACGGAGATTGTCATATCAAACTCAGTAGGAGTTCGGATGGGTTTCCTCATCGGCCTTCTTATCGACATCTACCTGCGGACCGTTATGTACAGCTAGTGCCACTTGCGGTCTGTGGTTAAACACACTTCCAGCGTAGTAGTCGAGTCTCTAGAGTCCCACACAGAGAGTTTCCCTACTCCAGGCGAAACGATATAGAGGTCGTATGGTTTTACGACAAGGGTTCGGACGCATAGGTGTGTTTATGCACGTACGACATCCGGACAGTTTTTACTAGCCGGCTTTGGTTTAAGCCAGTTCCAATTATCCGGTTATTGGATTTATACGGTCTAAAGTTTTTCCGTGTTTTCACGGATAGGAGGGACGTTCATGTAATTATGCGAGAAGCTTCTAGAAGGTTGGTGACTTGGGGGTTAAGGTGGCATATGCTTTAAATGAGATTAGTGAGTCATTTGAGTGATTCATCCATGTCATTAATGCACCATAAATGCTTAATGACTCATGGAGATGATCACCCATTTATATTTATGGAGCATTGTTGTTAAATCGTTTATTTGATTTATCTTGATATTGTTTATGCTTCATATATATTATGATAGATCATTATCTCATCTCATTCTCTTGCTCACTATCTCTTTCCTCAAGCTCTCCCTCTTCAAACCCTAATCCTCCCCACTCATGTGTTGAGACCAAGGATTAGAATAGACTACTTAATCCTTAACCATTCTCTATATCACCTAGGTTACTTAGATTAGCGATTTAAGAAACCTAGTTACCTCAAGTTAGAGGTGAAGCTTGAAGTAAAGCTCTCGGGTGGATCATCTACTACATAGAGAAGGCCGGAGAGGACATGCAGAACGGAAAGGCGAAGGACACGGTTCTTTAGGTATAATCACTTTTCATAGTAGTTGTTAACTTCTATGATTCTTGTTAGTTATAGTTTAGCAATGATTCTCGGATAGTCGATGTTTACGCCTAAAACAAGATCGTTTTTCCTTATTCCGCCTCCCCGCAAGTAGTGGGGTGTTGTACATCGACTTACAGTGGTATCAGAGCCTCGCTAAATAATAATTAACTCATTTGCAAAGTCGTAAGAATTTCGAACGAAAAACGAACCGAAAAAGGCATCAATTTCACTAAGTTTCAGTCGATTTTAAAATAGGCTCTAAAATTTTTTCACGGACCTGCAAAATAACCTACAGAGAAATATAAGAACACTGAAAAAATTAGGTTCCTGAATCGGCCATACAGTCGCGGATCCGCGGCGGATCCTACCGATCCGCCGCGGATCCGCGGCCGAGTTGGAGCCGTTTCAGCCCAAGTTTTTCCAGTGGCTGTACTGTGATGTTTTTGTCTTTTCTGGAATGTTTATTTGTCTGCTCAAGTCTCAGGTGCACAGAGAAGTTTTGGAGTAGAATCGAAAGTGTTTGCTCGATCGAAATTTTACGATGTTTGCTAATATGATTATATCTGTGATTGTATAATGTGTTCGTAAACCTCCCCTAACTGCTAGTATGTCGGTTGGCAGGGGGTTGCACATTTCTGTAATTGTTTTTACTTTTTGTGGTTGTGAACTGTTTTGGACTGTTGCGATGATTAGCCGGGGTTTGAGATGGGTTGTTATATTCATTGATTCAATGTAATTGTAATATGTTGTAATATTATTTTGCGGGGCACATCCAGGTTGCGGTTGTTGCCACCGTTGTATTATTTCATTTTACTGTTTTGCTCATAGGATAGACCCAAGGTAGGGTACACAAACTACCGGGTACTTTGAAGTGTTTAGTGGCCTACTCACTTTGTTGAGGGAGACCGCTTCACTTCGGGTATTTGGTAGGTAGTTTGTCGTATCCGTAGGGGTCTAGGGTGGGGTAATGGCTACTCATCACAACTGTGTAATCCGTCTTTTGTTGCAGGATCTAAACAAACGCGGATTGCTTGCAAATCCAATAAAGTTCATATGAGATATGGAATGCCTATTATTGCGTCAGACGAATGTACAATATCTATATATGATAGCTATTTAGACATCACTTATGTTTTACACCCGCGCTAGCCCAGCCCCCGCTCTGCCGTTAGTTAAGTAACCTAACGGGTGATGACGGGACCCAGTGACGAATGCGGATGGTATAAGAGGACGTTGTATTTTCGTTGTTTTCTGCAATGATTGGTTAATGATGGGACGCATTATTTATAATGCAAAGAAAATAAACCAAAAGATGAATCGTTGGAACAATTTAAAAGAAACCACTCGGTTATTTTAAAACAGATGATATTTTTTAATTACGGAGCTTTAACCACTCCTTTTAAAAGCTATCAGGTTCTTTCGGTCATATCAAGTTCACTACGTTCACGGTTTCGCCAAAACCATTCGTAGCCCTCCCTCATTTCGTTTGGGTGTTCAATAGTATTCAAGCTGTGTATTTTGACCTAACGCAAAGGCATAGTGTTTGGTAGCTGCTGGGTATTCATTTGTCGCATAGATAGATGAGTTAGTTTGGGACAGTCGTATTATCATTTTGGCCGAACGTCAAGGATATGTACGGATGGGTTCAAATTAACAAGATAATGATGGGTAGAACTTGACATGTGACATATGACATTTTGACCTAACGCCAAGGTCATAAGAGCATGGGGAAAAAATACATATCGGGAATTTCTAAAGAAACTGAAATTTGCAAAAAGTTGCATACCATTTGGAGTTTGATGAATGTTGGTAGGATTCCTTCAACATTATCGTACAATGATATTTGGATCCCGATCCTACTGTGAGTATATGCTACTCATCAAGATATTCGTCACTTAACGATCAATGCTATAAACCAAGTAGGTGTCAAGAAAGGTGTCAGCGGGGTTACGCCCCCAGAGAAAAGAGGTTATTTAATTAAGGAACTTCGCGAAAGCGTTGGAAAACCTCCCTCGAAGTACCGACACCAGCCTGACTGAACGGTTAAGCAAGTATTGTACAGTGAGAATAGTCCTGGATAATTCTTCTTTTATTGTTTGAGGAATGATTCGAGAAACAGTGGGAGCCATCCAGTTTAGATAAATTAAAAACCACTCTAAACTTGCAAGAGTATCATGCTAAAGAGTTTTCTTCTCTCTCTCCTAATTGCAGCGACCCTGAAAATGACTGGACTTAAGTTACTTTTAGAGAAAAATATACTGACAGGGCCAAACTATAAAGATTGGCTGCGGAATGTCAAAATGGCTTTGACCTATGATAAATTGGGGTACGTCCTCACCGCTAAGGCACCTGCAGTCCCAGGTCTCAAATCCAGTAATGCGGATAAGGAAATCCGCAAAACCTGGTAGTATGATTGCGCGAAAGACAAGTGCATCGTGCTTGTCTCGATGAACAATGAACATCAAAGGAGGAACGAGGATATGGAACTAGATGCCATATTTCTCCATACGAAGGAACTTTATGGAGAGCAATCTCGTATAGCAAGATACGAGACCTCTAAGAACTTGTTTCGAACGAGGTTGGCTATCGGATCATCGGTAGGAGAACATGTCCTAAAGATGACTGGCTATATAGAAGAGCTCGCAGACCTTGTGATGACTTTGGATAATGAGCTCTATACAGACCTTATTCTCCAGTCCCTTCCTTCCACCTACGCCCAGTTTATTCTGAACTTCAACATTCAGAGAAAATAAGTTGAACTTACGGAACTCCTGAACATGTTAAGGAGTGCAGAGGGCACCTTGCAGAAGGCAAGGGAAACACCCGCTATGTTTGTTAGCGGTGCTTCTTCTTCCGGGTCCAAGGCTAGGGCCAAAGGAAGGAAAAAGAAGTCCGCCACCAAACCTAGAGGAGGTGTAAGTAAGGTGGGAGGGAAGGGAAAGAAAAAGTTTGCGGTACCGGTGGTGGCCTAGGATGAGTGCTTCCATTGTGACAGGAAAGGGCACTGGAAAAAGGATTGCAAGGCGTGGAACGCCAAGAACCAGGAACCGAAGCAAGCTGTGGCTTCGACTTCAGGCGTGTTTGTAATTGAGGATTGTCTGTCAATCAAATCTACTTCCTGGGTATTGGATACGGGATCAGGATCTCATATTTGCAATTCATTGCAGGCACTGAGAAACCGTAGAGTGCTGAAGGATGGTGATATGACCCTGATGGTTGCTAACGGAGCTAGCGTCGGAGCTGTGTCCGTAGGGGATTATCACCTAGGATTGACGAGTGGACACATTTTGGTTTTACATAACTGTTTTTGGGTACCCAGCTTAACGTGTAATATCATATCTGTTTTCTTGTTATCAAATAAAGGTTATGATTTCACGTTTGTAAGTGATGTTGTTAACATCCACCTTAATCATAGTTTAATTGGGTCCGGTATACTGGATAACGGTATATATGTGTTAAACCAACTCCAAATTTTCAACGTCCAGAACACACTAAAAAGAAAGTCTCCAGATTTAAATAAAGCTTTCTTATGGCATTGTAGACTGGGTCACATCAATGAGAGAAGGTTGACTAAGTTACATAGAGAAGGATATTTGGACTCGTTCGAATATCAAACTTATGCCACTTGTCAATCTTGTCTCAAAGGAAAGATGACAAAGACTCCATTTACTGGACATGGAGTAAGAGCGAGCGAGCTCTTAGGACTCATACATAGCGATGTATGTGGTCCAATGTCTACACATGCAAGAGGTGGTTTTTCCTATTTCATTACTTTTACGGATGATTACTCAAGGTACGGATTCATTTATCTGATTAAACATAAATCCGAGGCTTTTGAGAAATTCCAAGAGTATAAGAATGAAGTAGAAAACCAAACCGGCAAAAGTATCAAGACACTAATATCTGATCGAGGTGGTGAATACTTAAGTGCCGAGTTCCTAGGTTACCTAAAAGAGAAAGGAATTCTCTCTCAGCTTACTCCTCCATACACTCTAAAGCATAACGGTGTATCGGAGAGATGGAATCGAACCCTATTGGATATGGTACGTTCCATGATGAGTAATGCTGAGTTACCGCGATCTTTTTGGGGTCATGCGCTAGAATCAGCGGCATAACTTTTGAACATGGCTCCTACCAAGACTGTGCCTACCACGCCATATTAGATATGGAGTGGGAAGAAATCCTATCTACAGTATATAAAAATTTGGGGATGTCCAGCTTTTGTTAAAAAGCAGCATGTGGACAAGCTCGAGGCACGATCAGTAAAGTGTAAGTTTGTGGGATATTCAAAGAACTCCAGGGGATATCTATTCTATTACGCAGAGGAACAAAAGGTATTTATTTCTCGTAATGCCCATTTTCTAGAACATCAGTTTTTAGAAAAGGAAACAAGTGGGAGCGAAATAGAACTGGAAGAAATTCCAGAACCACAAACTAATACTGGAAGTTTGGTAGAACAAGTAGTTCAAGAAGAGAAGAACAGGACATTCCCGCACCCCTCCGCAGGAGTAGTAGGCCGTCTTATCCGCCTGAGAGATACTACGGTTTTCTCATAGATAGGGATAGAGAGGATTGCATCATAGATGGTGATGAACCAACTAGCTTCCAGCAGACCATCCAGAGCGGTGACTCGGTACGATGGCTAGATGCAATACGGACCGAAATGGAGTCCATGTACACCAACAAAGTATGGACTTTGGACTTTGCTCCAGATGGGGTAAAACCCATAGGATGCAAATGGATCTTCAAGAAAAAGATTGGTGTAGATGGACAGGTGGAAACCTATAAGGCTAGACTTGTTGCAAAAGGTTTTCGTCAAAGACCTGGTTTGGACAATGACGAAACTTTTTCTCCAGTGGCTATGCTCAAATCCATTCGGGTCCTTCTTGCTATTGCTGCCTTCCATGATTATGAAATCTGGCAGATGGACGTAAAGACGACTTTTCTGAATGGAAATTTAGAAGAGTGAGTCTATATGGATCAGCCAGAGGGTTTCAATCAGAGTGGGAGCAACGGGAAAGTATGCAAGTTGCTTAAATCCATTTATGGATTAATGCAGGCATCGCGGAGTTGGAACATCTGTTTTGATGAAACGGTCAAAGAGTATGACTTTATCAAAAATCCAGATGAACCATTTATATATAGTAAAGTTGTAGCAAGAACTGTCGTATTCCTCGTCTTGTACGTGGATGACATTCTATTGATAGGAAATGACATTCCTATGCTACAATCTGTCAAAGGATTCTTGTCACACAGGTTCTCCAAGAAAGACCTGGGTGATGCCTCTTACATTCTGGGGATCCGGATCTATCGTGATAGATCCAAGAGGATGTTGGTACTTTCACAGTCCAGGTATATCGACACAGTACTGAAAAGATTCAGTATGGAAGATTCTAAGGGCGGTAATCTACCGGCTTGTCACGGAATCACCCTATCCAAAGAGATGTCTCCTAAGACTGATTTGGAAAAGGAACGCATGTCTATTATACCCTACGCTTCTGCGGTAGGCTCTATAACGATGTTGTGCACCAGACCAGATATAGCTTACGCACTGAGCATGGTAAGCCGGTATCAGTCAGACCCAGTGGAGAAGCACTGGATAGCAGTAAAGAACATTCTCAAGTACCTGAGAAGGACTAAGGAGATGTTTTTGGTTTACGGCTGAAAAGACCTCAGGATGGAGGCCTTTGCTGATTCCAGCTTCCAGAGTGATAAGGACGATTCCAAGTCCATGTCAGGTTATATCTTTACCCTCAATGAAGGGGCGGTGTGCTGGAAGAGCTCCAAGCAGGACACCGTTGCTGACTCGACGATGGAAGCGGAGTATATAGCTGCTTGCGATGCCGCAAAAGAAGCGGTCTGGATGAAGAAGTTCCTAACAGAACTTCAGGTGGTTCCAACCATTGTTGATCCAATACCTCTGTATTGCGACAACAACGGAGCTATAGCTTTAGCGAAAGAACAAAGGTCCCATCAGAAGTCCAGACACATCTTAAGGCGGTATCACCTGATCAGGGAGATCATTGATCGTCGGGAGATCATTGATCGTCGGGAGATCGAGGTTCGGAGAGTTCCTACTGAAGAGAACATTGCTGATCCATTCCCGAAGGCCCTACCTCAGATTCAGTTCGAGAGGCTACTAGAGATCATCGGTCTTTGGTATGCCGGTACAAGGCCCTAGTGCAAGTCGGAGATTGTTAGTGTATATGCCCTAGGGGCCATTATTGTATCATACTAGTTTGTATATTACTTAATGGAAGCTTGGGATATTCACATGTATATAACAGTCTTGCTAAACATGGTAGTATGCTACTTGGTTTTTTTTTCTATCTTAATATGTTTGTATACGTATTGATAGAGCTCTTAGGATCTTGCTTGACTACCAGCGTTGTGATGGCAGTCACACTAGTGGGGGCTGGATAGTCTACAAGCACATCCTTATTCAGGTCCCTAGTCATAGGATTATCGAGACAGGGCATCGATACTCCGGAGTATACTAGTGTGTACGCTTCTCATCCCAGTTGGGGAGATGGTCTGTCCCACAGCCGTCAGTACGTGGTACTGGATATAGTATGCACGTGCTCGTTAGGTTACGGGTACACCGGACAGGACTCACAGGGAACTGTTGGTTGGTTTTATACGAGTCGTCAGTTAACAGTTCCTAGGTGACATGAGTACAGCATAGTCCGCAGACTTGACACTGCTACTTCGCCTCGAGTGTGTCCCACTGTTCTTAGATTGCTACCCTACCACGGCTCAAAGGAGTCGTGCAAACAGGTAGCAGTTGGGTGCAGTCCCGAGCACTTGGAGGCAGTGGCGGTTAGACAGGATTCGTCTCTCCCGGTATTGGGAGTTGATATCGCGCTGTGTCAGAGAGCCATTACGCAAAGTCCCTGGCCAGGGCAAGCGAGATTTGCTGGTAGGTTCCAGTAGTTTCTCAGGGTGTAATGGGCTTCACTATGACACGACTTATACGGCTATTAGGGGACTGACGCTTGCCACCCCCTAGGCCCGATATGCGATAGTTTTAGACGAACAGACCGGACTGTACGGAGATTGTCACATCAGACTCAGTAGGAGTTCGGATGGGTTTCCTCATCGGCCTTCTTATCGACATCTACCTGGGGACCGTTACGTACAGCTGGTGCCGCTTGCGGTCTGTGGTTAAACCCACTGCCAGTGTAGTAGTCGAGTCTCTAGAGTCCCACACAGAGAGTTTCCTTACTCCAGGCGAAACGATATAGAGGTCGTATGGTTTTACGACAAGGGATCGGACGCATACGTGTGTTTACGCTTATACGACATCCGGACAGTTTTTACTAGCCGGCTTTGGTTTAAGCCGGTTTCTTGTATCCGGTTATTGGATTTCTACAGTCTAATGTTTTTCCGTGTTTTCACGGATAGGAGGGGCATTCTCGTAATTACGCGAGAAGCTTCTAGAAGATTGGTGACTTGGGGGTTAAGGTGGCATATGCATTAAATGAGATTAATGAGTCATTTGAGTGATTCATCCATGTCATTAATGCATCATAAATGCTTAATGGCTCATAGAGATGAATCACCCATTTATATTTATGAAGCTTGGTTGTCAAATCATTTATTTGATTTATCTTGATATTGTTTATGCTTCATATATATTATGATAGATCATTATCTCATCTCATTCTCTTACTCACTTTCTCTCTCTTCAAGCTCTCCCTCTTCAAACCCTAATCCTCCCCTCTCATGTATTGAGACCAAGGATTAGAATAGACTACTTAATCCTTAACCATTCTCTATATCACCTAGGTTACTTAGATTAGCGATTTAAGAAACCTAGTTACCTCAAGTTAGAGGTGAAGCTTGAAGTAATGCTCTCGGGTGGATCATCTACTACATAGAGAAGGCCGGAGAGGACGTGGAGAACAGAAATACGAAGGACACGGTTCTTTAGGTATAATCACTTTTCATAGTAGTTGTTAACTTCTATGATTCTTGTTACTTATAGTTTAGCAATGATTCTCGGTTAGTCGATGTTTACGCCTAAAACAAGATCGTTTTTCATTTTTCCGCCTCCCCGCAAATAGTGGGGTGTTGTACATCGACTTACACATAGTGTGCAGTTTTGCTTAGGTAGGTTTTGTGGTTATCCGTTCATGTTGCTTATTGTATATTCGTTTTATCCTGTACTCTCCATCTACTACTTTCATGTTTGACTTAGAGTCTTGATGTTAGGACGATGTTGTATATTATTTTGAGACTTGGATGTCTTTTATGCAGTTTTACTTCTATCGTCTTTTATTTCTTTGCTACGGTGTCGTATATCTGTTGTGGTGGTTGTTTTCCGACTTTGGGCGTGTTTTTGCTCCTGTTTGGGGATGCTTTACTTATACATATGTTGTACCCATTTTTGGGGCTGGTTTTTACAAAGGAGGTGCTGCCAAAATTTTAAAGGAAACAAAGTTGGACTTTTAAAGAATTTGGGTTAAGATTTCAAATGTTTTAAAACTTCTATTATTTCTTACTACTTTTGATAGTTTAGATTGCTGGGTTTTCGGCTTACTTAAATTGCGTTACGCCTCTAGACGTTGCGTAGTTTTAGGGCCATCACGTGCCATTTCGGGTCGTGACAACCACTCCTAGACATGATATGCGACATATCAGATGAAGATACCGGACTGTACGGTAGCGTTACTGATAGGCTTCACGGAGAGTATGGACAGCCTTGCTTATTGATCTTCATATCGCTCAATACCCGGGTAGCCGTTACGTCCAGCTAGTACCGCTGACGTCTTGTGGGTGACTGATGTGATCATCACCTACTGCTGGCGTATTGATGAGTCTTTAGAGTCCCATACAGAAGTTCCCCGGTTCAGGAGAAACGAAGTAGGAAACATATGTGATTTGTGTGTGGGCCTGATTAAATACGTGAATGTGATACAGTATTGTAATCTGGCAGTTATCTGTTATCAAGTTAGGTTATATGTGATATAACTAGATTATCGAATCAAGTGTCATACGAATGGGTCATACGAATGGTTTTGATGAAAACCATTAACATATTGAACTTGATATAGTTGTAGAATCGAGTAATTTGTAACGGAGTTGCTTAAGCTCTGCATTTGAAAATTTTGTTTTTTCGTAAAAAAGCCGAGTATGTGTCAAATTTGATTCTAAAACTGCAGGGTCCCGGCAGTGCCCCAGCCATCAAAACGCGGCCAAAATGCGGAACAAAAATTTATCAACCGGCATTACCGTTACCCGAATCCCGGATCTACCTTTAACCCTAAACTAGCATACTATAAAACTGGTTAGAATCGTTATACCGAGTTGATCCGTGTCCTTCGGTCTTCATTCCAAGCTCCTAGCGGCTCCTTTATGTGGTTTGGTTGTCGGTCTTCCTTTGTATCCGATGATCCACTTGAGGGATGTAACTCCGGCTTTAGCTCCACGATATGATGCATACGGAGCAACTAGGGTCGCAAGGATGCTACCCTAGAGAGCCTAGGATGTAGTGTGTATGATCTTAGTGTTAGCTATCTCAATTCACCTCCTCTCATGATTCTCAACACATGAGAGGGTTGAGAGGAGGTGAAGAATGATGGTGGAAGCAAAACTTGAAAACTAGATAAGAGTGAAGCACAAATGGTGAAGGAGCTCAAGCTTGCCCAAGTGAAGAAAATCAAGCATCCAAAAGAAATGAGCTCCCATGGAGAGAGAAAATGAGCAAGCTTGGTTTTGTAAAACAATTGTTTGCATTTAAAATAGCTCCCATACTTGAATAGTGAGCACAAATAAATTAACAATTCATTTGTGTTCACTATTCAAGCATGGTCATCACCATACTCTCCTCGTTTTCATTTCCACCTCATTTACCATTTTCTACAAATGGTCAAAACAAAAATGAGGTGGCACCTTCTAGAATGTTATCCGGTAAAAAATACGGATTACATTCTTCTGTAAATATATCTGCATTTGTATTGAAATACGAATACCCAAAGAGATAGAATAACACAAAAAATATAATACTAGAACATACGTACCGAAATACACATTCGTAAATTATTAAATCAATACCTAATTTAATAATCCGGCTCAAGTCCGAGTCGGCTAGTACTTTCAACTGTCCGATCGAAAGTCTGGGTACAAAGTACACCAATCGATCGGAATCCTGAACGTATCCAATACGGCCACAACATCATTTCGCCAGAACTAGGGAAACCCTCTGTGTGGGACTCTAAAGACTCGTCAATACACCGGCAGTGGGTTTAACCACAAGAACGTCAGCGGCACTAGCTGTACGTAACGGCTACCCGGGTATTAAGCGAAAGGGAGGCCGATAAGCAAACTCATCCAGAACCCATACTGAGCCTAACAGTGACAATATCCGTACAGTCCGGTCTGTTCGTCTAAGAGTTTTGCATATCGAGTCTCATGGGGTGGATAAAGTCAGACCCCTAACAACGCGACATTTAGTGTCGGTATGAAACCCCATCACCACTTGAGAAACTATCAATCCTGCATCGGTAGTTCTCGTCCACCGTGGCTACGGATTTATGGTGATGGCCATCCGTACACAACGCGAAATCAACCCCCAATACCGGGAGAGACGAATCCCCGATGATCCGATCACTGCCTCCATGTGGCTCGGGGACTGTACCCAACTAAAACCTGTTTGCACGACTCCTTTGAGCCGTGGTAGGGTAGTAATCAATGCACAGTGGGAACTCACACGAGACAAATGACGATCTCAGGTCGATAGACTAACCTGTCCACATGTCACCTGGGAACTACTATCTGACAAAATGTATAATACCAACTAGCAGGTTCTCGGCGAGTCCGTCTAGTGTACTCATAACCCAATGAGCACCTGTATACTATCTTAGGTGAACAAACTAACACCAATGGCTTGTGAGACCTGGCCACTGCCCCTCGTCGGGGTCTCGATCAGTATACACTAGTCTATACTGGAGTATCGATGCCCGGTCTCGATACTCCTACGACTAGGGACATTTAAGGATGTGCTTATAGACCACAGCTTCCACATATATGATCGCCATCATAATGCTGGCAGTCAAGCAAGAATCCTATGGGCTCTATCAACACGAACATGATGATAATGACAAACCAAATAGCATATTATCATCTTGAGTAAGACTGTTTTATCGGTATAGGTCCTCACCCAATCATCATAATCACAAGTCCGCGACTATGATTATTGCCTTGAGGGCACTATAGCCAACAATCTCCCACTTGCACTTAAGGCCAATTATTACGATATCGCATACTCACAGCCCGTGTGATACCGAACACCTAACTTCTCTACTAATCAGTTTCGCAAAGCCCGTTTGCGAAAATGATTGCGTTCGAGAAATAGCCTCAGTGAGTGAATCCACTCCAATGTTTCTTTCTGTATCTCTCTATATCTCAACTTTTCGGAGAAAACTATCTCCCGAAATGAGCAATACCTGTCATAGAATTTGTCTGGATATCTGATGGGACCCAGTTCACAAAAGAACTCCAAATCCAGCAAATTACTTAGACTGTATCGTCCACTGAATTTAATCAGTATCCTGCACCAAGCCTTTCCTTAGTATCCGCTTGGACCACCTGTCCAACATACTGTCCCTCAAAAGAGGGAAAACTATAACTCTGACAGTCACTCTGTCATCCAGGTCACCTTGGAAGCCTGAAATGAAAATCGTCTCCCGAAGGAGGCTGCCGTAATCATTTCCCTAGAACATCCATTTATGTTCATTAACTGCTTCCCAATGTTTCTCCAGGATTGGATTAATATATCTGCATATTGCATCTAGTGCAAAAGCAATATCCGGTGTGGTACTTTACATTTCATGATTAACTCAATTGTCTAAGAAAGTTATATTCTAATCATGCAGATCCCTCTCCCCTTTAGTCTGTAAGACACCTTTAGAGAGGGTGACTCCATCACCTGCAGGTACACCACCATGCCAGGAGTCGTCCATTCTAAAATACCTTTAGAAAAATGTCAAAGTACCCAGATTGGGATACTTCCCAAATCTAGATCTAAAACCATAGATCTTGTAACCAGAAAAGCTGATATTATATCCATATCCTATGCGGAGAAACAACTTTGTGACATCTACAATATAACCGATCGTAGTATAAGAATATCTCTTCCTATCAAGTGCATGTCATCCCAATACCTGGACATCACTCTCTACTACCTTCTTAGCATATCCATCTCCTACTCTGATGAAGTCAAAGCATATGACTGTCACATCAAAAATAGACAATCTATTTCTGCTATACCTGCTTTAGTCTATAAATAGACATAAGCAACTTGCCTACTATGCTTCCACTGCTCCCACTGACTACAACAACCCTTTGGCAGAGTCATATACACATGAACTTCTAAAGCTAGTTTAGAACGATGCTATACTTATCCACCTGCCGGGTCTTATAGTCTAGAACATCAGCAATGGCAAGTCTGGGTAAACAAGAACCTCCATGTCACCGTATCTGAGAAGACCGAAGTACCTCTCGGGTGCCTGAGGTTACCCACCAAATCTGCGGAGTGGCTAATGGAATGTCGAAACTAATTGAATCCTTAGGTTCTATTAAATCTTCAGTGATCGTTTGTGGTTCTGGAATCACTTCCAGTTCTGCTAAACTCCCACTTCTATTTTCTAAAAAAGTCCATTTTACTAAAACTGTGGCGAGTCATGAACAATATAAATATTGATCTTCCTGATGGTAGAAAGTTAACCCTCGTCAAAGCCCGGGATAACCCACAAACCGCCATTACTAAAACGTGCCTTGAGTTTATCCGGATTCTGGTTTTAAGCATTAGCCGGAAAACACCCTATACCTCAATATCGTTAAGATATAAATTGATTCTATATATATCTGTTATAGTAACAAAAGCACTAATCTAATCTGAACCAGATTCAAAATCATGCATCTGTCTCCAGTGCTTATCAACCAGATGGAAAAAGGACATTCAGCATTACTCATCTAGGAGTGCATCCATATATGAGTAACCCGAAAGAGAATCAAGTTCTCAAAATCATTACTATCAATGGAATACCAAACACAAGTATCTTCATCTTCGACTCCTCGAAGAATCCTGATACTTTCAACAAATGGTTCTATACTTCATTCTTATACCCATAACTTCTGAATATCTGGACCTTGCATTTCAACGAAATACATATCCAGAACTGGAAAAGTCACAAGGAAACATAATATAGTACGAGTACCAACCCCTTTTGTCCTAATGGACACTGGATAACATACAATACTTTTGTACAAGTCCCCTGAGTTCAATAACTCAAACCCTGTGCGTCGTAGGTTGAAAAACTGTACTATGGTTAAAAAGAATTACACCGTTGTTAAATGCACCTTACCTAATCACCAACTGATATAGGTAAATGTCACAGACATAATATCAAAAAGTTATATCTCACTTTATAAAATAAACAAACAGATATATCATTTTGAAATTGGTGCATAACAACGGATATTCAAATCCATATATTTTCAATCCGGCAAAATCCAGATGATTTCCTTAAATATCACCAATTACAACGAATTCCGATATAATGAGGATCTAATCACCCAATTCCCAATATCTTACTCCCACTCATCATCTGTAATAAAAAACAGTTGTGAGAAACTGATCTGGTAAATACATACCTTGGAGTTAGATTCCAACTTGGAAAACAGTTATCAATCAATATCGCACAGTGATTGATCTCAAAAACTATCTATTAACCGTAATCAAGAACGGCGTCGCTTTGCAGCTAGCCGGTGAGTATGGGTCGGTCCACAGGGATGTTGTGAATCTCCTAATCGCTCTTACGAGTTAATTCAGAAGGGTGTTCGTGGATTAACTAAATCTAAAAACTAAATTAATCTAGGGCAATTGAATTAAAGATCAAACTAGGGCAAGGAATTAAATTTAATCTGGGGCAGAGAATGAAAAATTACCTAGGGCAAGAATTGAAATTACCTACTTACTTTACAGATGGCTCTCTCCAAATATCAACACAAGACTTGTCAGATCTGAATTTCTGAAATGAAAAGAGGCATCGATGCTCTCCAAAAGAAATCTAAATTTTATTTATAAAAAGAGGCATAGCCTTTACAATGATTTAGAGTTCCTATTTATAGAGGATAGGAAATCCTAGGTTACAATTGATTCGCATGTCTACATTTACCAAAATATCCTTAGGAAGACCTAGTCAAATTAGACTCCATGCTTTGGTAAGATTTTATGTCTCTGTCTCTTTAAAAGGAAGTATTGGGCCTTGAAATTTCCTTTGTTGGCTCTTCTGTCTTTGGGCTTCCTTATTATTTGGTTCTTTTATTAAAATAGCTTCTATGTTTCTTCCAGATCTCCAGTGAATAATTGCGGTGGACTTTTAACCGTTCGCTTTATAATCTTGGACCTTGCATTGCCTTGTACTTTGTGAATTTTATCTTTGATGTAGGCTTGATCAAGAGTCTTCTGTTTGTTGGTCAAAGTCCACTTTTGCAACGTCTTTTCATCGTTTTCACTGTTTTCTGTCTAAGAACCTGTAACCTGTAATATGTAGCAGACATGCGTTAAAAGCACCTGTTTATTTATAAAACGAATAAGAATGGGGAATATAATAATACAATATTATGGTGTGAACAAATACCCCCAAACTTATCTTTTGCTCGTCCTTGAGCAAACTTATTTTTTTATTCTCTATAAAAACCTAACCGCACTTTCGCAGGGAAACGCGATTGCACTGAGCTAGTGCAACAAGCCGTTAAACCTATAGGTGTCCCTAGTAGGAGAAGTGTTCTCTCCTGAGGGTTTTCAGCGGATACTACCCAAAAAATCCTATAAATTTGGTTTTTTCGACTTTAATTCTACAATTAGGGTTTCTAACAAGGAACTCCATTATCTTCGACTTGCAAATTGTCCACCCATATTCTTCACACTTCCTCATCATCTAACTTAAGATTATATTTGTTCTATAAACTTACTTAGCTTTCGGCATCTCTTAAGTTTTTCCTTCTAGGGTTCCATCTCCACTTAGGAATTTTTATCAACTCTACTAAAGATACAAGTTCTATTCTTCATTCCTTTCTCTCATCTAAACTCCAATCACATATCCCCACATGTGTGTATAAATCACCCCTACACTTGGAAATTCAAATCAAGCAATCATACCTTTGTCCGCTGTCCAAAATACTTATTAATTGGTGAATTTTTAATTGAATTTTGCTTACACATCCTTCATGCGACCGTTAATACTTCTTGAGGTACCAACAAAAGATTACAAGATGTGCTTGCACATTAAAGTGTAATTCCTAGTCTTGCAACACCCAAGGCTTTACCAGTGACTCCCAAACCAGTTGGTCTAAGGCACTAGGTGATGAAGCACCCTCGCTAAATATTTTTTTATTTTTACAGCCTTAAGTAATCAGAAAAACCAGTGTTCATTTTTTTTTCATTATTCACACTTGTATTTTTTTATTTCTTTTTCTTCGTACTAAGGACTTCAGACAAGAGCATTTCAAGGTCTCCTCTTCTATTCCAAGTTTCAAGGTGCGTGATTGTGAAAATTGTAGGGTATACATTTTTAGAATCTAGACTTAAGCTAGGAACTATTTTTCAAACTTATACTCTAATAAGAACATCAATACTTTTCCTTTGTTTCGACTTAGCCTAAGAAGTGAACCCAAAATTTACCTATTTCTAAATAAACTACAAAGACATATACTTTCTACCGCTAAACTTTAAGGAAGGTTATTTTTAGGGTTTTTAATTTACTAAGTCTAAGATCTAGTTGTTCCTAGCCAGTTAACCTATTTGTCAAACTCAAGTCAATAAGCCAAAATTGAATACATTAATTTTTATAATTTTTGAAAATTTTCAATTTTTATGGATTTTAAAATAATTATGCAAATGCAAAAATGTACATATGAATGCAAAGGAAGAAGACGTACCGAGCATAGCCCCAAACTTAAACTTGACAGTGTCCTCACTGTCATGCCACACCAAGAGGGTTGAGAATGTTGGCACTCCCCTGTTTATTTATTTATAAATTTATATATATTTTTTAATGTTTTGAATTTTTTTTAATTTTTTATAGAAAAAGAAAACAAAAATATATATACATATATACAACAAGGTTCCCCCCAAACTTAAGCTTGGCCTTACATAAGCCAAAGGTTAGCACCAACCATTCAAAAATCTCATCGTGGTAATGGTAGAGTTGGTGAAAGGAGGGAGTGGAAAGAAGAGAAATGATAAGCACACGAGACCGTGTGGAGATAGAAGCGTTATACGGTCTCGGTGGAGGAGAAGAATGGCGGAAAAGAGAAAGAAGTGGAGTATGATCTCGAGGGTGTAAATCGAGTGAATAAATTAGCGCAATTTGTGAAGACCGATGTGTTAAAAGCGATTGTGGTAATCTATCAACCCGTAGAGAAATGGGCTCAAATCTCTCAAGATTCGCAAGAAAACATGGGTACGTCGACTTGGTATAGGAGATGAAAGCGTAACGGTCACTTGCACGGTCGGAACAAGGGAAGGTAGGGAAGGGAGTGAATTAGGGATAGTCTCATTCTCACCGTAGTAAACTGTCTCGAACTTGAAGGATTCCATCAATGGTTCGAAACAACTGTAAGCAACCGAGTCTGATGGTTCAACTAACTCATCTGAAAATTAAAAGGACTCAAACTCGGGCGGGTAGTCATCAACATCGTCCGAAAAAGTGAAACACTTGTACTTGTTATCGGCTGTGAGAACTGTGTCAGATTCAAAGGAAAATTTTTCAAGCTCACAGTCTTCAAGCGTGATATTGGGCGTGGACGGAACGATGGAAAGGAGGGAGGGTGATTTAGTTAAAGGTTCAAGAGGATGAATTGGAAAATCCGACACATCAAACAAAAATGGTTCAACCTCAATATTATACTCACTACTCTCCTCAATACTATACTCATAATTCTCCTCAAAATTTATCTCATCCATGCCATTATCATCAAAATCAAGACGCCTATGAAGTTCGGGAGAAACAATTAATGACTCGGAATGATGAATTGGACATAAAATTTCAATCAAATCGACGGGTTCATCATCCAAAATATTCCCGGCGTCTATATCCTCAATCAAGCGAAAATCAATTTTTTCTAACACCTCATCAAAAGCATGGATATTTAACGATATAGGTTCTAGAGTGGAGGTGTAAAGTTCAAAATGATTAGGTGTGGTTTCACTCGAAAAGGGTTCTTCACAATCTGGCAAATCAAGCACTACAAAGTCACACAAAATGTTAGAAGTTTTATTTGTAACTTGTGAAGCATTTGGGACAATCTATGAAAAACCGGAGTTGTGGGCTTCAAGTGGGTAGGGGTAGGTTTGATTTGGGAATGTGTAGAACTCACTCGCTCCTCTCAAACTCTCACTCTGTCCAACCGCCTCCTCATACATTGAAAAATTTGAAACTAGTGGAAAACTAGCTACCGGTTGACTAGGTTGTATAAGGGCGGCTACGGACGCATCCACATTCCTAATAATTTTGTTTGTTGCTAAGATATAAGCCTCCAACGACTCTTCCAAACTAGACTTGGGTGGTAAGGGGGTTTCGGTAAATGATTCGAAATTGTTTGGATATGTGAAACTCCCAAAAGGCTGTGTAGAAACAGTGTCTAGTGACGGTGGGAAAGTCAGGTAGGACTCGTAGGAAGTGGTTGGTTGGACAGGGGTAGGGTCAACATGTGGATAAAAAGTTGAATAGTCTTGTGGATTCCTAGAACTAGATGAGTGGAGAGGGGTGAAAGATCGGCTACGAGATTGAGCAATATGCTTAGCAATGGACATCGGTTTAGGACTTACAGCAAGACATGAAAAAGTGGTATCAACATATGAAGGTTGACATGGTTGACACAAAGTTGGTTGCAAAGTTGAACTGTTTCTCCTAGACGCTTCTATTTGATCTTTCAAAGAAATTTTGGGCATGGAGGGATTTTCCTTAAATCGACCGAAACAATTGACGTACGAGGCAAAGTTAGGTTCGGGATACCAAAGTAGGGCAAGAGATTTATGATGTGGGGTACCCATGATAGAAGAAAGAGAAGAGAAAGAAGGTAGGTGGTGCAAGGATTTCTTAGCGGCAGACTTTGCAAGTTTTGTTAAAAAAAAAAATTTTCCTTTCCCGCCCTTTTTTTTTGGAACTGTTTGCAAAAAAATTTTTTTATAAAGGGCTAAGACACACTTTCGATCAACCAAAAATGCACAATCAGGCCTAGATGTAGGGTCACCTAGGTCAGCTAGACAGCTCCTAACTGTTCCAAAAGGCTAGAATAGGACCTCAAACAGCCTCTTCACCGCCAATTGCTGCCAGGTAAGTTCCAGGTAAGTGGGAGGCTCCCCGCTACAAGTAGCGGTCCTAATTAAGTAACCACTTGCCTTAGACACACTTGCCTAGACACCGCAAAGTCAGGTTAGGATAAACGGTCGATGCCTATAACTAGTCCTCTGTCCTATTGAGCTCGAAGTCCTTAGGGCTGAGTCTAGTATTTTTTTAATTAAATATGGTCAATGCAAATGCCTTGTGTGATTTCTGGGGTCCTGGGAAGGGTGATGAAATCCCCACCCAATCTGAATTGGTCAAAAGCCCCTTAAAATCCGATTAAAGATATGCAAAACAGTAAATCACTTGTAATCAAATCTTTTTTGTGAATTTCAAAGTTTGCATGTTTTCTAATTAAAATTTTCCTTTTCCCGCTTGCTCTTTATTTGGAAATTTTGCAAAAAGATTTTCGATAAAAGATATGGAAAACAAAAAATTTTACTTGCAATCAATTTTCTATTTTAAGCAAGGCGTAAAAATCCTGCACAAGATTTGTTATTTGGAAAGGAAAAGATTTTTACGTGCAAAGAATCCTGCAGGAGATTTTTTAAAGGAGATATCAGAGATTTGCAGAGGAGGAGATCAGAAGACTTACATCTTTTTTTACCGCGCTTCTGTGTTTTTTTTGGGGGGGACCAATCCGTCGCCTACACCGCGGAACCGCCGCTTATTGTCGCCTCCGACCGCGGATCCGCCGCGGGTTGGTGGCTTCGGCAGGTTTTTTTTTGTCACCAGATCGTCGCAGTTGACTTGTTGACTCGGTCCTCCAAATTTCTTCTGTTGTCTGTTTTGATATTCCTCTGTTTGTTTAGATTTGATATTTGCGGTTTTGATTTCTGGAGATTTCCAGATCCGAACTTGATTGTAGATCCTGCAAAATTCAAACAAAGATACCCTTCACAAAATAACAAAATGATAAATTTTTTAATATATTTTTTGTGATTTTTCAGATTTTTCAGATATTTTTAATTTTAGATTAACCCGAAATTGCAAAAAGGAAATAACACGCCATCCCCGGCAACGGCGCCATTTGATTGATCTCAAAAACTATCTATTAACCGCAATCAAGAACGGCGTTGCTTTGCAGCTAGCCGGTGAGTACGGGTCGGTCCACAGGGATGTTGTGAATCTCCTAATCGCTCTTACGAGTTAATTCCGAAGGGTGTTCGTGGATTAATTAAATCTAAAAACTAAATTAATCTAGGGCAATTGAATTAAAGATCTAACTAGGGCAAGGAATTAAATTTAATCTAGGGCAGAGAATGAAAAATTACTTAGGGCGAGAATTGAAATTACCTACTTACTTTACAGATGGCTCTCTCCAAACATCAACACAAGACTTGTCAGATCTGAATTTCTGAAATGAAAAGAGGCATCGATGCTCTCCAAAATAAATCTAAATTTTATTTATAAAAAGAGGCATAGGGAGGCATAGTCTTTATAAAGATTTAGAGTTCCTATTTATAGAGGATAGGAAACCCTAGGTTATAATTGATTCGCATGTCTACATTTAGCAAAATATCCTTAGGAAGATCTAGTCAAAGTAGACTCCAAGCTTTGGTAAAATTTTATGTTTCTGTCTCTTTAAAAGGAAGTATTGGGCCTTAAAATTTCCTTTGTTGGCTCTTCTGTCTTTGGGCTTCCTTATTATTTGGTTCTTTTATTAAAATAGCTTCTATGTTTCTTCCAGATCTCCAGTGAATAATTGCGGTGGACTTTTAACCGTTCGCTTTGTAATCTTGGACCTTGAATTGCCTTTTACATTGTGAATTTTATCTTTGATGTGGGCTTGATCAAAAGTCTTCTGTTTGTTGGTAAAAATCCACATTTGCATCGTCTTTTCATCGTTTTCACTGTTTTCTGTCCAAGAACATGTAACCTGTAATATGTAGCATACATGCGTCAAAAGCACCTGTTTATTTATAAAACGAATAAGAATGGGGAATATAATAATACAATATTATTGTGTGAACACACAGAGAAACTGAAACAGGAAAATGTTTCGAAGGGGTTTACTGGTATTCCTAGTGACTCCTCTTCCGCTATCCTGATTCACGACAGTTACCATATACTATACCTGCCCTCTGTGCAATCCCTTTATTATGTCTTTACTTATTACCTTCTGTACACCTTCTTTAGGATAACCGGTTTTCTTCTTTCCCTACCCTTCGGCACCAGCCTAAGGTTTGGAAGAAGACTATCCAATAAGCGTAATAGGTGTACTCTCCTAATCCTAGGAGCCCTCGCAACCTGAGAGAAGGTAATAGGAAAAGACATCTGAATAATCCTATCCAGTCTCTCTAGAACCAGAATCCATCCTCGAAAAAGTTCTTTCGAGTTCGTATATAACCATACGATGGATTTATCGAATGGAAGTGGATACCCGTAGTGATACGGAGTGTCCTAGAGAAAAGCAAAGTGGATGTAGGAGTGGCAGGGGTATACACGGTTTTTGTCGTGAATGATGGTGATCACAATTTCCATTGCCATTATTCTAATCCCTTTATATGTCTTTACTTATTACCTTCTGTACACCACACTTAAGATTAATTGGTTTTCTACCTTCACTACCGTTCAGCACCTGCCTATGGTTTGGAAGAAGACTATCCAATAAGCTCAATAGGTGTACCCTCTCCTAACCCTAGGAGCCCTCATAAACTGAGAGAAGATAAAGAGAAAAGACAACCGAATAATCCTATTCATTCTCTCCAGAACCAGAACCCATCTTCGAAAAAGTTCCTTCGAGTTCGTATGTAACTATACGATGGATTTATCCAATGGAAGTGGATGTTCGTAGTGATACGAGGTGTTCAGGAAAAAAGCAAAGGCGATATAGAAGTGGCAATGATGTATGCGACACCGTGACATTCCAAAAGCCAAAGTGTTTTAAGAAGGTTCGGTTAACTTGGTTTCAAGAGTTTTAGTCAAAGGTCGGGTCAAAGTCGCAGCCAGAGAGAGAGAAAAGAAAACACTCGGCGTGCACTCTAACCTAGATCAGAATGGTTAATCACTTTATCTAATCTGGATGGCTCCCACTGTATCCTCAAATTCTCCTCCAAACCTAAAAGGAGAATTAGTCGGAATCACCCGAGGAGTAATCCTACTCATCAGTGGGAATCGGGATCCAACTATCATTGCATGACAAATTGATGGAAGCTACTCAAGTCATCACAATCCAGAAGGTATGCGCATGCCTGGCAAGTTTCCTGTATGTTTGAAACTCCCAGTGTGTGTTTTTACCCCTAGGACCCAAGTGACCTTGACTAAAGATCAAAATGTCAAAAGGTCCTAATCAAGTTCTACCCGTCATTATCTTTACTGCATTAGACCCACCCGTACGAGCTTGACTAAAGATCAAAATGATCGTACGACTGTCCTAACCAATCACATAATCTCTGCAACAGAAAAGCATCACATAGCTACCGAACACTACGCCTCGGCTAATGCACGACATACGTAGCACGAATACCAAGCAATACTAGTCTGAAATGACGGAGGGCTACGGCTGGTTTTTGGCGAAAAACCTTTAACGTAATGAACTTGATCTCGTTGGAGGAATCCATGTGGTTTTATAAATATATAGTGGCGAAAACTTTTGCTAAAGAGCTCACTCCCGGTGAAGGGATCTCGGCTCTTTCCTCGTCGAATGAGGTGCAGGATATTCAAAACTGAATACCACGATGCAAAGAAAAAGGAAACGACTATAGTGAAGTTATTACATTGACGCAAACTTTTACTCAAGGGGTCACTCCCGATGAAGGGATCTCGGCCCTTGCCTCGTCGAATGAGGTGCGGGATATTCCAAACTGAATACCACTGTGCAAAGAAAAAGAGAACGTCTGTAATGTCAGTTTTTAAAAACTTGGTCCCAACAACATCATATATAGGTTTGTTTTATCCTTGCATTGATAAGAATCAATGCAGTCCCATCAATTAATCACACCAGAAAAAAACGAAAATAAAATGTACGTCTATGCCTATAACACCTGAGTTTAGGTTTAGTGGTAATTGTGTGTTAATGTGGGGTTTTTGGTAAAAAGTTTACAAAAACGGGTTTCTAGTAATTTATCTGGTTTTATGGTTATTTTAGTAGAATTTTATCACGACCACACACACTTGTGCATGATAACTAGGGTTAAACTTAGGGTGACCTAGTTTGGGTGTGCATGGTGGGTTAACCATGTTTAGCCAACCATTGTGGGTTAGGCCCTTGGTTAAGATAATTGAGTTGATTTTGAGCTAATTAGTTTAATTGAGGGTGATTAAGGTTTAGGGTTGACTTGTTGTGAGAAAGAGAGAGATGTGATGGTTATCATGCTAGCTCTTGTGTGAGAAGAGAGGTCATGATGGTTGCATGCTAACATTAAATGGGAGAGAGAGAATGGTGGCTCCAAGGTTTGCTCACCATCCATCCATCTCCTCAAACCTTTTTGCATGTCTCCTCACACTATCTTTAACTCCCTCCCATCTCTCCCTCTCACTCACACTCACACCTTTCACTCACACACACATCAGCCCAATTTTCAGCACTTTTTCAGCCACCAAAACATCACAAAACAGCCTCAGCTCCAGCTATAACAGCAACAACAGCTGCAACAACAGCCCACTTCATAAACACACACACACCATCATCTTATACACAACCCCACATCACAAATACTTCAATATCTCCTTCACCAGCTGCTGCAATAGCAACACAAAAAAATATACCACACAACACCAAAGAAAGCAAAACAAAGCAGCAGCTTCAGCAGGTTCAGTAGCAGCAACGGAGCCTGAAACTATGAAATAGTTCGACACTTTCCAACAAAGTTTTGCAGCATCAGGAGCTGTAGCCGCAGCACACACCTTCCTACTTCTTCTCTTCTCCTTCATCTAGGATCTCTAAAGGTATAACCCCCTCAACCCGACTTATATTTGCTAAAGATATGGATATCTAGCTTAGTTTAGTGTTATTATATGTTTTATTGGTAGTTTTGGGTAATTTAGGCGAGTTTTGGCAAATTAATGGTTGTGATGGTTAGAGTAGCCTTATAAGCTGCTGTTGAGACTAGATCAACCAAGTTTGGTCCCAGATTTCACAAATATACCCGATTTATCCGACTTGGCGTTATTTAGCAGTTTTAGTGACTTTTTAGCCTCTGTTAGATTTGCTGTTGACCCGATCCCTTCAGGATAAAATTGGGAAAACTGTAGCATGGTGAGACTAGCAGGGACACACACACAAAGCACGGGGACCCACCTCACATTTGAGGCCGCCGGTTTATTCATTCTGGCCGCAAATTGCGTCCAGAGTAGGGGGTGGGGTGTTGGGTTTTTGGATGTAGGGTTATGCTGGGTAGCTTAGTCTGTTGGTACCTGCAACTTTTTAAGTTAGGCTCAGAGGCAAAATCTGGAGCTATAAACGTGTTTTCGATATTTTAAGTCTTGTGCGACACGCGCGTGATACGCGTGGTTCTGTGGCGCGCTACGTGACACAGCGCGTCGGAGTAGGTTCTGGTGGGTTTATGCGCGCCGCGACGTGTCGAGTGCACGCACGTTTAGTTTCGCGCACGCGTATCCCTTTTATCGATATATCATGTTTTGCAGGGTTTTTCCTTATATGGTGACTTTTGTAAATTCTAGGTTCGCCGGCGGAGACTTCGAGCGCAGTGGAGAAAGGGAAGCAAGTGGTCGGACACACCTAGCACGGGATTACGGGTGAGTAGATTTCATATCTACGGGGGACGATCGTTTGGATGGCGCAAGTCGCCCGATAGATTTAGTAAACTTGAAAATAGTAAACTTTAACACTTGCTTGTGACATTAGAAATAATAAAACTTGCATGATAGTTGTT
Source organism: Agapanthus africanus (assembly GCA_030015575.1). Taxonomy (NCBI): domain Eukaryota; kingdom Viridiplantae; phylum Streptophyta; class Magnoliopsida; order Asparagales; family Amaryllidaceae; genus Agapanthus; species Agapanthus africanus. Next base: position 257,854,610 of record JASDDO010000010.1, on the reverse strand, counting down.
GCAGTTAGGATCTATATGTTGTACCCATATGCGCAAACTCATTCTTTAGGACACATGCATCATTTCCAGGTTTTTATATGCAGCACGAGCACTATTCATGTGTACACACACCATGGTAATTGCCATATCACGACACTAGATAACTATAAATCTGAACATGTTAATTGCTTAGACCTGTGCTATTGCAATGAATATTTAAAATGAAATCATAAGAATCGCTATTCTTGTGCATATATAACATTATATCACTTGCTCATGCCTAGTATAAATCATACATTGCAACTTGAACATTGATACCATTTGCATTCATTATCATTGACATATGCACCCATGATGATTTCATGAGATTTATGATATTTCTGGATTTCGGGGGAAAAGCCGCAAGATTTCAAACTTATGATCTTTTAAAAATATAAAAGTTGCGGTTTTATAATGATGTAAAGTGTCGTCCACCATGAGTTTGTTGTGGTTTTCAAGACCCGTTTCAAGGAGGTGGATGAACCGTTTCGGGTACATGGTAGGCCCGGTAAGGTACCCCGGGGCAAGAAGATCGCAGGAGATGGCGTTGAGCCTGGGAGGGGACGGATTGCCTATCGGTGACTTCATTTTGCACGGAGGATATCCAGAGGATACCGACCGTGGCCGCTAGATTGAGATATGGATATTTGGGATGGATCAGCCGGACGGCTGAGACCAGAGATACTTGACATGGATATATGAGATTGAGACAGTTTTGAGGTGTCGTTGCTGGACACGGATTTTGTTGATTTCTTGGATATTATGCCGATATTTGAAAAAAGTTTTAAAGACAAAGAAAGAATAGTTCTTGTACTTACATGTTGAGATCTTGAGTTGACTCATATAGCATACATACATGTTAGTACATTCATGTGGCATACATACCTGCTGGTATACTAATGCTGCATACATACCTGCTAGTACATATAGCCATGCCTGCTAGAGATGCTAGGATAGTTTTGTGCATGCATGCGATAGCCTTTGTAGATATTATTTATTACACACGAGCTGGCAACCCATCCCCGTTGTGCCACAGCTTTTCTTCAGGTCCGTTCCGTCAGCGCTGTAGTGGCGGACGCTTTTGCCTCTTTTGCTCTTTTTGCCTGGACTCGAGGCTTTTGCTCATAGGTGGGTTGTTATCATTTTGTACCACCTTATTTATTCATTATATCTAGAGTACTCAATCTACTGCTATTTCAGCTGCACCAGTTATTTGGATTATTGTATATTGACCTAGAGGTGAGGTTGTGAGACTTATGGATGGTATGTTATTTTTGCGGTTGATCTCACTTGAGTCTGTTAGTTATATGTATGCCCTAGAGGCCATTACTATACATAGGATGTATATTGTAGTGGATGCTTGGACATATATAGGGAGGACTTTCTTGCTCGACATGATAGTATGCTATCTGGTTGATCTTTACCTTAACGTGTACACTGATTGTCTCTCTGTTACATGTTGATAAAGCCCTTAGGATGTGTACTTGACTACCTGGACTATGATGCGGATCATACTAGTGGGGACATGGTAGTCCATAACTACATCCTTCAAGGTCCCTAGTCGTGGGTGTATCGAGACGGGGCATCGATATACCAGAGTAGACTAGCGTATACCTTCTCGACTCATACAGATGGGCGATGGATGATCCCATATCCATTGGTGTTTGACATCAGAGATGATATACGGGTGCTCAGTGGAGATTGGGTACACTGGACGGACTCGCCGAGATCTCCCAGATGGTATTATACCTTACGTCAGATGGCAGTTCTCTGGTGACACTGGTACAGAGTAGTCTGTTGACCCGAGATCGTCATAGAGTCTTGTGTGGTTCCCACTGTGCTTTGATTTCCACCTTACCACGTCCAAGAGGGCGTGCAAAACGGTGGTTTTTGGGTACAGTCCCAAATCACATGGAGGCAATGAGCGATAGGTGGGGATTCGTCTCTCCCGGTATAGGGAGTTGATATTGCGCTGTGTTCGATTGGCTATAACCAGAAATCCCTGGCCAAGGTTGCTGAGATATACTGGTAAGTGTTACCAGTAGTTTCTCGAACTGTTATAGACCTCATATCGACACGACTTATCGAGTTATTGGGGTCTGACGTTTACCAGCCCTAAGCAAGATATGCGACATATCAGACGACGAGACCGGACTGTACGGTAAGTGTTACTGGTTGGATTCACAGGAGTGTGAGCGGGCCTGCTCGTCGATCTTCTGATCGCTCAATACCCGGGTGGCCGTTACGTTTAGCAGACCGCTTGCGGCTTGTGGTTGTTTGATATGATCATCACCTGCTGCCGGAGTATTGACGAGTCTTTAGAGTCCTACACAGAGGTTTCCTGGCTCAAGCGAAACGAAATAGGAGCGCATATGAGATATGTGCGGGACCGAGAATAATGCGTGTATGTGATACCGTATTTAATTCTCGCGACTTGTATCATTGTTCGGTTATATGTGATATAGCCGGGTTACCGAATCAAGTGTTGATTCGATACATTGATAAACTTGATATTAGTCGGTTATATTCGATATGACCGGATCGTTAAATCAAGTGTTGATTTAATGATTTAATTTATAATTATATATTTGATATATTACTTTACATTAACTAGTATTTGTTCACAATAAATGGATTTTCTCACTTGATGTGCACATTGTATATGTGATATACTTTTGTACACTTGATTGTATCATGTTTGATGATACATGCTAACTTGAGTTTGTGTAAAGATTAAACCATGGTTCTTTAATGGTTAGGGTTTTCTTTTTCTTACTTATTTATTTATTTATTTATTTTGGAAAAGAGAAAAGAGAAAATGGTGGCTTTCTTTGTTTGTAGTTGAAGCTTCATGAAGCTTTGACTAAGTGACCATTTTGTCTTCATGCTTAACCCTAACCATTCAAACTAACCATGATTTACTCTCTACACTTGACCATGGTTAGGATATGATAAGTATTCATTTTTTTTCTATTTTGAAGAATACTTATGATATTCTTTCTTCTTCTTCTTCATCTTCAACAAGAAGAAATCCTTGCCTTCATCAATGGCAACTTGAGCAAATGAGTGACAAATCCAATTCTAAAGTGAACCCACTTCCTATTTCTTCATCCTCTACCACTTGCCAAGTAGTATAGGGTGTTTTCTTCACAAGTTTCATGACTTGGTGAAGTTGGAGCTTGATCTTGTGTTGCCTCGACGTAGATCATCTTCGGCATCGAAGTCGATGACCTAGCCCGCCCATTTCTCCGATGAAGCCGACGCTAGAGCCCGGGATCCGATGATCGCAGCGAGCAGACATCATCATGGAGCTATGGAGGTGGAGGACCGGATCTACAAAGGTTGTATTTCCGTTTACTCTTTAGTTAGGTTGTTAACTAGCTTCTTGTTTCGCCTAAAATTCTAGTTAACGATCCGTATTAGGGTTTCTCGGCACATGTAAAATTTGAATTTGGCATGGTTGATGCCTTGTGAGACCTCATTAGTGTGCCTAGGAACCCGACAGTGGTATCAGAGCCTAGCTAGAGCCTTAGGCGATGCGTAGACGGAGTTAGAAGTCCGATCGAACCGAAACCCTAACACAAATTTGCTCTCTGGAATTTTTTCAAAAACTGGGTTTTTTCCAGATTAAAAATGCTTAAAAAATTCAGCAGGAAATTCTAAGAATTACGGTGCAAAATTTACCTAATGATCTGTCTAAAGCGCGGCGGAACCGCGGCATTAGCCGCCTATTGCGGCGGTTCCGCGCCCATTTAGTCTCTTCAGTCAACCATTTTTGCACAGTAACTTCTTTATTTAAATGCTGAGTTTTATGGGAATTTTTAATATTTACTCAAGAGTTGAGTTTTCTCGGTTGTATTAGAGACTCGGTATTTCGATCGGATTGTCTAATTTTGTCTGTGTGCTTTTCCGGATAATTTTAGAATATGTTAAAAAGATTCGACCGGATATAAATACCCACTTTTTCCCCTGCCGGGAAATTTCCAATTTTTGGATTTTTCCATAGTTTAATGACGTTCTAAGTAGTGCAAGTAACGCGATGGACCCTCTAGAAGACAACAAACCTTAACTCGATTATGTGACCGTCTTGAACTGCCCTTTGAACCTCAGGTTTGGTGCAGTACGGCGTGCCACATGTGAGGCGTTGGCTTGACCCTTCTACGGCTGGACCATTGGTACTGAGGCACGAAGTGAATGTTTTTAAACTTATTTCATGTGTTGAGCTGTTTCCGGAAAACTTGGGTGTTCGAATGTTCGATCGGAGAGTTTAACATTTTCTATTTATCCGGATTGTGATACAATAATTGGAATTCACAAGTAGTTATGAGATAACTGAATGAATGTTATAAACACAGCAGTTTAGTCTCACTTGATCGGTTGCCACGGAATTTTGATCTGATCAAAAGTCCGTCGCAATCACGTAGCGTACGCGGATACTCGCCGGGTAAACTTAATAGACAGCCTCACCCCATAGCCCCGACCAAGTGACTGTAGGAGAACCCCGTCGCCGAAAGCATCCGTTCGGGTGCTCGCGGCAACGGTGTTCCGCCTTGGTGCACTTCGTCGACGGCGTCGGGGGTGCATCCGCCTACTAAAGTTTGCGACGAGCATTCGATCAGGATGTCGGGAATCTTGTTGAATTGCCCGACTTGATATTGAAAAGAGTATTCGATAATGAGACTAAAATGCGGGGTTTATAATTGTTAGGCATGCGATGTCTAAGAAATTCATTTGGTCAGGCATGCAATGTCTTAGAAGATTGCGGATTCCAACTGTTGTAGTTTTACACTTTCTTTTCTGTGACCGTAAGTGTAATATGTTATATCGCCGGTTTCGTTGCTATATGTCAACGACAATTAGGATGGGCATGTTTACTTACGTTGATGACATGTGATGTTTTGTGTTGCTGGATATGTTATATTGGATCGTCGTGTTCGAATTGCCGGGGGTTTTTATGTGAGATGAGTGTTTTTCATTTTCATTCATGTAAAAACTTGTATGTAATATTCTTTTATTGGGGCACTTCCAGGTTGCGGAAGATTTCCACCGTTTGTATATTATTTACTTTTCCGTACTAGGATAGACCCAAGGAGGAGGGCACAAGTAACCGGGTTCTGGAGTCCAGTGGGAGACCAACTCGAGGAGTCGAGTCCGGGTCTCCTAACTCTAGAATTGGTAGGGTTACTTGCCGCCCTCGTAGGGGTCTAAGGGTGTGGGTTTGGCTATTCATCGCGACCGTGGAATCCGTGTTTTATACTGGCTCGTATTGAAAACACGGACGTCCTAGTATATCCAATATTTCATATGATATTTTCTGCTGCGATATCTGTGATGTGATCATGAGATGTTCTGTGATAGATACAGTATATAGTATATATGATATATTATATAGACGTTACTTATGTTTTACACCCGCGCTAGCCCTGCCCCGCTCTGCCGTTAGTTACCTAACCTAACGGTGAACGAGGGGACATCGAGGCGAATGCGGATGTCATAAGTGTACGTCGTATTTATCTGTGATGTTTAGGTACTTAAATGATGGGACTTCATTAATATGATTAAAGAAAATAAAAGAAACCTAAGATGTTGTGGAATCGAATTTCAAAATAAAACAGGTAGCTACAGTTCTTGCTTTGCACAGCGGTATATATGATATATCCTGCACCTTATTCGATAAGGAAAGGACCGAGATCCCTTCACCGGGAGTGACTCCTTTAGCAATAATTGGCAGATGCTACACACTCGGTTTGTCTTTTGATGCTTTTAAGAGTTTTTGCTTTGCACAGTGATATATATGATATATCCCGCACCTCATTCGACGAGGAAAGGACCGACGATCCCTTCACCGGGAGTGACTCCTTTAGCAAAACTAGAAAAGCCTCAAAAACAATCCATTTAAAAATCATTTGATTCTACAACGATATCAAGTTCATTACGCAATAGGTTTTCAGAAAAACCTTTCGTAGCCCTCCGTCATTTCAGATAAGTCCTGTTTAGTATTCGTGCTGCGTTTGTTGACCTTGTCAAGGCGCAGTGTGCGGTAGCTAACCAGTATTTATCTGTTTATGCATATGATGCAGATTGGGTTAGTGTAGTCGTACGGCCTTGTTGACCTTGTCAAGGATCGTGCGGGTGGGTTTGATTCAATCAAGAAATGACGGGTTGAACTTGACTTACGGTCTATAGTTTGTTGACCTTGTCAAGGTCATAGATCGTTTGGGGCAAAATATTATCGGGAATTTCAAGTGTTGAAATTTGCAATGAGATTGCATACCTTCTATGAGATAGTTGGATCCCGATACCCGCTGCGAGTAGGAGTTACTCCTGGGAGAGTTTTACACATTACAATTAGCCGATCAAGTAGGTGTCTAGAAAGGTGTTAACGAGGTTACGCCTCTGGGAAAACGAGGTTTACATTAATTAGGTTCGTGCGAAAGCACGGGGGACCTCCCTCAAAGTACCGACACTGGCCTGGCTGAAAGATTGGCGAACTTGTAGTGTGTAATTAATCCTGGCTGGTCTTTCCATTTAGGGTTTGAAGGAAGATTTGATAAAAAGCAGTGGGAGCTATCCTGATTAGATAAAATAAAAACCAATCTATTCTTGCAAGAGCGCACGCTGAGTGTTTTCTTCTCTCTCTCCAGGTAGCGACGATATCACGCCTTAATCAAGATAATAATACGGATATTGACCGAACCCGCTTGTTATACTGAGCTGGGGAACGTTGGTCCCGCTCCAACTTATAATTGTTATAAGACAGAGCAGGAAATTGGGGAATACCAGATTTCCCGTGCCGCCCAAACGAAGAAAGTACATATGATGCATCTTCTTCGGGTGTGTTCATTATAAAGAACTGTTTCTCATTATCCTTTACGTCCTGGGTATATGATACCGGATCAGGATCCCAGATATGTAATCTGTTACATAGGGCTACAGAAAGGTAGAGAACTGAGAACGGGTGATAAGTTTCATGAGACAGAAAACGGGGCAAGTGTTGCAGCCAAGTCTATTGGTCACTGTCACCCTGTATTACCAATACATTGATTCTGAACAAATTCTTTTAGATACCGAACCTGATATACAAAATCATATCAGTCTCTTTATTAGTAAAGAAATGATATAATTTTGTTTTGTTGGATAATGTTTTGAACATTTCCTATATCAAAAGTTGATCGATTCAGGCGCGTTATGTAATAGCATTGATGTTCTAAATCAAACTACAGTTCTTAGTATACAGAACACACACAAGTGGAAGAGTTCAGAAATGAACGGATCCTTCTTAAGGTATTGTAGACTAGGTCATATCAATGCGACCTGACTAGCTGGAGTTACATAAAGATGCATATTTAAATTAGTTTGAATTTACATTTTGTGAAACTCGCCAGTCATGTCACAAAGATAAGATGACCATAGCTCTGTTTATTGGAAACAGAGAAAGAGTTAGTGAACTTTTGGGATTGATACATGTTGATGTATGTAGATCCCCTGTCTACACATGCCAAGACCGGTTCTTTGTATTTCATTACATTCTCTGATAATCTCTCGAGATTCAGACATATGTTCCTGTTGAAACACAAGTCCGAACCTTTTGAGATATTCACAGAATATAAGTTAGAAGTAGAGAACCAAAATAAGGGTATAAGTATTATGTCCTATGATGAGATCAGGGAGGAGAATACTTGAGCACGGAATGCCTGGATTATTCTAAAGGAGAATGAGATTCTCTCTCAGAATTACTCCTCCGTATACACCATAGAACGATGGTATATCGGGACGGAGCAGATACATCCTATTTGATATGGTGTGCTCTATGATGAGTACTACTGAGTTACCTTTTTCCTATTGGGAGTTATGCACTAGAGAAGCTGCATACCTATTGAATAGGGTTCAAATCAAATCAGTTGCCTACCACTCCATATGAGATACGGAAAGGGAAGAGCCCATATCTTAATTTAGTTAAGATTTGGGGTTGTCCGGCCTATGTCTAAAAAGCAAAATCCGGAAAAGCTCGAGGCAAGGTCTGTTATGTAGAACTGGAAATGTTCCATCTATACAAACTGCCGCTAATGATTTGACAGAACCAAAGGATTCAGTAGATTCCAACGAACCTCAGCCTCTCCGCCGATCTAGTAGGGTTCCTCACCCACCTGAGAGTTACTTCGGTTTCTCTATGACAGTGGGAGCGAGGATTGCATCATGAGGTGATGACCCAACTAGTTTCGAGCTGGCCATCAGGAGTAGGACTCTGTAAAAATGGCTGGATGCTTAGCGATCGGAGATGGAATCCTTATACGCCAACAAAGTATGGACTTTGGTTGCTATATCTGAAGGGTTAATCCCCATCAGGAGAAAGTATATCTTGAGAAGATTACTTGGTGTACATGGAAAAGTTGAGACTTTCAAAGCTAGACTTGTTAAAAGTTTGCATCATAGACCAGGTGTGGATCATGATGAAACTTTTTCTAAAAGTTCTGTGCTTAAGTCCATCCAGATCCTACTTACCACGGCTACATACCATGACTATGATATCTGGTGGTTGGGTGTCATGACTGCTTTTCTAAATGATATTTTGGAAGAGAGCGTCTATAAGTACACAGCCAGAGGGCTTCGTAGACAGTGGGAGCAGCGGAAACGTGTACAAGTTGCTTTATAGGATAAAGCAGGCATCGCGGAGTTGGAACATCTGTTTTGATGGATTAGTCAAAGAGTTTGACATCATCAAAATGGTAGATGAACCTTGTATATACAAAAAGGTAGTAGGGAGTATGGTGGTGATCCTCGTAGAGTACGTGGATGACATACTCTTGATAGGGAAGGAGTTTCCTATGCTACGCTCGGTCAATCTCCGCTTATCACAATGATTCTCCATATAGGATCAAAGAGATACCTCCTAAATCCTGAATTTTCATCTATGAGATAGATGTAATTGGATGTTAGGATACTCACTAGATGTAGTGAGATGGTATCAATCGATCCTGGAGAGAATCACCGGAAGGGTTCCAGGGTGATGAGAACGACTGAATGTCAGTCACAGGCATTGTCTTTACCCTCAGTAAAGGGACGGTATGTTAGAAGAGTTCCAAGGTAGATACCGTGGCATACTAGACGATAAAGGCTGGATACATCGCTACTTAAGATGCTACCAAAGAGGCAGTCTGGATGTATATTTGTTCATGAGATGAACCTAGTTCCTCCCATTGTGTGACAATGGAGTTGTGGCTTATGCCAAGGAACGTCCGTCCCATCAGTGATCCAGACATATTCTAAGGTAGTATTACCTGATCATGGAGATGGTTGATCTCCAGGGTAATCGAGGTTAGGAGAGTAGACTCAGAGGACAACACGGCGGATCCACTCACGAAAGGCCTTTTCCCAGAGAGAGAGTTTTATGGGATGGTTGAGTATGAGATACTGCAACCACTGCTATCAGATGGCCCTAGTGCAAGTGGGAGATTGTTAGTTATATGTATGCCCTAGAGACAATTACTATACATAGGATGTATATTGTAGTGGATGCTTGGACATATATAGGGAGGACTTTCCTGCTCGACATGATAGTATGCTATCTGGTTGATCTTTACCTTAACGTATACACTGATTTTCTCTCTGTTACATGTTGATAAAGCCCTTAGGATGTGTACTTGACTACCTGGACTATGATTCGGATCATACTAGTGGGGACATGGTAGTCCATAAGTACATCCTTCAAGGTCCCTAGTCGTGGGTGTATCGAGACGGGGCATCGATATACCAGAGTAGACTAGCATATACCTTCTCGACCCATACAGATGGGCGATGGATGATCCCATATCCATTGGTGTTTGACATCAGAGATGATATACGGGTGCTCAGTGGAGACTGGGTACACTGGACGGACTCGCCGAGAACTCCCAGATGGTATTATACCTTACGTCAGATGGCAGTTCTCTGGTGACATTGGTACAGAGTAGTCTGTTGATCCGAGATCGTCATAGAGTCTTGTGTGGTTCCCACTGTGCTTTGATTTCCACCTTACCACGTCCAAGAGAGCGTGCAAAACGGTGGTTTTTGGGTATAGTACCGAATCACATGGAGGCAATGAGCGATAGGAAGGGATTCGTCTCTCCCGGTATAGGGAGTTGATGTTGCGCTTTGTTCGATTGGCTTAACCAGAAATCCCTGGCCAGGGTTGCTGAGATATACTGGTAAGTGTTACCAGTAGTTTCTCGAACTGTTATAGACCTCATATCGACACGACTTATCGAGCTATTGGGGTCTGACGTTTACCACCCCTAGGCAAGATATACGACATATCAGACGACGAGACCGGACTGTACGGTAAGTGTTACTGGTTGGATTCACAGGTGTGTGAGCGGGCTTGCTCGTCGATCTTCTGATCGCTCAATACCCGGGTGGCCGTTACGTTTAGCAGACCGCTTGCGGCTTGTGGGTGTTTGATATGATCATCACCTGCTGCCGGAGTATTGACAAGTCTTTAGAGTCCTATACAATGGTTTCCTGGCTCAAGCGAAACGAAATAGGAGCCCATATGAGATATGTGCGGGACCAAGAATAATGCGTGTATGTGATACCGTATTTAATTCTCGCGAATTGTATCATTGGTCGGTTATATGTGATATAGCCGGGTTATCGAATCAAGTGTTGATTCGATACATTGATACACTTGATATTAGTCGGTTATATGCGATATGACCGGATCGTTAAATCAAGTGTTGATTTAATGATTTAATGTATAATTATATATTTGATAAATTACTTTACATTAACTAGTATTTGTTCACTATAAATGGATTTTCTCACTTGATATGCACATTGTATTTGTGATATACTTTTGTACACTTGATTGTATCATGTTTGATGATACATGCTAACTTGAGTTTGTGTAAAGATTAAACCATGGTTGTGTAATGGTTAGGGTTTTCTTTTTCTTACTTATTTATTTATTTATTTATTTTGGAAAATATAAAAGAGAAAATGGTGGCTTTCTTTGTTTGTAGTTGAAGCTTCATGAAGCTTTGACTAAGTGACCATTTTGTCTTCATGCTTAACCCTAACCATTCAAACTAACCATAATTTACTCTCTACACTTGACCATGTTCAGGATATGATAAGTATTCATTTTTTTTTCTATTTTGAAGAATACTTATGATATTCTTTATTCTTCTTCTTCATTTTCAACAAGAAGAAAACCTTGCCTTCATCAATGGCAACTTGAGCAAATGAGTGACAAATCCAATTCTAAAGTGAACCCACTTCCTATTTCTTCATCTTCTACCACTTGCCAAGTAGTATAGGGTGTTTTCTTCACAAGTTTCATGACTTGGTGATGTTGGAGCTTGATCTTGTGTTGCCTCGACGTAGATCATCTTCGGCATCGAAGTCGATGACCTAGCCCGCCCATTTCTCCGATGAAGCCGACGCTAGGGCCCGGGATTTGATGATCGCAGCGAGGAGACATCATCATGGAGCTATGGAGGTGGAGGACCGGATCTACAAAGGTTGTATTTCCGTTTACTCTTTAGTTAAGTTGTTTACTAGCTTCTTGTTTCGCCTAAAATTCTATTTAACGATCCGTATTAGGGTTTCTCGGCACATGTAAAATTTGAATTTGGCATGGTTGATGCCTTGTGAGACCTCATTAGTGTGCCTAGGAACCCTACAGAGTCGACATATTATTTTACTTGTGCTTCATGCTTATTTATGCACATTGTTATTTTACATTGTGTGGGATTTGTGACCGCCTTGCGGCGAAGAGCTAGCTCCCGCTTGGGGATGCCGTTTTCATGTTATTCATTTTTATATTCCTGCTTTGTACCCGTTTGGTGCTTGTTTTACAAAGGAGATTCTGCCGGAATTTTTGGAAAAAAGGAAAGTTGTTTTAAGAAAAAGGAAACTAGATGTGGTTCAATGGAGTAAAATGCTTTAAATAAATTGGTTTCCTTCACTCTAATTCTTAATTGGGTTTTGTATTCTGGGCTTTGGCTTACTTATTTTACGGACGACTTGAGACGTTTCGTAACTTAAGTGCCGGTCGCGTTACGTACCGTGCGGGTCGTGACAAAGTTGGTATCAGAGCGATATGTTTCATCTTTCTGAGTGTAGGATGACCTGTAGTAGATGGAGTAAGTGACTTAAGCAGGGTAGCGTAGTGTACGTATGTCCGCGGCATACTTGCGATACGGTACTCCGCCTAAGTGACTTTAGGATATACTTGCTTGAAATTCCTTCTTTAATTCTGTGTATCCTACGATTCTATTGCACCGTTCTTATTGTCATGTTTCCTGTACCAGTCGCTATGCCGCAGAGGGCTACCAGAGCGCAGAGGGCTGCCGCCCGAGACGAGATTCGAGCTGGCTCGTCCGAGACTAGGACTGAGCAGGGTGGTATGCCTACACCGCAGGGACAGACTGATCCGCCTTCCCCAGGCCATATGGATAGGCTTGAGTCTGTTATGGAGGTGCTGCGACAGATGATGGGGAGTATGCATGAGCTATGTCAGATGGTGGGATCCTTAGTTGCAGCCAGTCGTGCACCGAGGCCGGAGGACGTACCCACTACATCCCAGACTACTATGATACATGCTCCTACTACTACCACCGTGGCCATCCCGGTTTCGCTACAGGAGTTCATGAGGCTGAGACCTCCAGTCTTCACGGGTACCGATGCAGCAGAGGAGCTGCAGACGTTCCTTGACAGTTTGGCCAGGATCTGCCGCTCGGTGAGGTGTTCTGATGATCGATGGGTAGAGCTGGCGAGTTTCCGACTAGAGGGCCTCGTACAGATATGGTGGGAGTCAGTTTTGAGAGGTCGAGCTGCAGGTCTACCGCCCATAACCTGGACCGAGTTCACAACAGTCTTTTTAGCCCGTTTCCTTCCGGACAGCGTTCGTGATGTCAGAGCTCATAGTTTTGAGGCCTTGATCAAGACTCCAGGGATGACGGTGTCTGAGTATGACGTCCAGTCTACACAGTTGTCCCGATATGCTCCATACTTGGTGTATACCGAAGCGAAGAAAGTGAAGAGGTTCATACACGGACTGGATGCCCAGCTATTTCTTGCCATTGGCGCCCAGCACTGAAATACCTATTCAGCAGCTATGGATACAGTGTTGCGGATGGAGGCACGTTTTTCAGCTACTTCAGCCGTTCCTGCGCCGAAGAGGATTCGTATCGGCACGCCAGATCAGAGGCAGCATGCCAGATTCTTTCCGAGAGATAGGGCCGGCAGAGGGTTTGGACGAGGTCAGCTATATGGTTCGTATCCACATGGATAGCAGGCGTCGCCAGGATGTTTTAGGTGCGGGAGTCTGCACCATCATATCAGAGACTGCCCGGCGAGACGACAGGGAGTGACGACAGTTCCGCATGTGACCCTACCACCATCACCGCCCCCTCCTCAAAGAGCTCTACTTCCTGCCACAGGCGATGCTCCACGCAACTTAGGTGCACCCAGAGGCCGTGGACGCGGCGGACCGATCCAGAGAGGACGAGGAGGCAGAGGCTGAGGTCTAGGTCAGCCCGCTATTGGTGGAGGTCAGGCCCGAGTATTTGCGTTGACACCGCAGGATGCAGAGGCATCCAGTGCCGTCATGACAGGTACCCTATCAGTATGTTCTGTTGATGCACACGTGTTGTTTGATCCCGGATCCACGCATTCGTACGTTTCTACACACTTCGTGCTGAGTTTAGGTAGAGAGTCCGGTTTGCTTGACGAGCCGCTTGTTGTGACCACTCCTGTGGGAGAGTCATTTGTTGCTAGGCACGTGTTCCGATCCTGTACCATCCGTATTGGCGAGCAAGAGCTGCTTGTCGAATTGATCCTTCTTGAGATATTGGACTTCGACGTCCTTTTGGGCATGGATTGGTTATCCACGTGCTATGCATCAGTGGACTGCCGCGAGAAGACAGTTAGATGTTCTTTTCCTGGTGAGTCGGCTTTTGTTGTGCAGGGGGACCGTGGTGCCGCCCCTCACATATTGATTTCTTCTCATCGCGCTGATCAGCTGTTGAGAAAGGGATGTCGGGGATTTCTAGCCTATGTTTACGACACTAGAGCTACAGATATTCCATTGTACCAGGTTCCGATTGTATGCGGGTTCCCCGATGTTTTCCCTGATGAGCAGCCAGGATTGCCGCCAGAGCGCGATGTCGAGTTCTGTATTGATTTGATTCCCGTCTCGGGGCCTATTTCCATACCGCCTTATCGGATGGCCCCAGCGGAGCTTAGAGAGTTGAAGGTTCAGCTGCAAGATTTGTTAGATAAGGGACTTATTCGACCCAATGTTTCTCCATGGGGTGCTCCGGTCCTGTTTGTCAAGAAGAAGGACGGAAGTTTGCGCTTGTGTATCGACTACCGCCAGCTGAACAAGGTTACCGTGCGAAACAGATATCCGTTGCCACGCATTGATGATTTATTCGACCAGCTTCAGGGTGCGGGATATTTTTCGAGGATCGACTTGCGGTCAGGATACCATCAGCTGCGAGTCCGACATGAGGATATACCGAAGACAGCTTTCTGTACACGCTATGGCCACTATGAGTTTCTGGTGATGTCGTTCGGACTCACCAACGCCCCAGCAGCATTTATGGATTTGATGAACCGTACCTTCAGGCCATATCTCGACTTGTTCATCATAGTGTTCATTGATGATATTTTGGTGTATTCCCGGAGCCAAGAGGAGCACGAGCAGCACTTGCGGACTACGATGCAGACTCTGAGGGAGCACCAGCTCTTCGCAAAATTTTCCAAATGTGCATTCTGGTTGGACAGCGTTGGTTTCTTGGGTCACGTGATTACGAGAGATGGCATATGTGTGGACCCGAAGAAGATTGAGGCCTGTTCCCCCAATCAGAGCAAGGCTCTGTTTGAATTTTGAAAATTCAAATTTTGGAAGCAACGCCTCAAATTCCGAGCATTGCGCGCAACGCGCCGCGTGTCAGAAGTTGATACGTCAACACAACGCCTGAGGCAGTGTGTCCAATCAGAGCAAGGCTCTCTTAAAAAATAAAAGTATGCAACGTTCAGATTGCGCAAGCGCTGCATTGCGCGACACGTGTCTGCGCAGTTGCGCAACCCAACTGTGCAAGCACAATTGCGCAAGTGCCGCACGGCGCGACACGTGTCTGCGCAGTTGCGCAAACGATGCTGCGCAAACGCTGCGCTGCGCGACACGTGTGTGCGCAGTTGCGCAAGCACAATTGCGCAAGTGCCGCACGACGCGACACGTGTCTGCGCGGTTGTGCAAACGCTGCTGCGCAAGCGCCGCGCTGCGCGACACGTGTGTGCGCAGTTGCGCAAGCACAATTGCGCAAACGCCGCGCTGCGCGACACGTGTCTGCGCAGTTGCGCACGCACAGCTGCGCAAGCGCCGCGCTGCGCGACACGTGTCACGCACTGGGGAGTTGCGCAAAAAAAAAAACAGAATAAAGATTTAAAGAAATCCTTTCTGTTCTTGATTAAAACAAGAAAATCTTCTTCTGTAAAACAGGGGCTTTGGATCAAAGATCCAACGGTGGGGAAAATTCCCCAAATCACTCAGAAAAATATCTCTTTAACAAATTTAACTAATTTATGAGCACTATAAAAAGGACCCCAGACCTCATTTCAAAGAGGAGGATCATCTGGCAAAAAAAAGGGAAGAAAAAGAACTCTGGAGAATTCTTGAAGAACACAAAAAAGAAGGTAAAACCTTTAAAAGAGAAAATTCTCTGGGGAACAGATCATTGATCTAAGAACAAGATCATGGATCTTGAATAAATAAATAAATAAGTAAATACAATAAAAAAAAAGTAGTGCCTTGCACTTGTTATGAACCCTTGGTTCTCTTAAATAAGGAAAAACAAGAAAAGAAAAAAAAACTTGTTTTTCTTTCGATCAAAGGATTAAAAAGTGCTCTGCACTTCTGTTTCTTGAAGATTCTCAATGCAATGCATTGCTTGAAGGGCCAGGCCCAAATCAAAAAGACCTAACAGGCCAAAATAAATTGTAGAGCAATAAAAGGAAGAGCCCAAATGAAATTGATGCTCTGCATCATTTATAAAGGGCAGAGCCCAAAACAAATTGATGCTCTGCATCTTTTCTGGGCAAAACCCAAATAAAAATAAAAACAAATGCAAATAAAATATTGGACATTTTTTTAACTGGACTTAGCCCAATCGTGGCCATAAGTCCTTAAACTAAAGTAACTGAGCAAAATGGCTCTCCTAAATCAATCTACATCCGGTTCGAGGGTACATCTCCGAACTCCTTTGACATCCATCGTTGTAATTCCTCAACGACGTCAAAGAGGTGACGGGTCCCAACGACCATACATCAATATGGACTGCGGGGTCCTTAAACTCGTGGACCGAAACGTCCTTAAACTAATGATGGACCGAAACGTCCCTAAACTAATATCGGACCGAAACGTCCCTAAACTAATATCGGACCGAGACGTCCCTAAACTAATGATGGACCACCACGTCCCTAAACTGGCGATGGACCACCACGTCCCCAAACTGGAACATGGACCACCACGTCTCTAAACTGGAACAATAGAGCCAATTGCTCTTCCTTCGGATCTAAACGATCCCGTTCAAATCGATCTTAGTCCAAAACAGGACTAACGTATCCTTGACAAACGTTTAAGTTGATCTTAGCCGCAACGCGACTAATGCATCCTTAAACTAAAAATACCAAACCCAGATTTAAATATATACGGATTTGGACTAATCCACGTCCTACGGGCGACGGCATTACTCAGTCTCCGTATACAATCCACGGGCAACCACAAACAAAACAAACACACACGACACGAAGTGAAATTCTGGAGAAGGAGAAAGTAGCTACCGCGATTCGGTAGCGTAATTAACTGCAGGGGCTTGCGCTTGCAGGGAAGTGCGTCCCCACAATCAAAAACCCCTCAAGCGAGGGAGAATCTGACAAAGTCTGCTACATCGGCCGCATCCGTCTAAATCTTCGATACACGGTGCCATAAATCAACTTGGCATCTTCGGAGAGGTGGACGGATAAAACCAAATTGCATCTGCCCCGAACCTCAGTGCCCTCACGTCGTCGGCCGCCGTTCGGAGGGGAACAGATTCTGGCACGCCCGGTGGGACCTTTTCCTCTTTCCACTCCACACTTCGTGTGTCGTCTTCGCGAACCAATCGCGGTTTGTTAATGGTTGCCTTCGGATTTCAAGTTGCTAAGATTTGGTCTTTTGTCTGGCACAGAAAACTCAAGATTCAATGGCCTTCAACTGCACCAACTGCTCGAGATGCCACTGCAACGGACGCTCCACCTCACCGGGAGGTGTAACATATGGGCCCCAAGCTGCTTCCTTCCTCACTCTGCCAGTAGACCAGGTGACCCAAGGCACCGCTGGCCTATTCTTCGGGAACATGATCCCACCTACAAGCTTCTCTACACCAATACCTGCACCGGAGGTGAACAAAAAGTCGGTCTTCGACCGGCTCACTGCTACAACGGCCGCTGTTCCGAAAGTCGTTAAGGCGGCTTCTCCCGCCAAAGAGTCAGTCTTTTCAAGACTGATGATTCCTGCTCCTGCCCCTGCACGAAGATCTGTCTTTGACAGATTGGATATTACCCCGCAAGGAACAACCTCAGTCTTTAAGAGGTTAACACCGGCGGCGCCTCATTCAGGCGGGGGGCAAAAAGAAGTTATCTCTATCTCTGAGCCAATCCCAACGGCTCGTCGTGCTCGACGTCGCCATTGGCAACGAGTAAGAAAGGCAGGGGGCAACTCTCCCTCAGGGCTAACTCCACCCGCTCCAATAGTGGAAGTCAACGCTGCTATTCCAACTGGGAACCGCTTTGAACTGCTGAGGAGGGTACGGAAGAACTCTCCAATCGCTACATTGAAGAGATCTCCTCCACCTGCGGAGAGAGTTCCAGAAACGAAGCGAGAACAGCCCCCTCAACGGCTGTCTTCAAGAATTTATAATGTTTGGCGAAGGGTTCAAGACTCTGTGATTGACCCAGGTCACTCTCGTCGCCAGAAAAAGGCGAAGGTGGATAAAGACGAGGATTGTCCCATTAAACAGCAGGGGAAAGCAGCTGCTAGGGTGCCCCCTTCAATGGTTCCTTCAACCTCAACGGCCCATAAAAGAAGGAGGCCAGAGAAAACCCCCGCGTCAGCGGCAAAAGTTAAAAATGGTGAACCTAAACACCCCAAGTCAGGGGGCATAACAGTTCATACGGTTTACATGGCATCGGGAAAAGAAGATAGCCGTACATCCACGGGTCATAGACCGCTTACACGATCAGTGACCAAGGTTCAGGAGCAGCAACAGAAGCTCCAGGAGATTGTAACATTTTCAAAAATATAAAATATTAATTTTGGGAATTTTTATGATTTAATATTATTTTATTGATTATTTTAATATTAAATCTATATTTAAAAGCAAATAAATGGAGGAAAATTACGGAAAATTATGGAAAATTCTAAAATAGGATAAATTAGTGAATTATGATATTTTTAAGTTGTTGTGATCATTTTGACACTAATTTGGTGCTAATCGCGATTAAAATCGCTAATCGGGTTTTTTGGCAATTTTGTGCAAAACTTGCACATATCACTTTTTCTACACTTGTGCATTTTTCTTGCCATGATTTATCACTTGGGTTTCTATTCTTGTGAGAAGGTTTTGGATTAAAGAGATAAAGGGAAAAAGGAAAAAGAAAAGAAAAGGGAATGAGGGTAGGTGAGAGAGAGAGGGGACCTTTGACTTCTACCCTTAACCATTCTTCTCCCATCATTTTCTTCCCTCTTCCTTCTCCTCTTGCTGCTGCTGCCTCCCCTCTATCATCCTCCCCTCTTCAACTCCTCAAAGCATCTCAAAATCAACACCAAAACCCCATGTCGGTTTCATTAAAATGATGCACAAGCTCGAGATCTACGCAATGGACCAAGAAAGCTTGGATTGTGGGCACTAGGGGCAACTCAAGAATTTTCTTGAGTTGCCAATTGAGGTAATTTCTGAACCATTATCTTAGTTTTAGCATTTCCTATACCCCTATGCATGTTTAGAATCGATATCGGGTGAATTTGTGGATTTTTGGAAAAACTAGTAAAGGTTGAGGAATTTGTGAGTTGTGATGGGTAATTTGAGTTCCATGGAGACCATAAGAACACCCTAGTGCTAGAAACCCAGCCCAATCCCACTTGAAACCAAAAATACGGAATTTCGGGACTTTATGTCGGTTTGTGTGTGCAGGAAAATCTGGAGTATACTGGGACATTTTTAGACAAAATAAGCAATACCAGAGACCCACACTAGACCTTAGGAGGCCACCCTAGGAATACGAGCACCTATTTCCCCTATGGGGCCGGCGAGGCCGGCCAAACAGTGGATGTGGCCGGCCCCTCTGTGATGGATTTTCCCCATTTTGCTTCTGTACCTCCTATACACCCTGCATAGCACCCTGGAGTTGTTTATTTGAGCTAGTTTTGACTGAGATGAAATCTGGGAGCATTTTCTCAAGTTGCAGCTTTGAATTTGGATTTGGTTTTGCGTGTTTTGAATTCCAGAATTTTGTATTTGTGTGATATCTCGATCGTGTGACGTTTGTACGTTTATATCGAGTGATTTCGAGTTGTTTTGCGAAGGCTAACCGTAGGTTCTAACCTATAAGCCCTTTTGCGTATCGTGTCGGTTTTAGTGTATCGTATTGGTGTGTTGCGTATCGTTTCAAGTATTGAATTGGTTTTGATGCGATGCGATACGTGTGATGTGTGTAGGTACACCGCGACGATCCGAGGCGACGCGGAAGATGACAGAGACATCGACACCGACACGCAGGATTCAGGTGAGTAGATTATATCTACAGGGGGAAGTCGGGTGGATGGCGTATAGCACCCCCGCAGTCCGTAGATAGATTACTATGTAGTTTATTGTGATAATAGGTGTATTATGGATAGTTTAGGGTTAGTAGTGACTAGTGTAGTCATAGTCGCGAACCCTAGGATAGAATTACACCTATACACACACCCTTGCTTATCACTTACACTTGCACTGTGATTGATGTTATGTGATGACTTTGGAGATGAGTCGATGATGTAGGCTTGGTGCCCTGAGATCGGTGATTTGATACGATTCATATGTGGGATATGACTTGTGTTTCTTGCGGGCTTGGGATATGTGTTTACCTCCGCATGCATACTTCACTGATGGTATCGATTTGTACTAGACATAGAGTAGTACCCCCAGACTTTTGATCTGATGATAGTGATACCTGTTATGTGATGAGACAGTGAGACGTTGACCCCTACCCAGCTTTTGGGGATGCCGTACTATGATTTACAGTACGAGCCGATATTGATGATAGATCCGCACTCATAACTAGAAGATATATTACGATATGACATTGAGGCGGGATCACCGACTATATATCTATATATATATACATTGACTCAGATTTAGGTGGTTTCCACACCTACTTCTCCTGATCGACCTGTTACATAGATGTAGTTTACATAGTAGATACTTCACCGTGGTGTTGACTATTAGTTATCTGCTTTTTCATGCTATTCGCATTGCTGGCATATGTTCATTGCTATACTAATATCATGCTGTTAGGACACCAGCACCATTATCGATGATGCGTATGTTTCACGTACACCATTTGCCGGCTCACACACTTCATCATCGATAATTGCCATGCCACTACACTGTAGTACTGTTGCATTCATGATATGATTCTTGCTTGGCATATTGTACACTTGTACCTGTACACAACCATGGATGATTCTGATTTCTGATATGATTACCTTCCTTTGCATGTCGCATACATCATGGATTGATTGCATAGCACATCGCATTGGATTCACTTCCTGATGTTGGATTTTCATGTGATTTCTGATTTGAGGACCGCGGGATTATTTAAGAAAAGATGCTCTTTTATAAAAAAAACCCGGTTCCCTTGATATGATATTTGGGGCGTCGCCCCATGTTTTCTCGGTGCTAGAGGACGTACTGAGAGAGGGCTGACCCGGAACGACGGATGCCCGATGGATTGATATAGGGCTGACCCGGAATGACGGGTGCCCGATGTATTGATAGAGGGATGACCCGGACTGACGGATTCCCGATATATATACTTTGAGAGAGGGCTGACCCGGAATGACGGATGCCCGATGGATTGATATAGGGCTGACCCGGAATGACGGGTGCCCGATGTATTGATAGTGGGATGACCCGGACTGACGGATTCCCGATATATATATACTTGGAGAGAGGGCTGACCCTGAATGACGGATGCCCGATACAGGAGGATTTACGTGTCGATGCTAGGCACGGGTTTAATGATGTTTTTCCATGATTTTGTTTATATCCTCATATTGCATACATGATGCTTATCGTCAGTGGGGGACGAGTGGACGGGTTCCACATACATACAGACTGGTTTTTACATTGATCATACTTTATTTGTATATATAACCGGGTATGAGGGCGCTGTTATATATATACCCTTACACCAATATTAGTGGTATGGGACGCTAATATATGTGTATTGATATCATTGATATTTCATCATGGTTACTTCATGCAGACATACCTTACACTGATGACATGTGATTACCTGAGTACCTGGCACTACATACATGATTAGATGTTACCTTGCCACCCTATTACACTCAGATGTACTCTTGTGGATTATATTGCTGATCGTTGACTTAGGTTTATGTCTTGCGTTCGGTTTCTGCTTGTAGATGTTTCTATTCACGAGTTGGCAACTCACCCCCGTTGTGCCACAGTTCTTGCAGGTTCTGCCGTACAGGTTCTATTGCGGCATTTCTGGCACACTTTCTGCTTGCGGGTGATTTGCTTTGGTAGGTGGATTCTTTCGCATCAAGAACCACCATTGTATTTATTTATTTATTTCATTGTATCTAGAATTTCCATCAACCAAAACTTGTATATTCTTTCAGACTTAGAGACAGTGTTGTATTATTCGACCTTAGAGTCGCGCTTAGTAGTATTGCGGTTTTCTTAATGCTTTTGAGTTTTCTTTGGATTTGATCCTCGCCACTTGGCGTTGTATATTATATCTTGTGTGGTTGTGACCGTCGATTGACGAAGAGCTAGCTCCCGCTTGGGGATGCCTTTATCATTGCATATACGTATTGTTATCCTTGTTGTACCCCATTCGGGGCCAGTTTTACAAAAGAAACTCTGCCGTAATTTTTAGAAAAAAACTTTATTTTTTTCAAAACATACCTTCGGCTTAGTTATTTAAAACCCTTGATTTCAAACCTGTATTTCTTCACTTCTTTAAACCAGTTTTTCTTTACTTATTCTTCAAAATGGTTTTAGATTTCTGGGCTTTTGGCTTACTTGGATCAGATGGAGTCCTATAGACTTCATATGGTTCAAGGGCCAGTCACGTGCTCTTTTGGGTCGTGACAAAGTTGGTATCAGAGCGCTAGGTTGACCTTGGTTCGAGTCTAAGTTTGACTATATGGAGCCTAGGGAGTTATTTATATACGGAACTTAGGCTTGACCTTACGGAACTTAGACTTGGTCGAGGGGGTATTCGACCCGAACTTTCGTCGTATTAGGATGACCCTTGGTTGATGGAATAGGTGACTAAAGTAGAGTGACGTACCGTTGGTATGTTCCGCGGCATACTTACGACACGCCACTCCGCTTAAGGAACCTTAGGATGTACATACTTTCGAGATCAGTGATTCTCTTCATATCCTAAATTATGCATCCATTTGAGATCCCCGATTCCATTAGTTTCATGATCATAACTTCATTGATGCTGTTCCTTCCTATGATCATGTATCCACTTTGGATCTGTTGTTTCCTTTCTTGCCATTGATGTGCCCTCTTTGATACTCGACTGAGGTTCCTGTCACCGTGTTTGAGAGCAGTTGGGGCTGCTGCTAGGGTTTCGGCCGGTGTGATCTCGTTTGGTACGAGGGCCGACCATTGTGTTTTCTGGTGATATGGGAACGTCTCGAGTTAGTATTGGTGATTGTGACCTCTAGTGGAGGCGAGTGCTTGGTCTTGCACCGGATGATCGAGCCTTGTTAGAGCTGCCAGTTGAGAGAGGACTGTTGATGTACAGTATACCTCAGAGATTATGATGTCGCCTACTGTGCAGACAGATGGACCAGCTGTTGCTGAGATTGACAGGATGTTGCTTTCAGAGCATACGAGCTGAGATTGCCGGAGCTTTCAGGCAGATATGCGACAGATGATAGCTAGTCTACCCGATTTGAGAGACGAAGGTGATTCGTCCGATTTTGCGCCAGAGCGGGCCCAGTTGAGTTGAAGATTTCCAGTGTGGAGAGTCTTACTCAGATCTAGAGCAGGCTGATTCAGAGATGACCGCTATGTATTGCCTTTCCTGGAGGATTGAGGCGTTGTTCGGCGTACAGGCGTATGAGCCAGCTGCTGCTGCAAATGAAGAGATATCGCCCAGATGGTTGGAGTTACTGCAGCATGAGCATGTTCTTGGAGTTATGTTGGTGAGTTGCTAGTCACCGAGGATAAATGATTAGGACGTGTGGTGAATTCGCTTACCCCGATGCGAGGTCATCAGGTGGATTGTTTCCAGCTAGAGACGACTTCACGCAGGTTCGTTGAGAGTCGATAGAGACGATCGAATGTCAGGAGCCTATTTTCCAAGTTTAAAGTATACGGAAAGACATGCAGGTGATTCTATGGACCCTCTAGAAGAATGAAACCCTAACTCAACTTAATGACCGTGCGACAGCCTTTGAACCTTAGGGTTTACGGCGGTTCCGCGGCGCCATTAGTGAGGCTTGGGTTTGCCCTTCTACGGCTGGAACACCGACGCTGTGGCATGTACTCGATACTATTAAACTGTACCCGAGATGTGAGCTCTTGGGGGATTATGAGGATCTGATGAGTCGATCGGATGGTTCGACATCTTTTGGATATCGTGATGGGACACTGCTTGGGAGACTCCAGATGCGAGCATAGCCGTTGGAGCACAGTACATGCAGCCATGATGAGACGAGTCCGAATCAGTCGACATTGACGCAGAGTGAAGAAAAGAGTTCGCGAGATTTTGACGAGATGACGTCCCACTCCGCTGACATTAGAGATGTGTTATGCACCCCGAGGCGTGGTATATGGATATATCTTCCAGAAAGAAGCGCGATAAGTATGCAGCCGTTCCGGAATAAGCTTTAGCTTCAGCATTGGATGATGACTTCCGGGCATTTCGGAAGGATTGAGATTTGTGAAAGGAACCTCGACAGGACCTTTCTGGAGTACGATACGAGAAGACCTAGACCAGGAGTGGTCGTGTTGCGCACACCCAGCAGGCCAGAGTTCGGCATTGCCGACGAGGTAGTTGACCAGGATCGGATAAAGGAACTTAACCAGATGTGTTGCGAATTGATCAAGGACGGACGGGTGATGAGTATTCCTCCGATGGTTGGGACGTGTTTCCGAGGACCAGTTCGGCCTGACATCTGCTACAGAATGATGAGGCTACAGAGTACGCGATTTCGAGTCCGTGTGAGAGACTTCAGATCGGCCGTGGCCGAGAACAGTGCAGTGCATAGTAGCTTGGTGTGACGTCATAGTGGACAACGATAGAGACAGTTGAAACCAGAGGTTCGTGCGAGACACTGACGAGCTGTCAATGCTTCCCGTCGAGACTAGAGACCTGATATGCTTACAGAGACGTTGGGATGTGACCAGTTTCTGAGAAAATATTGTTCTGAGGACACAGGTGTCTTTTGAGCGAGAAGAGGTTGTGCAGGAGAGCCAGCCTCCGTTTGGTTCGGCATAGGCGAAATTGGAAGAGACCTTGAGCAGGATTCCTTCCAGGACGTTGCTGCAATGATGTTTGCACCCAGGATCAGATGTGTGGCGTGCATTCAGAGAGCCAGAGGCTGATGCCAGTGATATGCTGCCTTACAAGTGGTCGTGAGGTTTAACCGAGAGGTGACCGGAGAAGTGCCAGGACGGATTCGACCCCGTTAGCGCATCTGACAGGGCTGATGAGCCGATTGACAGCGTGATAGGTAATCCGCAGAGAAGATAAGGACTCAGAGTCAGAGGACGCCAGACCGTGAGCAAGAGGTACGTAGATATCCTGTGCTGCTAGCAGTGGATTGCACCGACTCCTTCTCGACCTCGAAGGAGGAACTACCGACGACGGTATTAATGATTTGTGATTTTGTGATTCGGTTATCACGTATCCGTCATTTTGGATTTCGGTATTTTGGGCGTTCTGTTTGCATGATTTAGTTTTGATGACTGAGTTTCATGATACTGGTTTCATGCACCCACTGGATATTTATATATTTTGCGCAGAGTTATTACATTTGAGGTATTGATTGAGATTTCATGTCTACTGTATGCAGTGATTTGATTTGCACTTCCAGCATGGTTTTCATGCACCTTTAGTGTTTTGATTTACGATTTTGGTGCACGCCAGATGCACTAAATCGAGATTCTTCCTGCATGTCACATGCACCTGATTTATTTTTCTGTCAGGCACACACGTTGCCTACGACAGATGTTTCGTGCACACCCGTTGCTCCTAGATGTTGTTTTGTACCTCTGTTTGACACATTTATGGATTTTGATTTCAGTGCGCACCAGACGCACAGGATGGTGTTATGTTTAGATTGGATGTCTACATGTGTAGTTCCGATCAATATCATATCGGTTTTGTATTGGATTTGACATTGTGTTTTTACATTGACTCCGATGATTGCAGGATGCTTGACGGAGTTTTGTTTTTGAGTTATCTGCTCAGTACCCTTGCGCATGCATTGCGCTGTGACGTTCTGTGTGTTGATGATTTCGGAGCCCCGACGACTTTGGTTTATTACTGAGATTGTTTTAGTAGTGGGGGTTTCAATTTAAATTCGGGGACCGAATTTCTTTAAGGGGGGTAGATTGTAACATTTTCAAAAATATAAAATATTAATTTTGGGAATTTTTATGATTTAATATTATTTTATTGATTATTTTAATAATAAATCTATATTTAAAAGCAAATAAATGGAGAAAAATTACGGAAAATTATGGAAAATTCTAAAATAGGATAAATTAGTGAATTATGACATTTTTAAGTTGTTGTGATCATTTTGACACTAATTTGGTGCTAATCGCGATTAAAATCGCTAATCGGGTTTTTTGGCAATTTTGTGCAAAACTTGCACATATCACTTTTTCTACACTTGTGCATTTTTCTTGCCATGATTTATCACTTGGGTTTCTATTCTTGTGAGAAGATTTTGGATTAAAGAGATAAAGGGAAAAAGGAAAAAGAAAAGAAAAGGGAATGAGGGTAGGTGAGAGAGAGAGGGGACCTTTGACTTCTACCCTTAACCATTCTTCTCCCATCATTTTCTTCCCTCTTCCTTCTCCTCTTGCTGCTGCTGCCTCCCCTCCATCATCCTCCCCTCTTCAACTCCTCAAAGCATCTCAAAATCAACACCAAAACCCCATGTCGGTTTCATTAAAATGATGCACAAGCTCGAGATCTACGCAATGGACCAAGAAAGCTTGGATTGTGGCCACTAGGAGCAACTCAAGAATTTTCTTGAGTTGCCAATTGAGGTAATTTCTGAACCATTATCTTAGTTTTAGCATTTCCTATACCCCTATGCATGTTTAGAATCGATATCGGGTGAATTTGTGGATTTTTGGAAAAACTAGTAAAGGTTGAGGAATTTGTGAGTTGTGATGGGTAATTTGAGTTCCATGGAGACCATAAGAACACCCTAGTGCTAGAAACCCAGCCCAATCCCACCTGAAACCAAAAATACGGAATTTCGGGACTTTATGTCGGTTTGTGTGTGCAGGAAAATCTGGAGTATACTGGGACATTTTTAGACAAAATAAGCAATACCAGAGACCCACACTAGACCTCAGGAGGCCACCCTAGGAATACGAGCACCCATTTCCCCTATGGGGCCGGCGAGGCCGGCCAAACAGTGGATGTGGCCGGCCCCTCTGTGATGGATTTTCCCCATTTTGCTTCTGTACCTCCTATACACCCTGCATAGCACCCTGGAGTTGTTTATTTGAGCTAGTTTTGACTGAGATGAAATCTGGGAGCATTTTCTCAAGTTGCAGCTTTGAATTTGGATTTGGTTTTGCGTGTTTTGAATTCCAGAATTTTGTATTTGTGTGATATCTCGATCGTGTGACGTTTGTACGTTTATATCGAGTGATTTCGAGTTGTTTTGCGAAGGCTAACCGTAGGTTCTAACCTATAAGCCCTTTTGCGTATCGTGTCGGTTTTAGTGTATCGTATTGGTGTGTTGCGTATCGTTTCAAGTATTGAATTGGTTTTGATGCGATGCGATACGTGTGATGTGTGTAGGTACACCGCGACGATCCGAGGCGACGCGGAAGATGACAGAGACATCGACACCGACACGCAGGATTCAGGTGAGTAGATTATATCTACAGGGGGAAGTCGGGTGGATGGCGTATAGCACCCCCGCAGTCCGTAGATAGATTACTATGTAGTTTATTGTGATAATAGGTGTATTATGGATAGTTTAGGGTTAGTAGTGACTAGTGTAGTCATAGTCGCGAACCCTAGGATAGAATTACACCTATACACACACCCTTGCTTATCACTTACACTTGCACTGTGATTGATGTTATGTGATGACTTTGGAGATGAGTCGATGATGTGGGCTTGGTGCCCTGAGATCGGTGATTTGACACGATTCATATGTGGGATATGACTTGTGTTTCTTGCGGGCTTGGGATATGTGTTTACCCCCGCATGCATACTTCACTGATGGTATCGATTTGTACTAGACATAGAGTAGTACCCCCAGACTTTTGATCTGATGATAGTGATACCTGTTATGTGATGATACAGTGAGACGTTGACCCCTACCCAGCTTTTGGGGATGCCGTACTATGATTTACCGTACGAGCCGATATTGATGATAGATCCGCACTCATAACTAGAGGATATCTTACGATATGACATTGAGGCGGGATCACCGACTATATATCTATGTATATATACATTGACTCAGATTTAGGTGGTTTCCACACCTACCTCTCCTGATCGACCTGTTACTTAGATGTAGTTTACATAGTAGATACTTCACCGTGGTGTTGACTATTAGATATCTGCTTTTTCATGCTATTCGCATTGCTGGCATATGTTCATTGCTATACTAATATCATGCTGTTAGGACACCAGCACCATTATCGATGATGCGTATGTTTCACGTACACCATTTACCGGCTCACACACTTCATCATCGATAATTGCCATGCCACTACACTGTAGTACTGTTGCATTCATGATATGATTCTTGCTTGGCATATTGTACACTTGTACCTGTACACAACCATGGATGATTCTGATTTCCGATATGATTACCTTCCTTTGCATGTCGCATACATCATGGATTGATTGCATAGCACATCGCATTGGATTCACTTCCTGATGTTGGATTTTCATGTGATTTCTGATTTGAGGACCGCGGGATTATTTAAGAAAAGATGCTCTTTTATAAAAAAACCCGGTTCCCTTGATATGATATTTGGGGCATCGCCCCGTGTTTTCTCGGTGCTAGAGGACGTACTGAGAGAGGGCTGACCCGGAACGACGGATGCCCGATGGATTGATATAGGGCTGACCCGGAATGACGGGTGCCCGATGTATTGATAGAGGGATGACCCGGACTGACGGATTCCCGATATATATACTTTGAGAGAGGGCTGACCCGGAATGACGGATGTCCGATGGATTGATATAGGGCTGACCCGGAATGACGGGTGCCCGATGTATTGATAGTGGGATGACCCGGACTGACGGATTCCCGATATATATATACCTGGAGAGAGGGCTGACCCTGAATGACGGATGCCCGATACAGGAGGATTTACGTGTCGATGCTAGGCACGGGTTTCATGATGTTTTTCCATGATTTTGTTTATATCCTCATATTGCATACATGATGCTTATCGTCAGTGGGTGACGAGTGGACGGGTTCCACATACATACAGACTGGTTTTTATATTGATCATACTTTATTTGTATATATAACCGGGTATGAGGGCGCTGTTATATATATACCCTTACACCAATATTAGTGGTATGGGACGCTAATATATGTGTATTGATATCATTGATATTTCATCATGGTTACTTCATGCAGACATACCTTACACTGATGACATGTGATTACCTGAGTACCTGGCACTACATACATGATTAGATGTTACCTTGCCACCCTATTACACTCAGATGTACTCTTGTGGATTATATTGCTGATCGTTGACTTAGGTTTATGTCTTGCGTTCGGTTTCTGCTTGTAGATGTTTCTATTCAGGAGTTGGCAACTCACCCCCGTTGTGCCACAGTTCTTGCAGGTTCTGCCGTACAGGTTCTATTGCGGCATTTCTGGCACACTTTCTGCTTGCGGGTGATTTGCTTTGGTAGGTGGATTCTTTCGCATCAAGAACCGCCATTGTATTTATTTATTTATTTCATTGTATCTAGAATTTCCATCAACCAAAACTTGTATATTCTTTCAGACTTAGAGACAGTGTTGTATTATTCGACCTTAGAGTCGCGCTTAGTAGTATTGCGGTTTTCTTAATGCTTTTGAGTTTTCTTTGGATTTGATCCTCGCCACTTGGCGTTGTATATTATATCTTGTGTGGTTGTGACCGTCGATTGACGAAGAGCTAGCTCCCGCTTGGGGATGCCTTTATCATTGCATATACGTATTGTTATCCTTGTTGTACCCCATTCGGGGCCAGTTTTACAAAAGAAACTCTGCCGTAATTTTTAGAAAAAAACTTTATTGTTTTCAAAACATACCTTCGGCTTAGTTATTTAAAACCCTTGATTTCAAACCTGTATTTCTTCACTTCTTTAAACCAGTTTTTCTTTACTTATTCTTCAAAATGGTTATAGATTTCTGGGCTTTTGGCTTACTTGGATCAGATGGAGTCCTATAGACTTCATATGGTTCAAGGGCCAGTCACGTGCTCTTTTGGGTCGTGACAAAGTTGGTATCAGAGCGCTAGGTTGACCTTGGTTCGATTCTAAGTTTGACTATGTGGAGCCTAGGGAGTTATTTATATACGGAACTTAGGCTTGACCTTACGGAACTTAGACTTGGTCGAGGGGGTATTCGACCCGAACTTTCGTCGTATTAGGATGACCCTTGGTTGATGGAATAGGTGACTAAAGTAGAGTGACATACCGTTGGTATGTTCCGCGGCATACTTACGACACGCCACTCCGCTTAAGGAACCTTAGGATGTACATAGTTTCGAGATCAGTGATTCTCTTCATATCCTGGATTATGCATCCATTTGAGATCCCCGATTCTATTAGTTTCATGATCATACCTTCATTGATGCTGTTCCTTCCTATGATCATGTATCCACTTTGGATCTGTTGTTTCCTTTCTTGCCATTGATGTGCCCTCTTTGATACTCGACTGAGGTTCCTGTCATCGTGTTTGAGCGCAGTTGGGGCTGCTGCTAGGGTTTCGGCCGGTGTGATCTCGTTTGGTACGAGGGCCGACCATTGTGTTTTCTGGTGATATGGGAACGTCTCGAGTTAGTATTGGTGATTATGACCTCTAGTGGAGGCGAGTGCTTGGTCTTGCACCGGATGATTGGGCCTTGTTAGAGCTGCCAGTTGAGAGAGGACTGTTGATGTACAGTATACCTCAGAGATTATGATGTCGCCTACTGTGCAGACAGATGGACCAGCTGTTGCTGAGATTGACAGGATGTTGCTTTCGGAGCATACGAGCTGAGATTGCCGGAGCTTTCAGGCAGATATGCGACAGATGATAGCTAGTCTACCCGATTTGAGATACGAAGGTGATTCGTCCGATTTTGCGCCAGAGCGGGCCCAGTTGAGTTGTAGATTTCCAGTGTGGAGAGTCTTACTCAGATCTAGAGCAGGCTGATTCAGAGATGACCGCTATGTATTGCCTTTCCTGGAGGATTGAGGCGTTGTTCGGCATACAGGCGTATGAGCCAGCTGCTGCTGCAAATGAAGAGATATCGCCCAGATGGTTGGAGTTACTGCAGCATGAGCATGTTCTTAGAGTTATGTTGGTGAGTTGCTAGTCACCGAGGATAAATGACTAGGACGTGTGGTGAATTCGCTTACCCCGATGCGAGGTCATCAGGTGGATTGTTTCCAGCTAGAGACGACTTCACGCAGGTTCTTTGAGAGTCGATAGAGACGATCGAATGTCAGGAGCCTATTTTCCAAGTTTAAAGTATACGGAAAGACATGCAGGTGATTCTATGGACCCTCTAGAAGAATGAAACCCTAACTCAACTTAATGACCGTGCGACAGCCTTTGAACCTTAGGGTTTACGGCGGTTCCGCGGCGCCATTAGTGAGGCTTGGGTTTGCCCTTCTACGGCTGGAACACCGACGCTGTGGCATGTACTCGATACTATTAAACTGTACCCGAGATGTGAGCTCTTGGGGGATTATGAGGATCTGATGAGTCGATCGGATGGTTCGACATCTTTTGGATATCGTGATGGGACACTGCTTGGGAGACTCCAGATGCGAGCATAGCCGTTGGAGCACAGTACATGCAGCCATGATGAGACGAGTCCGAATCAGTCGACATTGACGCAGAGTGAAGAAAAGAGTTCGCGAGATTTTGACGAGATGACGTCCCACTCCGCTGACATTAGAGATGTGTTATGCACCCCGAGGCGTCGTATATAGATATATCTTCCAGAAAGAAGCGCGATAAGTATGCAGCCGTTCCGGAATAAGCTTTAGCTTCAGCATTGGATGATGACTTCCGGGCATTTCGGCAGGATTGAGATTTGTGAAAGGAACCTCGACAGGACCTTTCTGGAGTACGATACGAGAAGACCTAGACCAGGAGTGGTCGTGTTGCGCACACCCAGCAGGCCAGAGTTTGGCATTGCCGACGAGGTAGTTGACCAGGATCGGATAAAGGAACTTAACCAGATGTGTTGCGAATTGATCAAGGACGGACGGGTGATGAGTATTCCTCCGATGGTTGGGACGTGTTTCCGAGGACCAGTTCGGCCTGACATCTGCTACAGAATGATGAGGCTACAGAGTACGCGATTTCGAGTCCGTGTGAGAGACTTCAGATCGGCCGTGGCCGAGAACTGTGCAGTGCATAGTAGCTTGGCGTGACGTCATAGTGGACAACGATAGAGACAGTTGAAACCAGAGGTTCGTGCGAGACACTGACGAGCTGTCATTGCTTCCCGTCGAGACTAGAGACCTGATATGCTTACAGAGACGTTGGGATGTGACCAGTTTCTGAGAAAATATTGTTCTGAGGACACAAGTGTCTTTTGAGCGAGAAGAGGTTGTGCAGGAGAGCCGGCCTCCGTTTGGTTCGGCATAGGCGAAATTGGAAGAGACCTTGAGCAGGATTCCTTCCAGGACGTTGCTGCAATGATGTTTGCACCCAGGATCAGATGTGTGGCGTGCATTCAGAGAGCCAGAGGCTGATGCCAGTAATATGCTGCCTTACAAGTGGTCGTGAGGTTTGACCGAGAGGTGACCGGAGAAGTGCCAGGACGGAATCGACCCCGTTAGCGCATCTGACAGGGCCGATGAGCCGATTGACAGCGTGATAGGTAATCCGCAGAGAAGATAAGGACTCAGAGTCAGAGGACGCCAGACCGTGAGCAAGAGGCACATAGATATCCTGTGCTGCTAGCAGTGGATTGCACCGACACCTTCTCGACCTCGAAGGAGGAACTACCGACGACGGTATTAATGATTTATGATTTTGTGATTCGGTTATCACGTATCCGTCATTTTGGATTTCGGTATTTTGGGCGTTCTGTTTGCATGATTTAGTTTTGATGACTGAGTTTCATGATACTGGTTTCATGCACCCACTGGATATTTATATATTTTGCGCAGAGTTATTACATTTGAGGTATTGATTGAGATTTCATGTCTACTATATGCAGTGATTTGATTTGCACTTCCAGCGTGGTTTTCATGCACCTTTAGTGTTTTGATATACGATTTTGGTGCACGCCAGATGCACTAAATCGAGATTCTTCCTGCATGTCACATGCACCTGATTTATTTTTCTGTCAGGCACACACGTTGCCTACGACAGATGTTTCGTGCACACCCGTTGCTCCTAGATGTTGTTTTGTACCTCTGTTTGACACATTTATGGATTTTGATTTCAGTGCGCACCAGACGCACAGGATGGTGTTATGTTTAGATTGGATGTCTACATGTGTAGTTCCGATCAATATCATATCGGTTTTGTATTGGATTTGACATTGTGTTTTTACATTGACTCCGATGATTGCGGGATGCTTGACGGAGTTTTGTTTTTGAGTTATCTGCTCAGTACCCTTGCGCATGCATTGCGCTGTGACGTTCTGTGTGTTGATGATTTCGGAGCCCCGACGACTTTGGTTTATTACTGAGATTGTTTTAGTAGTGGGGGTTTAAATTTAAATTCGGGGACCGAATTTCTTTAAGGGGGGTAGATTGCAACATTTTCAAAAATATAAAATATTAATTTTGGGAATTTTTATGATTTAATATTATTTTATTGATTATTTTAATATTAAATCTATATTTAAAAGCAAATAAATGGAGAAAAATTACGGAAAATTATGGAAAATTCTAAAATAGGATAAATTAGTGAATTATGACATTTTTAAGTTGTTGTGATCATTTTGACACTAATTTGGTGCTAATCGCGATTAAAATCGCTAATCGGGTTTTTTGGCAATTTTGTGCAAAACTTGCACATATCACTTTTTCTACACTTGTGCATTTTTCTTGCCATGATTTATCACTTGGGTTTCTATTCTTGTGAGAAGATTTTGGATTAAAGAGATAAAGGGAAAAAGGAAAAAGAAGAATGAGGGTAGGTGAGAGAGAGAGGGGACCTTTGACTTCTACCCTTAACCATTCTTCTCCCATCATTTTCTTCCCTCTTCCTTCTCCTCTTGCTGCTGCTGCCTCCCCTCCATCATCCTCCCCTCTTCAACTCCTCAAAGCATCTCAAAATCAACACCAAAACCCCATGTCGGTTTCATTAAAATGATGCACAAGCTCGAGATCTACGCAATGGACCAAGAAAGCTTGGATTGTGGCCACTAGGGGCAACTCAAGAATTTTCTTGAGTTGCCAATTGAGGTAATTTCTGAACCATTATCTTAGTTTTAGCATTTCCTATACCCCTATGCATGTTTAGAATCGATATCGGGTGAATTTGTGGATTTTTGGAAAAACTAGTAAAGGTTGAGGAATTTGTGAGTTGTGATGGGTAATTTGAGTTCCATGGAGACCATAAGAACACCCTAGTGCTAGAAACCCAGCCCAATCCCACTTGAAACCAAAAATACGGAATTTCGGGACTTTATGTCGGTTTGTGTGTGCAGGAAAATCTGGAGTATACTGGGACATTTTTAGACAAAATAAGCAATACCAGAGACCCACACTAGACCTCAGGAGGCCACCCTAGGAATACGAGCACCCATTTCCCCTATGGGGCCGGCGAGGCCGGCCAAACAGTGGATGTGGCCGGCCCCTCTGTGATGGATTTTCCCCATTTTGCTTCTGTACCTCCTATACACCCTGCATAGCACCCTAGAGTTGTTTATTTGAGCTAGTTTTGACTGAGATGAAATCTGGGAGCATTTTCTCAAGTTGCAGCTTTGAATTTGGATTTAGTTTTGCGTGTTTTGAATTCCAGAATTTTGTATTTGTGTGATATCTCGATCGTGTGACGTTTGTACGTTTATATCGAGTGATTTCGAGTTGTTTTGCGAAGGCTAACCGTAGGTTCTAACCTATAAGCCCTTTTGCGTATCGTGTCGGTTTTAGTGTATCGTATTGGTGTGTTGCGTATCGTTTCAAGTATTGAATTGGTTTTGATGCGATGCGATACGTGTGATGTTTGTAGGTACACCGCGACGATCCGAGGCGACGCGGAAGATGACAGAGACATCGACACCGACACGCAGGATTCAGGTGAGTAGATTATATCTACAGGGGGAAGTCGGGTGGATGGCGTATAGCACCCCCGCAGTCCGTAGATAGATTACTATGTAGTTTATTGTGATAATAGGTGTATTATGGATAGTTTAGGGTTAGTAGTGACTAGTGTAGTCATAGTCGCGAACCCTAGGATAGAATTACACATATACACACACCCTTGCTTATCACTTACACTTGCACTGTGATTGATGTTATGTGATGACTTTGGAGATGAGTCGATGATGTGGGCTTGGTGCCCTGAGATCGGTGATTTGATACGATTCATATGTGGGATATGACTTGTGTTTCTTGCGGGCTTAGGATATGTGTTTACCCCCGCATGCATACTTCACTGATGGTATCGATTTGTACTAGACATAGAGTAGTACCCCGAGACTTTTGATCTGATGATAGTGATACCTGTTATGTGATGATACAGTGAGACGTTGACCCCTACCCAGCTTTTGGGGATGCCGTACTATGATTTACCGTACGAGCCGATATTGATGATAGATCCGCACTCATAACTAGAGGATACCTTACGATATGACATTGAGGCGGGATCACCGACTATATATCTATGTATATATACATTGACTCAGATTTAGGTGGTTTCCACACCTACCTCTCCTGATCGACCTGTTACTTAGATGTAGTTTACATAGTAGATACTTCACCGTAGTGTTGACTATTAGATATCTGCTTTTTCATGCTATTCGCATTGCTGGCATATGTTCATTGCTATACTAATATCATGCTGTTAGGACACCAGCACCATTATCGATGATGCGTATGTTTCACGTACACCATTTACCGGCTCACACACTTCATCATCGATAATTGCCATGCCACTACACTGTAGTACTGTTGCATTCATGATATGATTCTTGCTTGGCATATTGTACACTTGTACCTGTACACAACCATGGATGATTCTGATTTCCGATATGATTACCTTCCTTTGCATGTCGCATACATCATGGATTGATTGCATAGCACATCGCATTGGATTCACTTCCTGATGTTGGATTTTCATGTGATTTCTGATTTGAGGACCGCGGGATTATTTAAGAAAAGATGCTCTTTTATAAAAAAAACCCGGTTATTTGGGGCGTCGCCCCGTGTTTTCTCGGTGCTAGAGGACGTACTGAGAGAGGGCTGACCCGGAATGACGGATGCCCGATGGATTGATATAGGGCTGACCCGGAATGACGGGTGCCCGATGTATTGATAGAGGGATGACCCGGACCGACGGATTCCCGATATATATACTTTGAGAGAGGGCTGACCCGGAATGACGGATGCCCGATGGATTGATATAGGGCTGACCCGGAATGACGGGTGCCCGATGTATTGATAGAGGGATGACTCGGACTGACGGATTCCCGATATATATATACCTGGAGAGAGGGCTGACCCGGAATGACGGATGCCCGATACAGGAGGATTTACGTGTCGATGCTAGGCACGGGTTTCATGATGTTTTTCCATGATTTTGTTTATATCCTCATATTGCATACATAATGCTTATCGTCAGCGAGTGATGAGTGGACGGGTTCCACATACATACAGACTGGTTTTTACATTGATCATACTTTATTTGTATATATAACCGGGTATGAGGGCGCTGTTATATATATACCCTTACACCAATATTAGTGGTATGGGACGCTAATATATGTGTATTGATATCATTGATATTTCATCATGGTTACTTCATGCAGACATACCTTACACTGATGACATGTGATTACCTGAGTACCTGGCACTACATACATGATTAGATGTTACCTTGCCACCCTATTACACTCAGATGTACTCTTGTGGATTATATTGCTGATCGTTGACTTAGGTTTATGTCTTGCGTTCGGTTTCTGCTTGTAGATGTTTCTATTCACGAGTTGGCAACTCACCCCCGTTGTGCCACAGTTCTTGCAGGTTCTGCCGTACAGGTTCTATTGCGGCATTTCTGGCACACTTTCTGCTTGCGGGTGATTTGCTTTGGTAGGTGGATTCTTTCGAATCAAGAACCACCATTGTATTTATTTATTTATTTCATTGTATCTAGAATTTCCATCAACCAAAACTTGTATATTCTTTCAGACTTAAAGACAGTGTTGTATTATTCGACCTTAGAGTCGCGTTTAGTAGTATTGCGGTTTTCTTAATGCTTTTGAGTTTTCTTTGGATTTGATCCTCGCCACTTGGCGTTGTATATTATATCTTGTGTGGTTGTGACCGTCGATTGACGAAGAGCTAGCTCCCGCTTGGGGATGCCTTTATCATTGCATATACGTATTGTTATCCTTGTTGTACCCCATTCGGGGCCAGTTTTACAAAAGAAACTATGCCGTAATTTTTAGAAAAAAACTTTATTTTTTTCAAAACATACCTTCGGCTTAGTTATTTTAAAACCTTGATTTCAAACCTGTATTTCTTCACTTCTTTAAACCAGTTTTTCTATACTTATTCTTCAAAATGGTTTTAGATTTCTGGGCTTTTGGCTTACTTGGATCAGATGGAGTCCTATAGACTTCATATAGTTCAAGGGCCAGTCACGTGCTCTTTTGGGTCGTGACAGAGATGATGAACGCTATGGCCGCACTTACAGGGCCGAAAGAAACCCCGGAAACATCCTCAGAAGAACGTCAAGAACAAGAAACGGACGCCGAATTCCTTCGGCACGTGTTAGAGAAGAAAGATAAAGAAGCTGCGGAGTAGGCAGCCAGCATAAAGAAAATGGCCCTCCTGTTCCAGGATATGGTGGGTATGATGATTCAACAAGATCCGCCTGCTGGAGATCCCCCGATCATTCTTGAAGACGATAGGGGAGAGACATCGAATCCTCCACCGGCTCTATCCGCAGCTAAAGAGGATACCATATCAAAAGCTGATTTGGATGAATACATCGCCCAGCAAATACGGGTGCATCAGGCGACTGAAGCAGCCGGTCAGGTCATAAAGACGGGGCGGCCATATCTGGGTTGGTACGATCAGATTAAGTACCCGCCAGGTTATACAATTCCTAAGTTCCATTTCTACAAGGGGACGGGCAATCCTCATCAGCATGTTGCCCAGTTCAGGGCACTCTGCGGCAACACCGGCGGTGACGACAAGCTGTTGCTTCGCCAGTTTGTTGGAAGCTTATCAGATACGGTGTTCGAGTGGTATTCTGAACTCCCAAATGACTCTATTAAAACCTTCGCGGAGATGGAGCTGCTGTTCACTCAGCGTTTTGCAAGTGCCAGTGAGCGTACCCTGATTACAGCACTGATTAACGCCAGGGTAAAACCCGGCGAGACGTGGGTTCAGTACGCTATACGATGGCGAAATTTATGGTCAAAGTGTGAGCAGCGCATTGAAGAAGCTCCCGCAGTGGGTATGTTTGTGGGAACCCTCGATCCACAAGCAACCATCTCACAATTTATGATGTTTTTCAAGCCAACTACCTTCCAGGCGTTGATTGACAAACTAGCGCAAATGGATCAAATGGGCCATAAACCTCCTCTTCCAAGGCCGGACTCCCGAAATGACAAAGGAAAGGGAAAAGCGATCGTCGTCGCTAATGCTCAACAACAACCAAGCGACTCGAAGCTAGTGGCTCGTCAAAATAATATGCGCCCGTACGTACCCCTTGAGGATAGTATGGGACGTCCTTATTCCTTTCCCCACGATAAAACGAAGAGGTTATTCGAGCTGGCGTTGCGCAACAGACTCATAAATCTGCCGGATCCAAAACGTCCGTTGCAGCCAAGTGACGTCAACGAGCCCAACTACTGTCCTTATCATCGAGTACTAGGCCATCCGATCGAAGATTGCTACGTTTTCAAGAATTGGCTTGAAAACCAGTACCGACAGGGCAAGTTCGCGTTATCTGATAAATGGAAGGTGTCACGACCCGAGAATTCGACTCGTGACCGGCACTTAACCACGCAACGTCTACAGGCGTAACGCGGCCAAGTAAGCCGAACCCAGAAATCAAAACCAATAAATATAGAGTGATTTTAAAACGTTTTGTAAAAACAATCGTACATATCCGAAAAACTTCCATTTTATTTAGTAGAAATCCTTTTTAAGTTCAAAAGTTATAAGTTTTATAATTTTGGTAACATTTCCTTTTTAAAACAATTGCCCCGCCAGTCAGATAGAAACAAGGTGTAACAAAATGACGAGTAAAATGAATAACGCATCACGAGGAGATATACGACGCCGTAGCGAAGAATACACAGTAAAGCAAGGACAATATCATAAAAGATGAGACTGTAAAAGTAAAGTCGGCTCACATGCGAGCTCGACACCAGAATATAAAATCATACATATCGTCCTCACAACTGTCTCTAAGTCAATACAGAAAGGTAGATGGAGAATACTAGATACATCAATATACAACTGAAAGATAACAGATACCGTACAAAACCCACCTAAACAGCAAAAGGGCTATCTCTGCTCAAAAGGGGTATCTGTGCCAAAAGATGCGGTAACAGCCAGCCGTGACTACTCCCAAGGGCAACCTGCAAACACTGTGGCACAACGGGGGTGAGTTGCCAACTCGTGAATAGAGATAACATATAAAGGTAATCGCGAGCATGCACGTACAGCGCTACTCTAACAAATGCCAACAGATAATATCAATGCGATGTAGCAGTATGCATAATAATAATGCTAGTCCTCTATCAGGTGATATACTACAGGATGAGATGTGATAATGAATGCTGAGCATGGGGATATAGTATCTACATGAAGTATCGAGGTGGACTACATAAGTATGTATGCACCACAAATCCCAACATCTGAAACGCCGGTACTCCATCGGCCCTCATATCCTGTATATCCTTAAAATCCCGAGTGCCCAACATCGGCACCCAAATATCATAAATACTCGTGTCTAGCATCGTCACGCAAAACATCCTGTATCAGCCTCCGTCAATCCGGGTCAGCCCTCTCTCAAGTATATACCGGGAATCCGTCAGTCCGGGTCATCCCTCTCTCAATATATCGGGCGTCCGTCAGTCCGGGTCAGCCCTCTATCAATCCATCGGGCATCCGTCAGTCCGGGTCAGCCCTCTATCAATCCATCGGGCATCCGTCAGTCCGGGTCAGCCCTCTATCAATCCATTGGGCATCCGTCAGTCCGGGTCAGCCCTCTATCAATCCATCGGGCATCCGTCAGTCCGGGTCAGCCCTCTATCAATCCGTGCCTCAAGCACCGAGAAAACACGGGGCGACGCCCTAAAATATCATATCAAGGGAACCGGGTTTTTAAATGGTTACTTATTTAAAAAGGCCACGGTTCCCAAATCCAGAAATCATATGAAATCCCAACAATAATACAAGTAACTGTGATGTGATAGGTGTATCAAATATGTATATCAAGTCATGCCACATGAGAATGAACTACAATGCAATGATCCACTGTGATATAGGTATCAAGTATAAAATTCCAAGTCATGTTACATATATAGATGAGCTATAACAATATACGACAGTATGATCATGGCAGTGCTATCAGTTCTAAGCAATGTATATATATATATATATATATATATATCAGGGAATGCAATATGCGATGATAATCCATGGAATGGTATATGCAGTATATAACAATAAGGTCCTATCAGCCCTGACGCATAACGCCATGCGGGCGATATCCCCGTAGATGTGAAATCTACTCACCGTGTCTCGCGCTAAGTGTATCCAACCACTTGCTTGCCCTTCTTTGCAGCGTCCGTCTCACTGGCCTGCGAACCTAGAATCATATAACATATATCACACATAAGCTCATTTCACAAAAACGCGACACTACGGTCCAACTAGACTCTCGTGTCGCAAACCAATCACGCGTGTGCGCGATACGCTAAAACGTGTAATCACGCGTCACGAAACTACCCCGACGCGCCGCGATACGCAGAAACCCAAACCTACTCACGTATCACGCGTGTCGCGAAGGTTGAAAATACGGGAAAATAGGTATTCAGCTCCAGATTTTGATACAGGAAAGATATTGCAAAACTAAATATACCAAAATAACTCTCAGACAAGCAGAGACCCACACCCCAACCCCCAACCCAAATCTCCCCAATCTGGCAGCAATTTGAGGCCAGAATGCCCATTTCGGCGGCCAGACTTGGGAATTGGGTCCCCAGGTTTGGTTTGTGCACTCTACACCACACATACATGCTACAGTAATCATTAGTTTTGTTCTGAAAAGTCTCGGGTAGTAGCAGATTTCCTACAGTGCATAAAATCAGTTCAAATCACACAATTTGCACAAAAAAGATACTTAGGGGTATTTTTCTGAAATCTGAGACCAACCCAAGTCTAAAGTCACCTATATAACTCATTATCAATCTAATCAAGCCATCAGAAGCAAAATTTCCTCACAACCTTACTAAATCCCTGAATAATGCACAAAACATGCATAAAAGTGATATTTTTGCTAGAAATTCAATAAGTTATGAACAAGAGATGCTAGGGTGAGTTAGTACCTTCAAAATACCTTAAGAAACCCCAAAAAACTCCAGATCTACCCACAGATATGCAGTCTTGCCACAAAACACCTCAAAAGAGCCAAAAATCCAAGGTTTTGTGAAGGAAAAAGGTTGGATTTAAATGGGGTTTGAGCATGAACCAAAAGAGAATTGAAAAGAGATGAAAAATGAAGGAATGGGGAGGGTTTTCTGCTGGAGAACAGCAGGGAATGGAAGAATGAGGGAGAGAGAGAAAAGAGAAGGGAATGGTCAAGAAAGTCCACCCTTCATACCTACCCACCATACCTCAATGTTTAATTTAAAAAAAGGAATTATAAAAATGGTTTTAGAAAAGATTAAATGGTGGGAAAAATATAGAGTTGCAACCATGCATGAGGAAAGAAAAGGTTATCATGATACATTTTTTTTTTGAAAACATGCACACTTGCTAATTTGCCCGAAAACGTCTAAACGAATTTCAAGGCGTTACAATCTACCCCCCTTAAAGAAATTCGGTCCCCGAATTTCAAAATTCTA
Organism: Agapanthus africanus; assembly: GCA_030015575.1. NCBI lineage: Eukaryota > Viridiplantae > Streptophyta > Magnoliopsida > Asparagales > Amaryllidaceae > Agapanthus > Agapanthus africanus. Next base: position 257,812,605 of record JASDDO010000010.1, on the reverse strand, counting down.
ACTACACGTACCTTCAAAAAGATAGGGATACGTCTTCATCATCTCGCTTTCGGTCTCCCAAGTGACCTCCTCACGGTTCTGACCACGCCAAAGTACCTTAACTGATGGAATGTCCTTCGATCTTAATTTCTTCACTTGTCGATCCAAGATCATCACCGGCTGCTCTGCATAGGAAAGATCACGCTCAAGCTGGATCGTCGGATGCTGAATCGCATGCGAAGGGTCATGAAGATATCTGCGGAGCATCGAGACATGGAATACGGGGTGCACGTCTGGAAAGCTGGGCGGAAGGGCTAACCGGTAAGCTACTGCACCGACACGCTCGAGGATCTCGAAGGGGCCCACAAATCTGGGGCTGAGCTTCCCCTTCTTCCCAAACCTCATCACACCTTTCATTGGGGAGACCCTCAAGAAAACATGATCACCAACAGAAAACTCAAGTCTGCGTCGTCGACGGTTTGCATAAGCTCTCTGCCTACTCTGCGCTGCTCTCATCCTATCGCGAATCAACTGGATCTTCGCGGTCGTCTCCTCAACGACCTGTGGTCCTAAGATACTGCTCTCACTGAGCTCTGTCCAACAAGTGGGCGACCTGCATCTCCTCCCATAAAGCGCCTCAAATGGTGCCATCTGAATGGTCTCCTGGTAGCTGTTATTGTAGGAGAACTCTACTAAAGGCAAATGATGATCCCAGCTACCTCCGAAATCTAGTACACAAGCTCTGAGCATGTCCTCGAGAGTCTGAATGGTCCGCTCTGACTGTCCGTCGGTCTGCGGATGAAATGCTGTGCTGAAACTCAAGCGAGTGCCCAAAGCCTCCTGAAGCCTCTGCCATAGTCTACTGGTAAACTGGGTGCCTCTGTCGGACACAATGCACGTCGGTACTCCGTGTAGCCGCACTACCTCGTCAATATAGATCTGGGCATACTGAGTAAATCCGAAAGTCATCTTCACCGGTAGGAAGTGAGCCGCTTTCGTCAAACGGTCCACGATCACCCAGATGGAGTCATACCCCCGACTAGTCCTGGGTAGACCCACCATGAAGTCCATCGAAATCTGTTCCCATTTCCACTCCGGAATGGGTAACGGCTGTAGCTCTCCCGCAGGCCTCTGGTGCTCGGCCTTGACTTGCTGACACGTCAGGCATCTCGATACAAAATCTGCAATGTCCCTCTTCATTCCGTCCCACCAGTAAACATTTCTCATATCATGATACATCTTGGTGGAACCGGGATGGACGCTAAATACCGATCGATGTGCCTCCTCAAGAATTTCGCGCCTCAGTCCCTCCGTATCTGGCACGCACAGTCTGGCTCCAAACCGTAGTATCCCCTGACCATCGATCACGAACTCGGAAAATCTGCCCCGTCCCATCTGTGCCATGATCTCTGAACATCGGTCATCACTGAGCTGTGCCTCACGTATACGATCGATCAACTGCGGGCGTACACGGACATGCGCTATCTGTCCCCCAAACGGCGTGAACTCGAACTGTACTCGACTGTCGCATAATATCTGCCAATCTGCGGATGACTGCTCCTGCACTGCGCTCAAACATGATAAACTACTCCCGGGCCTCCTGCTCAAAGCATCCGCTACCACATTTGCCTTGCCCGGGTGATATAAGATCTCGCAGTCGTAATCCTTAACTAATTCCATCCATCGACGCTGCCGAAGGTTCAGGTCCCGCTGCTGGAATATGTATTTCAAACTCTTGTGATCCGTAAATATCTGGCACGACTCGCCGTATAGGTAATGCCGCCAGATCTTAAGTGCGAAGACCACTGCTGCCATCTCCAAATCATGAGTAGGGTAGTTCTGCTCGTGCTTCTTCAATTGTCGTGAGGCATACGCGATCACCCTATCATGCTGCATCAGAACGCATCCCAATCCCACTCGAGAAGCATCACAAAAGACCACAAATCCGCCCGATCCGGAAGGTAAAGATAACACCGGTGCCGTCGTCAGCTGAGTCCGTAACTGCTGAAAACTGTGCTCGCACTCCTCCGTCCAATCGAAGGGAACTCCCTTCCGGGTCAACCCGGTCAACGGTGTAGCAATACGGGAGAAGTCCTGCACAAAACGCCTATAGTAACCGGCCAATCCCAAAAAGCTGCGAATCTCCGTCACCGATGTAGGTCTGGGCCAACGCTGAACGGCCTCGATCTTCCTCGGGTCTACACATATACCGTCTCGTGAAATCACGTGCCCCAAGAAATCTACGCTGTCCAGCCAAAAAGCAAACTTGGAGAATTTCGCATAAAGCTGGTGCTCCCTCAATGTCTGCAATGTAATCCGCAGGTGCTGCTCGTGCTCGTCACTACTCCGGGAATACACCAAGATATCGTCAATGAAGACTATAATGAACAGATCCAAGTAAGGTCGGAAAATACGGTTCATCAAGTCCATGAATGCTGCTGGCGCATTGGTGAGTCCGAACGACATCACCAAAAACTCGTAATGGCCGTAGCGCGTACGGAAAGCCGTCCGGGGAATGTCCTCCTGTCGAACCCGCAGCTGATGATAGCCCGATCGCAAATCGATCCTCGAAAAGTACCCTGCCCCCTGAAGCTGATCGAACAAATCGTCGATACGCGGCAAAGGATACCTGTTCCGCACTGTCACCCTGTTCAGCTGGCGGTAGTCGATACAAAGACGCAAACTGCCGTCCTTCTTCCTAACGAACAGGACTGGAGCACCCCACGGCGAAACACTGGGTCGAATAAGTCCCTTGTCCAGCAAGTCTTGCAACTGACCCTTCAACTCTCGAAGTTCCGCCGGGGCCATCCGATAAGGCGGTATAGAAATAGGCCCCGAACCAGGAACCAAATCAATACAGAAAGAAATGTCGCGCTCGGGCGGCAACCCAGGAAGCTCGTTAGGGAACACATCAGGAAACTCGCTAACAACCGGAACCTGATCCAATGGAACCTCTGTAGCGCGAGCATCGCAAACATAGGCGAGAAATCCCTGACATCCCTTCCTCAAAAGCTGTCCAGCGCGAAAAGAAGAAATCACACTGTGAGGGGCGGCACCACGGTCCCCCAACATAACAAAAACCGACTCGCCGGGAAAACAGAATCTAACTGTCTTCTCGCGGCAGTCCACAGAAGCATAGCACGTGGCTAACCAATCCATGCCCAACAGAACGTCGAAGTCCAACATCTCCAGAAGGATCAAGTCGACAGGCAACTCTCTCTCTCGCCAATACAGACGATACAGGATCGGAATACGTGCCTAGCAACAAACGACTCCCCCACAGGAGTAGTCACCACAAGCGGCTGATCAAGTAAGCCGGACTCTCTACCCAAACTCGGCACAAAGTGCGTGGATACGTACGAGTGTGTGGATCCGGGATCGAACAGTACATGTGCATCAACTGAACATACAGGGAGGATACCTGAAACCACTGCATTGGACGCCTGCGCGTCCTGATGTGTCAAAGCAAAAACCCTCGCCTGTCCACCACCTGTGACTGGCTGCCCTCTGCCTCGGTCACCTCGCCCTCTCTGAGCAACTCCCCCACGCCCACGACCTCGCTGGGTATGAGTCTGGCGCGGAGCAACGGTAGGTACGATAGGCAACGCTCTCTGGGGTGGTGAAGGTGGTAAGGTAACATGCGGTGCTGTCGCCTCTCTCCGGGGTAACTCAGGACAATCCCGTACACGGTGGTAAGAACTCCCACAGCGAAAACATCCCGACGACGGCCGCTGACCATCCTGGGAATAAGAACTGAATAACCGGCCCCGCCCTGAATCTCTGCTGCCTGCGATACGTCTATCACTGCGCCGAAAAGGCTGTCTCTGTGCTGAAATATCCGCACGAGCTCTCTTCGGCTCTGGAAGTGCCGAAGTCTCAACAAGGTGCTCCTCGACCAGTAGGGCTGCGTCTACAGCTGCTGCATAGGTCTCGTAGTGCTGCGCGCTGATCGCGAGGAACACTGGTGAAAGCAAGCCTCGAACCAATCTCCGGACTCGCAGCTCCTCGGTGGCCACTAAATATGGGGCGTAGACTGCTAGCTCGGTAAACAGTACGTCATACTCTGCCACTGTCATCCCTGGCGTCTGGCGCAAGGACTCAAACCTGCGTGCTCGGGCATCTCTAACACTCCGGGGAAGGAAACGGGCTAGAAATATGGTCACGAACTCCGTCCAGGTCATAGGAGGAAGACCTGCTGCTCTGCCCTTCTCCACTGAATCACACCATTTCTGCGCAAGACCTTCCAGGCGAAAGCTCGCGAACTCGACCCATCTCGCATCTGCGCATCAGAGGGAACGGCATATCCTGGCCATCCTGTCGATGAAAGACTGTGGGTCCTCGGCTGTATCGGTGCCTGTGAAAACCGGAGGCTTCAGCCTCATGAACTCTGATAGCGATACTGTAATCACCTCCGTGGCTGCAGGGGCAACTGGCTGTGCGGTAGGTACCATAGCGGTCTCTGGAATTGGTGGAGCCACCTCTGGTCGCTGCGCTTGAAGCGTCTCAACAAGCGATCCTATCATCTGGCGCATCTCCTGCATGCTAGATCCCACCGTCTGGCGCATCTCCTGCATACCAGCCCCTAGCGTGGCGATCTGCTCTGTCATGGCAGGAACAGCCTGCTCGGGTACAACGGGTGCACTGCCCGGATCAGTCCTCGTCTCGGACGAGTCAACACGAATCTCGGCTCTCGCGGCCGCTCTCTGCGCCCTCGTAGTCTTAGGCGGCATAATGGCTGAAAGAAAATTTGGATTCGATAAGAACACAGAAATCGAATCGCAAGAATATAATGAGGGATCAAATTAATAAGTCCTAAGGTCGCGTAGGCGGAGTACCGTGTCGTGAGTATGCCGCGGAACATACGCACGCTACGCTACCCTGCTGCAGCTACCTACTCCATCATACCAGGGTCATCCTACACTCCGAAGGTAAAACCTACGCTCTGATACCAACTTTGTCACGACCCGAGAATTCGACTCGTGACCGGCACTTAACCACGCAACGTCTACAGGCGTAACGCGGCCAAGTAAGCCGAACCCAGAAATCAAAACCAATAAATATAGAGTGATTTTAAAACGTTTTGTAAAAACAATCGTACATATCCGAAAAACTTCCATTTTATTTAGTAGAAATCCTTTTTAAGTTCAAAAGTTATAAGTTTTATAATTTTGGTAACATTTCCTTTTTAAAACAATTGCCCCGCCAGTCAGATAGAAACAAGGTGTAACAAAATGACGAGTAAAATGAATAAAGCATCACGAGGAGATATACGACGCCGTAGCGAAGAATACACAGTAAAGCAAGGACAATATCATAAAAGATGAGACTGTAAAAGTAAAGTCGGCTCACATGCGAGCTCGACACCAGAATATAAAATCATACATATCGTCCTCACAACTGTCTCTAAGTCAATACAGAATGGTAGATGGAGAATACTAGATACATCAATATACAACTGAAAGATAACAGATACCGTACAAAACCCACCTAAACAGCAAAAGGGCTATCTCTGCTCAAAAGGGGTATCTGTGCCAAAAGATGCGGTAACAGCCAGCCGTGACTACTCCCAAGGGCAACCTGCAAACACTGTGGCACAACGGGGGTGAGTTGCCAACTCGTGAATAGAGATAACATATAAAGGTAATCGCGAGCATGCACGTACAACGCTACTCTAACAAATGCCAACAGATAATATCAATGCGATGTAGCAGTATGCATAATAATAATGCTAGTCCTCTATCAGGTGATATACTACAGGATGAGATGTGATAATGAATGCTGAGCATGGGGATATAGTATCTACATGAAGTATCGAGGTGGACTACATAAGTATGTATGCACCACAAATCCCAACATCTGAAACGCCGGTACTCCATCGGCCCTCATATCCTGTATATCCTTAAAATCCCGAGTGCCCAACATCGGCACCCAAATATCATAAATACTCGTGTCTAGCATCGACACGCAAAACATCCTGTATCGGCCTCCGTCAATCCGGGTCAGCCCTCTCTCAAGTATATACCGGGAATCCGTCAGTCCGGGTCATCCCTCTCTCAATCCATCGGGCGTCCGTCAGTCCGGGTCAGCCCTCTATCAATCCATCGGGCATCCGTCAGTCCGGGTCAGCCCTCTATCAATCCATCGGGCATCCGTCAGTCCGGGTCAGCCCTCTATCAATCCATCGGGCATCCGTCAGTCCGGGTCAGCCCTCTATCAATCCATCGGGCATCCGTCAGTCCGGGTCAGCCCTCTATCAATCCGTGCCTCAAGCACCGAGAAAACACGGGGCGACGCCCCAAAATATCATATCAAGGGAACCGGGTTTTTAAATGGTTACTTATTTAAAAAGGCCACGGTTCCCAAATCCAGAAATCATATGAAATCCCAACAATAATACAAGTAACTGTGATGTGATAGGTGTATCAAATATGTATATCAAGTCATGCCACATGAGAATGAACTACAATGCAATGATCCACTGTGATATAGGTATCAAGTATAAAATTCCAAGTCATGTTACATGTATAGATGAGCTATAACAATATACGACAGTATGATCATGGCAGTGCTATCAGTTCTAAGCAATGTATATATATATATCAGGGAATGCAATATGCGATGATAATCCATGGAATGGTATATGCAGTATATAACAATAAGGTCCTATCAGCCCTGACGCAAAACGCCATGCGGGCGATATCCCCGCAGATGTGAAATCTACTCACCGTGTCTCGCGCTAAGTGTATCCAACCACTTGCTTGCCCTTCTTTGCAGCGTCCGTCTCACTGGCCTGCGAACCTAGAATCGCATAACATATATCACACATAAGCTCATTTCACAAAAACGCGACACTACGGTCCAACTAGACTCTTGTGTGGCAAACCAATCGCGCGTGTGCGCGATACGCTAAAACGTGTAATCACGCGTCACGAAACTACCCCGACGCGCCGCGATATGCAGAAACCCAAACCTACTCACGTATCACGCGTGTCGCGAAGGTTGAAAATACGGGAAAATAGGTATTCAGCTCCAGATTTTGATACAGGAAAGATATTGCAAAACTAAATATACCAAAATAACTCTCAGACAAGCAGAGACCCACACCCCAAACCCCAACCCAAATCTCCCCAATCTGGCCGCAATTTGCGGCCAGAATGCCCATTTCGGCGGCCAGACTTGGGAATTGGGTCCCCAGGTTTGGTTTGTGCACTCTACACCACACATACATGCTACAGTAATCACTAGTTTTGTTCTGAAAAGTCTCGGGTAGTAGCAGATTTCCTACAGTGCCTAAAATCAGTTCAAATCACACAATTTGCACAAAAACGATACTTAGGGGTATTTTTCTGAAATCTGAGACCAACCCAAGTCTAAAGTCACCTATATAACTCATTATCAATCTAATCAAGCCATCAGAAGCAAAATTTCCTCACAACCTTACTAAATCCCTGAATAATGCACAAAACATGCATAAAAGTGATATTTTTGCTAGAAATTCAATAAGTTATGAACAAGAGATGCTAGGGTGAGTTAGTACCTTCAAAATACCTTAAGAAACCCCAAAAAACTCCAGATCTACCCTCAGATATGCAGTCTTGCCACAAAACACCTCAAAAGAGCCAAAAATCCAAGGTTTTGTGAAGGAAAAAGGTTGGATTTAAATGGGGTTTGAGCATGAACCAAAAGAGAATTGAAAAGAGATGAGAAATGAAGGAATGGGGAGGGTTTTCTGCTGGAGAACAGCAGGGAATGGAAGAATGAGGGAGAGAGAGAAAAGAGAAGGGAATGGTCAAGAAAGTCCACCCTTCATACCTACCCACCATACCTCAATGTTTAATTTAAAAAAAGGAATTATAAAAATGGTTTTAGAAAAGATTAAATGGTGGGAAAAATATAGAGTTGCAACCATGCATGAGGAAAGAAAAGGTTATCATGATACATTTTTTTTTTTTGAAAACATGCACACTTGCTAATTTGCCCGAAAACATCTAAACGAATTTCAAGGCGTTACAGAAGGTGAATCCCCCGCAGCCCCACACCTCTAAGGGGACGAATACGCCGGGGGCAACATGCTCCGTCATTGAAGAAGCTCCTTAGGAGGTTGTATTATCAGCCAAGACAAAGAGAATGCTAAACGATCTTCAGGCATGTCCAGCGATCAAGTGGGAGAACCCATTGGAGCCGCAAATTATGGAGGGAATGCTAAAATCTCGTCCAACTCCAAAGACCGATGGTGGCGGTTCAAGCACTTGCATCCAGCCGTCAAAATCTTCGAAAAAGAAGAAGAAGAAATCTAAGAAGCCCGTGAAGCCTGGCGACAAGCGCACGGACCTACAAAAGCAAATTGACGCGCTGGATGAATATAACCAAAAGGCACGGACTCCTATTACGCTTCAAGAGTTCCTCAATCACGTCATTCAAGAAGAAGATGAGGGAAAAAGTTCATCGGATGAACCCGAGGAATATGTGGCGAGCTGTCATATGATCTCCCATTCGATCGCGAACGATAAGGAGACTCCTGGCACTAAAACGCTGGGGGCAGGTACCGAATCAAAAATTCCGGAGCTATCAGTTGAAATGATTGACGCATTCCTTAACGAAGCTCGATTGAAAAGTAAAGCTGATCGAGAGCGCGAGACGGCTATATTTGGAAGGGCCAAACGCCAGCGACTTGATGAAAGAGCTGAGACGATCCCGCTGGAGCCAAATGCCTCCACTACCGACAAAAGCCAATTCAAGATAAAGAAAAAGTTTGCTAAGGCCATATCAATGGGCATGAAGCTACCATCCTCTGAAGGAAAAATTACCGGTGAAATAGAAATGCACCCCTCCTATTGCTTATATCATCAGAAGGTCTCGCACCCCACTCAAGAGTGCAAAGCTTTCGATAAATGGTGGCAAAGATACGTTGCTCATCGACAACTGTTTAAGAGGAAAAAGCGCAAGACTCGCCGAGAGCAGAACGGAACGATCAAAGGCCTTAACAGAGCTACCGGTGATTGTCGCGTTGTTAACACCGGTGGGTCACAAGTGCCTACATTCGGGAGTGATTCTGATGAAGAGCCAGAACTTGCCCCTCTCTTTAAAGAGTCCACTTCGAGAAAAGAAGAAGAGCTGAAGGTCTGCGAAAATATCCGGCTGCGGAATCGGACGCTGCCTGAAAAGAACCTCGGACCCTTGAGCAGAAAAGATAAAGGGAAAGATAAGGTCTCTGAATATATCGTATTAGATGACCAAGTGGTGGAAGAGGTAAGCGCGAACAACCCGCCGAAGAAGAATAAAGTGGATTACAACGTCTTAGCACATCTGAGAAAGCTGCCCTCACAGCTCAGCATTCTTGACACCCTTTTGCTATCAAAAGAGGCGAGAGATTCATTGATTAAGGCGCTCCAAGATCCGGAACAATTCCAAGCATGCCTGGCCGAGGAAAAGATGAAGGATGAATTGGAGGAAGTGCACACGGCTGATGTTACTTTTGGCAATGAAGACCTTCTACTCGGGACGTGCGAACACAATCGCCCTCTCTATGTCTCGGGATACTGCCATGATATAAAGATAGGCAAAATCCTGATCAATAACTGGTCGTCTGTTAACCTACTCAACGTGCGGGTGTTGAAGGAAATCTGCATGAACGTCCAGCACCTTGCTCGGGACAAGATCACCATCTCCGGGTTCGACTCCCAATCGTCAAAGACTCTTGGATCTGTGATACTGACGCTACGCTTCGGGCTACTCGTCACGGACATTAAGTTCCACGTCATAGACGCCAAGACATGCTACAACGCTTTGCTCGGCCGACCATGGTTACACGAGTACAACATCAAACCTTCTACACAATATCAGTGTATGAAGTATTTTATGGATGGTTTCGAGTATACCGTGACGGGAGAACTGAACCCGTTCTCTGTGAACGAGGTCCGCAAATACGAAGACGCCAAATACTTCTTACCGGATTTCGAAGACACGGAGAAGTGTCATAAGCCGGAGAACAAAACTAACGCAACCATCCCTGTCTTCGGCAGCGATACCGAGGAGGAGGAGGATATAGCTTATTCGGGTCCGCCCCAATACACCGAGCCGGGACCATCCGCCCCTTCACTGATCTTTGGTAGTGATTCAGAGGACGAATTCCATGCTATATTCCCTGCTCGGCTTTCAATACGAGATTCTGCTGATGAAGAGCGAAGTCTGCAGATAGCCATGGTGCCGCTTGAGCATTATAAAGAACTGGATGCACTCGACACCGACAGCATGGAAGAATTGCAGACATTTTATATCCCTCCCGGACGAAAAGGAGAGAGGGCAATCCTATTCTACCGTTCCGAAGAAACCAAGGTAGAAAAAGAAATCTGGCATGGCGCGGATTCTACGCTCGACAGGCTTCAGCCTATCCGTCTCCCCAGATATTATACGGAAGGTTTGAAAAAGCTGCTGAAACGCCAGGGGATATCCTTGAAGCAAACCGTTCGAAAAGCCAAATTCTATGACAGGGTCTGGAATGTTCCCGGGACTCAATGCAAGCTGCCTAACGGGAGGATGGAAACAAAAGGGCTTGGATACATCCGGTCATAGAAGCGAGAGTTACTACCTGGCTGTTACGTCGTATATGACTTTGATGAAGAAGCGGATGCTCAATGGGAGGACGCTAATCCTGAGCCAATAAAAGTGCCAGATGCAAAGGAATCCAGTCCATCGTTCGAAGAACAACTGGACAAGCTTATAAGAGAAGCGGGTCAAAAAGTCCGAGATGATCACAATCGTGAAATGGCAATCTATGAGAAAGCCAAAACGCAGCGCCTCCTTCAACAGGTAGTAAAAGACGAAGTTGCTGCCCCATGTCAACCTGATACAAAAAGGGCTCGACGCGGAGGCAGAAACAAGTCGAAAGGCCAAAGAGGCGCTCAACAGCAACAAAACATGGCTAAGAAGCTACGCAAATGGGAATCGAGCGTTATTGATCTATCCCTCATGAAGAAAATAGGTCGAGCATACTCGTTTCCTCGGGAAAAGACGAAGAAGATACTCGATCTTGCCCTAAAGCATCAACTGCTTACATTGCCGGAGTCTAAACACCCCGAACAAGCGGGCGAAGCCTCACACCCGGACTATTGCTCTTACCATCGAGTGATAGGTCCTTCTCTTGAAGATTGCTTCACCTTCAAGAATTGGGTCGAAGATCAGTACCAGCTTGGTAAATTCGCTCTGTCCGACAACTGGAGGGTAGCACCACCACAAAAGCACGAACCGAAGGCCACGAAAGAAAAACCAGTTCCATATTGGGACTGGAAGCGAATTCGTACCTGTCACATGATAACAATACTAAAAGAAGAACCCAAGGACATAGATGAGCTCCCTTGGTGCTTCGAAAACAGCAACGATGAGGTGATCTCAGAATTCCCACCAGCGCCAAAAGAACTGGAAGATGGAATCCATACTACTGCGGATAACCTCAAGAAAATTGAGTTGGGAACGCTAGATGACCCACGACCGACATTCATCAGCGAGCTGCTATCTGATGAATGGGTGGCCGCGTTAAAAGACGTGCTTCTACAGCATAGAGATTGCTTTGCGTGGAACTATTCCGAAATGCCGGGACTAGATCCAGAAGTTGCTGTACATATACTAGCAATATCCCCGAACATCAAGCCAGTCAAACAGGCGCCGAGAAGAATGCGACTCGAGCTTGAGATGAGCATCAATACCGAGGTCAAAAAGTTAATCGACTCTGGCTTCATCCAGGAAGTTCAATACCCTGAATGGATCGCCAACATCGTCCCAGTGATGAAGAAAAATGGGACAGTGCGCATATGCGTAGACTTCCGGGATCTTAATAAAGCTTGCCTGAAGGATGATTTCCCAGTGCCAGTCACCGAACTGATGATAGACAATACATCCACTCATGAGGTTTTCTCCTTCATGGATGGCTCATCAGGGTATAATCAGATAAAGATGCATCCCGAAAACCAGAAACACACCGCCTTCAGGACCCCTCTAGGTATATTCTGTTATAAAGTGATGCCCTTCGGTTTAAAGAATGCCGGTGCCACTTATCAAAGGGCCATGACAAAGATCTTCGATGACCTTATACACGAAATAGTCGAATGCTATATCGACGATCTCGTGGTTAAAAGCAAATCATACGAAGAACATCTTGAGCATTTGAAGACCGTATTTCAACGCCTTCGGCAATACAATTTGAAGATGAATCCTCTTAAATGTGCGTTCGGGGTTTCCTCGGGCAAATTCCTGGGTTTCATCGTCCGACACCGAGGTATTGAGATAGATCCGTCTAAAATCAAGGCGATCATGGAAATGCCTCCGCCGAGAACACTTAAACAGCTGCGATCTCTCCAAGGAAAGCTCGCATACATTCAGCGGTTTATCGCTAATCTTTCAGGAAAGTGCCGTCCTTACAGTCGCCTAATGAAGAAGGGAACCCCATTCGTTTGGGATGACAAATGCCAAGGCGCACTGGACGAGATCAAGCAGTATCTGCAAAACCCTCCAGTGTTGGCTGATCCAGTTAAGGGAAAGCCTCTCATTCTTTACACGGCCGCCCTTGAAGGTTCTTTAGGCGCATTATGGGCACAAGAGAATGACTAGGGGAAAGAAAGAGCACTCTACTACTTAAGTCGGGTTCTGCTGGGGGCAGAAAGCAATTACTCCCCCATTGAAAAACACTGCTTGGCATTGATCTTCGCAATAACAAAGCTTAAAAATTACGCATTAGCGCATGAAGTCCATCTCATTTCAAAGGTGGACCCTCTCAAATATCTAATGTCAAAGGCCATATTGACGGGACGACTCGCTAAATGGGCCCTGCTCTTAATGGAGTTCTCGATAACGTATCGACCCCTCAAGGCAGTGAAGGGTCAGGCCATAGCCGACTTCCTTGCTGAGCACCCGATACCTGCCGATTCTCCCCTGAATTGCGATTTGCCAGACAAGCATGCGTTTGACGCAATCGACGGTGGTGATACCCGTTGGGAGCTTTATTTCGATGGAGCATCTTCCATGAAAAAGCACAAACAAAGTACGTCAATGATCAAATCGGGAGTAGGCCTTATCTTCGTGACCCCACAAGGAGGAATAATGCGCTTCGCCTTCTCCTTAACAGAGCCGAGAACGTATAATGAAGCTGAATATGAAGCTTTAATAGCAGGCCTCGAGATCGTCATTGACATGGGAATTGAAAGCCTCCTCATACATGGGGACTCCCAGCTAGTCGTCATTCAAGTGAACGGCGATTACCAAACATGCAAACCGGAATTGGTAAAATACTGTGAAAAGGTGCAACAACTGCTAACCCAAATTCCCTCCTATACTTTGGAGAGCATACCGCGCGCGGAAAACAGCAAAGCGGACGCATTGGCCAAACTTGCTAAAGAATTGGCTTCGATGACGTTAGAATCGTGGTACAAGCCGTCGAATGCTTGCCCCAGCAGAAATATCTTTGGAATCATCCGAAGAAAAAGGAGCGAACGAGCAGACAACCCTGTAAGTAAAAGATTGGGAAAATACCAAGGATTGGAGAGAAATCTTCATAGATTACTTCAAGTCCCACCGAATGCCTGAAGAAGCGTCCACAAGACATCAGCTCGTGAAACGAGCCCTGTCTTTCGCCTTCGTCAACGATACTCTGTACAAGAGGTCATTTGATTCTTTATGGCTGAGATGCTTAGGACCTGACGAAGCGAAAAGAGTCGTCCAGGAAGTTCACGACGGACTCTGCGGTTCTCATCAAGCAGGCCCTAAGATGAAGTTGAAGATAAAACGGATGGGCTACTACTGGCCCACGATGATTCAGGACAGCATCGAATATGCGAAGCAATGCCACTCATGCCAAATTCATGGGGACTTCATACACCAGCACCCAAATCCACTACATCCAACGGTGGCTAGCTGGCCATTCGAAATGTGGGGGACTGACATAGTTGGCCCTATCGAACCAGCATCGTCTAAGGGACATCGTTTCATCTTGGCGACGACTGACTACTTCTCTAAATGGGCAGAAGCAGTACCGTTAAGAGAGGTGAAGACGGAAAATATCCTCCACTTCTTCAAGACGCATGTCATATATCGATTTGGAACTCCGCGACGGATCATCTCCGATAACGGGCCAGCTTATAGAAGCCACAAGATCAGTCGCTTTGCGCAACAACATAATATAGACTGGAGATATTCCTCGGTTTATAACCCGCGAGCCAATGGACTAGCTGAAGCCTTCAACAAGACATTGACAAAAATCATAAAGAAAACGGTGTCCTGAAATAAGAAAGATTGGCACGAAAGACTGCAAGAAGCTCTTTGGGCATATCGAACTACATTCAAGACGGCCACGAACACAACGCCGTACGCGTTGGTGTTCGGTACAGAAGCAGTACTCCCCCTCGAGATAGAGTTACCCTCTCTACGAGTGGCAGTCCACTACGAGCTGACGGACGAAGAAAATGCTCACCTTCGGCTTGAGGAGCTTGATGCCCTTGATGAAACCCGGCTCATAGCGCAACAAAATCTGGAGGCCTATAAAGCGAAGATGACACGCTCATATGAAAGAATGACCCGACCGAGGACATTTCGCCAAGGCGAACTCGTGCTAGTGGTCAAAAGGCCTATGATCCCCAATCGCGCCAAGCGAGGAAAATTCGAGCCAAACTATGAAGGCCCGTACATCATAGACAAAGTCTACAAGGGTGGGGCCTATCTACTCATGGACATGCACGGTGAAAGGCCTTTCAGGCCGATAAACGGTCGCTTCCTAAAGAAATACTACGCTTAATGAGCCACAGCCTAGGTCAATGATAGGTGACGACGACCATGTCCGCTCGCTATCTTCCTAAGCTCAAGTTTTATAAGCAGTAGCCAGCCTCTCAATGACGGACCGAAATGTCCTTAAACTAATAGTAGACCGAAACGTCTTTAAACTACTACAGCAGTATCTTTAGGCTGACGAGATATTAAAAAAAACATATAAAAATAAAACAAAAAAAAACGGTATGTCCATAAGCAAAAGGGGTACGGATGAAAACCCGAAAGGGCTCCGTGAGTAAAAACAGCAGGGCTACCGGCGAGTTTTCGTGAAAACCTGAAAGGGCGCGGCCTCGTTAAAAAATATATAAAAATAAAAAGAATAATAAAAAAAAGGTATGTCCATAAGAAAAATGGGCACGGATGAAAACCTGAAAGGGCTCCGTGAGTAAAAACAGCAGGACTACCGGCGAGTGTTTGTGAAAACCCGAAAGGGCACAACCTCGTTAAAAGACACTTATAGGGTCCTCTCGACCTTGTAAGGAGAAACCACCTGCGTGAGATCCTTACGACTCACAAGGGAACAACACACTTAGGTATCCCCACGATTCCTAAGGAGAAAATACACTTGCGAGATCCTCACGACTCGTAAGAAGAACTCTCTTATGCGACCCTCACGGCTCATAAGAGTTGAAAGTCTTAAGTCACAGAGACCTAAACCTGTGCTTAAGCAACCCCCACAACTTCCGATACTGCCCTACAAGTGGCTCAATACTGACCCTTGTATACAATCCACGGGCGCGAATAAACATTTCCTTAACTAAGTCCCATCCGAGACTAGGGGTATGTTTGCATGGCAATCAACGCTTGTAAATCCTCTCGACTTACAAGGAGAAAACCCTCCTGTAGGATCCTTACGACTTACAGCGGAACAATACACTTAGGAACCCTCATGATTCCTAGGGAGAAAATACACCTATAAGATCCTCACGACTTGTAGGGGGAAATAGCTTTGTGAGACCCTTACGGCTCAGAAGGTCAAAAGCCTTAGCCGACAGGACCCTAACCCTGGTCGCTAAGCCTCCTTTGTTCGACAATGACAGAGGCAAATGATGATTCGCTCCTGGCGATATCCCAGTTGTAGCGGTGCTGATGCCGAAATCAGAGTCTAATTCAGGTTTACGGCGAAAAGCCGATAGGCCGCACATGCATACGAAATGGCCGAAATGATAGGGCAACTTGCAATAAAAAGCAGCAAGTAAAAATGTATGCATGCAAAATAGCCGAAATGATAGGGCAGCTCGCAATAAAAAGCAGCGAGTAAAAATAAAATAAATAGCCGAAATGATTGGGCACCGCGAAAAATAGCCGAAATGATTGGGCAGTCGCGACCTTCGCGATATAAATGCTGAAATGATAGAGCATCGCGGAAATAAAATAAAATAAAAAGAAGAAATGATAAAACTTTGGCACTACAGTTAAGATCACATCGATCCCTGTATACAATCCAAGGGCGTAAACAAAGAAGGAACCATACTTTCCCAGCGGACTCCGTCAAACGACGAAGCCAAACCACAACGGTTCATTTCAACCGAAGAAGCCAGTGACTTCAGCAAAACTCCTTGACTCACGGATACAAACACTCCTTGACGAGAGCCTTCTGATTCGCGTCGACTCGCAGAGCCACCAGAGCCTCTGTGGGAACCCTCGATTCGTTTCAAACCCTAAGGAAACAAATAATCCTTGGCGCTTGGGAAA
Organism: Agapanthus africanus; assembly: GCA_030015575.1. Classification (NCBI taxonomy): domain Eukaryota; kingdom Viridiplantae; phylum Streptophyta; class Magnoliopsida; order Asparagales; family Amaryllidaceae; genus Agapanthus; species Agapanthus africanus. The sequence goes on along the minus strand of JASDDO010000010.1, from coordinate 257,796,120 downwards.
CAAATAATCCCAAGCAAACTCCTCGACTCACGGATACAAACACTCCTTGACGAGAGCCTTCTGATTCGCGTCAACTCGCAGAGCCACCAGAGCCTCTGTGGGAACCCTCGACTCGTTTCAAACCCCAAGGAAACAAATAATCCTTGGCGCTTGGGAGACAAATAATCCCTATCAAATTCCTCGACTCACGAATACAAACACTCCTTGACGAGAGCCTTCTGATTCGCGTCGACTCGCAGAGCCACCAGTGCCTCCGTGGGAACCCTCGACTCGTTTCAAACCCCAAGGAAACAAATAATCCTTGGCGCTTGGGAAACAAATAATCCCTTACAAACTCCTCGACTCACGGATACAAACACTCCTTGACGAGAGCCTTCTGATTCGCGTCGACTCGCAGAGCCACCAGTGCCACCACGGGAACCCTCGACTCGTTTCAAACCCCAAGGAAACAAATAATCCTTGGCGCTTGGGAAACAAATAATCCCTAGCAAATTCCTCGACTCACGGATACAAACACTCCGTGACGAGAGCCTCCCGACCTACGTCAACTCACAGAGCCACCACTGTCTCCGCGGGAGAATTCCCGGTTCGTCCCACCTTGCAAAATGAAGTCTCGGGCAGCAAAGATTGAAAAACTTGCTTCCTGAACAATGGGGCCCTGCAAGTCAATCCAAAATCGTCTCTTGAATACTATTCACGGGTCTCACTCTCCGAAGTCGATTTTCGACAAGGAGGGAAACAACCGCTTACGGGTCCTCTCGACTCGTAAGAGGGAAAAATTCTCTTATAGGATCCTTACGACTTGTAAGAGAAAACACAACTAGGAATCCTCACGATTCCTAAGGAGAAAATCCACCTATGAGATCCTCTCGATCCGTAGGGAGAAAAGTCTCTGTGAGACCCTCACAGCTCATAGAACTGAAAAGTCTTAGGCGGCAGATCTGAACCTGCGGCCTAAGCCATCACTATCTCTCGGAAAAGTTAAGTTATCCGCCAATCAAGTTCATCGGAAACATCATAATGAAAAGGGAGAAAGCAAAGAAATAGTACCAGACATCGCAAGAAGGAATGTGTACCTTTATTCATAAATTCAATCAAAATACAAGGCGGATCGTATAAAAAAAACAGGGAATGTGTATACATTATATACAAATTACAAATGTGTAAATGATACAAGATATTCAGGGAGAAGGAAGTTTCTTGAACTGCTCTATCAACTTCCCGCGTACTTCCTTCCACGCCTTCTCCTGATCAGCTGCCGACGCCAGTTCGGCCTCTACTTTAGCCCGCTGCTGCGTGAAGGATGCGAGTTGTTCCCCAACAACCTGCTGAGCTGCTTCTTGGCCTCGAGCATCACGCTCAGCGGCATCAAGATTTCGCCTCAGTGCTAGCCCATTAGAGATACGCTCCACAAGGCCTTCAAAGACGGCTTTCACTTCAGCAGCATTCGTCCTAACTTCAGCGCGCAGGAGAGCGGTTGCGCTTGAAGATTCCCGACGCTCCTTCAACCGTAAAGCTGCTTCCTGCTCCAAATGGAGGAGATAAGAAGCGCTTTGCTCGAGCCAGGCTGTCCGTTCGGTGCTCATGGCCAAAACTTCGGGAGAAGGGCGCGTCGTCTCCAACCGATGCAAGCAGGCCTCAATCTCTCTGTAGTGGTTAACCCAAGATTCGACGACGCCTTCATTGTGAAAGTTTACGAGCGCCGCCAACATCGGGTTAACCTCCATTGCAAAATCCACGGCAGAAGGGAGAGCGTCCATGTTAAGCTCTTCGATATACCCGCTCAACATGCCCAAACTCATCACGGCACCTTTTGAAGATGGACGTTTCAAGAAAGGGCCCGCTGGTGAAAGAACACGAAACTCAAGAGGGATCGGAGCTGGAACAATAGCTGCAAAACGAAACATGGTTAAACAATGATTCGAAAAGATGTTGAAGGATCATATAAAAAGGGGGGAGGAATATACTGTACCAGCTGCAACGGACGGCAAAGCCGGAAGGGCCGGTGGCGTGGCAGGTCTTGCGTCCCCTCCTTCGATTTGTGGCACTGCAATAAGGAAGAGGAAAAGTCAGAAATCATCCCATTGCTAAAAAAGGGAGTAAACAAAGACATCAAAATGAAAATGTACTCACCGGCACCACTAGAGGGAGAAGCGAGTTCGGACGGGAAGGAGAAGTGTGGGAGCAACACTTGGTATAGATGATCAAAGAGCACTCCTGAAAGGACACAGTGGTATGACGTTACTCCATAAGCTACACGTTTAAAAGATTAACTTGTGAGTCGCAAATCCATACCTTCCAACATCCGCGATGGCACAAGGGAAGGCGGGGAAGTGACCACCGCCAAAGCAGTAGTTGACGGTGCTCCTTCAAGCAGTGGAGCATCGGCACTGGCTGCACCTGCATTAAAAACAGAAGCAAACTTGTTAGAAAAGATTGCAAGATAAAAAAAAAGAGAGAAAATGATAGTAACTCGAAATTTACCCGACGAACTGCCAGCAGAGACTGAGGCAATTCCTTCCCCCATTGACATCAGGCCACCGCCCGTGGCCTCGTCACCCGACTCAATGGGAACCGTTGTTGCACTCGCAAGCCCTGGAGAAGACGGGGGAATATAGGCGTGGAGGGCTATGATTGGAGCATTGCCAGATTCCTGAGAAAGAGCAGCTGGCTCGTCCTCAGGAATCGTGGCCACCTCACCCGCTACTCCTTCGGGTCCTGCAGTCACGGTTGTCTCGTCCACCGTCGCCGTGAGGTCTCCAGCCTCAAACGCCTCACCTATCATTACCCTCGGCTCGCTTATGACGATCATTTCATCTGCCGCCACTTCAGGGTCGACATCCATGACCCTCTCGGCTGCAGATCCCCCAACCTCTGCTTCGGGTCCCGTGGCCCCAACGACGCGCCTCACCGTCGGCTCGGGTTCGGCAGGCACCGCTTCCGCCATTTCCTTGGGTTCAACGGTCTCCGCCTCCCCCTCAGTCAGACTAGGCCCTGCAAGATGGAATGCATATGAGCCAATGGCTTTATAATTCTTACAACAAGGCTCTGAAAGAAATGCTACCTGAAGAGGATTTATCGTTTGCACTTCGGGCCGCACGCGCCGCTTGCCTATAAGCAGTAGATAGGGCGACAGGGGCCTCTTCAGAAGGAGTGTCAGTGCGAGGAATAGTGCTAGGGCCCGCTCCCGTGGCCAAAGCAGCTCGGTGCGCCTTCGCTTCGCGTCTCAGCCGCTTCCGCTTCTCCCGAGCCGTTGAGACGGATGCCACTAGGGCTTCTCTAATTAAGGCATCCTCGTCCATGAATAGGGATGCCTCCAGATTTTTCAGGGCATCCCTCGTCGTCTTGTCAAGTCGAGGTCCCTCCAGCAGCCTCGACGAGACCGGGACTTCAGTAACAGGCTCAGGAAGGATCCCCGCATCAACTGATATAACCCCTGCAAAGAAACGAAAGAAGGTTTGGTTGACCATCAGAAAAGATGACAAACTTTCCTTATAAAAGAGAAAGGGGTGGGACATACCAACGCCTGCTAGAGCGCGCTTCTCCTCCTCCTCTTGGAAGGTTTTCAAAGAGGCAGCAATAGCCTCTTCGGAAGAGACACCTGTTGAAAATCGGGCGAATATTAGTTAAAGATAATAATAAAAAGTGCAATAAAATGACGAAGAAAGTTGCTGATGATTACCTGACTCAGCGAGTTTACTTAACATCGCTTCGAGCCTCGCCGATCGCTCCGAAGCTGCAATGGCGGCAGCCAAATTAGTGTCTACAGGGTCTACCAAGAAGCCCTCGTTGCTGCCATATTCACTTATGCCTTCGTTGGGAGGAGCCGCAGGCTCTAGGCTAAGGATCTCATCAAGGGAAAGGGCGGACTTTTTCTTCTTCTGTCCGCCAGCTTTAGATCCACCCGGAATAGATTTGTGCTTGGCAGTTATTTTAAGGCAGCGGGTCCCAATATCTGCTCCTACGCCAGACTCTGGCGATACTACATTAGCCGCCTTCGTGGGAGCACGGGGCGCCGGTGGTACATCCACCGTAGCAGGCAGTGGCAATCCACGTGGGGGGCTCAACACGCGTGGTCGATCAACTCCGGCATCTTTTATCGGGAGAATGACCTGGAGCCTTGGCTGCAAGGGAGCCTTGCGATCACCACCGGGAGGCGCACCCCTACGGTCAACCAGCATACGCTTCTCCATTAAGATGATTGGGCCCATAGCATGCGTATACCAGGCTACATATGAATGGAGTATCTTAGGGGCACAGTTAGGTTCACTGATAAAGAAATAGGAACCTGTATTAAGCCGTATGAAATGATGCATCACATTCCTTATCCCCTCTTGGTTGGCCACGGGTGTTTCCTGAAAAGCTTCCATCGGGATCCCTTGGTTGTAACTCGATTGCCGAGCAAATCGGTGTGGGTTGTACCTCATAAACAAAGCTGTCTCATTCTGCCTAAACACTAGATAGCCCGGCCGAATGGAGTAGAGGTGGAGGATTTCCCGAGCCTTCATTACAGAAGCCCCACCCTTAAAATCATCACGTAGTGGCACCACTGACTTAGTGGTCTCTGAGCCTATGGTGATGACCTTATCCACAAAAGAAATCTTCGCTCCGACCAGATGTGGATGAAGGAGCAGTCCTCTAGAATCCCGCGGGGATGCAACCACAATTGAAGCCCCGACCAACCGCATGATTCTCGGAAGTCTGCATTTCTCAAAGAACGGAGGAGTCTTATGGGCACCAAACACCCCTCGCACGTGCATCTCCATCCAAGAAGTGAAATAGTGCATCGGGAAGTTGGCAGGCTGTACTCCAGGCTCACTAGCGTCCGCCGCTACGCTAAGTCCATTAAGAGGTAAGCCTGCCCGGCGATCCCTACCGATAACTGCAAACCAGCCACCATTCGATGCGCCGGGTAAAAGACGGAGGGCCGCATGAGGCGTGGGTGCGTGGGAAGTGCGAAGCTGCATAACCATAAACCCAAGAACCCTATAAAAAAGGTCTCCTCGTCCATGCCAGGAATGGCGATCTCTGAGAAAGGGACGTTGGCAATGCCAGGGAGATAAAAATCACGCTGGTCATTTTCCGATATAGGTCGGCGGTCCAAGCCGAAACCAAAAGGGTCAGCAAGCTGAGCGAACTTCTCGCCCTGCTCTGATAGGAACTCCAGGCGAATAAAGCGAGCAATAAAATCTGCGAAACTGACGCCCCGCTCGTCCGATCCCAAATGGAGTTCCTCATAGATCTCCAACACCTTCACCAAGCCCGGATACTGATGCTGAATGGAATTTTCCGGAGTTAAGTCAAACACCAGCTTCTTGGTGGCAAAGACGTACTCGTCAGGAGGAACCAGCTCCTCGTAGTGCTCTCCCCTCATTGGTAGACCCGAAATCTCAGCGAATTCCTCCAAGGAGATAGAGACTTCCCTATCCGTCATCAGGAAAGTGTGAGTGGGGATATTCCATTGTTCAATAAAGGCCTTGACCCACCACGTTGGAGGAGAGGGGTACTCGAAAAGCGAAACGTAGATGGCTGAATATAAACCAATCCTCGTTAGATGAGTCCTTTTCGCCGATAAGATGTACCGGGCCCATTGCAAATATCCGGCCGGGGGTTGCGTGATCAGTCCAATATTGTAAGCCTGTCCCCAAGGGCGTGCTTCACCCTGACAGATTCGCCTCCCCAGAATATCTATTGCCGGCGGCGGCTGCACGGGGATGGCACCGATCGCAGGCTGGAGGAGGTCATCAGAATTCCAGTTTTTAACCTCCACGGCATACTTCACCGGGGGTCCGTCTGCATAGGGGATCGGGACTGTAGGCTCAGACGGCGAGGCGGAACTGAAGCTGCGACGGCCTTGGATGATCTGGCTGTACCACCTTCCCCACAGGTGGAGCTTTTTGCACTCAGGGCCATGATCTTTAATGAGAGCGAACGCCACCCGGTCCACCGGCGAATGGGGGAACCCTCCTTCCGAGCGAACAAAGGGGAAAGACAAGTCGCCGGACATGTTTCCTGTAGAAAGACAAAAATAACCGTTAGCGTTCTGACACTTGGCATTTTGAAATCTTACTCCACACTGTGATGTAATGGGTAGGGGACAAAAAGGGGGACCCACAAAATCTGGATGACGGTACATCATTTAATAAGACAACCCCATCATTAGATGAGACTGTCAATTAATGAAAAGGTCCCCAAAAGAATATCCTCACTGATGGGAAATCCCTAGAGACAAGGAGAAATATTCTCTTTCAGAGCAAAACTCTGTCACAGAGTGACATTTGTCAAACTCTAGTCTCAGGGGAACAAGATTCCTTAAAAGAGCATAGCTCTATGGTAATGGTGGAAAGATCCATCAATTTTATCTAGAAGAATTAGAGTTTTGGAATCTTGAAAAATCCATGAAAACTTATAAAACAAAAATTTTCTCCATTTCTCAGATCTAAAAAGATCTGCATTTGATCTAAGAGCAATGCTCTGTTCATGGGTTAAAACCCATGGATCATATCTTTGTAAATCTATAAATGTTTGAGAGCAAGGCTCTGTTGAAGAAACCCCAAAGGGGTTTTTCTTTAGATCAAAGATCTATAAGAGCAAGGCTCTGTTAATTAAATTTAATTTAAATTAATTTAATTTAATTAATTTTACCTAGAGTGATTCTATGACTGGAACTTTGAAGTTCTTGGGGAAATCACAAGAGCAAGGCTCTGGAAGTTCTTAAGCAAGAGCAAGGCTCTGAAATTCAAATTCTTGAAAATGGTAAAGAATTATCAAGGACCAAGGGTCCTATTTATAGGCGCCTGCGCCTTTTCACCAGACCCCTTTGATCCGACGGTCAGGATCTCGCCACCGCTGCACTCACGTGCGCGCCACGTGAACGCAATGGTGGGGGGGCATTTGTTCCCCCAATCAGAGCAAGGCTCTGTTTGAATTTTGAAAATTCAAATTTTGGAAGCAACGCTTCAAATTCCGAGCATTGCGCGCAACGCGCCACGTGTCAGAAGTTGATACGTCAACGCAACGCCCGAGTCAGTGTGTCCAATCAGAGCAAGGCTCTCTTAAAAGATAAAAGTATGCAACGTTCAGATTGCGCAAGCGCTGCATTGCGCGACACGTGTCTGCGCAGTTGCGCAAACCCAACTGCGCAAGCACAATTGCGCAAGTGCTGCACGGCGCGACACGTGTCTGCGTACTGCGCGACACGTGTCTGCGCACTGCGCGACACGTGTCTGCGCAGTTGCGCAAGCACAGCTACGCAAACGCTGCGCTGCGCGACACGTGTCTGCGCAACTGCGCAAGCACAGATGCGCAAGCGCTGCGTTGCGCGACACGTGCACGCACTGAGGAGTTGCGCAAAAAAAAAACAGAATAAAGATTTAAAGAAATCCTTTCTATTCTTGATTAAAACAAGAAAATCTTCTTCTGTAAAACAGGGGCCTTGGATCAAAGATCCAACGGTGGGGAAAATTCCCCAAATCACTCAGAAAAAGATCTCTTTAACAAATTTAACTAATTTATGAGCACTATAAAAAGGACCCCAGATCTCATTTCAAAGAGGAGGATCATCTGGCAAAAAAAAAGGAAGAAAGAGAACTCAGGAGAATTCTTGAAGAACACAAAAAAGAAGGTAAAACCTTTAAAAGAGAAAATTCTCTGGGGAACAAATCATTGATCTAAGAACAAGATCATGGATCTTCAATAAATAAATAAATATGTAAATACAATAAAAAAAAAGTAGTGCCTTGCACTTGTTATGAACCCTTGGTTCTCTGAAATAAGGAAAAACAAGAAAAGAAAAAAAATGTTTTTCTTTAGATTAAAGGATTAAAAAGTGCTCTGCACTTCTGTTTGTTGAAGATTCTCAATGCAATGCATTGCTTAAAGGGCCAGGCCCAAATCAAAAAGACCTAACAGGCCAAAATAAATTGCAGAGCAATCAAAGGGTGAGCCCAAATGAAATTGATACTCTGCATCATTTATAAAGGGCAGAGCCCAAAACAAATTGATGCTCTGCATCTTTTCTGGGCAAAGCCCAAATAAAAATAAAAACAAATGCAAATAAAATATTGGACATTTTTTTAACTGGACTTAGCCCAATCGTGGCCATAAGTCCTTAAACTAAAGTAACTGAGCAAAATGGCTCTCCTAAATCAATCTACATCCGGTTCGAGGGTACATCTCCGAACTCCTTTGACATCCATCGTTGTAATTCCTCAACGACGTCAAAGAGGTGACGGGTCCCAACGACCATACATCAATATGGACTGCGGGGTCCTTAAACTCGTGGACCGAAACGTCCTTAAACTAATGATGGACCGAAACGTCCCTAAACTAATATCGGACCGAAACGTCCCTAAACTAATATCGGACCGAGACGTCCCTAAACTAATGATGGACCACCACGTCCCTAAACTGGCGATGGACCACCACGTCCCCAAACTGGAACATGGACCACCACGTCTGTAAACTGGAACAATAGAGCCAATTGCTCTTCCTTCGGATCTAAACGATCCCGTTCAAGTCGATCTTAGTCCAAAACAGGACTAACGTATCCTTGACAAACGTTTAAGTTGATCTTAGCCGCAACGCGACTAATGCATCCTTAAACTAAAAACACCAAACCCAAATCTAATTAAATACGGATTTGGACTAATCCACGTCCTACGGGCGACGGCATTACTCAGTCTCCGTATACAATCCACGGGCAACCACAAACAAAACAAACACACACGACACGAAGTGAAATTCTGGAGAAGGAGAAAGTGGCTACCGCGATTCGGTAGCGTAATTAACTGCAGGGGCTTACGCCTGCATGGAAGAGCGTCCCCACAATCAAAATCCCCTCAAGCGAGGGGGAATCTGACAAAGTCTGCTACATCGGCCGCATCCGTCTAAATCTTTGATACACGGTACCATAAATCAACTTGGCATCTTCGGAGAGGTGGACGGATAAAACCAAATACCATCTGCCCCGAACCTCAGGCACAGACGCCCTCACGTCGTCGGCCGCCGTTCGGAGGGGAACAAGGCCGTTCAGCAGTGGCCCAGACCGACGTCGGTTACGGAGATCCGTAGTTTTCTAGGCCTGGCGGGCTACTACAGGCGATTTGTTCAGGATTTCCCCCGTATTGTTGCACTTTTGACCGATTTGACCCGGAAGGGAGTTCCTTTCGTTTGGACGGAGGAGTGCGAGCACAGTTTTCAGCAGCTACGGACTTGTTTGACTACGGCGCCGGTATTATCCTTGCCTTCAGGATCAGGAGGATTCGTGGTTTATTGTGACGCTTCACGGGTGGGGTTAGGATGCGTATTGATGCAGCATGACAGGGTGATCGCATATGCTTCACGGCAATTGAAGAAACATGAACAGAACTACCCCACTCATGATTTGGAGATGGATGCAGTGGTCTTTGCACTTAAGATCTAGCGACATTACCTAAACGGCGAGTCGTGCCTGATATTCACTGATCACAAGAGCTTAAAGTATATATTTCAGTAGCGAGACCTGAACCTCAGACAACGTCGTTGGATGGAGCTGGTGAAAGACTACGACTGTGAGATCTTGTACCACCCGGGCAAGGCGAATGTAGTGGTGGATGCTTTGAGCAGGAGGCCCGGGGGTAGTCTATCTTGTTTGCGCGTAGTGCAGAGGCAGTCGTCAGCAGATTGGCAGATTTTATGCGACAGCCGAGTTGAGTTCGAGTTCACTCCGACAGGGGGACAGCTTGCGCATGTTCGTGCACGTCCGCAGTTACTTGACCGCATTCAAGAGGCACAGCCCAGTGATGACCGACTTTCAAAGATCATAGAGCAGATTAGGCAGGGCAGAGATTCCGAGTTCGTCATCGACGATCAGGGAGTACTACGATTTGGGACTCGATTGTGCGTACCAGATTCGGAGGGACCGCGGCGAGAGATTCTTAAGGAGGCGCATAGATCTATATACAGCGTTCATCCAGGTTCCACCAAGATGTACCGTGATTTGAGAGATGTCTATTGGTGGGACGGGATGAAGAGGGATGTCACTGACTTCGTATTGAGATGCCTGACTTGTCAGCAAGTCAAGGCCGAGCACCAGATGCCAGCAGGAGAGTTGCAGCCTTTGCCCATTCTGGAGTGGAAATGGTAGCAGATTTCGATGGACTTCGTTGTGGTTCTACCCAGGACCAGTCAAGGGTACGACTCCATTTGGGTGATCGTGGATCGATTGACGAAAGCGGCTCACATCCTGCCAGTGAAGACCACTTTCAGTTTTGCTCAGTATGCCCAGATTTACATCGACGAGATCGTGCGGTTACATGGCGTACCGACTTGTATAGTATCAGATCGAGGCACCCAGTTTACCAGCCGACTATGGCAGAGACTTCAGGAGGCTTTGGGCACTAGTTTGAGTTTCAGCACAGCATTTCATCCGCAGACCGACGGACAGTCAGAGCGGACTATTCAGACTCTCGAGGACATGCTCAGAGCGTGCGTTTTGGACTTTGGCGGTAGCTGGGATCATCATTTACCTCTAGTAGAGTTCTCCTACAACAACAGCTTCCAGAATACTATTCAGATGGCACATTTCGAGGCCTTGTATGGGAGGAGAGGTAGATCGCCCGTCTGTTGGACTGAGCTGAGCGAAAGCAGTATTTTTGGGCCGCAGATCGTGTAGGAGACGACCGAGAAAGTGTAGTTGATTCGAGATCGGATGAGAGCAGCTCAGAGCAGGCAGAAATCGTATGCAGACAGGCACCGTCGCAAATTAGAGTTCGCAGTTGGCGATCATGTTTTTCTGAGGGTCTCTCAGATGAAGGGCGTGATGCGATTTGGGCGAAAGGGAAAGCTTAGCCCTAGATTCGTGGGTCCCTTCGAGATCCTCGAGCGTGTCGGCGCTGTTGCATATCGTTTGGCTCTTCCACCCAGCTTTTCAGATGTTCACCCCGTCTTCCACGTGTCGATGCTACGCAGATATCTTCATGACCCTTCCCACACGATTCAGCATCAGACCGTTCAGCTTGAGCCCGACCTTTCGTTCACCGTGCAGCCAGTTGAGATATTAGATCGGCAGGTGAAGAAACTTCGATCAAAGGTCCTGCCGTCTGTGAAGGTTCTTTGGCGCAGCCCGAATGGTGAGGAGATCACTTGGGAGGCCGAGGGAGAGATGCGGAAGACATTCCCTCATATTTTTGAAGGTATGCGTAGTTTTGTATTTTAAAATTTGGGAATGAATTTTCTTAAGGGAGGAAGACTGTAACACCTGAGTTTAGGTTTAGTGGTAATTGTGTGTTAATGTGGGGGTTTTGGTAAAAAGTTTACCAAAACGGGTTTCTAGTAATTTATCTATTTTTATGGTTATTTTAGTAGAATGTTATCACGACCGCACACACTTGTTCATGATAACTAGTGTTAAGCTTAGGGTGAGCTAGTTTGGGTGTGCATGGTGGGTTAACCATGTTTAGCCAACCATGGTGGGTTAGGCCCTTGGTTAAGATAATTGAGTTGATTTTGAGCTAATTAGTTTAATTGAGGGTGATTAAGGTTTAGGGTTGACTTGTTGTGAGAAAGAGAGAGATGTGATGGTTATCATGCTAGCTCTTGTGTGAGAAGAGAGGTCATGATGGTTGCATGCTAACATTAAATGAGAGAGAGAGAATGGTGGCTCCAAGGTTTGGTCACCATCCATCCATCTCCTCAAACCTTTTTGCATGTCTCCTCACACTATCTTTCACTCCCTCCCATCTCTCCCTCTCACTCACACTCACACATCTCACTCACACACACATCAGCCAAATTTTCAGCACTTTTTCAGCCACCAAAACATCACAAAACAGCTTCAGCTTCAGCCATAACAGCAACATCAGCTACAACAACAGCCCACTTCATAAACACACACACACCATCATCATATACACAACCCCACACCACAAATACTTCAATATCTCCTTCACCAGCTGCTGCAATAGCAACACAAAAAAATATACCGCACAACACAAAAGAAAGCAAAACAACAACAGCAGCTTCAGCAGGTTCAGCAGCAGCAACAGAGCCTGAAACTTTGAAACAGTTCAGCACTTTCCAACCAAGTTTTGCAGCATCAGGAGCTGTAGCAGCAGCACACACCCTCCTACTTCTTCTTTTCTCCTTCATCTAGGATCTCTGGAGGTATAACCCCCTCAACCCGACTTATATTTGCTAAAGTTATGGATATCTAGCTTAGTTTAGTGTTATTATACGTTTTAGTGGAAGTTTTGGGTAATTTAGTTGAGTTTTGGCAAATTAATGGTTGTGATGGTTAGAGTAGCCTTATAAGGTGCTGTTGAAACTAGATCAACCAAGTTTGGTCCCAGATTTCACAAATATACCCGATTTATCCGAATTGACGTAATTTAGCAGTTTTGGTGACTTTTTAGCCTCTGTTAGATTTGTTGTTGACCCGAGCCCTTCAGGATAAAATTGGGAAAACTGTAGCATGGTGAGACTAGCAGGGACACACACATAAAGCACGGGGACCCACCTCACATTTGAGGCCGCCAGTTTATTCATTCTGGCCGCAAATTGCGTCCAGAGTAGGGGGTGGGGTGTTGGGTTTTTGGGTGTATGGTTATGCTGGGTAGCTTAGTCTGTTGGTACCTGCAACTTTTTAAGTTAGGCCCAAAGGCAAAATCTGGAGCTATAAACGTTTTTTCGATGTTTTAAGTCTTGTACGACACGCGCGTGATACGCGTGGTTCTGTGGCGCGCTGCGCGACACAGCGCGTCGGAGTAGGTTCTGGTGGGTTTATGCGCGTCGCGACGTGTCGTGTGCACGCGCGTTTAGTTTCACGCACGCGTATCCCTTTTATCGATATATCATGTTTTGCAGGATTTTTCCTTATATGGTGACTTTTGTAAATTCTAGGTTCGCCGACGGAGACTTCGAGCGCGGCGGAGAAAGGAAAGCAGGTGGTCGGACATACCTAGCACGGGATCACGGGTGAGTAGATTTCATATCTACGGGGGACGATCGTTTGGATGGCGCAAGTCGCCCGATAGATTTAGTAAACTTGAAAATAGTAAACTTTAACACTTGCTTGTGACATTAGAAATAATAATACTTGCATGATAGTTGCTGCAGTTAGGATCTATATATTGTACCCATATGCGCAAACTCATTCTGTAGGACACATGCACCATTACCAGGTTTTTATATGCAGCACGAGCACTATTCATGTGTACACACATACCGTGGTAATTGCCATGTCACGACACTAGATAACTATAAATCTGAACATGTTAATTGCTTAGACCTGTGCTATTGCAATGAATATTTAAAATGAAATCATAAGAATCGCTATTCTCGTGCATATATAACATTATATCACTTGCTCATGCCTAGTATAAATCATACATTGCAACTTGAATATTGATACCATTTGCATTCATTATAATTGACATATGCACCCATGATGATTTCATGAGATTTATGATATTTCTGGATTTCGGGGGGGAAACCGCAAGATTTCAAACTTATGATCTTTTAAAAATATAAAAGTTGCGGTTTTCTAGTGATGTAATGTGTCGTCCACCATGAGTTTGCTGTGGTTTTCGAGACCCGTTTCGAGGAGGTGGATGAACCGTCTCGGGTATATGGTGGGCCCGGTAAGGTACCCGGGGCAAGAAGATCGCAGGAGATGGCGTTGAGCCTGGCAGGGGACGGATTGCCTACCGTTGAATTCATTTGGCACGGCGGATTTCCAGAGGATACCGACCGTGGCCGCTAGATTGAGATATGGATATTTGGGATGGATCAGCCGGACGGCTGAGACCAGAGATACTTGACATGGATATATGAGATTGAGACAATTTTGAGGTGTCGTTGCTGGACACGGATTTTGCTGATTTCATGGATATTATGCTAATATTTGAAAAGACTTTCAAAAACAAAGAAAGAATAGTTCTTGTACTTACATGTTGAGATCTTGAGTTGACTCATATAGCATACATACATATTAGTACATTCATGTGGCATACATACCTGCTGGTACACTAATGCTGCATACATACCTGCTCGTACATATAGCCATGCCTGCTAGAGATAATAGGATACTTGTGTGCATGCATCCAATAGCCTTTGTAGATGTTATTTATTACTCACGAGCTGGCAACTCATCCCCGTTGCGCCACATCTTTTCTGCAGGTCCGTTCCGTCAGCGCTGTAGCGGCGGACACTTTTGCCTCTTTTGCTCTTTTTGCCTGGACTCGAGGCTTTTGCTCATAGATGGGTTGTAATCATTTTGTACCACCTTATGTATTCATTGTATCTAGAGTACTCCATCTACTACTATTCCAGTTGCACCAGTTATTTGGATTATTGTATATTGACTTAGAGGCGAGGTTGTGAGACTTGTGGATGATATGTTATTTTTGGGGTCGAGCTCACTTGAGTCGACATATTATTTTACTTGTGCTTCATGCTTATTTATGCACATTGTTATTTTACATTGCGTGGGATTTGTGACCGCCTTGCGGCGAAGAGCTAGCTCCCGCTTGGGGATGTCGTTTTCATATTATTCATTTTTATATTCCTGCTTTGTACCCGTTTGGGGCTTATTTTACAAAGGAGATTCTGCCGGAAACTTGATGTGGTTCAATGGAGTAAAATGCCTTAAATAAATTGGTTTCCTTCACTCTAATTCTTAATTGGGTTTTGTATTCTGGGCTTCAGCTTACTTATTTTATGGACGCCTTGAGACGTTTCGTAACTTAAGTGCCGGTCGCGTTTCGTACCTTGCGGGTCGTGACAATGCCACCTGCATTCGCCACTGGGTCCCGTCATCACCCGTTAGGTTACTTAACTTACGACAGAGCGGGGACTGGGCTAGCGCGGGTGCAAAACATATACAACATCTACTAGTATATATATATATATATAAATATATAACAATCGTCTCAGGCATGATATAAAGAAACATCACAGAAGCAACATAAAATGGTGGATAATCTGGAGCCCCGGGTTTCACTTGAGCCGCAAATGAGACCCGACGTTCCCTGTCGTGTGGATAGCCTGTGCAATGAAACCTAGACCCCTATGAGTGCGGAAAGTTACCCGCCAAAACCAGAAAGCCCCCTTCAGCAACGTGAATGGGCCACCCGGCACTTCACGGAGTTCGGTAACTTGAGCGCCCCTCCGTGGGTCAACCTATACCCCCTACGAGTGCGGTGAATAGCCCGCCAATTCTAGAGTAAGGTCCCCTCCGTCCCAACACCATGAGATGCGGACCCGATGCCCTCTAGAACCCGGCTATTCGTGCACTCCACCGCGGGTAATCCCAGTACAGAAAATAAAGTAATATACATGGGTGACATCGACCTCAGCCCGGTCGTGCCCCAAAAGTATAATATACAAACTAGCAGTGACGGCAGTCCACATGTCGGACGCTCGCCCCGCAATATCAAATGTACAAATGAAATAAAACTGTACTAACATTGCACCACTGGCTATCCACCACGACGATCCAACCAACATCACAGCACAACACAGAACATCAACGTGAATGTCACGTTCGCAAACCCGTCTAAAAGAACATATAGCAGTTAGACAGGTTTACCGATCAAATGACATTCACGGTCGCAGATAGAAATGTATGCACTGTTAAACGCCCACTTAAAATATTGATCGACTAAATTTCCAAATTGGCCCCAATAGCAAAACCAGCACTGAAACAGAAATCTGGGCCAAAACAGAATATGTAAAAAATCACAATTCCAAGTTAGAGTGCAAGAGGAAAATTTTGGAAGCACGTCGCCACTAAATGGCCGCGGAACCGCCGCCAATAGGGGGTAAGTGCGGCGGTTCCGCGGTGAATTTGAGGCTTCAGGAGACCAAATTTTTTCTGTACCCTAAAAAAAGCCTGCACGGATTTTTAAACCACTGGAAAATATTTTTTTAGCACTTTTGAAAATCGGTAGAAACATCAAAATTGGAATCGTGATTTCGGAAATTTCCGTTGATCGATCTATTAAGCACATTTAAACAAGCTAGTAAGGGTTAAAAGGGTGGCTCCGATACCATGAAGGGTCCCGGCAGCGCCCCAGCCATCATAACGCGGCCAAAATGCGGAACAAAAATTTATCAACCGGCGCTACCGTTACCCGAATGCCGGATCTACCTTAACCCTAAACTAGCATACTATAAAAAAGGTTAGAATCATCATACCGAGTTGATCTGTGTCCTTCGGTCTTCATTCCAAGCTCCTAGCGGCTCCTTGATGTGGTTTGGTTGCCGGTCTTCCTTCGTCTCCGATGATCTACCTGAGGGATGTAACTCCGGCTTTAGCTCCTTGACATGATGCAAACGGAGCAACTAGGGTCTCTAGGATGCTACCCTAGAGAGCCTAGGATGTAGTGTGTATGATCTTAGTGTTAGCTATCTCAATTCACATCCTCTCATGATTCTCAACACATGAGAGGGTTGAGAGGAGGTGAAGAATGAAGGTGGAAGCAAAACTTGAAAACTAGAGAAGAGTGAAGCACAAATGGTGAAGGAGCTCAAGCTTGCTCAAGTGAAGAAAATCATGCATCCAAAAGAAATGAGCTCCTATGGAGAGAGAAAATGAGCAAGCTTGGTTTTGTAAAACAATTGTTTGCATTTAAAATAGCTCCCATACTTGAATAGTGAGCACAAATGAATTAATAATTCATTTGTGTTCACTATTCAAGCATGGTCATCACCATACTCTCCTCATTTTCATTTTCACCTCATTTACCATTTTCTAAAAATGGTAAAAACAAAAATGAGGTGGCACCTCTAGAATGTTATCCGGTAAAAAATACTGATTACATTCTTCTGTAAATATATCCGTATTCGTACTGAAATACGAATACCCAAAGAGATAGAATAACACAAAGAATATAATACTAGAATATACGTACCGAAATACACATCGTAAATTATTAAATCAATACCTGATTTAATAATCCGGCTCAAGTCCGAGTCGGCTAGTACTATCAACTGTCCGATCGAAAGTCCGGGTACCAAGTACACCAATCGATCGGAACCCTGAACGTATCCAATACGGATACTACATCATTTCGCCAGAACCAGGGAAACCCTCTGTGTGGGACTCTAAAGACTCGTCAATACGCCGACAGTGGGTTTAACCACAAGCACGTCAGCGGCACTAGCTATACGTAACGGCTACCCGGGTATTGAGCGAAAGGGATGCCGACGAGCAAACTCATGCAGAACCCCTACTGAGCCTGACAGTGACAATATCCGTACAGTCCTGTCTGTTTGTCTAAGAGTATCGCATATCGAGTCTCAGGGGGTGGATAAAGTCAGACCCCTAACAACGCGACATTTAGTATCGGTATGAAACCCTATAACCACTTGAGAAACTATCGATCCTGGATCGGTAGTTCTCGTCCACCGTGGCCACGGATTTATGGTGATGACCATCCGTACACAACGCGACATCAACCCTCAATACCGGGAGAGACAAATCCCTGACGATCCGATCACTGCTTCCATGTGGCTAGGGACTGTACCCAACTAAAACCTGTTTGCACGACTCCTTTGAGCCGTGGTAGGGTAGTAATCAAAGCACAGTGGGAACTCACACGAGACAAATGGCGATCTCAGGTCGACAGACTAACCAGCACACATGTCACCTGGGAACTGCTATCTGACAATAGGTATTATACCAACTAGCAGGTTCCCGGCGAGTCCGTCCAGTGTACTCATAACCCAATGAGCACCTGTATACTATCTTAGGTGAACAAACTGTGAGTCTACGGTTCCGTCCCGGCCGTCAATCTGACGCCAAACGTGGAACAAAAACTTTTTAGCTGGCTCTATCGCATACTATAACCCGGATATGCCATTAACGCTAAACTAACAAACTACAAAGTGGGTAGAAAGGCTATACCGAACGATCCGAGTCCTTTGGTCTTTAACCATCATCCCACGCTCCATTGCGGCTGCTCCGATCTCCTGGCTCCTCGTCGAGGTGGCACCATATCTATGGATCTTTAAACGGGCTCCCGCCACTATACCGAGACAACTCGGACATGAAGTTTGCTAGCCGACATGTCTAAGATTGATGTAGAGAATGAGTAGAACACTTTGTCTCGCTTCATCCAAAACCATGGATGAACGGTTAATGAAGTTTCCTTTTGAAACTTTGATGAAAAATGAGCTATGAAATATATATGAACCAAATCTATCATCTCATTTTTAACAACCATCATCTTCTCTCAAGAAGGGGTCGGCCACTATATGAAGAGGTGGGTGTGAGTGTAGGAGCAAGGAGGGGGTGACCATAATGGAAAAGATCTTAAGCAAATATCCTAGCAAGAACAAAAGGAATTAATGGAAAAGGGTGACTCACTAATATACCTCATCAACCATTAAATGCAATGAATGAGTCACTAATCCTAGTCACCAATCTAGAAGCTTCCACTCATGACTCACCCTGAAGAAAAGATAATTCCGCATTAAACCGAATGTTTAAGACGGGTGATAGAAAACTGGCAAATTCGAAAAGCGATCCCTAAACGAATTTCAGGATAACCCTGTAACAGTATAAACATACGCGCATTTGTATTACGACCGAATACAAATGCAACTGAGACAAAGATATTATATCTACACAGTATAATACTCGGATCCGTCTTGAACCAAAGCCCACCAGTATTATCAGCCCGAAATATGACACGTGCCTAAACGCACGTGCATTTTCCGAAACCTGCCATAAAACCATACGGCCTCTACAACGTTTCGCCCGAAATTGGGAAACTATCTGTGGGGGACTCTAATTACTCATCAGTACCCTGGCAGTGGGTTTAACCACAAGCACGTCAGCGGCACTAGCAGTGCGTAACGGCTGCCCATGTACTGACCTCAAGGGTAGCCGATGAGCGAACTCATCCTGAAACCCTACTGAGCCTAAGAGTTACAATATTCATACAGTCCGGTCCGTTCGTCTATGAGTAACGCATATCGGGCCTAGGGGGCTGGTAACGTCAGACCCCTAATAGCGGTATAAGTCATGTCAGAGACAAGCCCTCAACACCCTGAGAAACTACTGGAGTAATTACTAGTAATTCTCACCTGCCTTGGACAAGGACTTGGTGTAATGGCTTTCCAAGACACAACGCGATCTCACCCCCAATACCGGGAGAGACGAATCCCCTGCCGATCCGCTCACTTTCCTCCATGTGGCTTGGGACTGTACCTAAAAAAGACCTGTTTCCACGACTCCTTTGTGCCGTGGTAGGGTAGAAATCAAAGCACAGTGGGAACTCACACGAGACAAATGACGACCTCAGGTCGATGAACTAACCTGCACACATCTCACCAGGGAACTGCTATCTGACGCTAGGTATAAATACCAACTAGCAGGTTCCCGGCGAGTCCTGTCCGGTGTACTCATAACCCAATGAGCACCTGTATACATCTTAAGTGATCCAACTGACACCGGTAGCTTGTGAGACCGGCCACCGCCCCTCGTCGGGGTCTCGACTGTATACACTAGTCTACTATGGAGTATCGATGCCCTGTCTCGAAACTCCCATGACTAGGGACCACCTTTAAGGATGTGCTTATAGACTACCCAACTCTCACGTATATGGTCCCCATCATACTGTTGGTAGTCAAGCAAGATCCTAAGGGATCTATCAACGTGTAATAGTGATCAGTCACCAGAACCTGTACACGACTGATAAATGCAAACCAGATAGCATACTATCATCTCGAGTAAGACTGTGCTACTGGTTTAGGTCCTCCTCAATCATTGCAATCACGTACATGCGATCCAATAATTGACTTTGAGGGCACTATATCCAACAATCTCCGCCTTGCACTTAAAGCTAATTATTGCGATGTCGCATACTCACAGCCCATGTGATACCGAACACCCAACTCCTCTACTAATCAGTTTCACAAAGCTCGTTTGGAAAGCTCTTGTGTTCGAGAAATAGCTTCAATGAGTGGATCCGCCCCGATGTTTCTTTCTATGTCTCTCCTAATTTCAAGTTCGCGGAGAAACTCATCTCCCGAATTGAGCAATACCTTTCTTAGAATATGTCTGGATATCTGATGGGACCTAGTTCATAAATGAACTGCAAATCCAAACTTCTTAGACTGTATCGATAACTGAACCTAATCAGTATTCCGCACCATGCCTCCCACAGTATCCTCTTGGACCACCTGTCCATAATACTGTCCCCTTAGTCAGAGGGAAAACTATAACTCTAACAATCACTATGTCATCCATGTCACCTTTGAAGCCTGGAATGATAACCGTCCCTGGAAGGAGGCAACCGTCATCAAATCCCCAGAACATCCACTTATGTTCTAAAACTGCTTCCTTATATTTCTCCAGGATTGGATTAATATAAACTTATCGCATCTAGTGCAAAAAAAATATCTGGTGTGGTACTAGACATCTCACGATTGACTCAATTTCCTAAGCAAGTGATCTGCCAATCATGCACATCCCTCTCCCCTTTAGTCTGTGAGACACAATTAGAGAGGTTGACTCCATCACCTACAGATACACCACCAAGCCGGGAGTCATCTATTCTATATACCGTTAGAATACTGTCAAAGTACCCACATTGGGAAACTACCCAAATCTAGATCTAAAACCATAGATCTAGTAACCAGAATGTCTGAAATTATATCCATATCCTTTGTGGAGAAACAACTGTGTGACGACCACAGTACAACCGATCGTAGTATAGGAATTTTACTTCCTACTCTGTGTATGTCATCCAAATACCAGGACATCACACCCTACTTCCTTCTTAACAGATCCATCCCCTATTTTAATGAAGTCAAACCTATGACTGTCACAACAAAAATAGATGATCTATCTCCGCTATATATGCTTTAGTCTATAAATAGACATAAGTTACTTGCCCACTATGCTTCCGCTGCTCCTACTGACCACAACAACGCTCTGGCAGAATAATATATACGTGCACTTCTAAAGCTAGTTTAGAACGACGCTATACTTAACCTCCTACCGGGTCTCATAGCCTGGAACAAAAGTAGTGTCAAGTCTGGGTAAACAAAAACCTCCCTGTCACCGTCCTTGAGGCTACCAGAGTATCTCTTGGGTGTCTGAGGTTACCGACTATATCTGCAGAGTGGCTAATGGAATGTCAAACCTGATTGAATCTTTAGGTCCTATTAAATTTTCCGTAAACGTTTGCGGTTCTGGAATCACTTCCAGTTCTACCATACTCCCACTACTGTTTTCTGAAGAAAAAAAATCTATTTTACTAAAAATGTTGCGAGTCAAGAACAATATCACTATTGATCCAAATGGTAGAAAGTCAATCCTCGACATAGCCAGGGTCAACCCACAAACTGCCATTACAGAAACGCGCCCTAAGTTATCCAGAGTCTGGTTTTAAGCATAAGCCGGACAACTCCCCATATCTTAACATCGTTAAGATATGAACCATTCTATATCCAATATAGAAACTTTGGCACTTATTTAATTGGAACCAGATTCTAATTATGCAACTGTCTCCATTGTAAATCAACATAATGGAGAGAGGCTAATCAGTATTACTCAACTTAGGAATCCATCAAATTATGAGTGACCTGAAAGAGAAACAAGTTTATCAAAACCATTACTATCAACTGAATACCAATCACAAGTATCTACATCTTCGATCTCTTTGAAGAATCCCGATACTTGCGACATCTGGTTCTCTACTTTATTCCTATATCCACAACTTCTCAAAACTTAGACCTTGTATTTCTACGAAACACTTGTCTAAAAAGTAGAGAAGTCATAAGTAACCATAACATAGTACGAGGACCAACCCCTTTGTCCTGATGGACACTGGACAACATACAATACTCTGTATAAATCCGCTAAGTTGAATAACTCAAAACCTGTGCATCGTAGATTGAAAACTGTACTTATGGTTAAATACGACTCCGTTGTTCAATGCTCCTTACCCAATCGCCAACTGATATAGGTAAATGTTATCGACATAATATCAAAAAGTTATATCTCAATTTATTAAAAATAAACGTACAAATATATCATTTCGAAATTGGTGCATAACAACGGATACTCAAAACCAAATACATGCCTGCCGGCAATAACCCAGGTGATTTCCTAAAATATCACCAATTACAACGAATTCCGATATAATGAGGATGATCACCATATTCCCAATAACTTACTCCCACTCATCATCTGTAAAACCATACAGATGTGAGAATCATACCTGGTAAATACATACCCTGGAGTAAATATCTAATCGGGAAATCAGTTTTCCTTTAACAACGCACAGTGAAACTGAAACATGAATATATTTCGTAGGGGTATCCTGGTATTCCTAGTAATACCTCTTCCATAATCCTATTCATGACTGTAACCGTATATTTCGTTGCCATCTCTCCAAATCCCTTTATTTGTCTTTAGTCGTTACCTTCTGTATACCATCGTTAGGCTAAGTAGTTTTCTTCCTTCCCTACCGTTCGTCACCAGCCTATTGTTTGGAAGAAGACTATCCAGTAAGCATAATAGGTGTACCCTCCGAATCCAAGGAGTACTCGCAACCTGAGAGAAGGTGATGATAAAAGACAACTGAATAATACCTTATTCTATTTCTCCCGAACTGGGGAAAAAGCAAAGGTGAAATAGGAGTGGCGATGAAGTACATGGTTTGGTCGTGAATGATAGCAGTCGCAATTTACTTTACCCTATTTCTAATCCCTTTATTTTGTCTTTAGTTATTACCTTCTGTACACCCTACTTAGGCTAATTAGTTTTCTTCATTCCCTACCCTTCGGCACCTGCCTATGGTTTGGAAGAAGACTATCCAATAAGCGTAATAGGTGTAGTCTCCTAAACTAAGGAGCCCTCGCAACCTGAGAGAAGGTGATAATAAAAGACAACTGAATAAAGCAATTCAATTTCTCCTGAACCTGGATCCATTCTCGAAGAAGTCCCTTTGACTTCGTATATAACCATACGATGGATCTATCCAATGGAAGTGGATGTTCGTAGTGATACGAGGTGTTCTGAGAAATTCAAAGGTAAAAGAAGGAGTGGAAATGACTTATGCAACTCAGAAAATCCAAAAGCCAGTATTTTAAGAAGGTTCGGTCAACTTGGTCACTGAGTCATAGTCTAGGGTCGGTCAAAGGTCTCTGCCAAAGAGAGAGAGAAAAAAAACACTCTGTGTGCACTCTAACCTAGATTAGAATGGTTATCACTTTATCTAATCAGGAAACCTCCCACTGTACTGTCAAATTCTCCTCCAAACCTGAAAGAAGAATCAATCGGGATCACCTGAAGAGTAAACCAACTCATCAGTGGGAATCGGGATCCAACTCTCATCGCATGATAACGTGACGGAATCCACTCACGTTATCACACTCCAGAAGGTATGCGCATGCCTGGCAAGTTTCAGTTTCTTTAGAAAATCCCGATATGATTTTTACCCCTTGTTCTTATGACCTTGACGAAGTTCCAACAAATCATAAGTCACATGTCAAGTTCTGCCCGTCATTATCTTGTTAATTCGAACCCACCCGTACATACCCTTGACGAAGGCCAACAAGGTAATACGACTTTCCTAAACCAACTCATCTATCTATGAAACAGAACAGTAACAAGCAGCTACCATCCACTATGCCTTGACGAAGGCCAACAAACATAGCATGAATATTACGTGCTACCGTCTGAAACGACGGAGGGCCACGGCTGGTTTTTGGCGAAAAAACTTTAACGTAATGAACTTGATCTCGTTGAAGGAACCTGATAGCTTTTTATAAAAATATAGTGGCGAAAACCTTTGCTAAAGAGGTCACTCCCGGTGAAGGGATCTCGTCTCTTTCCTCATGGAATGAGGTGCAGGATATTCCAACTGAATACCACTGTGCAAAGCAACATGTAATCGACTATAGTGAAGTTATTACCCTGACGCAAACTTCTGCCCAAGGGGTCACTCCCGGTGAAGGGATCTCGGCCCTTGCCTCATCGAATGAGGTACAGGATATTCCAACTGAATATCACTGTGCAAAACAAAAGAAAACGTCTTTGTAATAACACTTTTTAAAATTGTTCCAACAACATCCAAACAAGTTTGTTTTTCTTTGCATTGATCCGAATCAACGCAGTCCCATCAATTAATCACACCAGAAAAGAACGAAAATAAAATGTAAGTATATGCCATCCGAATTCGCCACTGGGTCTCGTCATTGCTCGTTAGGTTACTTAACTAACAACAGAGCGGGGACTGGACTAGCGCGGGTGCAAAACATATACAACATCTACTAGTATATATGCCAATATACAATAATCGCTCCAGGCGTGATAATATGCAACATTACAGAAAAGTAATAAGCATTATAGAACAATACAGATAAGCTGGGATCCCCGGGTTTCACAGAGCCGCTGCTGAAACCCGACGTTCCCCTGGTCGTGTGGATAGCCTATGCAATGAAACCTAGACCCCTACGGGTGCGGCAAGTTACCCGCCAAAACTTGAAGCGAGGCAGCCCCCTACAGCATAGTGAATGGACGACCCTGCACTTCACGGAATCCGGTAACTTGAGCACCCCTCCTTGGGTCAACCTGTACTCCCTATGAGTGCGGCAAATAGTCTGCCAATACTAGAGTGAGGCCCCTCTGCCTCTCAAAGCCATGAGATGCGGACCCGTTGCCCTCCAGAACCCGGCTATCCGTGCACTCCATCGCGGGGTAAAACCTAGTACAGAAATGAAAAATATGTCAACGGGTACATCGACCTCAGCCCGGTCGTGCCTCTAAAAGAATATTATACAAACAGACAGTAACGGCAGTCCACATGTTGGACGCTCGCCCCACAATATCAAATGTACAAATAAATCCAAATTGCACTACCATTGCACACTGCTATCCACCGCGACAAATCCGCAACATCACATCACAACACAGAACATCAACGCGAATGTCACGTTCGCAAATCCGTCTAAAAGAACTATAGCAATTAGACGCAATTTACCGCTCGAATGACATTCACGGTCGGAGATATAATGTAAGAACTGTAAACCAACAAGTTTAAAATTCCGATCGACAAAACTTCTCGAAGTGGGACCCACGTACATCTGCAGTACACAAACAAAATCTGGGCCTAAAATAAATATTCCAGAAACCACAATTAACAAGAAGACCCTACTGTAGAAAAATGGTTTACTGTTGCTCCAAAAAGGCGGCGGAACCGCTGCCAAACCAGGGTTTGTGCGGCGGTTCCGCGGCGCTTTGGAAGCTTTAGTCTACCAAATTTCACCAGAATTCTTAGAAAAGCTTGCTCGATTTTCTGAGATGCTCAAAATGATTTTTAGACCTGTTTAAAAAATTGACAGAAACTTTACACTGAAAAATGCGGTTTCGGAAATTTCGTTCGATCGTCATTTTAAACGCGTTAGAACAAGTCAGTAAAGCTTAATGGCGTGGCTCTGATACCATGTGAGTCTACGGTAGTGCCCCGGCCGTCAATCTGATGCCAAACGCTGAACAAAAACTTTTTAACTGGCGCTATCGCATACTATAACCCGAATCTTCCATTAACGCTAAACTAACAAACTACAAAGTGGGTAGAAAGGCTATACCGAACGATCCGAGTCCTTCGGTCTTTAACCATCATCCCACGCTCCGTTGCGGCTGCTCTGATCTCCTAGCCCCTCGTCGAGGTGGCACCATATCTACTGATCTTTAAACGGGCTCCCTCCTCAATACCGAGGCAACTCGGACATGAAGTTTGCCAATAGACATGTCCAAGATTGATGTAGAGAATGAGTAGAACACTTTGTCTCGCTTCATCCAAAACCATGGATGAACGGTTAAAGAAGTTGCCTTTTGAAACTTTGATGAAAAATGAGCTATGAAATATATATGAACCAAATCTATCATCTCATTTTTAATAACCATCATCTTCTCTCAAGAAGCGGCCGGCCACTATATGAAGAGGTGTGGGTGAGTGTAGGAGCAAGGAGGGGGTGACCATAATGGAAAAGATCTTAATTAAATATCCTAGCAAGAACAAAAGGAATTAATGGAAAAGGGTGACTCACTAATACACCTCATGAACCATTAAATGCAATGAATGAGTCACTAATCCTAGTCACCAATCTAGAAGCTTCCACTCATGACTTACCCTCATGACTCACCGTCAAGAAAAGATAAATCCGCATTAAACCGAATGTTTAAGACGGGTGATAGAAAACTGGCAACTTCGAAAAGCGATCCCGAAACGAATTTCAGGATAACCCCGTAACAGTATAAACATACCCGCATTTGTATTACGACCGAATACAAATGCAACTGAGACAAAGATATTATATCTACACAGTATAATACTCGGATCCGGCTTAAACCAAAGCCCACCAGTATTATCTGCCCGAAATATGACACGTGTGTAAACGCACGTGCATTTTCCGAACCCTTCCATAAAACCATACGGCCTCTACAACGTTTAAACTGAAGTTGGGAAACTATCTGTGGGGGACTCTAATGACTCATCAGTACCCTGGCAGTGGGTTTAACCACAAGCACGTCAGCGGCACTTGCAGTGCGTAACGGCTGCCCATGTACTGACCTCAAGCGTAGCCGATGAGCGAACTCATCCTGAAACCCTACTGAGCCTAATAGTGACAATATACATACAGTCCGGTCCGTTCGTCTATAAGTATCGCATATCTGGCCTAGGGGCTGGTAACGTCAGACCCCCAATAGCGGTATAAGTCGTGTCGGAGACAAGCCCTGAACACCTTGAGAAACTGCTGGAATACTTACCAGTATTTCTCACCTGCCTTGGCCAAGGACTTGGTGTAATGGCTTTCCTAGACACAGCGCGATCTCACCCCCAATACCGGGAGAGACGAATCCCATGCCGATCCGCTCACTTGCCTCCATGTGGCTCGGGACTGTACCCAAAAAAGACCTGTTTGCACGACTCCTTTGAGCCGTGGTAGGGTAGAAATCAAAGCATAGTGGGAACTCACACGAGATAAATGACGAACTCTGGTCGATGAACTAACCTGTACACATGTCTCCACGGAACTGCTATCTAACGCTAGGTATAAATACCAACTAGCAGGTTCCCGGCGAGTCCTGTCCGGTGTACTCATAACCCAATGAGCACCTGTATACATCTTAAGTGATCCAACTGACACTAGTGGCTTGTGAGACCGGCCACCGCCCCTTGTCGGGGTCTCGACTGTATACACTAGTCTACTCCGGAGTATCGATGCCCTGTCTCGAAACTCCCACGACTAGGGACCACTTTTAAGGATGTGCTTATAGACTACCCAACTCTCACGTATATGATCGCAGTCATACTGTTGGTAGTCAAGCATGATCCTAAGGGCTCTATCAACGTGCAATAGTGATCAGTCACCTGAACCTGTACACGACTGATAAAGGCAAACCTGATAGCATACTATCATCTCGAGTAAGACTGTGCTACCGGTATAGGTCCTCCTCAATCATTGCAATCACGTACCTGCGATCCAATAATTGACTTTGAGGGCACTATATCCAACACAAACTAACACCAATGTCTTGTGAGACCTGGACACCGCCCCTCGTCGGGGTCTCGATCAGTATACACTAGTCTACACTGGAGTATCGATGCCCGGTCTCGATACTCCTACGACTAGGAACATTTAAGGATGTGCTTATAGACACCAGCTCCCACATATATGATCGCCATCATAATGCGGGCCGTCAAGCAAGAATCCTATGGGCTCTATCAACACGAACATGATGATAAAGACAAACTAGATAGCATACTATCATCTTGAGTAAGACTGTTTTATCGGTATAGGTCCTCACTCAATCATCATAATCACAAGTCCGCGACTATGATAATTGCCTTGAGGGTACTATAGCCAACAATCTGCCACTTGCACTTAAGGCCAATTATTGCGATATCGCATACTCACAGCCCTTGTGATACCGAACACCCAACTTCTCTACTAATCAGTTTCGCAAAGTCCGTTTGCGAAAATGATTACGTTCGAGAAATAGCCTCAGTGAGTGAATCTGCTCCAATGTTTCATTCTGTATCTCTCTATATCTCAACTTCGCGGAGAAAAATATCTCCCGAAATAAGCAATACCTATCATAGAATTTGTCTGGATATCTTATGGGACCAAGTTCACAAAAGAACTCCAAATCCAGCAAACTACATAGACTGTATCGTCCACTGAATTTAATCAGTATCCTGCGCCAAGCCTTTCCTCAGTATCCGCTTGGACCACCTGTCCAACATACTGTCCCTCAAAAGAGGGAACAACTATGACTCTGACAGTCACTCTGTCATCCAGGTCACCTTGGAAGCCAAAAATGATAATCGTCTCCCGAAGGAGGATGCCGTAATCATTTCCCTAGAACATCCATTTATGTTCATTAACTGCTTCCCAATGTTTCTCCAGGATTGGATTAATATATCTGCATATTGCATCTAGTGCAAAAGCAATATCTGGTGTGGTACTTGACATTTCATGATTAACTCAATTGCCTAAGCAAGTTATATGCTAATCATGCAGATCCCTCTCCCCTTTAGTCTGTAAGACACCTTTAGAGAGGGTGACTCCATCACCTGCAGGTACACCACCATGCCAGGAGTCGTCCATTTTAAAATACCTTTAGAAAAATGTCAAAGAACCCAGATTGGGATACTTCCCAAATCTAAATCTAAAACCATAGATCTTGTAACCAGAAAAGCTGATATTATATCCATATCCTATGCGGAGAAACAACTTTGTGACAATCACAGTATAACCGATCGTAGTATAGGAATATCTCTTCCTATCAAGTGCATGTCATCCCAATACCTGGACATCACATTCTACTACCTTCTTAGCAGATCCATCTCCTACTCTGATGAAGTCAAAGCCTATGACGGTCACATAAAAAACAGACAATCTATTTCCGCTATACCTGCTTTAGTCTTTAAATAGACATACGCAACTTGCCTACTATGCTTCCGCTGCTCCCACTGACTACAACAACCCTCTAGTAGAGTCATATACACATGCACTTCTAAAGCTAGTTTGGAACGATGCTATACTTATCCTCCTACCGGGTCTTATAGTCTAGAACATCAGCAATGGAAAGTCTGGGTAAACGAGAACCTCCCTGTCACCGTATCTGAGAAGACCGAAGTACCGCTCGGGTGCCTGAGGTTACCTACCAAATCTGCGGAGTGGCTAATGGAATGTCGAAACTAATTGAATCCTTAGGTTGTATTAAATCTTCAGTGATCGTTTATGGTTCTGGAATCACTTCCAGTTCTACCATACTCCCACTTTTGTTTTCTGAAAAAATCCATTTTACTAAAACTGTGGTGAGTCATGAACAATATAAATATTGATCTTCCTGATGGTAGAAAGTTAACCCTCGTCAAAGCCCGGGATAACCGACAAACTGCCATTACTGAAACGTGCCTTGAGTTTATCCGGATTCTGGTTTTAAGCATTAGCCAGAAAACTCCCTATACCTCAACATCGTTAAGATATAAATTGATTCTATATATATCTGATATAGAAACAAAAGCACTAATCTAATTTGAACCAGATTCAAAATCATGCATCTTTCTCCAGTGTATATCAACCAGATGGAAAAAGGCCATTCAAAATTACTCATCTAGGAGTGCATCCATATATGAGTAACCCAAAAGAGAAGCAAGTTCTCAAAACCATTACTATCAATGGACTACCAAACACAAGTATCTACAATTTCGACTCCTCAAAGAATCCTGATACTTTCAACAATTGGTTCTTAACTTCTGAATATTTAGACCTTGCATTTCAACGAAATACATGTCCATAACTGGAGAAGTCACAAGTAAACAGAATATAGTACGAGTACCAACCCCTTTTGTCCTAATGGACACAGGATAATGATCAGTCAAAAATATTGCATTTTTAACACTTCAATTTCCCTACCATTTGCACTCATCTAGAGGTGTTCGGTATTAATATAGCACATATTAGCAAAACAGCCGTAAAATACCAAATAACTTGTGTTATATATTAAAACCGAAATTTCTGAAGGAAATTGAGTGTTTATCATTGCATGCATCATCTTTGTATAGAGCAACACTTGTTTCGAGAATCTGTGCAGGAAATTGCAGGAGAAAAGCCGAAACTGTTACTAGGGATCTTACAGAAATCAAGAAAGCAAAATGAGATTCCACGTATTTGACAAAAGCCACAAATTCAGCTCAATAACAGCCCAGAATTTCCAGACACTGATCTCCTCTTTGGGCCGCGGATCCACGGCCAATAGCCTCTTCCCGCCGCGGATCCGCGGCCCATTGATGACGTCAGCGTGACATATTTCTCCCATGTGCTTCCTTGTAACAGACAAGCTTCCAGAAGACTCCAAAACACCACGTGACTTCATCCAGAAGGCTCGGCCTAACAAACTCACCCAAGAATATTCTTCATTCTAGAATATTCCCTCCAACAAACTTCTTCTAGAAGCCTCTCTCTAACAAACTTTTGGAAGGAAAATTGAAATTTGAATTCTAGATTTAGGGTTGAGGGAATTATAAAAGGAAACCTAGATCTAGGGTTTTGGATGGTTCAAGAGGTTGTTCTCCAATTCCCAAACACAAGTTGAGTGACACAACTTGTAACCCTAACCCTAATCCAATCAAATCCAAGCCAAAGTTCAAGATCTTCGAGTTCAAACCAAGCAAGATGCCTTCAATCCTTTAGAAGCGACGCCGGACTTCATCGAAGCAAGTGATCCAACGAGATCCGCGACTCAAGGAGACGAGCGAAGCCGAAATCAATGATCAAGTTCTTTCCTCTTGTAGATCTTGAGAGAATTGTAAAAAAATTGTTGATAAATAAAGGTGAAATTTCTATATCTTGCTTATCTTTCTATTTGAGCATTATGATTCGATCTAGATTCTTGAATGTGTTCTTTGTTATAATGCTCGAGTAAAACACCGCTCGTGAAGGAGTCGAAAGAATCAATAGATGATGATGATTAGATCTTGAAACGATTCTTAATTCCTATAAGTTTTGTAAACTCTTGTAAATTGAAGAATCGACAACCTAGTTTCGAGCGATTCTTTCTTGATTGTGTTCGCTCTTAATTAGTGATCCACGATCGATTCTTGAATTTACTAGAGGCTAGTTTTTGAATGAGATTCATCGAAAGGACAAAGGATGAGATGAAGAAACCCTAGTTTCTTCGAAAGATCCTTAAACCTCGATTAATCGTCATCGATCTAGCATCAATTCATCAATGGATAAGAAAACGTAATCAATAGTTTTCAACACGTCTGTAGATTCGATCGATTCCTACGAGCCTCACTTCAATTCTTGAAACCTAATTCGAATGGAAATCATCAATTCTTGATTCTTGATTTTAATGTTTTCTTGTTATTATATCTAGATTTTAATAATTCTTGAAATTAACTTTTAAATCTTGAATTGAATTGTCTTTTCTTTTCTTTTTAATTTTCAATTCATCTAATTCAAATTCAAACGGATCTCACTTTCCTTGTAGACGATCCGCACTCGCTAGCGCGCTACAATCGACACCGTTATTGATTGTGGTAAAAAGTTTCTTTGGTTGTGATTTCTATACATTTTCTACATACACACTGGAAAACGAATCATTCAAATGGCGCCGTTGCCGGGGGTCGTGTGCTAATTTTTTCGTTTTTGAAATTTGATTTGAAAAATTTATTCCATCAAAATTTTTAGATCTAAATTCGCATAAACACTAAACAATTCGTTGTAAATTGTTACGAGGAAATCTGCAATCATTGGAGCAAGAGGAAAAATATTTGGATTATTCCAGAGAGCTCAGGGTGTGAACAGTAGGTGCTGGAAAATTTTTTGTGCAGTTATTCATCCAAATCGCGGCGGATCCGCGTCCCAAGACGCTCATTGCGGCAGAACCGCGACACCCCTGTAGCATTGTTGTACCAAAATCTCTCTGTAAATTCCTAACTTTCTTATCTCTCTCTGTCTGCTCTAATAACAAATTTCTGCAGGGTTTCTTTGGAAAAATTCGCAGCTCCGAAAAAAGCAAAAAAATTGTGCATGTTTGATCTTGGTTGTTTGCATTTTTTAATACGGAAATTAAGGGGCAAAGACCAAATGCAGATTAGGTGGGGAGTTCATTACCCTTCCTAAGCCCCGAAAATCATAAAATTTGCATCCGCATTACACTCATTAACTAAAAGAAATCTAGACATGACTCAAAGGATTGTTGCGCTCACTTAGGACAAGAGAAGGCCGTGGGTAATCTATTGCTTATCCGCGTTTCTTTTGTGGTGTCTAAGGCAAGTGTGTCTAAGGCAAGTGGTTAGTTAATTAGACCCACTACATACGTAGTGGAGAACCTCCCACTTACCTGGCACTTACCTGGCCACAGAAGGGACAAAGAGGCAGTAGAGGATTGATCCTGCGATTTGTCTTCTGGCAGTTAGGAGCGGTCTAGAGATTTGACCTAGGTGACCATTATACTTAGGGTTGTGTGTGCATTTGTTGTGATTTGAATCATTTTTTCAAAAATCCGTATTCTTTTTCAAAACAAACACCAATCACATCATTTTCTCTAATTATATTAACGATGCCACTTGTACTAAACCCTTTTAGTGCAAGATAGGCTGGACACGAGATTCTAGTGCCCGTTTAGTCCGCGTTCTCCCGATCGACTCTGAATTCGGTATTTCTACATTTACTTCTTCTTTACCCACCACCACACCCACATCGATGGATGCTTCTCCATCGAACTTCTTTACCACTACTCGGCCGCCGTCCGCAGGTGCGCAGAATCCACCCCGCATCTCTCTCCAAGCGAGATGTTATCCTATGCGAGGTCCTCTTTCGACCCGTCTATCCATTCCACCAGCCAACGGGGTCAATTTTGAAATAAAACCCCAATACATAAACCTTCTACCAAAATATCACGGGCTCGAGTCTGAAGACGCATATTTCTTTATTACAAAATTTGAAAATGTATGCGCAATGATTGGTACCTCACAGCTTTCTGTGGATGCTATGCGTCTTCATCTTCTCCCATTTACCTTGTGCGATATAGCCGAGAAGTGGCTTTACAACACAACCGCACATTCCATTTCAAACTGGGGAGAATTCCTAAAAGCATTCCTAATGAAATTCTACCCAAATCATAAGACAGCTCGAGTCCGTAGCAAAATCAATCAATTCACTCAGCTTCCAAATGAAACATTCTCAAAATGTCTTGAACGCTTCAAGGATTTGTTAGTTCAATGTCCATATCACGGAATCTCTAGATGGGATCTGTGCAGAATCATATATGAGGGCATTAATCCTACAACAAAACAGACCCTTGAATCCATGTGTCAAGGCAACTTCATGACCAAAGATGATGGGGAAGCCTGGAAATTCCTAGAAGATTTCGCTGAAAAATCTTTACAGTGGGAGGGTGTGAGTTAATCGTCTATGGGTGGCAATAACCAATCGGAAGTTTCCATAGGAGTTAGAGATGAAATTTCAGCTATACATAAGAAACTTGAGACTGTGGAAAACAAATTTTTAGCTGCCGCCCTAAATCAAATGTCACTCTCCAAAACTGTATGTGGATGTTGTTCTGATCCTTCTCATTTGACGGAAGAATGTCCACTAAATTCTCCGTTTCAAGGTCACGAGCATACCAATGCTTCTTTTCAAAGACCTAGAAACGATCTTTTTCTTCCACTTATAATCAGGGATGGAGGAATCATCCTAACTTTGCTTGGAACCAATCATAATCTCAAAACACGGTTCCAAACCAAAACAATTACCAAATAGCTCTTCCACCACAACAGCAACCACTTCAATTGAGTTAGCACCCTTTCCAAGCACAAAACATTCAAAATCCGGTCAACACTCCTGCACCTTCTAATCCTTTGCAGTTGACCTGTTCTGATGAATTCTCTGCATTCACACAGACCATGAAATCACTTTTGTCTAATTTCATGGAAGTGTCGGCTTAGGTTAAGTCTTCTGTCAATGATATAAATAAAAACTCAGTTTCCCAAGCTGAGAGTATAAAATCGATGGAAGCAGAAATTGCACAATAAAAAGCCGAAATGAGTGCAAGAGAGAAAGGGAAACTTCTAGCTCAACCCCTACCCAATCCTGGCTATTCACATCATGTGAATGCAATCACCACGTTGAGATCTGGAAGAGTGCTTGACAATCACGTTGGGGAAGAGATTGATGACACTAAAAAATCTATCAAAGATACCCCGGCTGAGACCTTTCCTTCCACTTCTACTTCTAATTATGACCCCAGTTCTTCTACCCAACCATTTTCTTCCGAGCCTATTCTCCATTTTCCCCAAGGCTCGACACCTCATCCCAGCTCTTCTAGTTCACCGAAAACGATTCCCAATCCTATTCTTAGATCGTTTCCATCCACAGAATCTTCTCCATTGTTGGACCCCGATCTTATTGCTTAATCTCCTTACCCGAATCGGTTAAGGGGAACACACTGAGTCCATAAATGGAGAAGATCACTGAAATTTTAAAACAGGTTAACATCAACATCACTCTTCTAGATGCAATAAAACAAGTCCCCGCTTATGCGAAAGTTTTTAAAGACTTGTGCACTAGAAAGAGGAAGACTCAAGTGTCCAAGAAGATATTCATGGAAAAAACAGTAGACACGGCTTTCCCCCAACAATTACCGAGGAAACGTAAGGATCCTGGCTATCCTACTATTTCCATTTCTATTGGGGAAAAACACATTAACCGTGCTATACTTGACCTTGGCACAAGTATTAAGCTGCTTCCTTTCTCGGTCTATGAGCAATTAGGGACCGTAGAATTGAAACCAGCTCATTTAACTCTCCAGATGGCTGACCGTTCAATCACCAAACCTAGGGGTGAACTAGAGGATGTGTTGATAAAAATCGGGGAATTTGTATTCCCTGTGGACTTTATTGTAATTGATACACAGCCTGTAGCGAACCCACGGAATCAAATTCCGGTGATTCTTGGTCGTCCCTTTTTCGCCACATCCAATGCTATCATCAACTGTCGTAATGGCTCTATGACCCTATCCTTCGGGAATAGGTCAATTGAGCTGAACATTTACAAGTTGGGAAGTGTACCCTCCGAACCTACTGCTCAGGTCTGTTCTGCCGACTTAATGGATGTCGACAGCAGCGAAATTGATGATCCTCAAGATACTGATCTAGACTCTTTTCATATGTTGTTGTTTGACCCAACTATGTATTATACACATATGGACTCTTCCACCGAGTTCTCCGGGTCAACATCTAACACTGATTATGAACTGCTTTTAGAGTTTGAAGATCACCCCGCACTTTGTGATGACATTATTCTTCGGCGTATTGATGAAACTTTTTAGGAAATCTTCGCTGATAGACTCGCACTCTTAGAAAATACGGGTGTTTAGATGAATCATCTCCCAATCAATGAAATTGAACCTCCACCCCTTCTTTTGGAAAGTAAAGAGGATGTGAGTAATCCTTCATAATCACTGAATCGTCTCTCCAATACGAGACGCAAACACATTCTATTCCACCACTTACCTTTTCCCCACGTATTTCTAGCATTCCACCAACCTGAGCACTACATTGATAAAATCTTAGAATGGTTGGTGTTGACCTTCGGTCTTTGCAAAGCTTGGCATCGACCAATAATTTTTGACCCCCTCTCATGATTTTCAAGGATTAACATTGTTTAACTCAAGTTTGGTGGGGTTTTCTGGCTCCTGAAAAGAAAAGTTTTTACACCAAAATTGTGAGCCAAAGAATAAGTTTGGGGGAGGATTTTCACTTAAATATATTTCCCCCATTAATAAATTTCCTCCCAGGCTTACAGGTTTTTTTCGAGATATAGCGGATGGCAACAGTGAGGACACTGTTGAAAACAAGTTTGGGGGAGGTTTGTGCTTATTTGCGCATCATTTGCATCATACTTTGCATAAGCATAAAACATTTTCAAAACCTATAAAAATTTAAAAAAAATTAAAAAAAAAAATTTGAACATAAATAAGATAATAAAAGATTAGATAGTGAAAAATTAAATCAAAAAGATTAGAAAAATTTAAGAAAACCAAGAAAGTTAGAAGTTTTCTTAAACGAACTAGTAATAAATAGTTATGAGACGTTGTCCCAAGGGTTAGTAAGATGAAAGAAGTGACTAATCTGAGGATAAAAATAAGTCTGAAAAATAGTTCCTATTCTGGAAGCCAAACATTTGAACGTTGATACCCTACTATACGCACTTACACACGTCTTGAAACTCGGGATAGTAAAGGATACCTTGAAATGCTCTTGTCTAAAAGCCAAAGTATGAAGGAAATAAAAAAAATGAATAAAATATAAAATGGTGAGAAAAATGAACACAGGTTTTGTTATCTCCAAGGCAGTAATAAAAAAATATAGCGAGGGTGCTTCATCACCTAGTGCCTTAGACCATCTAGTCTGGGAGTCACTGCTAAGCCTTAGGTGGTGCAAGACTGTCACGACCCGCAGGGTACGGAACGTGACTGGCACTTAGGTTACGAAACGTCTCAAGACGTCCGTAAAATAAGTAAGCCAAAGCCCAGAAAACAAAACCAATTAAGCAAAGGAGTGAAGAAAACCCAATCAATTGAAAGCGAGTTATCAAATAAGTCATGTAAAACCCTTTAAAAAAACAATACCAATTTTTCCGAAAATTTCGGCAGAGTCTCCTTTGTAAATACTGGCCCCCAAAATGGGTATAACAAAATATATATGAATCCAACCAAATAGGGCATCCCCAAGCGGGAGCTAGCTCTTCGCCACAAGGCGGTCACAAATCCCACGCAATAAAAATGACAACAAGCATAATAATCATAATAAAGCATAAGAAAACATCATGTCGACTCAAGTGAGCTCGACCCCAAAATACAGCATAAAGGTCCACAAACCTCACAGTCTCATTTCTAGGTCAATATACAATAAAACTGGTAGAAACAGTAGATGGAGTACACTAGATACAAAGAATATACAAGGTGGTACAAAAGTAATAACATAACCCACCTATGAGCAAATCTCGAGCTCAAGCAAAAGAGGCAAAAGAACAAGTGCGCCCGCCGCTACAGAACTAACGGAGCGGACCTGCAAAAGACTGTGGCACAACGGGGGTGAGTTGCCAACTCGTGAGTAATAAATAACATCTACAAAGGCTATCGTATGCATGCACACAAGCATCCTAGCATCTATAATACAGGTATGACTGGATGCACTAGCAGGTGTGTATACAACATCAGTGTACTAATATGTATGCAACATGAATATCTGAGGTCTCAATAGGTATCTATGAGAAACATTTTATCTCTTTTTGTTTTTTAAACTCTTTTAGAATGCCAGCATAATACTCAAAGAATCGACGAGAACCGGTGTCCAGCAACGACACCCAAAAGCTGTCTCAAATCTCATAAATCCATGTCATAGTGTCTCTGGCCTCAGCCATCCGGCTGACCCATCTCAATATCAATATCTCATCCTCTCGCGGCCCCGGTCGGTATCCTCTGGATATCCGCCGTGCCCAATGAAGTCACCGGTAGGTAATCCGTCCCCTGCCAGGCTCATCGTCAGCACCACGAGCTTCTTGCCCCGTGGTACCCTACCGGGCCCACCATGTACCCGAAACGGTTAATCCAACTCCTCGAAACGGGTCTCCAAAAACCACAGCAAACTCATGGTGGACGACACTTACATCACTAGAAAACCGCAATTTACAAGTTTTAAAAATATAATAAGTTTAGAAATTTTGCGGCTTTCCCCCGAAATCCAGAAATATCATAAAATCTCAAGAAGTCCTCATAAGTGCATATATCAATGATAATGAATGCATATGGTGTCAATAATCAAGTTGCGATGTGTAATTAATGGATTAGGCAAGAACAATTAATAAGATGAAGTACATGCACATGAATAGCAGTCCTACGGTTTCATTTTAAGGAATTAAAGGCAATAGCACCAGTTTAAGTATCAATTATTAAAAGGTTTTAATTTAAATGTTATCTAGTGTGGTGGCATGGCAATTACCAGGGTGTGTGTGTAAGCATGAATAGTGCTCGTGCTGCATATAAAAACCCTGGCAATGGTGCAGGTGTCCTATAAAATGGTTTCGTATAGGTATGTCAATATAATGTACGGATGCAGCAAATAGTCTACTAAGTATTTCACCCCTAATTACTAACATCACTAAGGGTCTTGTAAGTTACTAAAACTATCGGGCGGCTTGCGCCATCCAACGATAGTCCCCCGTAGATATTACATCTACTCACCGGAATCCCTGGCTAGCTATGTCCAATCACCGCCTTTCCCTTTCGCGCCGCGTCTGACGTCTCCGCGACCGAACCTGGAATTTACATCAATACCAAACATAAGGTTACGTATCAAGAACGACGCAAAACCCCAACGAAACTACTAAAGTTCGCTAGCTAGGTACAACGTGCACAAAGTGCGCGGAACACACGCGAAAATCGCAAAAACTGCCAAAAAACGCCGATTTGGTCGCCCAGCAAAACTAAAACCCGACTACCCAAAATTCCGCACTCACGCATCCTAAAAGTCGTAGGACAAGCCATTACAATCATCCAGATATCAAAAATGATTCATCACATAATTTTATAACAAAACTAGTAAGCATTTGCATTCCAAAATCGGTGCAAAAATCGCCGATTGGGTATAAAAGACTACTATCAAGCTTGAACACCCAACCACACTACTAGCAATCTACAAACACTAATTACAACACAATAACAATGATTCCAATCCTATTTTCCATAAACAACCATTTCTTGAATTTATAACCTAGCAAATTCCAAATCAATTTCCACACTTGAAAACTTAAATTAACACAACAAAAGCCCACATAAGAAAATTAATCTCTTAGATTAGGTTAGCAAAATAACTAGATAACAATTTAGGTTTAATCAACTAAATAATGTTTTCTAAACCCTAATCAACTCATTTATCAAGCTTCAAATACCATTTTCCATACATAAACCCCTTTCTAGATTTTCCTAAAACAACAATTTCACACTTCTAAAATCACACTTTTAAAAGTAACAAAATTAACACAATTTAATTAACCACATAATTGTATGCTAACAAACTTTAGTTTAAAACAACTACTCTTTATAAACTAGATTAGAATTTAGCTAACTTTTAACACTAAACCATACAATTAAAGAAATTAGCAAAAAAAGAAAGTAACTTGAAGAAATTTATACCTCAAGATCTAGCAAGAATGGATTTTGCTCCAAATGATGGCCTCAAGCATCAAGATCCATGCTAGGGAGGTGAAGGAAAAGAAGGATGAAGGATGGTTTTAAATTTGCAAGCTTTAATTTGCAATTTTCTTTGAATTAAACTTGAAGAATTGTGAGGAAAATGAGAAGAAAAGAGATGAAGAGGGGGAAGTGCAGGTTTCGGCCAGCAAGAGGTGAGGGGGAGGGTGTGGGCAAGTGGGGAAAGTCAATGGTCAAGTCCACAAAGTCAAATGCACCATACCTTATTCATATAATTAAAATAAATCCATAAACAATCCCATTTTCACACAAGAAAGAAACCAACATAAGAGGCCAAAAATTTCTGGACTTGCACAAGGTGGGGCTGTCCTAGGGCTGAGGGAAAAGAGAGAGGGGTTTTACAAAAGAAATTTTATGCAAAAAGGCCCCCTACAACTCAAAAATTGCAAGTTTTAGCTCAAAAATTCAATAAATTCGTTTCATATCATAAAAATTTGTTAAAAATCAAAATAAATTACTAAAAATTTATGTTACCACTATATTTTAATTATCATAATTTTAGAGATTAAAATTAGCCCGGAAAAATTTGTATTTATCGCTAATTTAATGTATTTTCTTACTGGCTTAAAATAATATTAAAAATTGAAAAATTAGGGAAAATTTTTAAACGATCAGAATTTCATAATTAACTCATTAGCTACTAAAAACAAGCAATTACCTATCCATTTTAGGTATAATTAGCCCTAAACTGCAAAATAACAAGAAAGACGGTTTTCGGAAAAATACCGAATTTTCACCGAATTTCAGGAAAACACCAAAACGACTTTTCAAGTCGCTACAATCTTCCCCCTTAAAGAAATTCGGTCCCCGAATTTAAAAATATAGCTACGCGTACCATCAAAGAGATGGGGATATTTCTTCCTCATCTCGCCCTCGGTCTCCCAGGTAACCTCCTCGCTGCTCGGGCTACGCCAAAGGACCATGACGGTTGGTATAATCTTCGACCTCAACTTCTTCACCTGCCGATCCAGGATGGCCACCGGCTGCTCTGCAAAAGAAAGGTCACGCTCTAGCTAGACTGTCGGGTGCTGAATCGCATGCGAAGGGTCGTGAAGGTACTTGCGGAGTATCGAAACATGGAAGACGGGGTGAACATCGGGAAAGCTGGGAGGAAGAGCCAAACGATATGCAACAGCGCCAACCCGCTCGAGGATCTCGAAGGGACCTACGAATCTAGGGCTAAGCTTCCCCTTTCGCCCAAAACGCATCACGCCCTTCATCGGAGAGACTTTCATAAAAACGTGGTCGCCAACTGTGAACTCTAATCTGCGACGGCGCCTGTCTGCATAGGATTTCTGCCAGCTCTGAGCCGCTCTCATCCGGTCTCGGATCAACTGTATCTTCGCTGTCGTCTCCTCAACAAGCTGCGGCCCCAAAATGCTGCTCTCGCTGAGCTCTGTCCAACAAACGGGCGATCTGCATCTCCTCCCATACAATGCCTCGAAAGGTGCCATCTGAATAGTATCCTGGAAGCTGATGTTGTAGGAGAACTCCACTAGAGGTAAATGACGATCTCAGCTACCACCAAAGTCTAAAACGCCCGCTCTGAGCATGTCCTCGAGAGTCTGAATGGTCCGCTCTGACTGTCCGTCGGTCTGCGGATGAAACGCTGTGCTGAAGCTCAAACGAGTGCCCAAAGCCTCCTGAAGTCTCTGCCAAAGTCGGCTGGTGAACTGAGTGCCTCGATCTGACACGATACAAGTCGGTACGCCATGTAGTCGCACGATCTCGTCAATATAGAGCTGAGCATACTGAGCGAAGCTGAAAGTCGTCTTCACTGGCAGGAAGTGAGCCGCTTTCGTCAACCTATCCACGATCACCCAGATGGAGTCGTACCCTCGACTGGTCCTGGGTAGACCCACAACGAAATCCATCGAAATCTGTTCCCATTTCCACTCTGGAATGGGTAACGGCTGTAGCTCTCCTGCGGGCCTCTGGTGCTCGGCCTTGACTTGCTGACAAGTCAGGCATCTCGAAACGAACTCCGCAATGTCCCTCTTCATCCCGTCCCACCAGTAGGTCTCTCTCATATCATGGTACATCTTGGTGGAACCGGGGTGGACACTATACACTGATCGGTGTGCCTCATCAAGAATGTCGCGTCGGAATCCATCAGCATCTGGTACACACAGACTAGATCCATATCGTAAAATCCCCTGATCGTCAACCATGAACTCGGAAAATCTGCCCTGTCCCATCTGTGCCATGGTCTCTGAGCAACGGTCGTCACTGCGCTGTGCTTCATATATACGGTCGAGCAACTGTGGGCGTGCACGAACATGCGCGAGCTGTCCCCCTGTCTGAGTGAACTCGAACTCAACTCGGCTGTCGCATAACATCTGCCAATCTGCTGACGACTGCCTCTGAACTGCGCGCAAAAAGGATAGACTACCCCCGGGCCTCCTACTCAACGCATCTGCCACCACATTTGCCTTGCCGGGGTGATATAAGATCTCGCAGTCGTAGTCTTTCACCAACTCCATCCAACGACGCTGTCTGAGGTTCAGGTCTCGCTGCTGAAATATGTACTTTAAGCTCTTGTGATCGGTGAATATCTGACACGACTCGCCGTAAAGGTAATGCCGCCAAATCTTCAGTGCAAAGACCACTGCAGCCATCTCCAAATCATGAGTGGGTAGTTCTGTTCATGCTTCTTCAACTGCCGAGAAGCATAAGCGATCACCCGGCCATGCTGCATCAATACGCATCCTAATCCCACTCGCGAAGCATCACAGTAGACAACAAACCCGCCTGATCCTGAAGGCAAAGATAATACCGGCGTCGTAGTCAAACAAGTCCGTAGCTGCTGAAAACTGCGCTCGCACTCCTCTGTCCAGACGAAAGGAACTCCCTTCCGGGTCAAACCGGTCAACGGTGCAGCTATACGGGAGAAGTCCTGAACAAAACGCCTGTAGTAGCCCGCCAAGCCTAGAAAACTACGGATCTCAGTAACCGATGTAGGTCGGGGCTACTGCTGAACAGCCTCAATCTTCTTTGGGTCCACACAAATGTCGTCTCTCGTAACCACGTGACCCAAGAATCCGATGCTGTCCAGCCAGAAAGCACACTTGGAGAACTTCGCGAACAGCTGGTGCTCCCTCAGAGTCTGTAACGTAATCCGCAAGTGCTGTTCGTGCTCCTCTCTGCTCCGGGAGTACACCAAGATATCGTCGATAAACACAATGATGAACAAGTCAAGATACGGCCTGAATGTACGGTTCATCAAATCCATGAATGCTGCTGGGGCGTTGGTGAGTCCGAACGACATCACCAAAAACTCATAGTGGCCGTAGCGCGTGAGGAAAGCTGTCCTCGGTATATCCTCCTGTCGAACTCGCAGCTGATGGTATCCTGATCGCAAGTCGATCCTCGAAAAATACCCCGCACCCTGAAGCTGGTCGAACAAATCATCAATGCGCGGCAACGGATATCTGTTCCGAACGGTAACTTTGTTCAGCTGGCGGTAGTCGATACATAAGCGCAAACTTCCATCCTTCTTCTTGACAAACAGGACCGGAGCACCCCACGGAGAAACACTCGGTCGAATAAGCCCCTTATCTAACAAATCCTGCAACTGATCCTTCAGCTCTCGAAGCTCTGCCGGGGCCATCCGATAAGGCGGTATAGAAATAGGCCCGAACCGGGAATCAAATCAATGCAGAACTCAACATCGCGCTCAGGCGGTAGCCCAGGTAGCTCATCAGGGAAAACATCAGGGAACTCACAAACTACCGGGACCGGGTCTAACGGAACCTCTGCAGCTCGAGTATCACAAACAAACGCTAAGAATCCCTGACACCCCTTCCGCAAGAGCTGACTAGCGCGAAGAGACGAAATTAAGCTGGGAAGGGTGACACTGCGGTCTCCCTGAATAACAAGGACTGGCTCTCCCGGAAAGCTAAATCTGACTGCCTTCTCACGGCAGTCCACCGAAGCATAACAAGTGGCTAGCCAATCCATGCCCAGAAGCACATCAAAGTCCAACATATCGAGGAGTATCAAATCAACTGATGAATCCCTCTCCCCGATACGAACGGAACACAAACGAAATACAAACCGAGCGACAAACGA
Organism: Agapanthus africanus; assembly: GCA_030015575.1. Classification (NCBI taxonomy): domain Eukaryota; kingdom Viridiplantae; phylum Streptophyta; class Magnoliopsida; order Asparagales; family Amaryllidaceae; genus Agapanthus; species Agapanthus africanus. The sequence continues at coordinate 257,752,754 of JASDDO010000010.1, read as the reverse complement.
CTCGCCTACCGGAGTAACAACAACAAGTGGCTGATCTAACAACGACTCACTGCCCAACATCGGTGCAAAGTGTGTAGATACGTACGAATGTGTGGAACCTGGGTCGAATAATACCCGTGCGTCGAAAGAACAAACTGGCAAGGTACCTGTCACAACGGCATTGGATGCCTGTGCATCCTGCGGTGTCAAAGCAAAAACTCGGGCCTGTCCTCCACCGATAGCGGGCTGACCTCGACCTCGGCCTCTGCCTCCTCGTCCTCTCTGAACTGGACCGCCGCGTCCACGGCCTCTCGGTGCACCTAACTGGCGTGGAGCATCGCCTGGGGTAGGAAATAGGGCTCTCTGAGGAGGGGGTGGTGATGGTGGTAGGGTCACATGTGGAACTGTCGGTACTCCCTGTTGTCTCACCGGACAGTCTCTGACAAGATGGTGCAAACTCCCGCACCCAAAACATCCTGGCGACGGCTGCTGCCCCTGGGGATAAGAACCATATAACTGTCCCCGTCCAAATCCTCTGCCAGGCCTATCTCTCGGAAAGAATCTGGCGCGCTGCCTCGGAGACGGTACATCGGTGCGAATCCTCTTCGGCCCAGAAACAGCCGAAGTCCGTGATATGTGTGCCTCCATCCGCAATGCCGTATCCATAGCAGCTGAATAAGTGTCGTAGTGCTGGGCGCCAATGGCAAGATATAGCTGGGCATCAAGTCCCTGTACGAACCCCTTCACCATCTTCTCCTCGGTATCCACCAAATACTGAGCATAGCGGGATAACTGTGTAAACTGGATGTCATACTCAGACACCGTCATCCCAGGTGTCTTGACTAAGGCCTCGAAGCTACGAGCTCTGGCGTCACGAACGCTCTCTGGAAGGAAACGGGCTAGAAAGACCGCTGTAAACTCGGCCCAAGTCCTAGGTGGTAGACCTGCAGCTCGACCTCTCAAGACTGACTCCCACCATATCTGCGCGAGACCCTCTAGTCGGAAACTCGCAAAATCTACCCATCGATCATCCGAACATCTCAGTGAACGGCAGATCCTGGCTAAACTGTCAAGGAACGTCTGTGGGTCCTCCGCTGTCTCGGTGCCGGTGAATACTGGAGGTCTCAGCCTCATGAAATCCTGTAGCGAAACCGGAATGGCCACGGTGGTAGTAGTAGGAGCAGGTATCATGGTCGTCTGTGATGTAGTAGGTACGTCATCCGGCCTCGGTGTACGACTGGCTGCAACTAGGGATCCTACCATCTGACGTAGCTCCTGCATGCCTCCCATCATCTGTCGCAACTCCTCCATACCGGTCTCGAGCCTATCCATACGGCCTGGTGAAGGTGGATCGGTCTGTCCCTGCGGCGTAGGCATACCACCCTGCTCAGTCCTAGTCTCGGACGAGCCAGCTCGAATCTCGTCTCTGGCGGCAGCCCTCTGTGCCCTCGTAGCCTTCGGCGGCATAGTGACTGGTACAGGAAACAGGACAGTAAGAACAGTGCAATAGGATCATATGATACACGGAATTGAAGAAGGAATTTTTCAAGCAAGTATATCCTAAAGTCACTTAGGCGGAGTACCGTATCGTAAGTATGCCGCGGACATACGCACGCTACGTTACCCTGCTTAAGTCACTTACTCCATCTACCAAGGGTCATCCTACACTCACAAAGGTAAAACCTATCGCTCTGATACCAACTTTGTCACGACCCGCAGGGTACGGAACGTGACTGGCACTTAGGTTACGAAACGTCTCAAGACGTCCGTAAAATAAGTAAGCCAAAGCCCAGAAAACAAAACCAATTAAGCAAAGGAGTGAAGAAAACCAAATCAATTGAAAGCGAGTTATCAAATAAGTCATGTAAAACCCTTTAAAAAAAACAATACCAATTTTTCCGAAAATTTCGGCAGAGTCTCCTTTGTAAATACTGGCCCCCAAAATGGGTACAACAAAATATATATGAATCCAACCAAATAGGGCATCCCCAAGCGGGAGCTAGCTCTTCGCCACAAGGCGGTCACAAATCCCACACAATAAAAATGACAACAAGCATAATAATCATAATAAAGCATAAGAAAACATCATGTCGACTCAAGTGAGCTCGACCCCAAAATACAGCATAAAGGTCCACAAAGCTCACAGTCTCATTTCTAGGTCAATATACAATAAAACTGGTAGAAACAGTAGATGGAGTACACTAGATACAAAGAATATACAAGGTGGTACAAAAGTAATAACATAACCCACCTATGAGCAAATCTCGAGCTCAGGCAAAAGAGGCAAAAGAACAAGTGCGCCCGCCGCTACAGAACTGACGGAGCGGACCTGCAAAAGACTGTAGCACAACGGGGGTGAGTTGCCAACTCGTGAGTAATAAATAACATCTACAAAGGCTATCGTATGCATGCACACAAGCATCCTAGCATCTATAATACAGGTATGACTGGATGCACTAGCAGGTGTGTATACAACATCAGTGTACTAATATGTATGCAACATGAATATCTGAGGTCTCAATAGGTATCTATGAGAAACATTTTATCTCTTTTTGTTTTTGAAACTCTTTTAGAATGCCAGCATAATACTCAAAGAATCGACGAGAACCGGTGTCCAGCAACGACACCCAAAAGCTGTCTCAAATCTCATAAATCCATGTCATAGTGTCTCTGGCCTCAGCCATCCGGCTGACCCATCTCAATATCAATATCTCATCCTCTCGCGGCCCCGGTCGGTATCCTCTGGATATCCGCCGTGCCCAATGAAGTCACCGGTAGGTAATCCGTCCCCTGCCAGGCTCATCGTCAGCACCACGAGCTTCTTGCCCCGGGGTACCATATCGGGCCCACCATGTACCCGAAACGGTTCATCCAACTCCTCGAAACGGGTCTCCAAAAACCACAGCAAACTCATGGTGGACGACACTTACATCACTAGAAAACCGCAATTTACATGTTTTAAAAATATAATAAGTTTAGAAATTTTGCGGCTTTCCCCCGAAATCCAGAAATATCATAAAATCTCAAGAAGTCCTCATAAGTGCATATATCAATGATAATGAATGCATATGGTGTCAATAATCAAGTTGCGATGTGTAATTAATGGATTAGGCATGAACAATTAATAAGATGAAGTACATGCACATGAATAGCAGTCCTACGGTATCATTTTAAGGAATTAAAGGCAATAGCACCAGTTTAAGTATCAATTATCAAAAGGTTTAAATTTAAATGTTATCTAGTGTGGTGGCATGGCAATTACCAGGGTGTGTGTGTAAGCATGAATAGTGCTCGTGCTGCATATAAAAACCCTGGCAATGGTGCAGGTGTCCTATAAAATGGTTTCGTATAGGTATGTCAATATAATGTATGGATGCAGCAAATAGTCAACTAAGTATTTCACCCTTAATTACTAACATCACTAAGGGTCTTGTAAGTTACTAAAACTATCGGGCGGCTTGCGCCATCCAACGATAGTCCCCCGTAGATATTACATCTACTCACCGGAATCCCTGGCTAGCTGTGTCCAATCACCGCCTTTCCCTTTCGCGCCGCGTCTGACGTCTCCGCGACCGAACCTGGAATTTACATCAATACCAAACATAAGGTTACGTATCAAGAACGACGCAAAACCCCAACGAAACTACTAAAGTTCGCTAGCTAGGTACAACGTGCACAAAGTGCGCGGAACACACGCGAAAATCGCAAAAACTGCCAAAAATCGCCGATTTGGTCGCCCGGCAAAACTAAAACCCGACTACCCAAAAATCCGCACTCACGCATCCTAAAAGTCGTAGGACAAGCCATTACAATCATCCAGATATCAAAAATGATTCATCACATAATTTTATAACAAAACTAGTAAGCATTTGCATTCCAAAATCGATGCAAAAATCGCCGATTGGCTACAAAAGACTACTATCAAGCTTGAACACCCAACCACACTACTAGCAATCTACAAACACTAATTACAACACAATAACAATGATTCCAATCCTATTTTCCATAAACAACCATTTCTTGAATTTATAACCTAGCAAATTCCAAATCAATTTCCACACTTGAAAACTTAAATTAACACAACAAAAGCCCACATAAGAAAATTAATCTCTTAGATTAGGTTAGCAAAATAACTAGATAACAATTTAGATTTAATCAACTAAATAATGTTTTCTAAACCCTAATCAACTCATTTATCAAGCTTCAAATACCATTTTCCATACATAAACCCCTTTCTAGATTTTCCTAAAACAACAATTTCACACTTCTAAAATCACACTTTTAAAAGTAACAAAATTAACACAATTTAAAGACCACATCAACAAGGTAACTTCTTTGATTTGTGTAGGAACTAGCAAGCAAAATAAATTTAATTAACCACATAATGGTATGCTAACAAACTTTAGTTTAAAACAACTACTCTTTATAAACTAGATTAGAATTTAGCTAACTTTTAACACTAAACCATACAATTAAAGGAATTAGCAAAAAAAGAAAGTAACTTGAAGAAATTTATACCTCAAGATCTAGCAAGAATGGATTTTGCTCCAAATGATGGCCTCAAGCATCAAGATCCATGCTAGGGAGGTGAAGGAAAAGAAGGATGAAGGATGGTTTTAAATTTGCAAGCTTTAATTTGCAATTTTCTTTGAATTAAACTTGAAGAATTGTGAGGAAAATGAGAAGAAAAGAGATGAAGAGGGGGAAGTGCAGGTTTCGGCCAGCAAGAGGTGAGGGGGAAGGTGTGGGCAAGTGGGGAAAGTCAATGGTCAAGTCCACAAAGTCAAATGCACCATACCTTATTCATATAATTAAAATAAATCCATAAACAATCCCATTTTCACACAAGAAAGAAACCAACATAAGAGGCCAGAAATTTCTGGACTTGCACAAGGTGGGGGTGTCCTAGGGCTGAGGGAAAACAGAGAGGGGTTTTACAAAAGAAATTTTATGCAAAAAGGCCCCCTACAACTTAAAAATTGCAAGTTTTAGCTCAAAAATTCAATAAATTCGTTTCATATCATAAAAATTTGTTAAAAATCAAAATAAATTACTAAAAATTTATGTTAACACTAGATTTTAATTATCATAATTTTAGAGATTAAAATTAGCCCGGAAAAATTTGTATTTATCGCTAATTTAATGTATTTTCTTACCGGCTTAAAATAATATTAAAAATTGAAAACTTAGGGAAAATTTTTAAACGACCAGAATTTCATAACCAACTCATTAGCTACTAAAAACAAGCAATTACCTATCCATTTTAGGTATAATTAACCCTAAACTGCAAAATAACAAGAAAGACGGTTTTCGGAAAAATACCGAATTTTCACCGAATTTCAGGAAAACACCAAAACGACTTTTCAAGTCGCTACAAAGACGAGGAAAAACACCTAATAAGCAAGCACATAAGTAATCGGTCGGTTAGTACCTCAAGAAGTATTAACGGTCGCATGAAAAATGTGTGAGCAAATCTAAATATTCATTAATTAAAAAGTACTGAGGCAGATGGACAAGAGTATGTAGCTTGAATTAAATTCTCCGGGTGTAGGGATGTTCTTCACACACACACGTAGGGTTATATGATCGATGTTTAGAAGAAAGATAGGAATGAAAAATAAAGACGTTGTTTTATTGAGGGATGATGTGATTTCTGACATTTTTTCATGACTATTAAGATAGGGCTCATGACAACCGAAAAGCTAGCATAGTTGGAAACTCTAATTTTCAAAGACTTTCTTTTACAATTCTTATCTTTAAATGTAACTTTCACGGAATTCCTTTTATTATTGGATTTTGTGGGTACAATCCGTTGAAAACCCTCAGGAGACAACACTCCTCCTACTAGGGACACCTAGAGGTTTAAAGGCTTGTTGCACATGCTCAGTGCAATCGTGTTGCCTACGAAAGTGTGCTAGTTAGTTTTTCTTTTTCTTTATTTTCTCATTCTCTTTATAATAAAACAATGTTAGTTATATGTATGCCTAGAGGCCATTACTGTACATGAGATGTATATTGTAGTGAATGCTAGGACATATATATGTAGGACATTCTTGCTCGACATGATAGTACGCTATCTGGTTGCTCTTTATCTTAACGTCTATATTTGCAGTCTCTCTATTACATGTTGATAAAGCCCTTAGGATGTGTACTCGACTTCCAGGAATATGATGCAGATCATACTAGTGGGGGCCTGGGTAGTCAATGAGTACATCCTTTAATGTTCCTAGTCGTGGGAATATCGAGACGGGGCATCGATATTCCATAGTAGACTAGCGTATATCTTCTCGGTCCATGTGATGGGCGATGGATGATCCCATATCCATTGGTGTTTGACATCAGAGATGGTATGCGGGTGCTCAGTGGTGACTGGGTACACTGAACGGACTCGCCGAGAACTCCCAGATGGTATTATACCTCACGTCGGATGGAAGTTCTCTGGTGACACTGGTACAGCTTAGTCTGTTGAACAGAGATCGTCATAGAGTCTTCTGTGTCTCCCACTGTGCTTTGATTTCCACCCTACCACGGCTCTACTGAGTCGTGGAAACAGGTGGTTTTTGGGTACAGTCCCGATTCACATAGAGGCAATGAGCGATAGGAGGGGATTCGTCTCTCCCGGTATTGGGGGTTGATGTTGCGCTATGCTCGACTGGCCATAACTGGAAATCCCTGGCCAGGGTTGCACTGATTTACTGGTAAGTGTTATCAGTAGTTTCTTGCGTGTTATGGACCTTACATCGGCATTACTTATCAAGCTATTGGGGTCTGACGTTTACCACCCCTAGGCGAGATATGCGACATATCAGACGAACAGACCGGAGTGTACGGTAAGTGTTGCTGGTTGGATTCACAGGAGTGTGAGCGGGCTTGCTCGTTGATCTTCTGATCGCTCAATACCCGGGTGGCCGTTACGTCTAGCAGACTGCTTGCGGCTTGTGGGTGTTTAATATGATCATCACCTACTGCCGGCGTATTAACGAGTCTTTAGAGTCCTACACAGAGGTTTCCTGGCTCAAGCGAAACGAAATAGGAGCGCATATGAGATATGTGCGGGACCGAGAATAATACCAGTATGTGATACTGAATTCTATTCTCGCGATTTGTATCATCGGACGGTTGTATATGATATAGCCGGGTTACCGAATCAAATGTTGATTCGATAAATTGATACACTTGATATTAGTCGGTTATATGCAGTATGACCGGATCATTAAATCAAGTGTTGATTTAATGATTTAATGTATAATTATATATTTGATATATTAATTTACATTAACTAATATTGGTTCATTTAAGATTGATTTTCTCACTTGGATGTGCACATTGTTTATATGTGATATATGCAAGTGTACATGTTTGTATCATGCTTGATGATACATACAAGTTGTGTGTATGAGACTTAAACCAAATTGAGGTTAAATTGGGGTTTACTAATTTCCTAATAAATAACAAAAGAAATAAGACTTTGGTCAAAGTTATCAAGCTTCATGAAGCTTGAAGAAACTTTGAGAAAGTCAATTTCTTTTGTCATTTCTTTAAGATGCTAGTTAACCTAACCCTTAACCCAAGTCTTTGGTTAATTCTCTACACAAGTTAAGCATGAGGGCTTAACTTAACCTTGGTACCATAATTAAAAGGATACGTTTCATTCTTTATTCAATTATTCTTATCATTATTCTTTCTTCTTCTTCTTCTTCAAGAAGAAGAAAGCTTGCTACCTCTAATGGTGCCATGAGATCGAGAATGAGAAATCCAATTCTAAAATGAACCCACTTCCTATTTTTTTCATTCTCTACCACTTGCCATGTAGTAGAGTGTGTTATCTTCACAAGTTTCTTGACCAAGTGAAGATGGAGCTTGAGTTTGAGTCGCCTCGACGTAGATCATCTTCGGCGTCAAAGTCAACGACCTAGCCCGCTTATTTCTCCGATGAAACCAACGCTAGGGTCCGGGATGTAAGTCAATGCTACCTCTCCCGGTACTTTCGGGCATGCGGAATTTGATAAAAAACGATTTTTATAGAGATGGTAACATGGACTTAAAACCCGGATCTTTGTTAAATATCAAACTAACAACCTAACTAGGAGTCATTAACTACTCGGTTAGGGGGTTTATACCTTGCTTGTCTTGAACTCCTTCGTCTTCAAACTCCGATGGTGGTCCGGATCGGTTTCTTCCCGTCGTCTCCTTACGCCGAAGATAGATCCACCTGAAAGCTCCAACCTTTGGCTCCTTCTTCGAACTTTGAAGAAACTAGTTCACTCGGTTTGCTAAACCTTGTGAACTAGAGTGAGTAGAGAAAGTTTGTATGGGATTTTATCTATGGTTCTTGGTTCTCAACTCATGAGACAAGTGAACCATAGAGTCAAGAGAGGGAGCAAGAGGAAGAGGGTGAGAGCAAGAGTATGAGAGCTCAAGAACAAGAGAGAGAATGGTCAAGTGAGAATGAGCCTCTCTTTTGTCTTTCACCCTCTCATAATCCAAAACAATGATAACAAATCATATCAATCAAGTGTTATGTGATGGTTTAAACAACCATAGCAATATCATTTCATGCACTCATTTTGCACAAAAGAGCAAGCAAGCAAAAGTCTTTGCCATGAAATGATAGCTATGGTTATCATGATGGTCAACTTGCCAAGCCTAGTCAACCGGTCAACAAAGTCAACAAGTCAACAAAAGTCAACAAGTCAACAAAGTCAACAAGTCAACAACTATGTCACCATAATACTTAATTAATATAATTGTTAATCATATATCATATTCTAATTAGGGTTGAGCAAAAAGTCAATAGTCAACGGTCAACGGTCAATAACCCTAATGAGAATCCTCTGCCTCTGTCTCTCCGTCAACTGTGCATACACACCCGCATCCGCGTTCCGAGGAACACGAATACAAACTGGATAAATCCAATCCCAATACGCACACTAGGATCTGGCTTAAACCAAAGCCCGCTAGTGTAAACTGTCCGGACACTGTACGTGCACAAGTGCACGGATGTGACCGAACCCTGTCGCAAAACCATGCGACCTGTCGCAAAACCATGCGACCTGTCGCAAAACCATGCGACCTCTACTCTTTTGCCTAAAGGCGAAAAGCTTTCTGTGTGGGACTCTAAAGACACGACACTACGCTGGCAGTGGGTTTAACCACAGACCGCAAGCGGCACTAGCTGTGCGTAACGGTCCCCAGGTAATGCCGACAAGAAGACTGACGAGGGGAAACCCATCTGAACTCCTACTGAGCCTGAATGTGACATTCTCCGTACAGTCCGGTCTGTTCGTCTGATACATCGCATGGCGGGCCTAGGGGGCGGTAAACGTCAGTCCCCCAATAGCGGTACAAGTCGTGTCGGAACGAAGCCCAAAACACCCTGAGATAACATTGGAAGCCTACCAGTATATCCCGTTTGCCCTGGCCAGGGACTACTCGTATAATGGCTCTCCTAGACACAGCGCGATGTCAACCCCCAATACCGGGAGAGACGAATCCTGTCTAACCGTCACTGCCTCCAAGTGCTTCGGGACTGCACCCAACCACTACCTATTTGCACGACTCCTTTGAGCCGTGGTAGGGTAGTGATCAAAGTACAGTGGGAACACACTCGAGGCGAAGTGACAGTGTCAAGTCAGCGGACTAAGCTGTACTCATGTCATCTGGGAACTGATAACTGACGATAGGCATAATACCAACTAGTCAGTTCTTGACGAGTCCTATCCAGTGTACTCGTAACCCAACGAGCACCCGCATACTATCTCAAGTACGACGTACTGACGGCTGTGGGACCGACCATCTCCCATACTGGGATGAGAAGCGCATGCGCTAGTCTACTCCGGAGTATCGATGCCCTGTCTCGATAGTCCTGCGACTAGGGACCTGCATAAGGATGTGCTTATAGATTACCCAGCCCCACTAGTGTGACAGCCATCACAATACTGGTAATCAAGCAAAGATCCTAAGGGCTCCACTAATGTGCATAAGTGATATACAAAAATAAACACATGTACACATTGAAGCAGAAACAAACCAAGTAGCATACTACTATTTTGAGCAAGATTGTATATACAAGGTGAATATCCCAAGCTTCCATTATGTAATATACAAACCAGTATGATACAGTAATGGCCTCTAGGGCATATACACTAACAATCTCCCACTTGCACTAAGGCCATGTACTGGCATATCGAAGACCTATCATCTCGATCAGCCGCTCGAACTGAGTCTGGGGCAAGGCCTTGGTGAATGGATCTGCAGTGTTATCTTCTGAAGCGACTCTCCGAACCTCGATCTCCTGGCGATCCACGATCTCCCTGATCAGGTGATACCGCCTTAAGATGTGTCTGGATCTCTGATGGGACCTGGGTTCCTTTGCTAAAGCTATAGCCCCGTTGTTGTCGCAATACAGAGGTATTGGATCAACAATGGACGGAACCACCTGAAGTTCTTTCAAGAACTTCCTCATCCAGACGGCTTCTTTTGCGGCATCAGATGCAGCGATGTATTCCGCTTCCATCGTCGAGTCTGCAACGGTTTCTTGTTTGGAACTCTTCCAACACACCGCCCCTCCATTGAGGGTAAAGACAAAACCCGACATGGACTTGGAATCATCCTTGTCACTCTGGAAGCTGGAGTCAGCAAAGGCCTCGATCTGGAGGTCTTTTCCGCCATACACCAAGAACATCTCCTTAGTCCTTCTAAGGTACTTGAGAATGTTCTTTACCGCTATCCAGTGTTTCTCCCCAGGGTTTGACTGATACCGGCTTACCACACTCAGTGCATAAGCTACATCTGGTCTGGTACACAACATCACATACATTATAGAGCCTACCGCAGAAGCGTAGGGTATAACAGACATGCGATCCCTCTCCAAATCAGTCTTGGGAGACATCTCTTTAGAGAGGGTGATCCCGTGACAAGCCGGTAGCTTACCGCGCTTGGAATCTTCCATACTGAATCTTTTCAGTATAGTGTCGATATACCTGGACTGTGAAAGTCCTAATATCCTCTTGGATCTATCACGATGGATCCGGATCCCCAGGATGTATGAGGCATCACCCAGGTCTTTCATGGAGAACCTGTGCGACAAGAACCCCTTGACAGATTGTAGCATAGGAATGTCATTTCCTATTAAGAGAATGTCATCCACGTATAAAACGAGAAATACTACAGTTCTCGCTACAAATCTACTATAGATGCATGGTTCATCTGGATTTTTGATAAAGCCAAATTCCTTGACCGTCTCATCAAAACAGATGTTCCAACTCCGCGATGCCTGCTTTAGTCCATAGATGGACTTAAGCAACTTGCACACTTTTCCGCTGCTCCCACTCTGAATGAAACCCTCTGGCTGGTCCATATAGACACACTCCTCTAAATTTCCATTTAGAAAAGCGGTCTTTACGTCCATTTGCCAGATCTCATAATCGTGGAAGGCAGCAATGGCAAGAAGGATCCGAATGGATTTCAGCATAGCCACTGGATAAAAGGTTTCGTCATAGTCCAAGCCAGGTCTTTGACGGAAACCCTTTGCTACAAGTCTAGCTTTATAGGTCTCAACCTGTCCATCTACACCAATCTTCCTTTTGAAGATCCACTTGCATCCTACGGGTTTTACCCCGTCTGGAGCAATGTCCAACCTCCATACTTTGTTGGTGTACATGGACTCCATTTCGGTCCGCATTGCATCCAGCCATTTCACTGAGTCAATGCTCTGAACGGCCTGCTGGAAGCTAGTAGGCTCATCATAATCTATGATGCAATCCTCTCTATCCCCGTCTATGAGAAAACCGTAGTATCTCTCGGGCGGATGAGACTTCCTACTACTCCTGCGGAGCGGCGTAGGAATTTTCTGTTCTTTTGAACCCTCTGGTTCCACTAAGCTTTCAGTAATAGTCTGTGGTTCTGGAATTTCTTCCAGTTCTACTGTGCTCCCACTTATCTGGGTTTCCAAAAACTCAGTTTCCAAGAAGTAGGCATGACGAGAAACAAGAACTTTTTGTTCCTCTTCACAGTAAAAGAAATATCCCTTGGAGTTCTTTAGATATCCCACGAACTTACACTGTACTGAGCGTGCCTCGAGCTTGTCCGCATGCTGCTTTTTAACAAAAGCTGGACATCCTTATGTCTTAATGTGCTTAAGATATGGTCTCTTCCTACACCACATCTCATATGGTGTAGTAGGCACAGTCTTAGTAGGAACTCGATTCAAAAGGTATGCAACTGATTCTAGCGCATATCCCCAGAATGATCGCGGTAACTCAGCGTTACTCATCATGGACCGAACCATATCCAATAGGGTTCGGTTCCGTCTCTCCGATACACCGTTATGTTGCGGAGTGTATGGAGGAGTAAGCTGAGAGAGAATTCCGTTCTCTTTTAAATAATTCAGGAACTCGGCACTTAAGTATTCTCTACCTCGATCCGATCTTAGAATCTTGATACTTTTGCCGGTTTGTTTTTCTACTTCATTCTTATACTCCTGGAATTTTCCAAAGGCTTCGGACTTATGTTTCCTTAAGAAGACATAACCGTACCTTGAGAAGTCATCCATAAAAGTAATGAAGTAAGAATAAACGCTTCGCGCATGTGTAGACATTGGACCGCACACGTCGCTGTGTACGAGTCCCAAGAGCTCGCTCGCTCTTACTCCGTGTCCAGTGAACGGAGTCTTTGTCATCTTTCCTTTGAGACAAGATTGACAAGTGGCATACGATTGATATTCGAACGGATTCAAATATCCTTCTGCATGTAACTTCTTCAATCTTCTCTCATTGATATGACCCAGTCTACAATGCCATAAGAAAGTCTGATTTATTTCCGGAGACTTTCTTTTGTGTGTATTCTGGACATTGAAAATCTGTGGTTGGTTTAATACGTATATACCATTACTCAATGTACTTGACCCAATCAAAACTTGATTAAGGTGAATGTTTACAACATTACTTACAAACGCAAATTCATAACCTTCTTTACAAACTAAAGATACAGAAATGATATTACAAGTTGCGTTGGGTACAAAAAAGCAATTACGCAAAACCAAAACATGTCCATCTGACATTCCTAGGTGATAGTCCCCTACGGCCTTAGCATCCATGCTAGCTCCATTTGCAACTCTGAGGGTCATGTCACCTGCTTTCAAAACACTACGGTTTCTCAACGCCTGCAAAGAATTACAGATATGAGATCCTGATCCGGTATCCAATACCCAGGAAGTAGAGTTTATTGAAAGACAGTTTTCAATAACATACACACCTGAAGCTGAAGCCGCAACCTGCTTCAATTCCTGTGTCCTGGCTTTCCAAGCCCTGCAATCATTTTTCCAGTGACCTTTCTTATGACAATAGAAGCATTCTTCCTTATCCATAAGCTTCCCCGCTATCTTTGTTGCTTTAGCTTTTCCCTTCGTATCCACTTTACTAACACCGCCTCTTGGTTTGGCGGGGGCTTTCTTCTTCTTTCCCTTGGCTTTCGCCTTGGACCTAGAAGAAGATGATCCTCCTACAAACAAAGTGGATGTCTCCCTACTTTTCTGTAGGGTGCCCTCTGCACTCCTCAGCATGTTGAGGAGTTCTGAAAGTTCAACTTCTTTTTCTTGTAAGTTGAAGTTCAGTATAAACTGGGCGTAAGTGGAAGGAAGGGACTGGAGAATCAAGTCCATATAGAGCTCAGTCTCCAACGTGGTTCCAAGTTCCGCGAGCTCCTCAATGAAGCCAATCATCTTAAGCACGTGTTCTGCTACCGATGATCCGATGGCCAACCTTACCGAAAATAACTTCTTCGACACTTCGTATCTTGCGATACGAGATTGCTCTCCATACAGTTCTTTTGTATGGAGAAATATGGATTCAAGGTCCATATTCTCGTGCCTCCTCTGATGTTCGTTGTCCATCGAGGCAAGTACGAGGCACTTGGCCTTCGCGCTATCAATCTCCCAGGTCTTACGGATTTCCTTATCCGCGACGCTGGAAGTGGGACTTGGGACAGGGGGAGCTTTGGTGGTAAAAAGATACCCCAGCTTGTCGTAAGTGATTGCCATTTTGACATTCCTGAGCCAATATTTGTAGTTTGGCCCTGTCAGTATGTTTTTATCTAGGAGTAACTTAAGTCCAGTCATGTCGATTGGTCGCTGCAATTAGGAGAGAGAAGAAGAAACACTCAGCATGATGCTCTTGCAAGTTTAGAGTGGTTTTTAGTTTGTCTAAACAGGATGGCTCCCACTGTTTCTCGAATCCCTCCTCAAACCAAAAAGGAAGAACTAGTCAGGATCAATCTCACCGTACAATACTTGCTTAACCGTTCGGCCAGGCTGGTGTCGGTACTTCGAGGGAGGTTTTCCAACGCTTTCGCGAAGTTCCTTAATTAAATAACCTCTTTTCCCTGGGAGCGTAGCCCCGCTAACACCTTTCTAGACACCTACTAGGTTTATAGCATTGATCGTTAAGTGAGAAATTTCCCGAGGAGTAGCATATACTCACAGTAGGATCGGGATCCAAATATCATCGCGTGACGAAACTGAAGGAATCCTACCAGAATCATCACACTCCAAATGGTATGCAACTCTAGCAAGTTTCAGTACTTTTGAAACTCCCAATGTGGATTTTTGCCCCATGCTCTTATGACCATGATTTTGGCCAACAAATCATAAGTCACATGTCAAGTTCTACCCGTCGTTCTCCAGGTTAATTTGAATCCACCCGTACCTACCCTTGACTTTGGCCAACAAGGCAGTACGACTGTTCCAAACCAACGCATTTATCTATGCTGCACATGAATACCCAATAGCTACCAATCACTATGCCTTGACTTTGGCCAACAAACACTGCTTGAATACTATTGACTATTCATGTGAAACGACGGAGGGCTACGAATGGTTTTGGCGAAACCGTGAACGTAGTGAACTTGATTTAGTCGATGGAACGAGATAGCTTTTAAAAAGGAGTGGCTCAAACTCCGTATTTTTAAAAGTTTGTTTTGAAAAGAACCGAGTGGTTTTTCGAAAGTGTTCCAACGACTTTTACTTGGTTTATTTTCTTGCATTAGTTCTTTTAATGCGTGATATTCTTGCATTAGTTCTTTTAATGCGTCCCATCATTTAATCCTACCATTGCAGAAAACAACCAAAATATGACGTACGCTTATGCTATTCGCATTCGCCACTTGGCCCCGTCATTACCCGTTAGGTTACTTAACTAACGACAGAGCGGGGGCTGGGCTAGCGCGGCTGTAAAACATAAGCAACGCCTAAATAATATCATATATAGATATAATGCAATGATAGACATTTCAGATCACAGATGAACACATTGGATATACTAGGAACCTGCAATTCGTACGAGCCTGTAACGAAAAGCAGATTACACGGTCGTAGTGAATAGCCAATACCCCACCCAAGACCCCTACGGGTGCGGCAAACTACCCGCCAAGTACCCGAAGCGAAGCAACCTCCCTCATCCCCGTGAGTAGGCCACTCGGCACTTCGGCATACCCGGTAGTTTGTGCACCCCCCTCCATGGGTCTATCCTAGGAGCAAAAACAGTAAAAAGAAATTATACAATGACGGCTACAACCCCGACCCGGTTGTGCGGTCATACAAATAATTATTACATCAATTTACAAATTTACATGAATTGAAAGAAAAGAAAACTCTCGTCTCACAACCCCCGGCTATTCACCCGCGACAATCCAACATATTCATATACACATTCCAGCAACATTACAGATCACAGATTTGTATATCCCCCACTAATCGACATATAGTGATTAGTAGACGTTCAATACAAATATCACATTACAGAAAAACCCGTCAGCTAAAGTCTTTTAGAAGTTCAATCAAAAATACGGATTTTCAGGACCACAAAAATAAAATTTTCGTTCTGGAAAATCTGGGCTGAAAATACATATACCAAAATTCCCAAAATACCCTTACAACAACACTGCAGCAAAGAAACACCAGAGAGGGGCCAAGGAGGCCGCGGAACCGCGGCAATAGCAAGCTATTGCCGCGTTTCCGAGGTCGTTTAGGGGGATCTCTGGGTGATTTTTCTACAGTAGCTTTTAAAAACCCAGAGTCGATTTTTGATGCATGATTTATCATTTTTACAGAACATAAAAAATCGACAGCAACTTTGAAAATGGGGTTCATTTCGGGACTTTTTCTTTGATCGATCTTCTAGCTACTTTGCTAACATGTTAGATAGAGTTTAACTAGGCTCTGATACCACTGTAAGTCCATGCTACCTCTCCCGGTACTTTCGAGCATGCGGAATTTGATAAAAAACGATTTTTATAGAGATGGTAACATGGACTTAAAACCCGGATCTTTGTTAAACATCTAACTAACAACCTAACTAGGAGTCGTTAACTACTCGGTTAGGGGGTTTATACCTTGCTTGTCTTGAACTCCTTCGTCTTCAAACTCCGATGGTGGTCCGGATCGGCTTCTTCCCGTCGTCTCCTTACGCCGAAGATAGATCCACCTGAAAGTTCCAACCTTTGGCTCCTTCTTCGAACTTTGAAGAAACTAGTTCACTCGGTTTGCTAAACCTTGTGAACTAGAGTGAGTAGAGAAGAGTTTGTATGGGATTTTATCTATGGTTCTTGGTTCTCAACTCATGAGACAAGTGAACTATAGAGTCAAGAGAGGGAGCAAGAGGAAGAGGGTGAGAGCAAGAGTATGAGAGCTCAAGAACAAGAGAGAGAATGGTCAAGTGAGAATGAGCCTCTCTTTTGTCTTTCACCCTCTCATAATCCAAAACAATGATAACAAATCATATCAATCAAGTGTTATGTGATGGTTTAAGCAACCATAGCGATATCATTTCATGCACTCATTTTGCACAAAAGAGCAAGCAAGCAAAAGCCTTTGCCATGAAATGATAGCTATGGTTATCATGATGGTCCACTAGTCAAGCCTAGTCAACCGGTCAACAAAGTCAACAGGTCAACAAAAGTCAACAAGTCAACAAAGTCAACAAGTCAACAACCATGTCACCATAATACTTAATTAATATAATTGTTAATCATATATCATATTCTCATTAGGGTTGAGCAAAAAGTCATTGGTCAACGGTCAACGGTCAACAACCCTAATGAGAATCCTCTGCCTCTGTCTCTCCGTCAACTGTGCATACACACCAGCATCCGCGTTCCGAGGAACACGAATACAAACTGGATAAATCCAATCCCAATACGTACACTAGGATCTGGCTTAAACCAAAGCCCGCTAGTGTAAACTGTCCGGACACTGTACGTGCACAAGTGCACGGATGTGACCGAACCTTGTCGCAAAACCATGCGACCTGTCGCAAAACCATGCGACCTCTACTCTTTTGCCTAAAGGCGAAAAGCTTTCTGTGTGGGACTCTAAAGACTCGACACTACGCTGGCAGTGGGTTTAACCACAGACCGCAAGCGGCACTAGCTGTGCGTAACGGTCCCCAGGTAATGCCGATAAGAAGACTGACGAGGCGAAACCCATCTGAACTCTTACTGAGCCTGAATGTGACATTCTCCGTACAGTCCGGTCTGTTCGTCTGATACATCGCATGGCGGGCCTAGGGGGCGGTAAACGTCAGTCCCCCAATAGCGGTACAAGTCGTGTCGGAGCGAAGCCCAAAACACCCTGAGATAACACTGGAAGCCTACCAGTATATCTCGTTTGCCCTGGCCAGGGACTACTCGTGTAATGGCTCTCCTAGACACAGCGCGATGTCAACCCCCAATACCGGGAGAGACGAATCCTGTCTAACCGTCACTGCCTCCAAGTGCTTCGGGACTGCACCCAACCACTACCTGTTTGCACGACTCCTTTGAGCCGTGGTAGGGTAGTGATCAAAGTACAGTGGGAACACACTCGAGGCGAAGTGACAGTGTCAAGTCAGCGGACTAAGCAGTACTCATGTCACCTGGGAACTGATAACTGACGATATGCATAATACCAACTAGTCAGTTCCCGACGAGTCCTGTCCAGTGTACTCGTAACCCAACGAGCACCCGCATACTATCTCAAGTACGACGTACTGACGGCTGTGGGACCGACCGTCTCCCACACTGGGATGAGAAGCGCATGCGCTAGTCTACTCCGGAGTATCGATGCCCTGTCTCGATAGTCCTGCGACTAGCGACCTGCATAAGGATGTGCTTATAGATTACCCAGCCCCACTAGTGTGACAGCCATCACAATGCTGGTAATCAAGCAAAGATCCTAAGGGCTCCACTAATGTGCATAAGTGATATACAAAAATAAACACATGTACACATTGAAGCAGAAACAAACCAAGTAGCATACTACTATTTTGAGCAAGATTGTATATACAAGGTGAATATCCCAAGCTTCCATTAAGTAATATACAAACCAGTATGATACAGTATTGGCCTCTAGGGCATATACACTAACACGGGATTCCGATGATCGCAGCGGAGGGACGTCATCACGGAGCCAAATAAGTGGAGGACCGGATCTACAAAGGTTGTAATCCCTTTCACTTATTAGTAAAGTTGTTTGCTAGCTTATAGTTTCTCCTATCCTCTAGTTAACGATCTTGCATAGGGTTTCTCGGCACATAAACCTTTGAATTTGGCATGGTTGATGCCTTGTGGAACCTTATGAGTGTGTCTAGGAACCCTACAGTGGTATCAGAGCCTAGCTAGAGCTTTAGGCGAAGTGTAAACGATGTTAGAAATCCGATCGAACCCCGAAACCCTAACCTTTAACCCTCTCTGTACATTTTCTGAAAATGAGGTTTTTTCCTAATTAAAAATACTCAAAAAAATCAGCAGGCATTTCTAAGCATTACTGTGAAGCACAAGACCCCAATTCAATAAAGGCGCCGCGGAACCGCGGCCGTACCCTAGGTCACACGGCGGTTCCGCGGCCATAAAGTGGCCTCTTTGTTCACTGTTTGCACAGTAATGTCTTAATATTGTTCTTGTGTTTTCTGGGAATTTTTAATTTGCACTCAAGAGTTGAGTTTTCTGGGTTGTATTGGGGACTCGTTGATTCGATCGGAAATTCCAACTTCGTCTGTGTGTTTTTCCCGGGTATTTGAGAAAGTGTTAAAAAGTTCGAACGGATATAAATACCCACTTTTTCCCCTGCCGGGAAATTTCCAATTGTTGGATTTTTCCGTAGTTTAATAACGTTCTAAGTAGTGCAAGTAACGCGATGGACCCTCTACAAGACAACAAACCTTAACTCGATTATGTGACCGTCTTGAACTGCCCTTTGAACCTTAGGGTTTGGGGCATTACGGCATGCCACATGTGAGGCGTTGGCTTGACCCTTCTACGGCTGGACCGTTGGTACTGTGGCATGAAGTGAATGTTTTTAAACTTATTTCATGTGTTGAGCTGTTTCAGGAAAACTTGGGTGTTTGATTGTTCGATCGGAAAGTTTAACATTTTCTATTTATCTGGAATATGATACAATATTTGGAATCCACAAATAGTTATGAGATAACAGATTTGAATGTTATAAAAATAGCACTTTAGTCTCACTTGATCGGTTGCCGCGGAATTTTGATGTGATCAAAAGTCTGTCGCAATGACGTTGCGTACGCGGATACTCGCCGGTAAACTTAATAGATAGCCATGCCCCATAGCCCCGACCAAGTGACTGTAGGAGAACCCCATCGCCGAAAGCATCCGTTCGGGTGCTCGCGGCAGCGGTGTTTCGCCTTAGTTCACTTCATCGACGGTATCGAGGGTGCGGCCGTCTACTAAAGTTTGCGACGAGCATTCGTTATGGATGTCGGGAATCTTGTTGAATTGCCCGACTTGATATTGAAAAGTATTTTCGATAATGAGACTAAAATGCGGGGTTTATAATTGTTAGGCATGCGATGTCTAAGGAATTCATTTGATTAGGCATGCGATTTCTAAGGAGGTTGCGGATTCCAACTGTTGTAGTTTTACACTTTCTTTTCTGCGACCGTAAGTGTAATATGTGATATCGCCGGTTTCGTTGCTATATGTCAACGACAATTGGGATGGGCATATTTACTTACGTTGATGACATGTGATGTTATGTGTTGCTGGATATGTTATATTGGATCGTCGTGTTTGAATAGCCGGGGTTTTTTTTTATGTGAGATGAGTGTTTTTCATTTTCATTCATGTAAAAAACTTGTATGTAATATTCTTTTATTGGGGCACTTCCGGGTTGAAGTTGATGTTACCATTGTATATTATTTACTTTTCCGCATTAGGATAGACCCAAGGCGGGGAGCACAAGTAATCGGGTTCTAGGGTCCAGTGGGAGACCATCTCGAGGAGTCGAGTCCGGATCTCCTAACTCTAGAATTGGTAGGGTTACTTGCCGATCTCGTAGGGGTCTAGGGGTGTGGGATTGGCTATTCATCACGACCGTGGAATCCGTGTTTTATACAGGCTCAAAATAAAACACGGACGTCCTAGTATATCCAATATTTCATATGATGTTTTCTGATGCGTTATCTGTGATGTGATCATGTGATATGTTCGGATTGATACTGTATATAGTATATATGATATATTATATAGACGTTCCTTATGTTTTACACCCGCGCTAGCCCTGCCCCGCTCTGCCGTTAGTTACCTAACCTAACGGTGCAGACGGGACATCGAGGCGAATGCGGATGGCATAAGTGTACGTTGTATTTATCTGTGATGTTTAGGTGGAATTAAATGATGGGACATTCATTAATGAGATTAATGAAAGAAAATAAACCTAAAAGATATTGTGGAATCGAATTTCAGAAATAAAATTAGGTAGCTCTAGTTGTTGCTTTGCATACAGGTTTTCCTTGTAGAACATCCAGCACCTTATTCGATAAGGAAAGAGCAGACGATCCCTTCACCGGGAGTGACCTCTTTAGCAATTACTAGCAGATGCTACAACCTTCGGTTTGTCTTTTGACTGTTTTTCTAGTTCTTGCTTTGCATAGTGGTATTGTGAATATTCTGCACCTCATTCGACGAGGAAAGAGCCGAGATCCCTTCACCGGGAGTGACCTCTTTAGCGAAACTAGCAAAAGCCTAAAAAACACTCCATTTAAAAACCATTTGATTCCGCAACGAGATCAAGTTCAAAGCGTTAAAGGTTTTTCTTAAAAACCATCCGCAACCCTCCGTCATTTTAAGAAGTAGAGTACTTAGTATTCGTGCTGTGTTTGTTCACCATAGTGAAGTAACAGTGTACGGTAGCAAAGTGATGTCTTCCTACACCGCATATAATACGATTAGTTAGGACAGTCATGTGGCTTTGTTGACCTTAGCCAAGGGTCATGTGGGTGGGTCTAATTAATCACGAAATGACGGGTAGAACTTGACTAGTGCTTATGATTTGTTGACCTTAGCCAAGGTCATAGGTGCTAGGGGTAAAAACCATTATCGGGAGTTTCAAGTGTTGAAATTTGCAATGAGATTGCATACCTTCTATATGATAGTTGGATCCCGATACCCACTGCGAGTAATTGTTATTCCTGGAAGAGTTTTGCACTTTACAATTAGCCGATCAAGTAGGTGTCTAGAAATGTGTCAACGGGGTTACGCCCCTGGGAAAACGAGGTTTACTTTAATTAGGTCCGTGCGAAAGCACGGGGAACCTCCCTCAAAGTACCGGCACTGGCCCGGCTGAAAGATTGGCGAACTTGTAGAATGTAATTAATCCCGGCTAGTGTTTCCTTTTAGGGTTTGAAGGAAGATTTGATAAAAACAGTGGGACCCATCCTGATTAGATAAAATATATAACCAATCTAATCTTGTAAGAGCGTACGCAGAGTGTTTTCTTCTCTCTCTCTCTCCAGGTAGCGACCATGTCACGCCTTAATCAAGATAATAATATGGATGTATTGACCAAACCCGCTTGTTATACTGAGCTGGAGAACGTTGGTCCCCTCCAACTTATAATTGTTATAAAACCAAGCAGGAAATAGGGGAATACCAGGATTCCCAGGCCGCCCAAACGAAGAAAGTGCATAAGTTGCATCTCCTTCGGGTGCGTTCATTACAAAGAACTGTTTCTTTGTATGCTCTACGTCCTGGGTATTAGATACCGGATCAGGATCCCGCATATATAATCTGTTACATAGGGCTACAGAAAGGTAGAGAACTGAGAACGGGTGATAAGTTTCATGAGACAGAAAACGGTGCAAGTGTTGCAGCCAAGTCTGTTGGTCACTATCACCCTGTATTACCAAAATACACTGATTCTGAACGAATGTTATTAGATACCGAACCTGATATACAACATCATATCAGTCTCTTTATTTACTAAAGAAGGATATAATTTTGTATTGTTGGATAATGTTTTGCACATATCCTATATCAAGAGTTGATCGGTTCAGGCACGTTATCTAAAAGCATATACATTCTAAATCAGACCACAGTTCTTAACGTATAGAACACACACAAGAGGAAGAGTTCAGAATTGAACGATTCCTTTTTGAGGTATTGTAGAGAAGGTCATATCAATGTGACCCAACTAGCTAAAGTTACATTTAGATGCATATTTAAATCAGTTTGAATTTACATCTTGTGAAACTTGCCAGTCATGTCACAAAGATAAGATGACCATAGCTCTATTTACTCGAAACAGAGAAAGAGTTAGTGAACTTCTAGGACTGATACATAGTGATGTATAAAGGTCCCCAGTCTACATATGCCAGGACTGGTTCTTTGTACTTCCTTACATTCACTGATGATCTCTCAAGATTCGGACACATGTTCCTGTTTAAACACATGTCTGAAGATTTTGAGAAATTCAAAGAATATAAGTTAGAAGTAGAAAACCAAAAACAGGTATAAGTATTATGTCCTATGATGAGATCAAGGAGGAGAATACTTGAGCACGGAATTCCTGGACCATTCTAAAGGAGAATGCGATTCTCTCTCAGTGTTACTTCTCTGTATACACCGCAGCACAACGGTGTATCGGGGCGGAGCAATCGCACCCTATATGATATGGTGCGCTCTATGAAGAGTACTGCTGAGTTACCTGTTTCCTTTTGGTGGTTGTGCACTTGAGAAGCTGCATACCTATTTGAATTAGGTTCGAATCAGATCACTACCTACCACTCCATATGAGATATGGTATGGGAAGAGCCCATCTCTTAAGTAAATTAAGATTTGGGATTGTCCGGCCTATGTCAAAAGAAAAATCCGGACAAGATCGAGGCAAGGTCAGTTCTGTAGAACTGGAAGGTGTTCCAGTTATACAAACTACAGCTGATGATTTGATAGAACCAAAGGATTCAATAGTCTCCGACGAACCTCAGCCTCTCCGCCGATCTAGCAGGGTTCCTCATCCGCCTGAGAGATACTTCGGTTTCTCGTTGACAGTGGGAGCGAGGATTGCATCATGAGATGATGAACCAACTAGTTTCGAGCAGGCCATCGAGAGTAGGGACTCTGTAAGAATAGCTGGATGCTTAGCGATCTGAGATGGAATCCATGTACACCAACAAAGTATGGACTTTGGATGATGTATCTCAAGGGTTAAATCCCCATCAGGAGCAAGTATATCTTGAAAAGATTACTTGGTGTAGATGGAAAAGTTGAGACTTTCAAAGAAAGACTTGTTAATGGTTTTAATCATCGACCAGGCGTGGATAATGATGAAACCTTTTTCCAGTAGCTTTGCTTAAGTCCATCCGGATCCTACTTAACATTGCTACATACCATGACTACGATATCTGGTGGTTGGGTGTCATGACTGCTTTTCTAAATATTGATTTAGTAGAGAACGTCTATAAGTACACAGCCAGAGGGATTCATAAACAGTGGGAGCAGCGGAAACGTCTGCAAGTTGCTTTACAGATTAAAGCAGGCATCGCGGAGTTGGAACGTCTGTTTTGATGTGGTAGTCAAAGTGTTTGACTTCATCAAAATGGTAGATGAACCTTGTATATACAAAAAGGTAGTAGAGAGTAAGGTGGTGATCCTCGTAGAGTACGTGGACAACAAACTCTTGATAGGAAAAGAGTTTCCTATACTACGATCGGTCAATCTCCTCTTATCACATGGATTCTCCTATAGGATCAAAATGATACCTCCTAAATCCTGGGTTTTGGATCTATGTGATAGATGTAAATGGATGTTAGGATTCTCACTAGTTGTAGTGAGATGGTATCAGTTGATCCTGGGGAGAATCACTGGAAAGGTTCCAGGGTGATAAGGACGACTGAATGTCAGTCGCAGGCATTGTCTTTACCCTCAGTGGATGGACGGTATGTTGGAAGAGTTCCAAGCAAGATACCGTGGCAGACTAGACGATAAAGGCTGGTGACATCGCTATCAAAGATACTACCAAAGAAGAAGTTTGGGTGTATATTGGTTCATAAGATGAACTAGGTTCCTACCATTGTGTGACAATGGAAGTGTGGCTTTGGCCCAGGAACCCCGATCCCATCAGTGACCCAGACATATTCTGAGGCAGCATCACCTGATCATGGAGATAGTTGATCTCCAGGGTGATCGAGATTAGGAGGGTAGACTTAGAGGACAACACGGCGGATCCACTCACAAAGGCTTTTTCCCAGAGAGAGACTTTTATGGGATGGTTGAGTATGAGATACTGCAACCACTGCTACAGATAGCCCTAGTGCAAGTGGGAGATTGTTAGTTATATGTATGCCCTAGAGGCCATTATTGTACATGAAATGTATATTGTAGTAGATGCTAGGACATATATAGGTAGGACTTTCTTGCTCGACATGATAGTACGCTATCTGGTTTCTCTTTATCTTAACATGTATATTTGTAGTCTCTCTATTACATGTTGATAAAGCCCTTAGGTTGTGTACTCGACTTCCAGGAATATGATGCAGATCATACTGGTGGGGCCTGGGTAGTCAATGAGTACATCCTTCAATGTTCCTAGTCGTGGGAATATCGAGACAGGGCATCGATATTCCAGAGTAGACTAGCGTATATCTTCTCGATCCATATGATGGGCGATGGATGATCCCATATCCATTGGTGTTTGACATCAGAGATGGTATGCGGGTGCTTAGTGGTGACTGGGTATACTGAACGGACTCGCCGAGAACTCCCAAATGGTATTATACCACACGTCAGATGGCAGTTCTCTGGTGACACTGGTACAGCTTAGTCTGTTGACCCGAGATCGTCATAGAGTCTTGTGTGTCTCCCACTGTGCTTTGATTTCCACCCTACCACGGCTCTACTGAGTCGTGCAAACATGTGGTTTTTGGGTACAGTCCCGATTCACATGGAGGCAATGAGCGATAGGAGGGGATTCGTCTCTCCCGGTATTGGGGGTTGATGTTGCGCTATGCTCGACTGGACATAACTGGAAATCCCTGACCAGGGTTGCACTGATTTACTGGTAAGTGTTATCAGTAGTTTCATGCGTGTTATGGACCTTACATCGGCATTACTTATCAAGCTATTGGGGTCTGACGTTTACCACACCTAGGCGAGATATGCGACATATCAGACGAACAGACCGGACTGTACGGTAAGTGTTGCTGGTTGGATTCACAGGAGTGTGAGAGGGCTTGCTCGTTGATCTTCTGATCGCTCAATACCCTGGTGGCTGTTATGTTTAGTAGACCGCTTGCGGCTTGCGGGTGTTTAATATGATCATCACCTACTGCCGGCGTATTGACGAGTCTTTAGAGTCCTACACAGAGGTTTCCTGGCTGAAGCGAAACGAAATAGGAGCGCATATGAGATATGTGCGGAACCGAGAATAATACCAGTATGTGATACTGAATTCTATTCTCGCGATTTGTATCATTGGACGGTTGTATATGATATAGCCGGGTTACCGAATCAAATGTTGATTCGATAAATTGATACACTTGATATTAGTCGATTATATGCAGTATGACCGGATCATTAAATCAAGTGTTGATTTAATGATTTAATGTATAATTATATATTTGATATATTACTTTACATTAACTAATATTGGTTCATTTAAGATTGATTTTCTCACTTGGAAGTGCACATTGTTTATATGTGATATATGCAAGTGTACATGTTTGTATCATGCTTGATGATACATACAAGTTGTGTCTATGAGACTTAAACCAAATTGAGGTTAAATTAAGGTTTACTAATTTCCTAATAAATAACAAAAGAAATAAGACTTTGGTCAAAGTTATCAAGCTTCATGAAGCTTGAAGAAACTTTGAGAAAGTCAATTTCTTTTGTCATTTCTTTAGGATGCTAGTTAACCCAACCCTTAACCCAAGTCTTTGGTTAATTCTCTACACAAGTTAAGAATGAGGGCTTAACTTAACCATGGTACCATAATTAAAAGGATAAGTTTCATTCTTTATTCAATTATTCTCATCATTATTCTTTCTTCTTCTTCTTCTTCAAGAAGAAGAAAGCTTGCTACCTCTAATGGTGCCATGAGATCAAGAGTGAGAAATCCAATTCTAAAATGAACCCACTTCCTATTTTTTCATTCTCTACCACTTGCCATGTAGTAGAGTGTGTTATCTTCACAAGTTTCTTGACCAAGTGAAGATGGAGCTTGAGTTTGAGTCGCCTCGACGTAGATCATCTTCGGCGTCAAAGTCAACGACCTAGCCCGCTTATTTCTCCGATGAAACCAACGCTAGGGTCCGGGATTCCGATGATCGCAGCGGAGGGACGTCATCACGGAGCTAAAGAAGTGGAGGACCGGATCTACAAAGGTTGTAATCCCTTTCACTTATTAGTAATGTTGTTTGCTAGCTTATAGTTTCGCCTATCCTCTAGTTAACGATCTTGCATAGGGTTTCTCGGCACATAAATTTTTGAATTTGTCATGGTTGATGCCTTGTGGAACCTCATGAGTGTGCCTAGGAACCCTACAAACAATTCGCTCGAGGCAACCGAAAATAAGTTTGGGGGAATTTGATCAGTCGAAAATATTGCATTTTTAACACGTCAATTTCCCTACCATTTGCACTCATCTAGAGGTGTTCAGTATTAATATAGCACATATTAGCAAAACAGCCGTAAAATACCAAATAACTTGTGTTATATATTAAAGCCGATATTTCTGAGGGAAATTGAGTGTTTATCATTGCATTCATCATCTTTGTATAGCGCAACACTTGTTTCGAGAATCTGTGCAGGAAATTGCAGGAGAAAAGCCGAAACTGTTAAAAGTGCTCAGAAAAATACGCCTAGTCCAAGACTTGAGATCTGGCAGAAATCAAGAAAGCAAAATGAGATTCCACATATTTGACAAACGCCACAAAGTCAGCTCAATAACAACCCAGAATTTCCAGACACTGATCTCCTCTTTGGGCCGGGATCCACGGCCAATAGCCCCTTCCCGCCGCGGTTCCGCGGCGCATTGATGACGTCAGCGTGACATATTTCTCTCATGTACTTCCTTGTAACAGACAAGCTTCTAGAAGACTCCAGAACACCACGTGGCTTCATCCAGAAGGCTCGGCCTACCAAACTCACCCAAGAATATTCCTTATTCTAGAATATTCCCTCTAACAAACTTCTTCTAGAAGCCTCTCTCTAACAAACTTTTGGAGGGAAATTTGAAATTTGAATTCTAGATCTAGGGTTGAGGGGATTATAAAAGGAAACCTAGATCTAGAGTTTTGGGTGGTTCAATAGGTTGTTCTCCAATTCCCCAACATAAGTTGAGTGACACAACTTGTAACCCTAGCCCTAATCCAATTAAATCCAAGCCAAAGTTCAAGATCTTCGAGTTCAAACCAAGCAAGAAGCCTTCAATCCTTTAGAAGTGACGCCGGACTTCATCGGAGCAAGTGATCCAAGGAGATGCGCGACTCAAGGAGACGAGCGAAGCCGAAATCAACGATCAAGGTCTTTCCTCTTGTAGATCTTGAGAGAATTGTAACAAAATTGTTGATAAATAAAGGTGAAATTTCTATATCTTGCTTATCTTTCTATTTGAGCATTATGATTCGATCTAGATTCTTGAATGTGTTCTTTGTTATAATGCTCGAGTAAAACTCCGCTCGTGAAGGAGTCGAAAGAAGCAATAGATGATGATGATTAGATCTTGAAACGATTCTTAATTCCTATAATCTTTGTAAACTCTTGTAAATTGAATAATCGACAACCTAGTTTCGAGCGTTGCTTTCTTGATTGTGTTCGCTCTTAATTAGTGATCCACGATCGATTCTTGAATTTACTAGAGGCTAGTTTTTGAATGAGATTCATCGAAAGGACAAAGGATGAGATGAAGAAACCCTAGTTTCTTCGAAAAATCCTTAAACCTCGATTAATCATCATCGATCTACCATCAATTCATTAATGGATAATAAAACGTAATCAATAGTTTTCATCACGTCTATAGATTCGATCGATTCCTACGAGCCTCACTTCAATTCTTGAAACCTAATTCGATTGGAAATCATCAATTCTTGATTCTTGATTTTAATGTTTTCTTGTTATTAAATCTAGATTTTAATAATTCTTGAAATTTACTTTTAAATCTTGAATTGAATTGTCTTTTATTTTCTTGTTAATTTTCAATTCATCTAATTTAAATTCGAACGGATCTCACTTTCCCTGTGGACGATCCGCACTCGCTAACGCGCTACAATCGACACCGTTATTGATTGCGGTCAAAAATTTCTTTGGTTGTGATTTCTATACATTTTCTACATACACACCGGAAAACGAATCAATCAGCTAACATACAATACTTTTGTGCAAGTCCCCTGAGTTCAATAACTCAAACCCTGTGCGTCGTAGGTTGAAAAACTGTACTATGGTTAAGAAAAATCACACCGCTGTTAAATGCACCATAACTAATCACCAACTGATATAGGTAAATGTCACAGACATAATATCAAAAAGTTATATCTCACTTTATAAAATAAACGTACGGATATATTATTTTGAAATGGGTGCATAATAACGGATATTCAAATCCATATATTTGCCATCCGGCAAAATCCAGATGATTTCCTCAAATATCATCAATTACAACGAATTCCGATATAATGAGGATCTAATCACCTAATTTCCAATATCTTACTCCCACTCACTATCTGTAATAACATACAGATGTGAGAAGCTGATCTGGTAAATACATACCCTGGAGTTAGATTCCAACTGGGAAAAAATTATCAATCAATATCGCACAGTGAAACTGAAACATGAAAATGTTTCGAAGGGGTTTACTGGTATTCCTAGTAACGCCTCTTCCGCTATCCTGATTTACGACAGTTACCATATACTATACCTGCCCTCTGTGCAATCCCTTTATTATGTCTTTACTTATTACCTTCTGTACACCTTCTTTAGGATAACCGGTTTTCTTCTTTCCCTACCCTTCGGCACCAGCCTAAGGTTTGGAAGAACACTATCCAATAAGCGTAATTGGTGTACTCTCCTAATCCTAGGATCCCTCGCAACCTGAGAGAATAAAATAGGAAAAGACATCTGAATAATCCTATCTAATCTCTCCAGAACCGGAATCCATCCTCGAAAAAGTTCCTTCGAGTTCGTATATAACCATACGATTGATTTATCCAATGGAAGTGGATATCCGTAGTGATACGGAGTGTCCTAGAGAAAAGCAAAGTGGATGTATGGGTGGCAGGGGTATACACGGTTTTTGTCGTGAATGATGGTGATCACAATTTCCATTGCCATTATTCTAATCACTTTATATGTCTTTATTTATTACCTTCTGTACACCACACTTAAGATTAATTGGTTTTCTTCCTTCACTACCGTTTGGTACCTGCCTATGGTTTGGAAGAAGACTATCCAATAAGCTCAATAGGTGTACCCTTTCCTAATCCTAGGAGCCCTCACAACCTGAGAGAAGGTAAAGAGAAGACAACCGAATAATCCTATTTATTCTCTCCAGAACCAGAATCCATCCTCGAAAAAGTTCCTTCGAGTTCGTATGTAACTATACGATGGATTTATCCAATGGAAGTGGATGTTCGTAGTGATACGAGGTGTTCTTGAAAAAAGTAAAGGTGATATAGAAGTGGCAATGATGTATGCGACACCGTGACATTACAAAAGCCAAAGTGTTTTAAGAAGGTTCGGTTAACTTGGTTTCATGAGTTTTAGTCAAAGGTCGGGTCAAAGTCGCAGCCAGATAGAGAGAGAAGAAAACACTCGGCGTGCACTCTAACCTAGATCAGAATGATTAACCACTTTATCTAATCTAGATGGCTCCCACTGTATCCTTAAATTCACCTCCGAACCTAAAAGGAGAATTAGTCGGAATCACCAGAGGAGTAATCCTACTCATCAGTGGGAATCGGGATCCAACTATCATTGCATCACAACTTGATGGAAGCCACTCAAGTCATCACACTCCAGAAGTTATACGCATGCCTGGCAAGTTTCCTGTATGTTTGAAACTCCCGATGTGTGTTTTTACCCCTAGGACCCAAGTGACCTTGACTAAAGATCAAAATGTCAAAAGGTCCTAGTCAAGTTCTACCCGTCATTATCTTGACTGCATTAGATCCACCCGTACGAGCCTTGCCTAAAGATCAAAATGATCGTACGACTGTCCTAACCAATCACATTATCTCTGCAACAGAAAAGCACCACATAGCTTCCGAACACTACGCCTCGGCTAATACACGACATACGTAGCACGAATACTAAGCAATACTAGTCTGAAATGACGGAGGGCTACGGCTGGTTTTTGGCGAAAAACCTTTAACGTAATGAACTTGATCTCGTTGAAGGAATCCATGGGGTTTTATAAATATATAGTGGCGAAAACTTTTGCTAAAGCGGTCACTCCCGGTGAAGGGATCTAGGCTCTTTCCTCGCCGAATGAGGTGTAGGATATTCAAAACTGAATACCACGATGCAAAGCAAAAGGAAACGACTATAGTGAAATCATTACGTTGACGCAAACTTTTACTCAAGGGGTCACTCCCGATAAAGGGATCTCGGCCCTTGCCTCGTCGAATGAGGTGCAGGATATTCCAAATAGAATACCACTGTGCAATGCAAAAGAGAACGTCTGTAATGTCAGTTTTTAAAAACTTTGTCCAAACAACATCATATATAGGTTTGTTTTATCCTTGCATTGATAAGAATCAATGCAGTCCCATCAATTAATCACACCATAAAAGAACGAAAATAAAACGTACGTATATGCCATCCGCATTCGCCACTGGGTCCCGTCATCATCCGTTAGGTTACTTAACTAACGACAGAGCGAGGACTGGGCTAGCGCGGGTTCAAAACATATACAACATCTACTAATATATATATAAATATATAACAATCGTCCCAAGCATGATATAAAGAAACATCACAGGAACATTATAGAAGCAACATAAAATGGTGGTTAATCTGGAGCCCCGGGTTTCACTTGAGCCGCAAATGAGACCCGACATTCCCTGTCGTATGGATAGCCTGTGCAATGAAACCTAGACCCCTACGAGCGCGGCAAGTTATCCACCAAAACAGAAGTGAGGTAGCCCCCTTCAACAACGTGAATGGGCCACCCGGCACTTCACGAAATCCAGTAACTTGAGCGGCCATCCGTGGGTCAATCTGTACCCCTACGAGTGCGGCGAATAGGCCGCCAATTCTAGAGTAAGGTCCCCTCCGTCCCAATGCCATGAGATGCGGACCCGCTGCCATCTAGAACCCGGCTATTTGTGCACTCCACCGCGGGGTAATCTTAGTACAGAAAATAAAATAATATATAAGGGTGACATCGACCTCAGCCCGGTCGTGACCCAAAAGAATAATATACAAACTAGCAGTGACGGCAGTCCACATGACGGACGCTCGCCCCGCAATATCAAATGTACAAATGAAATAAAACTGTACTAAAATTGTACCACTGGCTATCCACCACGACGATCCAACCAACATCACAGCACAACACAGAACATCAATGTGAATGTCACGTTCGCAAACCCGTCTAAAAGAACATATAGCAGTTAGACAGGTTTACCGATTAAATGACATTCATGATCGCAGATAGAAATGTATGCACTGTTAAATGCCCACTTAAAATATTGATCGACTAAATTTCCAAATTGTCCTCAATAGCAAAACCAGCACTGAAACAGAAATCTGGGCCAAAACAGAATATGTAAAAAATCACAATTCCAAGTCAGAGGGCGACCGAAAAATTTTGGAAGCCCATCGCCACTAAATGGCCGCGGAACCGCCGCCAATAGGGTGTAAGTGCGGCGGTTCCGCGGTGAATTTGAGGCTTCAGGAGACCAAATTTTTTTTGTACCCTAAAAAAAGCCTGCACGGATTTTTAAGCCACTGGAAAATATTTTTTGACCACTTTTGAAAATCGGCAGAAACATCAAAATTGGAATCGTGATTTCGGAAATTTCCGTAGATCGATCTATTAAGCACATTTAAACAAGCTAGTAAGGGTTAAAAGGGTGGCTCTGATACCATGAAGGGTCCCGGCAGCGCCCCAGCCATCAAAACGCGGCCAAAATGCGGAACAAAAATTTATTAACCGGCGCTACCATTACCTGAATCACGGATCTACCTTTAACCGTAAACTAGCATACTATAAAAGAGGTTAGAATCATTATACCAAGTTGATCCGTGTCCTTCGGTCTTCATTCCAAGCTCCTAGCGGCTCCTTGATGTGGTTTGGTTGCGGGTCTTCCTTCGTCTCCGATGATCCACCTGAGGGATGTAACTCCGGCTTTAGCTCCATGACATGATGCATACGGAGCAACTAAGGTCTCTAGGATGCTACCCAAGAGAGCCTAGGATGTAGTGTGTATGATCTTAGTGTTAGCTATCTCAATTCACCTCCTCTTAGGATTCTCAACAAATGAGAGGGTTGAGAGGAGGTGAAGAATGAAGGTGGAAGAAAAACTTGAAAACTAGAGAAGTGTGAAGCACAAATGGTGAAGGTGCTCAAGCTTGCTCAAGTGAAGAAAATCAAGCATCCAAAAGAAATGAGCTTCCATGGAGAGAGAAAATGAGCAAGCTTGGTTTTGTAAAACAATTGTTTGCATTTAAAATAGCTCCCATACTTGAATAGTGACCACAAATGAATTAACAATTCATTTGTGTTCACTATTCAAGCATGGTCATCACCATACTCTCCTCATTTTCATTTCTACCTCATTTACCATTTTCTAAAAATGGTCAAAACAAATATGAGGTGGCACCTTCTAGAATGTTATCCGGTAAAAATTACGGATTACATTCTTCTGTAAAGATATCTGCATTCGTACCGAAATACGAATACCCAAAGAAATAGAATAACACCAAGAATATAATACTAGAATATACATAACAAAATCCACATACGTAAATTATTAAATCAATACCTGATTTAATAATCCGGCTCAAGTCCGAGTCGGCTAGTTTGATCAACTGTCCGATCGAAAGTCCGGGTAGAAAGTACACCAATCGATCGGAACCCTGAACGTATCCAATACGGCTACTACATCATTTCTCCAGAACTAGGGAAACCTTCTGTGTGGGACTTTAAAGACTCGTCAATACGCCGGCAGTGGGTTTAAGCACAAGCACGTCAGCGGCACTAGCTGTACGTAACGGCTACCCGGGTATTGAGCGAAAGGGAGGCCGACGAGCAAACTCATGCAGAACCCCAACTGAGCCTGACAGTGACAATATCCGTACAGTCCGGTCTGTTCATCTAAGAGTATCGCATATCGAGTCTCAGGGGGTAGATAAAGTCAGACCCCTAACAACGCGACATTTAGTGTCGATATGAAACCCCATCACCACTTGAGAAACTATCGATCCTGGATCGGTAGTTCTCGTCCACAGTGGCCACAGATTTATGGTGATGGCCATCCGTACACAACGCGACAACAACCCACAATACCGGGAGAGAAGAATCCCCGACGATCCGATCACTGCCTCCATGTGGCTCGGGACCGTACCCAACAAAAACCTTTTTGCACGACTCCTTTGAACCGTAGTAGGGTAGTAATCAAACCACAGTTGGAACTCACACGAGACAAATGATGATCTCAGGTCGACAGACTAACCTGTACACATGTCACCTGGGAACTGCTATCTGACAATAGGTATAATACCAACTAGCAGGTTCCCGGCGAGTCCGTCCAGTGTACTCATAACCCAATGAGCACCTGTATACTATCTTAGGTGAACAAACTAACACCAATGGCTTGTGAGACGTGGCCACCGTCCCTCGTCGGGGTCTCGATCAGTATACACTAGTCTACACTGGAGTATCGATGCCCGATCTCGATACTCCTACGACTAGGGATATTTAAGGATGTGCTTATAGACCACAGCTCCCACATATATGATCGCCATCATAATGCTGGCAGTCAAGCAAGAATTCTATGGGCTCTATCAACACGAACATGATGACAAAGACAAACCAGATAGCATACTATCATCTTGAGTAAGACTGTTTTATCGGTATAGGTCCTCACTCAATCATCATAATCACAAGTTCACGACTATGATAATTGCCTTGCGGGCACTATAGCCAACAACAACATCTTTAGCTTTCTTTTCTTAACATTAATCTTATTAATGTCGTCCCATCTCTTAAGCTCTTAATCATCATAGAAGTAACAAAAATAAAACACACATATAAGCCATCCGCTTTCGCCACAAGGACCCGGGTCTTCACCGTAAGGTTGCTTAACTTACGGCAGGGCGGGGTCAGGACTAGACCGGATGCAAAACATATATAGTGTCTACTAGTATATCATATATATAAGTAGCATTCGTCTCACACAGTTATATGATCACATCACATCACAGCACATCAGAAGCATATATATGAAATATATGATATACTAAGAGGTCTGTGTTTTAAATTTAGCCATTAATGAAAAATACGGATTTCACAGTCATGATGAATAGCCAAGCCTACACACCTAAACCCCAACGAGAGCGGTAAGAAACCCATCCAATTCTAGAGTTAGGCGACCGGTCTCGACTCCTTGAGATGGCCTCCCACTGGACTATAGAATCCGGTTACTTATGCTCTCCACCTTGGGTCTATCCTAATGCGGAAAAGTAAAAAATATATATCGAATGGAGACAACATCCTCAACCCGGAAGTGTTCCAATAAAAGAATATAACATACATTTTTTACATGAATGAAAAAGAAAAACTCTCATCTCACATAAAACCTCCGACTATTTAATCACAACGATCTTCTATAACATATCAATATAGCAACAGAATAACATTACATGTCATCAACGTAAGTAAATATGCGTATTCCTAATCTTGTTAACGTATAGCAATGAGATCAGGGATACTACCACATATTACACTTACGGTCGCAGAAAAGTGTTCGGAATATGTATTCCCTAGAGGCCATTATTGTATGATATAGTAAATGCTTGGAC
Organism: Agapanthus africanus; assembly: GCA_030015575.1. NCBI lineage: Eukaryota > Viridiplantae > Streptophyta > Magnoliopsida > Asparagales > Amaryllidaceae > Agapanthus > Agapanthus africanus. The sequence goes on along the minus strand of JASDDO010000010.1, from coordinate 257,717,486 downwards.
ATATATATGGAGGACTTTCTTGCTCGACATGATAGTATGCTATCTGGTTGCTCATTATCTTAACATGTGCACTTATATTATTATATTGTCTCTCTGTTACATGTTGATAAAGCCTTTAGGATATTGGCTTGACTACCAGGACTGTGATGCAGATCATACTAGTGGGGCTTGTGTAGTCCACAAGCATATCCTTTAATAGTTCATAGTCGAGGGAGTATCGAGACGGGGCATCGATATTCCAGAGTAGACTAGTGTGTACGTTTCTTGTCCATGTATGGGGCGATGGTTGATCCCACAACCATTGGTGTTTGACAATAAAGATTATACACATGTACTTATTAGAGAATGGGTACACCGAACAGGACTCGCCGAGAACTCTTAGATGGAACCATACATCGTCAGATAGCAGTTCTCTGGTGACACTTGTACATGCTAGTCTGTAGACCCGAGATCGTCATAGTTTCTTGTGTGGTTCCCGCTGTGCTTTGATTTCCTCCCTACCACGGCTCAAAGGAGTCGTGCAAACATGTGGATTTTGGGTAGAGTCCCGAGTCACATGGAGGCAGTGAGTGATAGGATGGATTTCGTCTCTCCCGGGATTAGGACTTGATGTTGTCCTATGCTCGATTGGCTATACCAGCAAGTCCCTGGCCTGGTCCTTTCAGATTTACTAGTAATGTTTTCAGTAGTTTCTCGAACGGTTATAGGCCACACATCAGCATGACTTATCAAATTACTGTGGTCTGATGATTATACCCCTATACTCGATATGCGACATATCATACGAAGAGACCGGACTGTACGGTAAGTGTTGCTTATAGGCTTTATGGGAGTTTGGACAAGCATTCTTGTTGATCTTCTATTCGTTCAATAACAGGGTAGCCGTTCCGTCCAGCTAGTACCGCTGACGGCTTATGGGTATCTCATGTGATCATTACCTACTGCTGGCGTATTGACGAGTCTTTATAGTCCCACACAGAGGTTTTCTAGCTCAAGCGAAACGAAGTAGGGCACATATTGAAAGTATGTCTTAGCACCTCCACTAGGTTTATACAAGCATCAAGTATGCAATTTTTAAAAATCTAGAGGTCTAAACTACACTAACCTAGAATCGAACTAGAGAATTATGATTTTTAAGCTTGTAAGCAAGTTCTAAACTAAGTGAGAAGGGTTACAACCTTTGTAGACCAAGTCCTTCACTTCTATAGATCCAAGTAGTAGTCCCTAGAACTCTTCTTGGCTCTACTTGAAGAATGGATCGAGCTTGCTACGTAATCTTCAAAGCCAAAGATGATCCACCTTGAAGTCTCTCTAGGTCAAGCTAAGTCTTCACTAATCAAGGTATTAGTGAAGCAAACAACCTATACTAAAGTTCTAGGATAGTGTAGGTTGATGAAGTACGAATTTGCGAACTTTAGAAATATATTCCTCTATATTTTTCCAACTCAAGAAAAACCATAGAAAGAGCTCTTGAGAAAGAAGAAGAACTTGGGTGAGTTTGTGATGAATAAATGAGAGAGTGAACCATGAAGTCAAGATAAGAATGGGATCAGCAAATATCTAATAGTAAACAAAACACAAGAGATGAGTCATGGCTTCTCAATGCTTTTCCAAGCATCTAAAGCCATGACTCATTTCTATCCTTTTTTTCTCTTTAAAATTATCTTAAATCCTAGTGTGAGTATCATACACCCATGTCCTATGTATCATCAACCATGATACAAAAAACAATTATATATATATATATATATAAATAAATATATATATATATATATATACACGTACAATTATATATATCAAGAGAAGAAAATCATTAGTGAGCAATATTAGTTAATATATATTTATATATCAAATATATTAATATATATCAAATTATTAAATCAACACTTAATTCAATAATCCGGTTATATCACATATAACTGACTAATATCATTTATATGTATATCATATTATCAAATCAACACTTAATTCAATAACCCGGTTATATCATATATAACCGACAAATATTCAATACACAATATCAAATCAACACATGATTCAATAATCCGTTCATATCATATATAATCGGCCATTATCAAATATATATACATATAACAAATCTTTGAATCAACACTTGATTCAATAATCTGGTTATATCACATATAACCTAACGGATATCAAATATCGCAAGATAAGAATACGGTATCACATACTCGTATTTAATCAAGTACCCGCACATATCACCATATGTGCCCTACTTCGTTTCGCTTGAGTTAGAAAACTTCTGTGTGGGACTCTAAAGATTCGTCAATACGCCAGCGATAGGTAATGATCACATCAGATACCCACAAGTCGTCACCGGTACCAGCTGGATATAAAGGCTACCCAGGCATTGAACGAATAGATGATCAAAAAGCAAGCTTATCCAAACTCCCGTAAAGCCTATAAGCAACACTTACCGTACAGTCCGGTCTCTTCATCTGATATGTTGTATATCAAGTCTAGGGGTGGAATAGTCATACCCCAGTAACTTGATAAGTCATGCCGATGTGTGGCCTATAACCGTTCGAGAAACTACTGATAACACTTATTAGTAAATCTCATCCGCCTTGGCTAGAGGCTTGTTGTTATAGCCAATCGAGTATAGCGCAACATCAACTTCCAATACCGAGAGAGTCGAACCCCTTCCTATCACTCACTGCCTCCATGTGACTCGGGACTGTACCCAAAATCCACCTGTTTGCATGACTCTTTTGAGCCGTGGTAAAGGGGAAATCAAAACATTGTGTGAACCACACAAGACACTATGCCGATCTCTGGTCTACAGACTAACCTGTACAAGTGTCACCAGAGAACTGCTATCTGATGATAGGTATGGTACCATCTAGGAGTTCTCGGCGAGTCCTGTTCGGTGTAACCATTCTTTAATGAGCACCTGTGTACAATCTTTGATGTTAAACACCATTAGTTGTGGGATCAACCATCGCCCCCCATACACGGACAAGAAACGTACACACTAGTCTACTCTGGAATATCGATGCCCTGCCTCGATACTCCCTCGACTAGGAACTGTTAAAGGATGTGCTTGCGGACTACACAAGCCCCACTTGTATGATTTGCATCATAGTCCTGGTAGTCAAGCCAACATCCTAAGGGCTTTATCAACATGTATCAGAGAGACAGTATAATCATACAAGTGTACATGTTAAGATAAAGAGCAACCCGATAGCATACTATCATGTCGAGCAAGAAAGTCCTCTCTCTATATATATGTCCAAGCATCCACTATATCATACAACAATGGCCTCTAGGGCATACATATTCCTAACAATCTCCCACTTGCATTAAGGCCAGTTGATGTAGTATCTCATACACAACATCCCAAAAAGTCTCTCAAACTGCATCTGGGGCAGGGCCATCATGAGTGGATCCGCTGGGTTGTTGTTCATGTCAACTCTTCTGACCTCGATCTCCTGATGATCAACTATCTCCCGGATCAGGTGATACCGCCTTAGAATAGGTCTGGATCGCTGATGCGACCGGGGTTCCTTGGCTAAATCCACAGCTCCATTGTTATCACAATACATGATCCTCAATGGATGGAACCACACCAAGTTCAGCAATAAACTTTTTCGTCCAGATAGCTTCTTTGGCAGCATCGTTGGCATCGATTTATTCAGCCTCCATCATCGAGTCTGCTACGGTATCTAGCTTGGAACTCTTCCAACATACCGCCCCTCCATTGTGGGTGAAGACAAAACCCGAGACAGACTTGCTGTCGTCCTTATCACTCTGGAAGCTCGAATCGGTAAAGGACTCCTTTTGAGTTCTCCGTTACCATATACAAAGAACATCTATTTAGTCCTTCCCAAGTACTTAAGAATGTTCTTCACAGTTGTCCAGTGTTTCTCCCCTGGGTCTGATTGATACCTACTTACCACACCTAGTGCGTAAGCTACATCTTTTCTGGTCCATAACATCGCGTACATGATAGACCCAACTGCCGAAGCATAGGGTATCACGGTCATGCGAGCCCTCTTCAAATCAGACTTGGGAGACATCTCTTTGGAGAAAGCAGTTCCTGAACAAGCGGGTAAATTACCATGCTTAGAATCTTCCATACTAAACCTCTTTAGTATGGTATTTATGTACCTGGATTGGAACAATCCCAACATCCTTTTAGATCTATCTCTATAGATCTTTGTCCACAGGATGTAAGAGGTATCACCCAGATCTTTCATGGAGAACTTATGTGATAGGAAGAGTTTGACCCAGTGTAGCATAGCAACATCATTTCCTATCAAGAGTTTGTCATCTATTGTCACGACCCGAAATAACTTGTGACTGGCCCTTGAATCATATGAAGTCTATAGGACCCCATCTAATCCAAGTAAGCCAAAGCCCAGAAATCTAAAACCATTTTAATAATAAATGAAGGGAAAATAGTTTCAAGAAGTGACGAAAACATATTTTAAAAGCAAGGTTTTTAAATATGTAAGCCGAATGTGCATTTTTAAAATGTATAGTCTTTTCTGGGAATTTCGGCAGAGTTTCCTTTGTAAATACTGGCCCCGAACGGGGTACAACATGAATAATATATATATGCACAATAAAAGGCATCCCCAAGCGGGAGCTAGCTCTTCGTCAATCGACGGTCACAACCACGCAAGCAATATAATATACAACGCCAAAGGGCGAGTATCAAAACTCAAAAGAAACTCAAAATCAATATGAAAACCATAATACTACAACGCGCGACTCTATGGTCGAAATAATACATAACTGGTTTTCTATGTCTGAAACAATATACAAGTTTTGGTTGATGGAATTACTAGATACAACTGAATAATACGTGTACAATGGTGGTTCTGATGCAAAAGAACCCACCTACCAAAGCAAGTCATCCGTAAGGGGAGCAATGTGCCAGAAAAGCCGCAATGAAACCTGTACGGCAAAACCTGCAAGGAACTGTGGCACAACGGGGGTGAGTTGCCAACTCGTGAATAAAAAACATCATAGAGCAGAAATCGTATGTATGACTCATCCTTGGTTAATACGATCAGATATATATATCCTTAATATGAATAAGTCTGAAGCATGCTAAAGTGGCAGTATAACCTCTATACATGAGTGTAGTGCCAAGTGCTCGTGCCAGTGCCTCAGGTAATAACATATCATAAACATGAGGTATGATCAATGTAATTAAGTATGTATGTATGTGGATCCCGTCCACGCGTCTCCCAATGACAATAACCATCATGCATGTAAATATCATAAAGCATATGCATGGAAATATGAGGATATAAACCATCTGTGTCCCTCGCGACATGTCAAAATCATGGAACCGGAGTGTCCAGCATCGACACTCGAAAACATCATGAAAGTTGTGTTGGAGATAGTGCCCTCAGAGTCAATTATTGGATCACAGGCACGTGATTGCAATGATTGAGGGAGGACCTATCCCGGTAGGACAGTCTTACTCGAGATGATAGTATGCTATCTGGTTTACCTTTATCATCGTGTACTGCTTTAGGCGACCTGACATGTCGCTATTGCACGTTGATAGAGCCCCTAGGATTCTTGCTTGACTGCCAGCAGTATGAGGGCGATCATATAAGTGAGAGCTGGAGTCTATAAGCTTATCCTTAAAAGGTCCCTAGTCGTGGGAGTTTCGAGATTGGGCATTGATACTCCATTAGTAGACTAGTGTATACAGTCGAGACCCCGACGAGGGGCGGTGGCCGGTCTCACAAGCCACTGGTGTCAGTTGGTTCACCTAAGATGTATACAGGTGCTCATTGGGTTATGAGTACACCGGACAGGACTCGCCGGGAACATGCTAGTTGGTCATATACCAGACGTCAGATGGCAGTTCCCTGGTGACATGTGTGCAGGTTAGTTCATCGACCTGGGGATCGTCATTTGTCTCGTGTGAGTTCCCACTGTACTTTGATTACTACCCTACCACGGCTCAAAGGAGTCGTGCAAACAGGTTTTAGTTGGGTACAGTCCCGAGCCACATGGAGGCAGTGAGCGGATCTTCAGGGGTTCGTCTCTCCCGGTATTGGGGGTGAGGTCGCGCTGTGTCTAGGAGAGCCATTACACAAAGACCTTGGCCAAGGCATGAGATTTACTGGTAGGTATTCCAGTAGTATCTCAGGGTGTTCTGGGCTACACTCCGACACGACTTGTACCGCTTTTGGGGGTCTGACTTTTACCAACCCCCTAGGCCCGCCATGCGATGCTCATAGACGAACGGACCGGACTGTACGGATATTGTCACTGACAGGCTCAGTTGGGTGTCGGGGTGAGCTTCCTCATCGACGTCCCTTTTAGTCAATAGCTGGTGGCCCGTCACGTATTGGCTTATACCTCTGACGTGCTAGTGGTTAAATCCACAGCCATAGTATTGACGAGTCTTTAGAGTCCACCACACTTTCAGTTACTCAAGTTTCGGGCGAAACGCTGTAGAGGCCGTATGGAGATATGGCAGGGTCCGATCAGATACATGCGGTATTGCACGGATCAGGATCGGACAGTTTGTACTAGTAGCCGTATAGGTATATGGCAGGGTTCGATCAGATACGTGCGGTATTGCACGGATCAGGATCGAACGGATATTACTAGCCGGCTTTGGTTTAAGCCGGTCCTAGTTTAGTACAGTGTAGATTCTGTCTCATTGCATTTGTATCCGGACGGAATACAGATGCGGGTGTGTATGCACAGTATGGGGTTTTCCTGTAATTTATTACGGGACCAGTTTTCTGGAGTTGCCAGTTTGCTTTCCGTTCCGGCCGGTTTTCCTTTGTTCTTTCCCGGCCGGACTTTTCTGATGGAGGGGGTTATTTGCAATTGTGCAAATAACTTTAGTGGAGGGGTTTTATTGCATAAAGATTGATTATGATAGCTTTCTTTTCTTTGCACCATGACTTGCTTTGACTTGTGATTTGATGAGGTATGGTTTGATAAAAGTGAAGCATGGTTGTATGCTTTCTTGTCCCTTGATATGGTCACCTCTTCTATTCTCCTACACTCACCTCCCTTAAGGTTTGCTATTACCTCCTCCACCATTCTCTTTTGCAAAGGGATGATTCATTGTTCAAGAGAGAAAAAGAAAGAGAGAAGAAGAAGAAGAGAGCTTCATCTTGAGAGTTTCATCCATGATATCATTTTCTTGCTAGAAAAATGCAAGCACCATTTTTCTATTCTCCATTCCTCCATCCAAAGGCAACAAACCCCAATGAGACATAAGCACTACACTTCCTACAGCAAATCTTGGGCATGTCGAGTTGCCGGCTTCATGCCCGAGTTGCCTCGGTATAGAGGCGGGAGCCCGTAAAAGATGCAGGCGACGTGGTGCCCTTCCGGCGAGGAGGCGGCGACCGGAGATCCCGCGAGGAGATCGGAGAGGAGATGAAGACCGGAGGACTTGGATCGTCGGTATATCTCTAACCCGTATTCTAGTTAGCTTAGACTTGTTAATGGTTACGATCCGGAGTTTAGTGCGCGGTGGTGCCGGTTTGCAAAGTCCGCAAAATTTGAGTTATTCACCGTTTCCGCATTCCGGCGTCGGGTTGACGGCCGGGGCGCCGCCGTGCACTTACAGTGGTATCAGAGCCTCGCCATTAACTTCGTCTAGCTTTTGTGTAATGTGTTTTACGTTTCTGATCGAACAAAATCCCGAAAACCCGTATTTTGTGCACATCAGTTTCTGTCGAATTTTTTTTAAGTCCAAAAATTTTTCTGGTTGTCTCAGTGTGATGTGCAGGGAATTATAAGGTTACTGTAAAAATTTGGTACCCCGATCTCACTATTCCGCCGCGGAAGCGCCGCGAAACCCCACCTCGTGCGGCGCTTCCGCCGCGGATTTTACTATTCACCCCCCCAAATTTTTCCAGTATTTTCCTGAGATGAAAATGTGGGTTTTGGGATATTAAAGTTGGGCCAATTATTTCTGTGTGTGCTACAGTTTTCTTTGGGGCCCAGTTGTTAATTGTTTGATCAATCGGAATATTTTAAAACACATTTTTCACAGTATTTACATTATATCTGCGACCGTGAATGTCACTCGATCGGTAAATCCTGTCTGACTGCTATAGCCCGGTTAGACGGATTTGCGAACGTGACCTTCACGTTGATGTTCTATGTTTATGCTGTGATGTTGCGGATCGGTCGTGGAGGATAGCCTGGATGCAATGTTAGTACAGTGTTGTTGTATTATGTACATTTGATATTGCGGGGCGAGCGTCCGACATGTGGACTGCCGTCACTGCCTGTTTGTATTATTATTTAGGGGCACGACCTGGTTGCGGTCGGTGTACCCGGTGTATGTATATTTTACTTTCTATACTAGGATTACCCCGCGGTGGGGTGCACGGATGGCCGGGTTCTAGAGGGCAACAAGCCCGCATCTCATGGCATTGGGACGGAGGGGGCTTCACTCTGGGATTGGCGGGCTATTCGCTGCACTCGTAGGGGGTACAGGTTGACCCAGGAGGGGTGCCCAAGTTGCCGGATTCCGTGGAGTGCTGGGTGGTCCATTCACGGAGCTGAAGGGGGCTGCCTCGCTTCAGGTTTTGGCGGGTGACTTGCCGCGCCCGTAGGGGTCTAGGATTTCATTGCACAGGCTATCCACACGACCAGGGGAACGTCGGGTTTCAGTAGTGGCTCTGTGAAACCCGGGGATCCCAGATATCTGTATTGTTCTGTGATGCTGTACATTTCTGTGATGTTGCATTTCTTTTCACGCCTTGAGCGAAATATAATATATTGGTATATATATTAGTAGATGTTGTATATGTTTTACATCCGCGCTAGTCCAGTCCCCGCTCTGCCGTTAGTTAGCTAACCTAACGGGTGATGACGGGACCCAGTGGCGAATACGGATGGCATATACGTACGTCAGTATATTTTCGTTTTTTGTGGTGTGATCAATGATGGGACTGCATTGATTCGGATCAATGCAAGTTAAACAAACCTATTCTGATGTTGTTGGAACACTTTTCAAAAAGCTGTTATTGCAAGGACGTTCACTTTTGTTTTGCATTGTGGTATTCATTTGGAATATCCTGCTCCTCAGTCGACGAGGCAAGGGCCGAGATCCCTTCACCGGGAGTGACCCCTTGGACAGAAGTTTGCGTCAGGGCATTAACTTCACTATAGCCGATTACTTTTGCTTTGCACCGTGGTATTCTTGGAATATCCTGCACCCCATTCTACGGGGAAAGAGCCGAGATCCCTTCACCGGGAGTGACCTCTTTAGTAAAGGTTTTCGTCACTATATTTTCTAAAAGCTATCCGTTCCTTCAACGATATCAAGTTCATTACGTTAAAGGTTTTCGCCAGAAACCATTCGTAGCCCTCCGTCGTTTCAGACGGGTAGCAAGTAGTATTCATGCTATGTTTGTTGACCTTCGTCAAGGCATAGTGTATGGTAGCTGCTTGTTGCTTTTCTGCTGCATAGATAGATGCGTTGGTTTGGGACAGTCGTATAGCCTTGTTGACCTTCGTCAAGGGCTTGTACGGGTGGATTCAGATTAACCTGGATAATGACGGGTAGAACTTGACATGTGACTTATGATTTGTTGACCTTCGCCAAGGTCATAAGAGCATGGGGCAGAAATCTCATCGGGAGTTTCAAAAGAACTGAAACTTGCCAGATATGCGCATACCTTCTGGAGTGTGATACCGTGAGCGGATTCCGTCACGTTATCATGCGATGATAGTTGGATCCCGATTCCCACTGATGAGTTGGTTTACTCCTCGGGTGACCCCGACTAATTCTTCTTTCAGGTTTGGAGGAGAATTTGAGGTACAGTGGGAGGTTTCCAGATTAGATAAATTGGTAACCATTCTGATCTAGGATAGAGTGCACGCTGAGTGTTTCTTTTCTCTCTCTCTCTGGCAGCGACCATTGACCCGACCCTAGATTATGACTCAGTGACCAAGTTGACCGAACCTACTTAACACTGGTTTTTGGATTGTCAGAGTTGCAGACCTCATTGCCACTCCTACTTTTACTCTTTTCTCCAGGACACCCCGTATTACTACGAACGTCCACTTCCATTGGACAAAACCATCGTATGGTTAGATACGAACTCGAAGGAATTCGAGGATGGTTTCCGGTTCTGGAGAAAACGGATAGGATTATTCAGATGTCTTTTCTTTTCACCCTCTCTCAGGCTGCGAGTACTCCTTGGTTTAGGAGTAGTACACCTATTATGCAAATTGGATAGTCTTCTTCCAAACCATAGGCTGGTGCCGACCGGTAGGGAATGAAGAAAACCAGTTAGTCTAAATGGTGTACAGAAGGTATTAAGTTCAGACAAAGCAAGGGATTAGTAAGAGGGCAAAGTAAGTTGCGACTGCTATTCACGACCAAACCAAGTATTTCTTCGCCAATCCTAAATCACCTTTGTATTTCTCCAGGACACTCCGTATCACTACGAAGATCCCATTTTATTGGATACTCCATCGTATGGTTATATACGAACTCGAAAGGAACTTGTTCCAGTTCGGGGATGGATTCTGGTCCAGGAGAAATAGGAATAAAGTACATTCAGGTGTCTTTTATCTTCACCTTCTCTCGCGATGCGAGTGTTCCTAGGATTAGGACAGTACACCCTTTATGCTTTTTGGATAGTCTTCTTCCAAACCATAGGCTGGTGCCGAACGGTAGGGAAGGAAGAAAACCATTTGGCCTAAAGGGGTGTACAGAAGGTAATGACTAAAGACATATAAAGGGATTTGGAGAGGTGGCAAAGAATTATACGGTTATAGTTGTGAATCTGGATAATGGTAGAGGCATTACTAGGAATATCAGGATACCCCAACGAAACATTTCAATGTTTCATTTTCACTGTGTACTGTTAAAAGAAAACTGATTTCCCGATTGGACACTTGCTCCAGGGTATGTATTTACCAGGTTTGATTCTCACATCTGTATGGTTTTACAGATGGTGAGTGGGAGTAAGTTATTGGGAATTAGGTGACTATCCTCATTATATCGGGATTCGTTGTAATTGGTGATATTTGAGGAAATCACCTGGGCTGTTTGCCGGTCGGCAAATATTTAGTTTTGAATATCCGCTGTTGTGCACCAGTTTCAAATTGATATATCTGTACGTCTATTTTCATAGAGTGAGATATACCTTTTGATACTATGTCGATGACATTTACCTATATCAGTGGATGGTTAGGTAAGGAGCATTAAACAGCGGTGTAATTCTTCTTAACCATAAGTACAGTTTTCAACCTACGACACACAGTGAAAGAGTTGTTAGACTCAGCGGACTTATACAGAGTATTGTATGTTGTCCAGTGTCCATTAGGACAAAGGGGTTGGTCCTCGTACTGTATTCTGTTTACTTTTGACTTCTCTAGTTCTTAGACATGTGTTTCGTAGAAACACAGGGTCTAAGTTTTGAGGAGTTATAGGTATTTGAATAGAGTAGAGAACCAGGTATAGCAAGTATCGGGATTCTTCAAAGTGATCGAAGATGTAGATACTTGTGTATGGTATTCAGTTAATAGTAATGATAAAGAGAAATTACTTCTCTTTCAGGTTACTCATAATTGGAAGTATTCCTAAGTTGAGTAACGCTGATCGACCTCCTTCCATTTAGTTGACATGCACTGGAGAAAGCTGCATGATTTGAATCTGGTTCAATTAAATCAGTGCCTCTGGTTCTATATTGGATGTAGAACAGTTCATATCTTAACGTTGTTAAGGTACGGGGAGTTGTCCGGCTTATGCTTAAAACCAGACACTGGACAACTCAAGGCACGTTTCTGTAATGGCTGTTTGTGGGTTGACCCAGGCTATGACGCGGGTTGATTTTCTACCATCTGGATGAACAATAGCAATATTGTTCTAGACTCGCCACAGTTTTATTAAAAATGGATTTTTTCAGAAAACAGTAGTGGGAGTATGGTAGAACTGGAAGTAATTCCAGAACCGCAAACGATTACTGAGGATTTGATAAGGAACCTAAAGATTCAATCTGAATTGACATTCCATTGGCCACTCCGCAGGGATGGTGGGTAACTTCAGCCACCCGAGAGGTACTCCGGTAGCCTCAAGGACGGTGACAGGGAAGTTCTTGTTTACCCACACTTGCCATTGTTGTTGTTCCAGGCTGCGAGACCCGGCAGGAGGATGAGTATAGCGTCGTTCTGAACTGGCTTCAGAAGTGTACGTGTATATGACTCTGCCAGAGAGTTGTCGTAGTCAGTGGGAGCAGCAGAAGCATTGGTGGACATCAGGCTTATGTCTATTTGTAGACTAAAGCAGATGTAGCGGAGATAGATCATCTATTTCTGATGTGACAGTCATAGGTTTGACGTCATCAGAATAGGGGATGGATCTGTTGAGAAGGTAGTAGAAAGGAAACTCCTATACTACGATCGGTTATACTTTGGTCGTCACACAGTGGTTTCTCCACAAAGGACTTGGACATTATATCAGACATACTGGTTACTAGATCTATGGTTTTAGATCTAGATTTGGGTGGTTTCCTAATCTGGGTACCTTGACAGCATTCTATGAGTATTTAGAATGGACGACTCCTGGCACGGTAGTGTACCTGCAAGTAATGGAGTCGCCCTCTCTAAAGGTGTCTTTTAGACTAAAGTAGAGAGGGATGTGCATGATTGGCAGATCACTTGCTTAGGCAATTGAGTCAATCATGAGATGTCAAGTACCACACCAGATGTTGTTCTTGCACTAGATGCAATAAGTTGATATTGATCCAATTCTGGAGAAACAGTCGGAAGCAGTTTTAGAACATAAGTGGATGTTCTAGGGATATGATAACGACAGCCTCATTCGAGAGACAGTTATCATTCCAGGCTTCCAAGGTGACCTGGACGACAAGGAGGTTGTCAGAGTTATAGTTTATCCCTCTGATGAGGGGCAGTATTTTGGACAGATGGTCCAAGGGAATACTGAGGGTGGCATGGCGCAGGATACTGATTAAGTTCAGTTGACGATACAGTCTAAGAAGTTTGGATTTGGAGTTCATTTATGAGCTACGTCCCATCAGACATCCAGACATTCTAAGGCAGGTATTGCTCATTTCAGGAGATGGCTTTCTCCGCGAACTTGAGATATAGAGAGACATAGAAAGATACTTCTAGGCGGATCTACTCACTGAGGCTATTCCTCGAACGCAATAGTTTCGCAAACGGATTTTGTGAAACTGACTAGTAGGGGAGTTGGGTGTTCGGTATCACACGGGCTGTGAGTATGCGACATCGCAATAATTAGCCTTGAGTGCAAGTGGGAGATTGTTGGAGATAGTGCCCTCAGAGTCAATTATTGGATCACAGGCACGTGATTGCAATGATTGAGGGAGGACCTATCCCGGTAGGACAGTCTTACTCGAGATGATAGTATGCTATCTGGTTTACCTTTATCATCGTGTACTGCTTTAGGCGACCTGACATGTCGCTATTGCACGTTGATAGAGCCCCTAGGATTCTTGCTTGACTGCCAGCAGTATGAGGGCGATCATATAAGTGAGAGCTGGAGTCTATAAGCTTATCCTTAAAAGGTCCCTAGTCGTGGGAGTTTCGAGATTGGGCATTGATACTCCATTAGTAGACTAGTGTATACAGTCGAGACCCCGACGAGGGGCGGTGGCCGGTCTCACAAGCCACTGGTGTCAGTTGGTTCACCTAAGATGTATACAGGTGCTCATTGGGTTATGAGTACACCGGACAGGACTCGCCGGGAACATGCTAGTTGGTCATATACCAGACGTCAGATGGCAGTTCCCTGGTGACATGTGTGCAGGTTAGTTCATCGACCTGGGGATCGTCATTTGTCTCGTGTGAGTTCCCACTGTACTTTGATTACTACCCTACCACGGCTCAAAGGAGTCGTGCAAACAGGTTTTAGTTGGGTACAGTCCCGAGCCACATGGAGGCAGTGAGCGGATCTTCAGGGGTTCGTCTCTCCCGGTATTGGGGGTGAGGTCGCGCTGTGTCTAGGAGAGCCATTACACAAAGACCTTGGCCAAGGCATGAGATTTACTGGTAGGTATTCCAGTAGTATCTCAGGGTGTTCTGGGCTACACTCCGACACGACTTGTACCGCTTTTGGGGGTCTGACTTTTACCAACCCCCTAGGCCCGCCATGCGATGCTCATAGACGAACGGACCGGACTGTACGGATATTGTCACTGACAGGCTCAGTTGGGTGTCGGGGTGAGCTTCCTCATCGACGTCCCTTTTAGTCAATAGCTGGTGGCCCGTCACGTATTGGCTTATACCTCTGACGTGCTAGTGGTTAAATCCACAGCCATAGTATTGACGAGTCTTTAGAGTCCACCACACTTTCAGTTACTCAAGTTTCGGGCGAAACGCTGTAGAGGCCGTATGGAGATATGGCAGGGTCCGATCAGATACATGCGGTATTGCACGGATCAGGATCGGACAGTTTGTACTAGTAGCCGTATAGGTATATGGCAGGGTTCGATCAGATACGTGCGGTATTGCACGGATCAGGATCGAACGGATATTACTAGCCGGCTTTGGTTTAAGCCGGTCCTAGTTTAGTACAGTGTAGATTCTGTCTCATTGCATTTGTATCCGGACGGAATACAGATGCGGGTGTGTATGCACAGTATGGGGTTTTCCTGTAATTTATTACGGGACCAGTTTTCTGGAGTTGCCAGTTTGCTTTCCGTTCCGGCCGGTTTTCCTTTGTTCTTTCCCGGCCGGACTTTTCTGATGGAGGGGGTTATTTGCAATTGTGCAAATAACTTTAGTGGAGGGGTTTTATTGCATAAAGATTGATTATGATAGCTTTCTTTTCTTTGCACCATGACTTGCTTTGACTTGTGATTTGATGAGGTATGGTTTGATAAAAGTGAAGCATGGTTGTATGCTTTCTTGTCCCTTGATATGGTCACCTCTTCTATTCTCCTACACTCACCTCCCTTAAGGTTTGCTATTACCTCCTCCACCATTCTCTTTTGCAAAGGGATGATTCATTGTTCAAGAGAGAAAAAGAAAGAGAGAAGAAGAAGAAGAGAGCTTCATCTTGAGAGTTTCATCCATGATATCATTTTCTTGCTAGAAAAATGCAAGCACCATTTTTCTATTCTCCATTCCTCCATCCAAAGGCAACAAACCCCAATGAGACATAAGCACTACACTTCCTACAGCAAATCTTGGGCATGTCGAGTTGCCGGCTTCATGCCCGAGTTGCCTCGGTATAGAGGCGGGAGCCCGTAAAAGATGCAGGCGACGTGGTGCCCTTCCGGCGAGGAGGCGGCGACCGGAGATCCCGCGAGGAGATCGGAGAGGAGATGAAGACCGGAGGACTTGGATCGTCGGTATATCTCTAACCCGTATTCTAGTTAGCTTAGACTTGTTAATGGTTACGTCCGGAGTTTAGTGCGCGGTGGTGCCGGTTTGCAAAGTCCGCAAAATTTGAGTTATTCACCGTTTCCGCATTCCGGCGTCGGGTTGACGGCCGGGGCGCCGCCGTGCACTTACAAGTTGTGCCTAACATCGACACGTAAATCCTCATATATCGGGCTCCGTCACTCCGGATCGGCCCTCGGGCTCCGTCTGCGGAATCGGCCCTCGGCCCCGGCAGTACGGATCGTCCCATATCCATATATCGACTCTGGTCAGTATCCTCCGAATAACCGCCAGGTCCAACCAATCACCGGTAGGTACTCGCCACCCTTCTAGGTTCATCGTCTGCTCCACGAAAAACATTTCTTGCCCCGGGGAACCATACCGGGTCCACCATGTACCCGCAATCGGCCTCATCCGCCTCCTCGAATCGGGTTTCACATGTCGCTCTCAGCACCAAGAAAACACATGGTAGACGCACTGAAATATCATATCAAGGGTAACCGGGTTTTTAAAACAATTACATATTCTCTTTCGAAATACCCACGGTTCCCAAATCCAGAAATATCATTGAAACAACATATCTCAATGCGTATAATCAGAAAGCATGATGTATGCGACATGTAAAAGAAATGTAAGCATATTAGTATATCATGCAACACGGAATAATAATATGCACATATTAGGGAAGACCACATCTTTAAAATGAATCAGCTTTAAAAGGTATCTTGCGGTTCCCAAATCTCTAATCAAGCAAGAATCAACAATGTATGTACAAATACGTATTCATGCACGTGTGGGTGTACAGTAGGAATACACAGTATATAGGTACACAAGTATGCCATGCAAGGGTCATATCCTGAATGCAACAGTACTACAGTGTAGTGGCATGGCAATTATCGTTGATGAAGTGTGTGAGCCGGTAAGCAGTGTACGTGGAACATACGTGTAACACCTTAGATTTATGTTTAGTGGTAATTGTGTGTTAATGTGGGGGTTTTGGTAAAAAGTTTACCAAAACAGTTTTTAAATAATTTATCTGGTTTTATGAATATTTTATTAGAATTTTATCTGGGCTGCACACACTTGTGCATGTTAACTTGGGTTAAGTGTAGGGTTTTTCCATGTTTAGATAAGCATGGTGGGTTAACCTTTTAGTTAAGTTAATTTGTTCCTAATTAAGGGTTTTAGTTTTAAATTGAATTAGGGTAGGGGTTGACTAGTTTAGGGTGAGAGAGAGAGAGGCCATGATGCTTTAAGCATGCTTGGCATTTAATGAGGAGAGAGGCTGAGGGGTTGACTCCCATTTTATTTCAAAAACAATTGATTTTCTCTCACACTCATCTCACTCACATCTCTCCCTCTAACTCTCACACAACACTACAACCACAACAGCAGCCT
Organism: Agapanthus africanus; assembly: GCA_030015575.1. Lineage (NCBI taxonomy): Eukaryota > Viridiplantae > Streptophyta > Magnoliopsida > Asparagales > Amaryllidaceae > Agapanthus > Agapanthus africanus. The sequence continues at coordinate 257,700,737 of JASDDO010000010.1, read as the reverse complement.
TGGCAGCAGCAGCAACAGCGACAAAAACAGCAGCATCAGCATCAGCAGCAACTGCAACAGCAACAACAACAGCTGTTCAGCAGTATCAGCAGCACTTCAGCAACAACAACACCTTCTTCTCCTTCATCTTCTTCGCTTCTCCTACATACTAGAATCCCTAGAGGTATAATCCATTAACCTAACTTCTTACTTTGCTAGGATATGGTTATTTAGTTTAGTTTAGTGTTTATTATATGATTTAGTGCTAGTTTTGGGTAATTTAAGTGAGATTTGGCAAAGTGATGGTTGTGATTGTTAGTGTAGCCTTACTAGGTGCTGTTAAGACCAGTTAACCCTAGATCAATCCCAGATTTCACAAAAATACCAGATTGTTTCGATTTGGCGTAATTTAGCATTTAAATTGGACTTTTTAGCCTTTCTGGAATCTGCTCTTGACCCGGGTACTTCAGGTAAAAATTAGGGATACTTTAGCATGGTGACCATGTCAGACAGACACACACAAAGCACGGGGACCCCTCTCCCTATTTTGGACGCAGTTTTATTGTTTCTGGCCGCAAATTGCGGCCAGAAGTTGAGCTTAGGTGCTGGGGTTTTGCCTGTAGGTGTCTGCTGTGTAGTTAGGGGTTTTGGTATGCAACTTTTTCTGTTTTGACCCGTGTCAAAATCTGGAGTATTAAACCTTGTTTCGACGTTTTTAAACTTGTGCGACACGTGTGTGATCTGTGTGGTTCTGTGGTGCGCGGCGCGACACAGCGTGTCGGGTTAGTTTCTGGTGAGTTTACGCACGTCGCGACATATCGAGTACACGCGCGTTTAGTTTCACACACGAGTTATTCGTCTGATCGATATATCGCGTTTTGTAGGATTTGTCTTATGTGTGTTACTTTTGTAAATTATAGGATCGCCGGCGGGAACTTCGAGCGCCGCGGAGAAAGTCAAGAAGGTGGTCGGACACACCTAGCACGAGATCACGGGTGAGTAGATGTAACATCTACGGGGCACCATCGTTTGGATGGCGCAAGTCGCCGAATAGTTTTAGTAATTTATAAGATTCCTATTGATGTTAGTAACTCGGAGTATAATACTTGCATGTTATCTGCTACATTCACGATCTATGTTTTACCTACATACGTGAACTCATTCCATAGGACACCTGCACCATTGCCAGGGTTTTTATATGCAGCACGAGCACTATTGATGTGTACACACACGCCCTGATAATTGCCATGCCACAACACTAGATAACTTATAATCTAGAACATTGTCACTATATTTGATGCTTAAACCTGTGCTATTGCATTAAATCCTTAAAATGAAATTGTAGAATTTGCTAATCACGTGCATATACCTCATTACATCATTTGTTCATACCTAGTCTATAAATCATACATTGCAACTTGATTATTGATACCATGTGCATTCATATTCATTGACATGTGCACTTATGATGGTTTCTTGAGATTTATGATATTTCTGGATTTCGGGGGAAAGCCGCAAGAATTTTTAAACTTATTACCTTTTTAAAATATGCAAAGTTGCGGTTTTCTAGTGATGTAAGTGTCGTCCACCATGAGTTTGCTGTGTTTTTCGAGACCTGTTTCGAAGAGTTGGATGAACCGTCTCGGGTACATGGTGGGCCCGGTAAGGTATCTTGGCGCAAGAAGCTCGTGTTGTTGACGATGAGCCTGGCAGGGGATGGACTACCTACCGGTGACTTTTTGGCACGGCGGATATCCAGAGGATACCGACCGTGGCCACGAGATGATGAGATATTGATATTTGAGATGGGTCAGCCGGACGGCTGAGGCCAGAGATTCTATGATATAGATACATGAGATTGAGACAGTTTTGAGGTGTCGATGCTCGACACAGATTCTTGTTGATTCTATTGGTATTGTATTGATATTTCAAAAGAGATTCCTGAAAAAAAAATATGATTTCTTATACTTACACATTAAGATCACGAGTTGATTCATATTGCATACATACCTGCTAGTACATTCATGTTGCATACATACCTGCTAGTATACCCTGCCTTATCTATATTGTAGATGCTAGTATACTTGCGTGCATGCTTGTGATAGCCTCTATAGATGTTATTTATTACTCACGAGTTGGCAACTCACCCCCGTTGTGCCACAGCCTTTTCGCAAGTCCGCTCCGTCAGCACAGTAGCGGCGGGCGCACTAGCTTCTTTTGCCTCTTTTGCCTGGACTCGAAGCTTTTGCTCGCAGGTGGGTTATGTTATCATTTTTTACCACCATGTATATTTATTGTATCTAGAGTACTCCATCTACTGTATCAGCTGTACCTGTTATTTGTATTGTGGTATATTGACCTAGAAACGAGACCGTGAGATTTGTGGACTTTTATGCTGTATTTTGGGGTCGAGCTCACTTGAGTCGACATGATATTTTACTTTTGCTTCTTATGCTTATTTCTGCACGTTGCTGTATTACATTGCGTAGGATTTGTGACCGCCTTGGGGCAAAGAGCTAGCTCCCGCTTGGGGATGCCATATTTCATGTTATTCATTTATACTCATGTTTGTACCCGTTTTGGGGCCTGTTTTACAGAGGAGACTCTGCCGGAATTTTTGGAAAAAGGGATGTTGCTTTTAAAAAGCTTCATGTGACTTATTGGATTAAATCGCTTTCAATAATTGGGTTTTTCCTTCACTCTACTTTCTTAATCGGGTTTTGATTTCTGGGCTTTGGCTTACATATTTTACGGACGCCTTGAGACGTTTCGTAACTTAAGTTCCAGTCACATTCCATACCCTGCGGGTCGTGACAAAGTTGGTATCAGAGCGATAGGTTTTACCTTTACGAGTGTAGGATGACCCTTGGTAGATAGAGTAAGTGACTTAAGCAGGGTAACGTAGCGTGTGTATGTCCGCGACATACTTGCGATACGGTACTCCGCCTAAGTGACTTTAGGATATACTTGCTTGAAAATTCCTTCTTCAATTCCGTGTATCCTATGATTCTATTGCACTGTTCTTATTATCCTATTTCCTATACCAGCCACTATGCCGCCGAAGGCTACGAGAGCGCAGAGGGCTGCGTCCCGAGATGAGATCCGAGCAGGCTCGTCTGAGATGAGGAACGAGCAGGGAGGTATACCTACGCCTCAGGGACAGACTGATCCGCCTTCTCCAGGCCGCATGGATAGGCTAGAGTCTGGTGTGGAGGAGCTACGACAGATGATGGAAGGTATGCAGGAGTTACGACAGATGGTGGGATCCTTAGAAGAGGCTAGTCGTGCAGCGAGATCGGAGGACGTACCTACCACATCACAGACTACCATGGTACCTGCTGCCCAGACAGTTACTCCTACTACTACTACCGTGGCTATCCCAGTATCGCTACAGGATTTCATGAGGCTGAGACCTCCAGTCTTCACCGGCACAGATGCAGCGGAGGATCCACAGACATTCATTGACAGATTAGCCAGGATATGCAATTCAGTCAGATGTTCTGTCGATCGATGGGTGGAGCTTGCTAGTTTCCGTCTAGAGGGCCTTGCGCAGACGCGGTGTGAGTCCGTCGAGAGAGGTCGAGCTGTAGGTCTTCCTCCTATGACTTGGGCCGAGTTCACAGAGGTATTTCTGGCTTGTTTCCTCCCAGAGAGCGTTCGTGACGCTAGAGCTCGTAGTTTTGAAGCTTTGATCAAGACTCCCGGGATGACGGTGTCTGAGTACGATGTTCAGTTCACGCAGTTGTCCATATATGCTCCGTATTTGGTAGATACTGAAGAAAAGAGAGTGAAGAGGTTCGTGCAGGGACATGACACCCAGCTATTTCTTGCCATCGGCGCCCAGCACTTCGACACTTATTCAGCTGCTATGGACACTGCATTATGGATGGAGGCATGCATTTCAGCGACTTCGGCCAATTCTGGGCCGAAGAGGATTCATACCGATGTGCCATCTCAGAGGCAGCGTGCCAGACTCTTTCCGAGAGGAGTCGGACGGGGTCAGTTATTTGGTTCATATCCGCAGGGACAGCGGGCGTCGCCAGGATGTTATGGGTGCGGGGGTCCCCACCATCTTCTCAGAGACTGTCTGGCAAGACGATAGGGAGCGGCGATTGTTCCACATGTGACCCTACCACCATCAACACCCCCTCCTCAGAGAGCTCTACTTCCTACCACAGGCGATGCTCCACGTTAGTTTGATGCACCCAGAGGCCGTGGACGCGGCAGTCCTGTTCAGAGAGGACGAGGAGGCAGAGGCCGAGGCCGAGGTCAGCCAGCTATTGGTGGGGGGCAGGCCCGGGTATTTGCTTTGACACCGCAGGATGCGCAGGCATCCAACGACGTTGTGACAGGTACCTTTCCAATTTTTTCTTTCGACGCACGGGTATTATTCGACCCAGGTTCCACACATTCGTATGTCTCTACAAACTTTGCACCGATGTTGGGCTGTGAGTCATCGTCGTTAGATCAGCCGCTTGTGGTTATTACTCCGGTAGGCGAGTCGTTTGTTGCTCGTTTGGTGTTTCGTTTGTGTTCCGTTCGTATCGGGGAGAGGGATTCATTGGTTGATTTGATTCTCCTCGATATGTTGGATTTTGATGTGCTTCTGGCCATCGATTGGCTAGCCACGTGCTATGCTTCTGTGGACTGCCGTGAGAAGGCAATCAGATTTAGCTTTCTGGGAGAGCTACTCCTTGTTATTCAGGGAGACCGCAGTGTCACCCTTCCCAGCTTGATTTCATCTCTTCACGCCGGTCAGCTACTACGGAGGGGATGTCAGGGATTCTTAGCTTATGTCTGTGATACTCGAGCTGCAGAGGTTCCGTTGGACCAGGTCCCGGTTGTTAGTAAGTTCCCTGATGAGCTGCCTGGGCTACCGCTTGAGCGCGAGGTTGAGTTTTGAATTGACTTGATTCCCGGCTCGGGGCCTATTTCCATGCCGCCTTATCGGATGGCCCCGGCGGAGCTTAGAGAGTTGAAGGTTCAGCTGCAAGAATTGCTGGATAAGGGACTTATTCGACCCTGTGTTTCTCCTTGGGGTGCTCCGGTCCTGTTTGTCAAGAAGAAGGACGGCAGTTTGCGTTTGTGTATCGACTACTGCCGGCTGAACAAAGTTACCATACGGAACAGGTATCCTTTACCACGTATCGACGATTTGTTCGACCAGCTTCGGGGGGCCGGATATTCCTCGATGATCGACTTGCGATCAAAATACCATCAGCTACGAGTTCGAGAGGAGGATATACCGAGGACAGCTTTCCGCACGCGCTACGGCCACTATGAGTTTTTGGTGATGTTGTTCGGACTCACCAACGCCCCAGCCGCATTCATGGATTCAATGAACCGTATATTCAGGCCATATCTCGACTTGTTCATCATAGTGTTTATTGATGATATTTTGGTGTATTCCCCGAGCCAAGAGGAGCACGAGCAGCACCTGCGGATCACATTACAGACTTTGAGGGAGCACCAGTTGTTCGCGAAGTTCTCCAAGTGTGCGTTTTGGCTGGACAGCGTTGGTTTCTTAGGCCACGTGATTACGAGAGATGGCATATGTGTGGACCCGAAGAAGATCGAGGCCGTTCAGCAGTAGCCCAGACCAACATCAGTTACTGAGATCCGCAGTTTCCTAGGCCTGGCTGGCTACTACAGGCGATTCGTTCAGGATTTCTCACGTATTGCTGCACCTTTGACCGGATTGACCCGGAAGGGAGTTCCTTTCGATTGGACGGAGGAGTGCGAGCACAGTTTTCAGCAGCTACGGACTTGTTTAACTATGTCGCCGGTGTTATCATTGCCTTCAGGATCAGGCGGATTTGTGGTCTATTGTGACGCTTCATGAGTGGTGCTAGGGTGCGTATTGATGCAGCATGACAGGATGATCGCGTATGCTTCACGACAGTTGAAGAAACATGAACAGAACTACCCCACTCATGATTTGGAGATGGCTGCAGTGGTCTTTGCACTTAAGATCTGGCGACACTACCTATACGGAGAGTCGTGTCAGATATTCACTGATCACAAAAGCTTAAAGTACATATTTCAGCAGCGAGACATGAATCTCAGACAGCGCCGTTGGATGGAACTAGTAAAGGACTACGATTGCGAGATCTTGTATCACCCGGGCAAGGCTAATATAGTGGCGGATGCTTTGAGCAGGAGGCCCAGGTGTAGTTTATTTTGATTGAGCGCAGTACAGAGGCAGTCGTCGGCAGATTGGTAGATTTTATGCGACAGAAGAGTTGAGTTCGAGTTTACTTCGACAGAGGGACAGCTTGCGCATGTTCGTGCACGCCCGCAGTTGCTTGACCGTATTCGAGAGGCACAGCCGAATGATGAGCGTCTTTCAGAGATCATGGAGAAGATTAGGAAGGACAGAGATTCCGAGTTCGTGATCGATGATCATGGAGTCCTGCGATTTGGGACTCGATTGTGCGTACCAAATTCTAAGGGATTGCGGCGTGAAATTCTTGAGGAGGCGCGTAGATCGACATACAGCGTTCATCCGGGTTCCATCAGGATGTACCGCGATTTGAGAGATGTCTATTGGTGGGACGGGATGAAGAGGGACGTCACAGTCTTCGTGTCAAGATGCCTGACTTGTCAGCAAGTCAAGGCTGAGCACCAGAGGCCACTAGGAGAGTTGCAGCCTTTGCCCATTCCGGAGTGGAAATGGCAGCAGATTTCTATGGACTTTGTGGTGGGTCTACCCAGGACCAGTCGAGGGTACGACTCCATTTGGGTGATCGTGGATCGATTGACGAAAGCGGCTTACTTCCTGCAAGTGAAGACCACTTTCAGCTTTGCTTAGTATGCCCAGATTTACATCGACGAGATTGTACGGTTGCATAGCGTACCGACTTGTATCGTGTCAGACCGAGGCACCCAGTTTACCAGCCGACCATGGCAGAGACTTCAGGAGGCATTGGGCACCCGTTTGAGTTTCAGCACAACATTTCATCCGCAGACCGACGGCCAGTCAGAGCGAACTATTCAGACTCTCGAGGACATGCTCCGAGTGTGCGTTTTGGACTTCGGAGATAGCTGGGATCATCATTTACCTTTAGTAGAGTTCTCCTAAACTACAACTTCCAGGATACTATTCAGATGGCACCTTTCGAGGCCTTGTATAGGAGGAGATGTAGATCGCCCGTTTGTTAGACCGAGCTTAGCAAAGGCAGTATTTTGGGGTCGCAGATCGTGCAGGAGACGACCGAGAAAGTACAGTTGATTCGAGATCGGATGAGAGCGGCTCAGAGAAGGCAGAAATCGTATGCAGACCGGCGCCGTCGCAGACTAGAGTTCGCAGTTGGCGATCATGTTTTTCTGAGGGTCTCATCGATGAAGGGCGTGATGAGATTTGGGCGAAAAGGAAAGCTTAGTCCCAGATTTGTGGGTCCCTTCGAGATTCTCGAGCTTGTCAGCGCAGTTGCATATCGTTTGGCTCTTTCACCCAGCTTTCCAGATGTTCACCCCGTCTCCCACGCAGAGTATTGGGGATACTGTAGCATGGTGACCATGTCAGACACACACACACAAAGCACGCGGACCACTCTCCCTATTTTGGCCGCAGTTTTATTGTTTCTGGATGCAAATTGCGGCCAGAAGGTGGGCTTGGGTGCTGGGGTTCTGCCTGTAGTTGTCTGCTGTGTAATTAGGGGTTTTGGTATGTGCAACTTTTTCTGTTTTGACCCGAGTCAAAATATGGAGCATTAAATCTTGTTTCGACGTTTTTAAACTTGTGCGGCACGTGTGTGATCTGTGTGGTTTTGTGGTGCGCGGCGCGACACAGCGTGTCAGGTTGGTTTCTGGTGAGTTTACGCACGTCGCGACATATCGAGTGCACGCGCGTTTAGTTTCACACACGAGTTATTCGTCTGATCGATATATCGTGTTTTGCAGGATTTGTCTTTTATGTGTTACTTTTTTAAATTATAGGTTCTCCGGCGGGAACTTCGAGCGCCGCGGAGAAAGGCAAGCAGGTGGTCGGACACACCCAACACGAGATCACGGGTGAGTAGATGTAACATCTACGGGGGACCATCGTTTGGATGGCGCAAGTCGCCCAATAGTTTTAGTAATTTATAAGATTCCTATTGATGTTAGTAACTAGGAGTATAATACTTGCATGTTATCTGCTACATTCACGATCTAAGTTTTACCTACATACGTGAACTCATTCCATAGAACACCCGGACCATTGCCAGGGGTTTTATATGCAGCACGAGTACTATTCATGTGTACACACACGCCTTGATAATTGCCATGCCACAACACTAGATAACTTATAATCTAAAACATTGTCACCATATTTGATGCTTAAAACTGTGCTATTGCATTAAATCCTTAAAATGAAATTGTAGAATTTGCTAATCACGTGCATATACTGTCAGTGTATATGCCCTAGAGGCCATTACTGTATCATACTAGTTTGTATATTACTTGATGGAAGCTTGGGATATTCACCTTGTATAAACAATCATGCTCAATATAGTAGTATGCTACTTGGTTTGTTTCTGCTTTAATGTGTGCATGTGTTTCTTTTAACATATCGCCTTTACACATTAGTGGAGCCCTTAAGATCTTTGGTTGATTACCAGCGTTGTGATGGCAATCACACTCGTAGGGGCTGGGTAATCCACAAGCACATCCTTATGCAGGTCCCTAGTCGTAGGACTATCGAGACAGGGCATCGATACTCTGGAGTAGACTAGCGTATACGCTTCTCATCCCATCTTGGGAAACGGTCTGTCCCAGAGCCGTCAGTACGTCGTACTTGAGATAGTATGCGGGTGCTCGTTAGGTTACGAGTATACTGGACAGGACTCGTCGGGAACTGTTGGTTGGTATTATACCTATCGTCAGTTAACAGTTCCCAGGATACATGAGTACAGCTTAGTCCGCTGACTTGACACTGTCACTTCGCCTCGAGTGTGTTCCTACTGCACTTTGATTACTACCCTACCACGGCTCAAAGGAGTCGTGCAAACAGGTAGTTTTTGGGTGCAGTCCCGAAGCACTTGGAGGCAGTGACTGTTAGACAAGATTCGTCTCTCCCGGTTTGCCATTACACAAGTAGTCCCTGGCCAGGGCAAGCGAGATATACTGGTAGGTTTCCAGTGTTATCTCAGGGTGTTCTGGGCTACACTCCGACATGACTTGTACCGCTATTAGGGGACTGACATTTACTACCCCCTTGGCCCTCCATGCGATGTATCAGACGAACAGACCGGATTGTACGAAGATTGTCACATTCAGGCTCAGTAGGAGTTCAGATGGGTTTACCTCGTCAGTCTTCTTGTCGGCATCTACCTGGGGACCGTTACGTACAGCTAGTGCCGCTTGCGGTCTGTGGTTAAACCCGCTGCTAGCGTAGTGTCGAGTCTTTAGAGTCCCACACAGAGGGTTATTCGCCTTTGGGTAAAACAGAGTAGAGGTCGCATGGTTTTGCGACAGGGTTCGTTCTCATCAGCGCACTTGTGCACGTTTGGCATCCAGACGGATATTACTAGCGGGCTCTGGTTTGAGCCAGATCCTAGTATATGTTTTGGGGTTAGTTTTATCTCATAGTATTCATGTTCCTCGGAACACGAATGCGGGTGTGTATGCACAGTTGATTGAGGCGGAGGAAGAGGTTTTTCATTAGGTTTTTGGAACGGGTGCGTATGCACAGTTGACAGTCGTCTTTTTCCAAACCCTAATGAATTTGTGATATATCAATTAATAATATTAATTAAATGAAATTGTGTCATGATTGGGTTTGTTGACTTGTTGACCAAGGTGGACTAGTTGACCATGGTTGAAACATTGACTATCATCATTACACATCAAAGATGCTCTTTGATTCTAGCAAAAACCATTTAATGTGAAATGATAATAGTCTTATCAAACCTTCCATCAACTTTTTCATTTAGATTAATTTTATTAATTTGATAATTCACTTATATTGTTATGGTTGTAAAAAACCATCTCATTCTATCATAATCATTCTCTCTCCTCTGTTCTTCTTCTTCCTCCTCTAGTTCAAGGAGAACAATTCTCATGTGTTGAGAAACATCTCCTTGAAGATAAAACACCCAAAGCTACTCTCTACTCTCTCTAAGGTTGAAGGTCTAGCAAGCCAAAGATCTTAGTTCTCTCAAAGTTCGAGAAAGGAGCTCAAGGAAGAAACCCTCAGGTGGATCCATCTTTGACAAGAGTAGGCGACGGGGAAAGCACCATCCGACCACAATCAAGTGTCAAGAAGAAGGAGTTCAAGTTGAGGTATAACCCCTAACCGAGTAGAGAACTCTCTAGTTAGGATGCTAGTGTGTAGTTTAGCAAAGATCCGTTTTCGTAGTCCATGTTACCCAAACCCTAAAAATCGTTTTTCACCATTTTCGCAAGCCCGAAAGAACAGGGAGAGGTAACGTGGACTTACAGTGGTATCAGAACCTAACTAAACACACCCTAGCATGTTAGCAAAGTTATTAGAATATCGACCGAACGAAAAAACCGCAAAACACCCCGGAAAACCCTAGTTGCTGCCAATTTTTTTTCTGCTCTAAAAAAAAAAATCATGTCTTAAAAATCGGCTTAGGCTTCTCTATAAACAGGCAAGAAAAACGATCGCACGAGCCGACCAACGCTCCGCGGTTCCGCGGCAGAAGCTTGCTTCTGCAGCGGATCCACGGCCGAGTTGACTCGGCCGTGGATCGTTTCTCTTGCAGTTTGTTTCTGGGAGTATTTTGTGATTTTTGGGATGTTTTGTTTCTGCCCAGTTTTTCCAGAGAACAAGTTTGTTTTTGGGGTGGTTACAAATCCGTATTTTGGTCGATTTTCTGTAGACTTTGGCTAATGGGTTATATCTGTAATGTTTTATATGTATTGAACGTCTGCTAATCGCTATACGTCGATTAGTGGGAGTTATACATATCTGTGATCTGTGATGTTGATAGATTGTGTATATGAATTCGTTGGATTGTCGCGGATGAATAGCCGGGGGGAATTGTGAGATGAGAGTTTTTTTTATCTTTCAATTCTTGTAATATGTAATTGATGTAATATTATTTGTATGGCCGCACAACCGGGTCGGGGTTGTGGCCGTCATTGTATAATTTCTTTTTACTGTTTTTGCTCCTAGGATAGACCCAAGGTGGGGTGCACAAACTATCGGGTACTTCGAAGTGCCGAGTGGCCTACTCACATCGTTGAGGGAGGTTTCTTCACTTCGGATACTTGGCGGGTAATTTGCCGCACCCGTAGGGGTCTAGGGTGGGGTTATGGCTATTCATCGCGACCGTGTAATCCGCTCTTCATTACAGGCTCGTACGAATTGCGGATTCCTAGTATATCTAATGTATTCATCTGTGATCTGTAATGGCTATCATTGCATGTGACGAATGTTTATATATATCTATATGATATCTATTTAGGCGTTGCTTATGTTTTGCATCCACGCTAGTCCTTCCCCCGCTCTGTCGTTAGTTAAGTAACCTAACGGGTGATGACGGGACACCGTGGCGAATGCGGATGGCATAAGCGTACGTCATATTTTCGTTGTTTTCTGCAATGGTAGGATTAATTGATGGGACACATTAAAATTAATGCAAGAAAAATAAACCAAAGTAAAAGTCGTTGGAACATTTTCAAAAACCACTCGGTTTCTTTTCAAAATAACTTTTAAACGCGGAGCTTAAACCACTCCTTTTAAAAGCTATCTCGTTCCATCGATTATATCAAGTTCACTACGTTCACGGTTTCGCCAAAACTATTCATAGCCCTCCGTCGTTTCACATGGATGGTCAATAGTATTCAAGCTATGTTTGTTGGTCAAAGTCAAGGCATAGTGATTGGTAGCTATTGGGTATTCATGTGTAGCATAGATAGATGTGTTTGTTTAGGACAGTCGTACTACCTTGTTGGCCAAAGTCAAGGGTAGGTGCGGGTGGGTTCAAATTAACCTGGAGAATGACGGGTAGAACTTGACATGTGACTTATGATTTGTTGGCCAAAGTCAAGATCATAAGAGCAAGGGGCAAAAATCCACATCGGGAGATTCAAAAGAACTGAAACTTGCTAGCGCTGCATACCATTTAGAGTGTGGTGATTCTGGTCGGATTCCTTCAGTTTTGTCACGCAATGATATTTGGATCCCGATCCTACTGTGACTATATGCTACTCCTCGGGAAAATTCTCGCTTAACGATCAATGCTATAAACCTAGTAGGTGTCTAGAAAGGTGTTAGCGGGGCTGCGCCCCGAGGGAAAAGTGGTTATTTAATTAAGGAACTTCCCGAAAGCGTTGGAAAACCTCCCTCGAAGTACCGACACCAGCCTGGCTGAACGGTTAAGCAAGTATTGTACGGTGAGATTGATCCTGACTAATTCTTCCATTTTGGTTTGAGGAGGGATTCGAGAGACAGTGGGAGCCATCCTGTTTAGACGAATTATAAACCACTTTAAACTTGCAAGAGCATCATGCTAAAGTGTTTCTTCTCTCTCTCCTAATTGCAGCAACCATTCAACATGACTGGACTTATGTTATTGCTAGATAAAAACATACTGACAGGGCAAAACTATAAAGATTGGCTCAGGAATGTCAAAATGACAATCACTTATGACAAGTTGGGGTATCTCCTTACCACCAAAGCTCCCCCTGCCCCAGGTCCCACCTCCAGCATCGCGGATAAAGAAATCTGTAAGACTTGGGAGATTGATTGCGCGAAGGCCAAGTGCCTCGTGCTTGCCTGTCACGACCCGAAAGAGCACGTGACTGGCCCTCGAACCATATGAAGCCTATAGGACTCCATCTGATCCAAGTAAGCCAAAAGCCCAGAAATCTAAAACCATTTTAAGAATAAGTAAAGAAATACAGGTTGAAATCAAGGTTTTTATATAACTAAGCCGAATGTGCATTTTAAAAACAGTAAGTCTTTTCTAAAAATTTCGGTAGAGTTTCTTTTGTAAAAATGGCCCCGAATGGGGTAAAACAAGAACAACAATATATATATGCAATGATAAGGGCATCCCCAAGCGGGAGCTAGCTCTTCGTCAATCGACGGTCACAACCACACATGCAACAATAGTATACAACGTCAAGTGGCGAGGATCAAATCCAAAAGAAAGCTCAAAGCAACAAGAAACCGCAATACTACTAAGCGCGACTCTAAGGTCGAATAATACAACACTGTCTCTAAGTCTGAAAGAATATACAAGTTTTGGTTGATGGACAATTTCTAGATACAATGAAATAAATAAATACAAGGGTGGTTCTTGATGCAAAAGAATCCACCTACCAAAAGCAAACCACCCGCAAGAAAGAAGTGTGCCAGAAATGCCGCAATGAAACCTGTACGGCAGAACCTGCAAGAACTGTGGCACAACGGGGGTGAGTTGCCAACTCGTCAATAGAAACATCTACAAGCAGAAACCGAATGCAAGACATAACCTAAGTCAACAATCAGTAGTATAATCCACAAGAGTACATCTGAGTGTAGTAAGGTGGCAAGGTAACATCTAAACATGTATGTGGTGCCAAGTACTCAGGTAATAACATGTCATCAGTATAAGGTATGTCTGCAGGAAGTAAATATGATGCAGTAAATATGATATCAATACACATATATTAGTGTCCCATACCACTAATATTGGTGTAAGGGTATATATAACAGCGCCCTCATACCCTGTTATATATACAAATGAAGTATGATCAGTGTAAATCCCGTCTGTATATGATCCCTGTCTGTATATGATCCATATCTGTATATGATCTATATCTGTATATACGTGGAACCCGTCCACCCGTCACCCAATGACAATAAGCATCATGTATGCAATATGAGGATGTAAACAATATCATGGTAAAACATCATGAAACCCGTGCCAAGCATCGACACGTAAATCCTCATCCATATGGGGCTCCGTCTGCGGTATCGGCCCTCGGCCCCGGCAGTACGAGTCAACCCATGTCCATCTCTGGGCTCCGTCTGCGGTATCGGCCCTCGGCCCCGGCAGTACGGGTCAGCCCATATCCATCTCTGGGCTCCGGTCGGATACCTCCAGATATCCGCCGAGCTCAAGTACAATCACCGGTAGGTAGTAGTCCTTCTGCCGGGCTCACCGTCTATCACACAGCGAAACCGTTCTCGCCCCGGGGTACCATACCGGGTCCACCATGTACCCGTAATCGGCCTCAACCGCCTCCTCGATTCGGGTTTTCATATATCACTCTAGCACCGAGAAAACACATGGTGGACGCACCGAAATATCATATCAAGGGAACCGGGTTTTTAAATGAATACATATTTGAAATAGCCAGGGTTCCCAAATCCAGAAATCACATATAATCCAAACCAAAATGTAAGTCACTAATCTGATATGATATGTGCGTCAAAAATAAATATCATGTCAAGTCACATATAGATGAGCTACGATATAATGATCAGGTGTGATATAAGCATCAATGTGAGTATCAAGTCATGTCACATATAAATGAGCTACAATATGATGATCAGATATGATATAAGCATCAATGTGAGTATCAAGTCATGTCATATATAAATGAGCTACAATATGATGATCAGATGTGATATAAGCATCAATGTGAGTATCAAGTCATGTGACATATAAATGAGCTACAATATGATGATCAGATGTGATATAAGCATCAATGTGAGTATCAAGTCATGTCACATATAAATGAGCTACAATATGATGATCAGATGTGATATAAGCATCAATGTGAGTATCAAGTCATGTCACATATAAATGAGCTACAATATGATGATCAGATGTGATATAAGCATCAATGTGAGTATCAAGTCATGTCACATATAAATGAGCTACAATATGATGATCAAATGTGATATAAGCATCAATGTGAGTATCAAGTCATGTCACATATAAATGAGCTACAATATGATGATCAGATGTGATATAAGCATCAATGTGAGTATCAAGTCATGTCACATATAAATGAGCTACAATATGATGATCAGATGTGACATATGTATCAGGTATGAATATCACGTCAAAATCGTATATATTTGTGTACAGGTCTATGCGTACCATATGCCATGCGGAAATCATACCATGAATGCAGCAGTACTACAGTGTAGTGGCATAGCAATTATCGATGATGAAGTGTGTGAGCCGGCAATCAGTGTACGTGGAACATACGCATCATCGATAATGGTGCTGGTGTCCTAACAGCATGATGGCAATATAACAATAAGCACAAGTAATGCCGTGCAAATAGTATAAACAGGTGCAATCGAAATAAGCAACGCAACAGTGAAGAATCTAACTCAAAAGCTATAGCATGCAACCTTACCTTTTGAAATAAGATGAATCGGGGTCTTTGGTAAAACAAGGGCTACGGTGTTTAGAAAATAGACTCTACACATTTGAAAATATCCGTAGAATCCCCTTTTTCCTATCTTGCAATATTCCCGATTCGTTAGTTTTGAAATAGGTATGACTCTGGTCTAATCTAACATCTACTATGGAACTACTGATCTAAGTATCATGCAAGCCTGGAGGGGTATGGAAACCGCCTAAATCTGAGTCGATACATATATAAAGGTATATAGTCGGTGATCTCGCCTCAATGTCATATCATAAGATATCCTCGAGTTATGATTGCGGATCTATCATCAATATCGGCTCGTACGGTAATCATCGTACGGCATCCCAATAGCTGGGTACGGGTCAACATCTCACTATCTCATCACATAACAGGTATCACTATCATCAGATCACATGGTCTGGGGTACTACTCTATATCTAGCAGCAAACGATACCATCAGTGAAGTATGCATGCGGGGTAAACACATATCCCAAGCCCGCAAGAAATCACAAGTCATATCCCACAATGAATCGTATCCAATCACCGATCTCACGTCATCAAGCCCACATCATCGACTCATCTCCAAAGTCAATCCATATCATCAAACACCGTGTAAGTACAAGTAATATGCAAGGGTGTGTGTGTAGGTGTAATTCTATCCTAGGGTTCGCGACTATAAACTACACTAGTCACTTCTACCCTACACTATCCATAAAACACCTATCACAAAGCTACAACACACTATAACTATCATATAACCACTATATATATAGTATACTAACTACGGACTGCGGGGGTGCTATACGCCATCCACCCGACTTCCCCCTGTAGATATAATCTACTCACCTGAAGCATCATTTGCGGACATCACCACGCAATTGCTTGTCGTCCCGAAGTCTTCATGGGTACCTACACATCAAATATCGTATATGCGCATTAAAACCAAATCCAAGCTAAAACGGCGCATGAAATCCAAAACGATACGATAAGGGGGCCTATAGATGAGAACCTATGGCACGCCTTCAAAATCATCAATAATTCCTCTATATCGTCGTATAAACGCCAAATAGTCGAGGTAAAACGAAACACACCAATGCAGAAATGAAAATACGGAATACGGAAACTAAAGTCTAAAACAGCAACTCAAGAAATGTGTTCCAGATTTCACCCTAGATAGAATCTGTCAAAACTAGAAATACCCTGGGCCAACACTAGAGGAACTGGGGCTGTGCACAGAAAACGAGGAGATTCCTCACTGGTCTGGCCGCAATTTGCGGCCAGAATGGGGATTTTGGCGGCCTCAAGGTGGAGTGGGGAGCTAGGGTTTTGGGTGTTGCCTCTATGGTGCCTGCACATCTCAATTTCCACTCAATATTATTTTAGGGGTCTCGGGGTGATAGCAGATTCCATTTAACCCTCACAGATTTCACATTTTCCCCGATATCGGTTTCTAAAATCCGTATTCTGTGTTTGGGTTCCAGGTTTTGGGTTCCAATTCATGCACTAGGGTGTTTACAAGTCCTCTACTGAGCTCAATTTCACATTACAACTCAAGTTCCTCTCAAACCCTAACAAGATTATCCACAAGTCCATAATATCGCACGATATCGATTCAAACACAACATGGGGTTATAGGACAAGCTACAATTGAGCTAAGGGTTCAGAATTTACCTCACTTGGCAACTCAAGAACTTTCTTGAGTTGCCCTCTAGTGGCCAAATCCACGCTTTCATGGTCCATCATGTAGATCTCGAGCTTGTGCATCTTTTTTATGAAAGGAGATCGAGGTTTTAGTGTTGTTTTGGATGTGTTTTGGAGCTTGAAAAGGGGAGGGAGAATGGGGTGCAGAGCAGCAGCAGCAAGGGGAGAGGAAGGAGGGAAAAATGAAGGGAGGAAAATGCTAAGGGTTAGTCAAACAAGCCCATGCCTTTCTCTCTCTCTCACCCACTACACATTCTTTATTCTTTTTTCTCTTTTAATCCTTAAACCTTCTCACACCAATAGTAAACCCAAATGATAAATCATGGCAAGAAAAATACACAAGTGTAGGAAAAAGTGATATGTGCAAGTTTTGCACAAAATTGCCAAAAAACCCGATTAGCGATTTTAATCGCGATTAGGACTAAATTAGTGTCAAATTAATCACAAAAACTTAAAAATGTCATAAATCACTAATTTACCCTATTTTAGAATTTTCCATAATTTTTCATAATTTTTCTAACATTTTTCCTATTTATTTGCATTTAATATTAAAATAATCAATAAAATAATATTAAATTATAAAAATTCCCAAAATTAATATTTTATGTTTTTTGAAAATGTTACATTGCCTCTATGGACAATGAACACCAAAGGAGGCACGAGAATATGGACTTTGAATCCATATTTCTTCATACGAAAGAACTGTATGGGGAGCAATCCAGTATCGCCAGATACGAAGTCTCGAAAAAGCTGTTTTCGGCGAGATTGGCCATCGGATCACCGGTAGCGGAACACGTGCTTAAGATGATTGGCTTCATTGAGGAGCTCGCGGACCTTGGGACCACGTTAGAGAATGAGCTCTATACGGACTTAATTCTCCAGTCCCTTCCTTCCACTTACGCCCAGTTCATCCTGAACTTCAACTTACAGGAAAAGGAAGTTGAACTTTCAGAACTCCTCAACATGCTGAGGAGTGCAGAGGGCACCCTACAGAAATGTAGGGAAACATCCACTTTGTTTGTAGGAGGATCTTCATCTTCTAGGTCCAAGGCAAAAGCCAAGGGAAAGAAGAAGAAAACCCCCGCCAAACTAAGGGGCGGTGTTAGTAAGGTGGATACGAAGGGAAAGGCAAAAGTAACAAAGGAAGCGGGAAAACTTGTGGGAAAGGAAGAATGCTTTTACTGTCACAAGAGTGAACACTGGAAGAAAGATTGCAGGGCTTAGAAGGCCAGAACACAGGATCTGAAGCGTGTTGCGGCTTCAGCTTCAGGTGTGTATGTTATTGAAAACTGTCTATCAATAAACTCTACTTCCTGGGTATTGGATACCGGGTCAGGATCTCATATCTGTAATTCTTTGCAGGCGTTCAGAAACCGTAGGGTTTTGAAGGCAGGTGATATGACCCTCAGAGTTGCAAACGGAGCTGGCATGGATGCTGAGTCCGTGGGGGACTATCACCAGGGGTTGTCAGATGGACACGTTTTGGTTTTGCGTAATTGTTATTTTGTACCAAATGCAACTTGTAATATCATTTCTTTATCTTTAGTTTCTAAAGAAGGTTATGAATTTGGGTTTGTAAGTAATGTTGTAAACATTCTCCTTAATCAAGTTCTGATTGGGTCAGGTACATTAAACAATGGGATATATGTATTAAACCAACCACAGATTTTCAATGTCCAGAATACACACAAAAGAAAGTCTTCGGAATCAAATCAGGCTTTCTTATGGCATTGTAGACTGGGTCACATCAATGAGAGAAGGTTGACGAAGTTGCATACAGAAGGATATTTGGATCCGTTCGAATAACAATCATATGCAACTTGTCAATCCTGTCTCAAAGGAAAAATGACAAAGACTCCGTTCACTGGACACAGAGCAAGAGCGAGCGAGCTCTTTGGACTCGTACACAGCGATGTGTGCGGTCCAATGTCTACGCATGCACGAAGCGGTTATTCTTACTTCATTACTTTTTCGGATGACTTTTCCAGGTACGGTTATGTCTTCTTAATGAAACATAAATCCGATGCCTTTGGAAAATTCCAGGAATATAAGAATGAAGTGGAAAAACAAACAGGAAAAAGTATCAAGACATTAAGATCTGATCGAGGTGGTGAATACTTAAGTGCCGAGTTTCTGGATTACTTAAAAGAGAATGGAATTCTCTCTCAGCTTATTCCTCCATACACTCCGCAACATAACGGTGTATCGGAGAGACGGAACCGGACCCTATTGGATATGGTACGTTCCATGATGAGTAACGCTGAGTTACCGCGATCATTCTGGGGATATGCACTAGAATCAGCTGCAAACCTTTTGAACCGAGTTCCAACTAAGACTGTGCCTACTACACCATATCAGATGCGGTGTGGGAAGAAACCCTATCTTAAGCACATTAAGACATGGGGATGTCCAGCTTTTGTCAAAAAGCAGCATGCGGACAAACTCGAGGCACGCTCAGTACAGTGCATGTTTGTGGGATATCCAAAGAACTCCAACGAATATTTCTTCTATTGCGAAGAGGAACAAAAGGTTTTTGTTTCTCGTCATGCCCACTTCTTGGAAACTGAGTTTTTGGAAAATCAGATAAGTGGGAGCGCAATAGAACTGGAAGAAATTCCAGAACCACGAGCTATTACTGAAAGCTTAGTAGAACCAGAGGGTTCGAAAGATCAGGACATTCCTACGCCGCTCCGCAGGAGTAGTAGGCAGTCTCATCCGCCCGAGAGATACGGTTTTCTCATAGACGGGGATAGAGAGGATTGCATCATTGATAGTGATGAGCCGACTAGCTTCCAGCAGGCCATTCAGAGCGTTGACTCGGTAAAATGGCTGGATGCAATGCGGACCGAAATGGAGTCCATGTACACCAACAAAGTATGGACGTTGGACATTGCTCCAGATGGGGTAAAACCCGTAGAATGCAAGAGGATCTTTAAAAGGAAGATTGGTGTAGATGGACAGGTTGAGACCTATAAAGTTAGACTTGTTGCAAAGGGTTTCCGTCAAAGACCTGGCTTGGACTATGACAAAACCTTTTCTCCAGTGGCTATGCTGAAATCCATTCGGATCCTTCTTGCCATTGCTGCCTTCCACGATTATGAGATTTGGCAGATGGACGTAAAGACCGTTTTTCTGAATGGAAATTTAGAGGAGTGTGTCTATATGGACCAGCCAAAGGGTTTCATTCAAAGTGGGAGCAGCGGGAAGGTTTGCAAGTTGCTTAAGTCCATCTATGGACTAAAGCAGGCATCGCGGAGTTGGAGCATCTGTTTTGATGAAACTGTAAGTCAACGTTTCCCACCCCGGTGCTTGCCGGGAGGCGGAAACGGTATAAAAATCTGATTTTTAACGAACTAGGCAACATGGACTATCAATAGGAGGATATTTGCTAAACAAAAACTAACTACAAAGCTAGCTAGTTTTAGCTACATGGAAAAGAGGTTATACCTAGGGCTTTATGTCCTTCTCTCCTTGCTCCTTGGAGTGGAAGAAAGTGATTACCTTGTCGCCTTCTCTAGTCGAAGAAGGATCCACCCGAGAGCCTCGACCTTTGGCTTCAACTTCAAACTAGAAGTAACTAAGATGCTAGAAGTGCTAATCCTAGAACCTTAGAAGAGAGTAGAGAGTAACTTAGAATGGTTTATCTCAAGCTCAAGTGTTTCTCAACTCATGAGAGGGGAGAGCTAGAGAGAGAGGAAGAGGAGGAGAGAGAATCTATATGATAGAATGAGGAGAATAATGAACCATTCACACATATATGTGTGAATTATGTAAATTAGATAATTAGCAAAATAATTGTCTTGGTTAATCAAGACTTGACCATTATCATTTCATATTAAATGCAAATTGCAAGGATCAAAGAGCATCTTTTATATGGAATGATGATGGTCAACATGTCAACCTAAGTCAACAAGTCAAGATAGTCAAATGGTCAACAACCCTAACCATGCACAATTATATTTAACTAATATCAATTAATCATAATACACACATAAGCATTAGGGTTAAGAAAATGACAATGGTCATCAACCCTAATCAAAGTCCTATCCCTCTGTCTCAGTCAACTGTGCATACGCACCCGTATTCGTGATCCGAGGAACACGAATACAATGAGATAAAACAAATCCCCAATAATATACTAGGATCTGGCTTAAACCAAAGCCTACTAGTATAAGCTGTCCGGACAGCAAACGTGCACAAGTGCGCGCATGTGAACGAACCCTGTCGTAAAACCATGCGACCTCTACTCATTTTGCCTAAAGGCGAATAACTCTCTGTGTGGGACTCTAAAGACTCGACACTACGCTGGCAGTGGGTTTAACCACAGACCGCAAGCAGCACTAGCTGTACGTAACGGTCCCCAGGTAGATGCCGATAAGAAGACTGACGAGGTGAACCCATCTGAACTCCTACTGAGCCTGAATGTGACAGTCTCCGTACAGTCCGGTCTGTTCGTCTGATACATCGCTTGGCGGGCCTAGGGGGCGGTAAACGTCAGTCCCCTAATAGCGGTACAAGTCGTGTCGAAGTGTAGCCCAGAACACCCTGAGATAACACTGGAAACCTACCAGTATATCTCGCTTGCCCTGGCCAGGGACTACTTGTGTAATGGCTCTCCTAGACACAGCGCGATGTCAACCCCCAATACCGGGACAGACGAATCCTGTCTAACCGTCACTGCCTCCAAGTGCTTCGGGACTGCACCCAACTACTGCCTGTTTGCACGACTCCTTTGAGCCGTGGTAGGGTAGTAATCAAAGTACAGTGGGAACACACTCGAGGCGAAGTGACAGTGTCAAGTCAGCGGACTAAGCTGTACTCATGTCACCTGGGAACTGATAACTGACGAGAGGTATAATACCAACCAACAGTTCCCGACGAGTCCTGTCCAGTGTACTCATAACCTAACGAGCACCCGCATACTATCTCAAGTACGACGTACTGACGGCTGTGGGACAGGCTGTCTCCCTCACTGGGATGAGAAGCGCACACGCTAGTCTACTCCGGAGTATCGATGCCCTGTCTCGATAGTCCTACGACTAGGGACCTGTATAAGGATGTGCTTATAGATTACCCAGCCCCCACGAGTGTGAGCGACATCACAACGCTGGTAATCAAGCAAAGATCCTAAGGGCTCTACTAATATGTATAGGTGATATAATAAAAGAAACACATGTACACATTAAAGCAGAGACAAACCAAGTAGCATACTACAATTTCGAGCAAGATTGTATATACAACTGTGAATATCCCAAGCTTCTATCAAGTAATATACAGACTAGTATGTTACATTAATGGCCTCTTGGGAATATACACTAACAATTTCCCACTTGCACTAAGGCCATGTACTGGCGTATCGAAGACCTATTATCTCGATTAGCCGCTCGAACTGAGTCTGGGGTAAGGCCTTCGTGAATGGATCTGCAGTGTTATCTTCTGAAGCAACCCTCCGAACCTCGATCTCCTGGCGATCCACGATCACCCTGATCAGGTGATACCGCCTCAAGATGTGTCTGGATTTCTGATAGGACCTGGGTTCCTTCGCTAAAGCTATAGCCCTGTTGTTGTCGCAATACAGAGGTATTGGATCAACAATGGACGGACCCACCTGAAGTTCTTTCAAAAACTTCCTCATCCAGACGGCTTCTTTTGCGGCATCAGATGCAGCGATGTATTCCGCTTCCATAGTCGAGTCAGCAACGGTTTCCTGTTTGGAACTCTTCCAACACACCGCCCCTCCATTGAGGGTAAAGACAAAACCCGACATGGACTTGGAATCATCCTTGTCACTCTGGAAGCTGGAGTCAGCAAAGTCCTCAATCTGGAGGTCTTTTCCGCCATACACCAAGAACATCTCCTTATTCCTTCTCAGGTACTTGAGAATGTTCTTTACCGCTATCCAATGTTTCTCCCCAGGGTTTGACTGATACCTGCTTACCACACTCAGTGCATAAGCAACATCTGGTCTGGTACACAACATCGCATACATTATAGAGCCTACCACAGAAGCGTAGGGTATAATAGACATGCGATCCCTCTCCAAATCAGTCTTGGGAGACATCTCTTTGGAGAGGGTGATCCCGTGACAAGCCGGTTGATTACCGTGCTTGGAATCTTCCATACTGAATCTTTTAAGTATGGTGTCGATGTACCTGGACTGTGAGAGTCCTAAAATCCTCTTGGATCTGTCACGGTAGATCCGGATCCCCAGAATGTATGAGGCATCACCCAGGTCTTTCATGGAGAACCTGTCTGACAAGAACCCATTGATAGATTGTAGCATAGGAATGTCATTTCCTATTAAGAGAATGTCATCCACGTACAAAACGAGGAATACTACAGTTCTTGCTACAAATCTACAATAGATGCATGGTTCATCTGGATTTTTGATAAAGCCAAATTCCTTGACCGTCTCATCAAAACAGATGTTCCACCTCCGCGATGCCTGCTTTAGTCCATAAATGGACTTAAGCAACTTGCACACTCTTCCGCTGCTCCCACTCTGAATGAAACCCTCTGGCTGGTCCATATAGACACACTCTTCAAAATTTCCATTTAGAAAAGCGGTCTTTACGTCCATCTGCCAAATCTCATAATCGTGGAAGGCAGCAATGGCAAGAAGGATCCGAATGGATTTCAGCATAGCTACTGGAGAAAATGTTTCGTCATAGTCCAAACCAGGTCGCTGACGAAAACCCTTTGCAACCTGTCTAGCATTATAGGTCTCAACCTGTCCATCTACACCAATCTTCCTTTTGAAGATCCACTTGCATCCTACGAGTTTTACCGCATCTGGAGCAATGTCCAACGTCTACATGGACTCCATTTCGGTCCGCATTGCATCCAGCCATTTTACAGAGTCAACGCTCTGAATGGCTTGCTGGAAGCTAGTAGGCTCATCACAATCTATGATGCAATCCTCTCTATCCCCATCAATGAGAAAACCGTAGTATCTCTCGGGCTGATGAGACTGCCTACTACTCCTACGGAGTGGCGTGGGAATGTCCTGATCTTTCGAACCCTCTGGTTCCACTAAGCTTTCAGTAATAGCTCGTGGTTCTGGAATTTCTTCCAGTTCTATTGCTCTCCCACTAATTTCTTTTTCCAAGAACTGGTGTTCTAAAAAGTGGGCATGACGAGAAACAAAAATCTTTTGTTCCTCTTCGCAATAGAAGAAATATCCCTTGGAGTTCTTTGGATATCCCACAAACTTGCACTGTACTGAGTGTGCCTCGAGTTTGTCCGCATGCTGCTTTTTGACATAAGCTGGACATCCCCATGTCTTAATATGATTAAGATAGGGTCTCTTCCCACACCACATCTGATATGGTGTAGTAGGCACAGTCTTAGTTGGAACTCGGTTCAAAAGGTATGCAGCTGATTCTAGCGCATATCCCCAGAATGATCGCAGTAACTCAGCATTACTCATCGTGGACCGTACCATATCCAATAGGGTTCGGTTCCGTCTCTCCGATACACCGTTATGTTGCGTAGTGTATGGAGGAGTAAGCTGAGAGAGAATTCCATTCTCTTTTAAGTAACCCAGGAACTCGGCGCTCAAGTATTCACCACCTCGATCAGATCTCAGTGCCTTGATACTTTTGCCTGTTTGTTTTTCTACTTCATTCTTGTATTCCTGGAATTTTTCAAAGGCCTCGGATTTATGTTTCATTAAGAAGACATATCTGTACCTTAAAAAGTCATCCGTAAAAGTAATGAAATAAGAATAACCGCTTCATGCATGCGTAGACATTGAACCGCACACGTCGCTGTGTACGAGTCCCAAGAGCTCACTCGCTCTTACTCCGTGTCCCGTGAACGGAGTCTTTGTCATCTTTCCTTTGGGACAGGATTGACAAGTTGCATATGATTGATATTCGAACGGATCTAAATATCCTTTTGTATGTAACTTAGTCAACCTTCTCTCATTGATGTGACCCAGTCTATAATGCCATAAGAAAGTTTTATTGATTTCTGGAGACTTTCTTTTGTGTGTATTCTGGACATTGAAAATCTGTGGTTGGTTTAATACGTATATACCGTTGTTTAATAAACCTGACCCAATCAAAACTTGATTAAGGTGAATGTTCACAACATTACTTACAAATGCAAATTCATAACCTTCTTTAGACAATAAAGATACAGAAATGATATTACAAGTTGCATTTGGTACAAAATAACAACTACGCAAAACCAAAAAGTGTCCATCTGACAATCCCAGGTGATAGTCCCCCATGGCCTCAGCATCCATGCTAGCTCCGTTTGCAACTCTGAGGGTCATATCACCTGCCTTCAAAACCCTACGCTTTCTCAACGCCTGCAAAGAATTACAGATATGAGATCCTGATCCGGTATCCAATACCCAGGAAGTAGAGTTTATTGATAGACATTTTTCAATAACATTCACACCTGAAGCTGAAGCCGCAACTCGCTTCAGATCCTGGGTTCTGGCCTTCCAAGCCTTGCAATCCTGTTTCCAATGTCCACTTTTGTGACAGTAGAAGCATTCTTCCTTTCCCACCAGCTTTCCCGCTACCTTTGTTGCCTTTCCATTTCCCTTCGTATCCACTTTACTGACATCGCCCCTTAGTTTGGCGGGGGCTTTCTTCTTCTTTCCCTTGGCTTTCGCCCTGGACCTAGAAGAGGAAGAACCTCCTACAAACAAAGTGGATGTCTCCCTACCTTTCTGTAGGGTTCCCTCAGCACTCGTCAACATGTTCAGAAGTTCGGAAAGTTCAACCTCCTTTCCATGCATGTTGAAGTTTAGGACAAACCGGGCGTAAGTGGAAGAAAGGGACTGGAGAATCAAGTCAGTGTAGAGTTCATTCTCCAACGTGGTCCCAAAGTCCGCAAGCTTCTCTATGTAGCCAATCATCTTAAGCACGCGTTCCGCTACCGATGATCCGACGGCCAATCTTGCCGAAAATAGCTTCTTCGACACTTCGTATCTTGCGATACGAGACTGCTCTCCATACAGTTCTTTTGTATGAAGAAATATGGACTCCAGGTCCATATTCTCGTGCCCCCTCTGATGTTCGTTGTCCATAGAGGAAAGCACGAGGCATTTGGCCTTCGCGCAATCGATCCCCCATATCTTACGGATTTCTATATCCGTGACACTGGAGGTGGGACCTGGGACAGGGGGAGCTTTGGTGCTAAGGACATACCCCAACTTGTCGTAAATGATTGCCATCTTGACATTCCTGAGCCAATCTTTGTAGTTTGGCCCTGTCAGTATGTTTTTATCTAGTAATAACTTAAGTCCGGTCATGTTGAATGGTCGCTGCAGTTAGGAGAGAGAAAAGAAACACTTTAGCATGATGCTCTTGCAAGTTTAGAGTGGTTTTTAGTTTGTCTAAACAGGATGGCTCCCACTGTCTCTCGAATCCCTCCTCAAAACACAAAGGAAGAATTAGTCGGGATCAATCTCACCGTACAATACTTGCTTAACCGTTCAGCCAGGCCAGTTTCGGTACTTCGAAGGAGGTTTTCCAACGCTTTCGCGAAGTTCCTTAATTAAGTAACCTCTTTTCCCTGTGGGCGTAGTCCCGCAAACACCTTTCTAGACACCTACTAGGTTTATAGCATTGATCGTTAAGTGAGAGATTTCCCGAGGAGTAGCATATACTCACAGTAGGATCGGGATCCAAATATCATCGCGTGATAAAACTGAAGGAATCCTACCAGAATCATCACACTCCAAATGGTATGCAGCGCTTGCAAGTTTCAGTACTTATGAAACTCCCGATGTGGATTTTTGCCCCATGCTCTTATGACCTTGACTTTGGCCAAAATATCATAAGTCACATGTCAAGTTCTACCCGTCATTCTCCTGGTTAATTTGGACCCACCCGTACCTACCCTTGACTTTGGCTAAAATGGCAGCACGACTGTCCCAAACCAACGCATCAACCTATGCTGCACATGAATACCTAATAGCTACCAATCACTATGCCTTGACTTTGTCCAACATATATAGCTTGAATACTTTTTGACCATTCATGTGGAATGACGGTGGGCTACGAATGGTTTTGGCGAAACCGTGAACGTAGTGAACTTGATATAATCGATGAAACGAGATAGCTTTTAAAAGGAGTGGTTCAAGCTCCGCATTTAAAAGTTTAGTTTTAAAAAGAACCGAGTGGTTTTCAAAGTGTTCCAATCGACTTTTACTTGGTTTATTTTCTTGCATTAATCTTAATGCGTCCCATCTTTTAATCCTACCATTGCAGAAAACAACCAAAATATGGTGTACGCATATGCCATCCGCATTCGCCATAGGGCCCCATCATCACCCGTTAGGTTACTTAACTAACGACAGAGCGGGGGCTGGACTAGCGCGGATGCAAAACATAAGCAACACCTAAATAGTTATCATATATAAATTTATAGCAATGATAGTCAATCCAGATCACAGATGAATACTTTGGATATACTAGGAATCCGCGATTCGTTCGAGCCTGCAACGAAAAACGGATTACACGGTCGCGATGAATAGCCAATACCCCACCCAAGACCCCTACGGGTGCGGCAAACTACCCGCCAAGTATCCGAAGTGAAGCAACCTCCCTCAACGACGTGAGTAGGCCACTTGGCACTTCGAGATACCCGGTAGTTTGTGCACCCCACCATGGGTCTATCCTAGGAGCAAAAACAGTAAAAAGAAATTATACAATGACGGCTACAACCCCGACCCGGTTGTGCGGCCAAATAAATAATATTACATCAATTTACATATTACATGAATGAAAGAAAAAGAAACTCTCATCTCACATCCACCCCGGCTATTCATCCGCGACAATCCACCGAGTTCATATACACAAACCAAAAAGCATTACAGATCACAGATATGTATAACTCCCACTAATCGACGTATAGCGATTAGCAGTCATTAAATACATATAAACATCACAGATATAACCCAATAGTCAAAGTGTAGTGAAGTTCGATCAAAAATACGGATTTATAGCCACCCCAAATACAAATTTCTATTCTGGAAAATCTGGGCAGAAATAAAATATCTAAAAAATCCCAAAACCCTGACAGAAGAACACTGCACCAAACCCGATCCATGACCGAGTCAACTCGGTCGCGGATCCGCGGCAAGAAGCATGTTCTTTCCGTGGAACCGCGGTGAGTTCAACGGTTCACTGGATCGTGTTTGGTGTGGTTATTAACAAAACCCTGAGCTGATTTTTGAAGTGTGATTTATTATTTTTAGAGCAGAAAAAAATTCAACAGAAACTTAGGGTTTTGAAATTTTAGTTTTGCGATTTTTACCGATCGAACTTCTATACACTTTACTACCTAGCTAGTTTATGTTTAGTTAGGCTCTGATACCACTGTAAGTTCACGTTGCCCACCCCGGTGCTTGCGGGGAGGCGGAAACGGTATAAAAACTGATTTTTAACGAACTAGGAAACATGGACTATCAATAGGAGGATCTTTGCTAAACAAAAACTAACTACAAAGCTAACTAGTTTTAGCTACATGGAAAAAAGGTAATACCTAGGGCTTTATGTCCTTCTTTCCTTGCTCCTTGGAGTGGAAGAAAGTGATCACCTTGTCGCCTTCTCTAGTCGAAGAAGGATCCACCCGAGAGCCTCAACCTTTGGCTTCAACTTCAAGCTAGAAGTAACTAAGATGCTAGAAGTGCTAATCATAGAACCTTAGAAGAGAGTAGAGAGTAACTTAGAATGGTTTATCTCAAGCTCAAGTGTTTCTCAACACATGAGAGGGGAGAGCTAGAGAGAGAGGAAGAGGAGGAGAGAGAATCTATATGATAGAATAAGGAGAATAATGAACCATTCTCACATATATGTGTGAATTATGTAAATTAGAAAATTAGCAAGATAATTGTCATGGTTAATCAAGACTTGACCATTATCATTTCATATTAAATGCAAATTGCAAGGATCAAAGAGCATTTTTTATATGGAATGATGATGGTCAACATGTCAACCTAAGTCAACAAGTCAAGATAGTCAAATGGTCAACAACACTAACCATGCACAATTATATTTAACTAATATCAATTAATCATAATACACACATAAGCATTAGGGTAAAGAAAATGACAATGGTCATCAACCCTAATCAAAGTCCTCTCCCTCTATCTCAGTCAACTGTGCATACGCACCCGTATTCGTGATCCGAGGAACACGAATACAATGAGATAAAACCAATCCCAAATCATATACTAAGATCTGGCTTAAACCAAAGCCCACTAGTATAAGCTGTCCGGACAGCAAACGTGCACAAGTGCGCGGATGTGAACGAACCCTGTCGCAAAACCATGCGACCTCTACTCATTTTGCCTAAAGGCGAATAACTCTCTGTGTGGGACTCTAAAGACTCGACACTTTGCTGGCAGTGGGTTTAACCACAGACCGCAAGCGGCACTAGCTGTACGTAACGGTCCCTAGGTAGATGCCGATAAGAAGACTGACGAGGTGAACCCATCTGAACTCCTACTGAGCCAGAATGTGACAGTCTCCGTACAGTCCGGTCTGTTCGTCTGATACATCGCATGGCGGGCCTAGGGGGGCGGTAAACGTCAGTCCCCTAATAGCGGTACAAGTCGTGTCGGAGTGTAGCCCAGAACACCCTGAGATAACACTGGAAACCTACTAGTATATCTCGCTTGCCCTGGCCAGGGACTACTTGTGTAATGGCTCTCCTAGGCACAGCGCGATGTCAACCCCCATTACCGGGAGAGACGAATCCTGTCTAACCGTCA
This sequence comes from Agapanthus africanus, assembly GCA_030015575.1. NCBI lineage: Eukaryota > Viridiplantae > Streptophyta > Magnoliopsida > Asparagales > Amaryllidaceae > Agapanthus > Agapanthus africanus. The sequence continues at coordinate 257,670,991 of JASDDO010000010.1, read as the reverse complement.
CTGCCTCCAAGTGCTTCGGGACTGCACCCAACTACTACCTGTTTGCACGACTCCTTTGAGCTATGGTAGGGTAGTAATCAAAGTACAGTGGGAACACACTCGAGGCGAAGTGACAGTGTCAAGTCAGCGGACTAAGCTGTACTCATGTCACCTGGGAATTGATAACGGACGAGAGGTATAATACCAACCAACAGTTCCCGACGAGTCCTGTCCAGTGTACTCGTAACCTAACGAGCACCAGCATACTATCTCAAGTACGACGTACTGACGGCTGTGGGACAGGCCGTCTCCTTCGCTAGGATGAGAAGCGCATACGCTAGTCTACTCCGGAGTATCGATGCCCTGTATCGATAGTCCTACGACTAGGGACCTGTATAAGGATGTGCTTATGGATTGCCCAGCCCCCACGAGTGTGAGCGCCATCACAACGCTGGTAATCAAGAAAAGATCCTAAGGGCTCTACTAATATGTATAGGTGATATAATAAAAGAAACACATGTACAGATTAAAGCAGAGACAAACCAAGTAGCATACTACCATTTCGAGTAAGATTGTATATTTAACTGTGAATATCCCAAGCTTCCATCAAGTAATATACATACTAGTATGATACAGTAATGGCCTCTAGGGTATATACACTAACAGAAACGGTCAAAGATTTTGGCTTTATCAAAAATCCAGATGAACCATGCATCTATAGTAGATTTGTAGAAAGAACTGTCGTATTCCTCGTTTTATACGTGGATGACATTCTCTTGATAAGAAATGACATTCCTATGCTACAATCTGTTAAAGGGTTCTTGTCACACAGGTTCTCCATGAAAGACCTGGGTGATTCCTCTTACATTCTGGGGATCCGGATCTATCGTGACAGATCTAAGAGTATATTAGGAATTTCACAGTCCAGGTACATCGACACCATACTGAAAAGATTCAGTAAGGAAGATTTCAAGCGCGGTAATCTACCTGCTTGTCACGGGATCACCCTCTCCAAAGAGATGTCTCCCAAGACTGATTTGGAAAGGGATCGCATGTCTCTTATACCCTACGCTTCTGCGGTAGGCTCTATAATGTATGCGATGTTATGTACCAGACCAGATGTAGCTTATACACTGAGTATGGTAAGCAGGTATCAGTCAAACCCTGGGGAGAAACACTGGATAGCGGTAAAGAACATTCTCAAGTACCTGAGAAGGACTAAGGAGATGTTCTTGGTGTATGGCGGAAAAGACCTCCAGATCGAGTCCTTTTCTGACTCCAGCTTCCAGAGTGATAAGGATGATTCCAAGTCCATGTCGGGCAATGTCTTTACCCTCAATATAGGGGCGGTGTGTTGGAAGAGTTCCAAATAGGAAACCGTTGCTGACTCGACGATGGAAGCGGAATATATCGCTGCATCTGATGCCGCAAAAGAAGCCGTCTGGATGAGGAAGTTATTGATAGAACTTCAGGTGGTTCCATCCATTGTTGATCCAATACCTCTGTATTGCGACAACAACGGGGCTATAGCTTTAGCGAACGAACCCAGGTCCCATCAGAAGTCCAGGCACATCTTGAGGCGGTATCACCTGATCAGGGAGATCGTGGGTCACCACGAGATCGAGGTTCGGAGAGTTGCTATGGAAGAAAACACTGCTGATCCATTCACAAAGGCTTTACCCCAGACTCAGTTCGAGCGGCTGATCGAGATGATAGGTCTTCGATACGCCAGTACATGGCCTTAGTGCAAGTGGGAGATTGTTAGTGTATATGCCCTAGAGGTCATTACTGTATCATCCTAGTTTGTATATTACTTGATGGAAGCTTGGGATATTCACCTTGTATAAACAATATTTCTCAATATAATAGTATGCTACTTGGTTTGTTTCTGCTTTAATGTGTGCATGTGTTTCTTTTAGCATATCGCCTTTACACATTAGTGGAGCCCTTCCGATCTTTGCTTGATTACCAGCGTTGTGATGGCAATCACACTCGTGGGGGCTGGGTAATCCACAAGCATATCCTTATGCAGGTCCCTAGTCGTAGGACTATCGAGACAGGGCATCGATACTCCGGAGTAGACTAGCGTATACGCTTCTCATCCCAGCTTGGCAAACGGTCTGTCCCACAGCCGTCAGTACGTCGTACTTGAGATAGTATGCGGGTGCTCGTTAGGTTACGAGTACACTGGACAGGACTCGTCAGGAACTGTTGGTTGGTATTATACCTTTCGTCAGTTATCAGTTCCCAGGTGACATGAGTACAGCTTAGTCCGCTCACTTGACACTGTCACTTCTCCTCGAGTGTGTTCCCACTGCACTTTGATTACTACCCTACCACGGCTCAAAGGAACCGTGCAAACAGGTAGTTTTTGGGTGCATTCCCGAAGCACTTGGAGGCAGTGATGGTTAGACAGGATTCGTCTCTCCCAGTATTGGGGGTTGACATCGCGCTGTGTCTAGGAGAGCCATTACACAAGTAGTCCCTGGCCAGGGAAAGCGAGATATACTGGTAGGTTTCCAGTGTTATCTCAGGGTGTTCTGGGCTACACTCCGACACGACTTGTACCGCTATTAGGGGACTGACGTTTACCGCCCCCTAGGCCCGCCATGCGATGTATCAGACGAATAGACCGGACTGTACGAAGATTGTCACATTCAGGCTCAGTAGGAGTTCAGATGGGTTTACCTCGTCAGTCTTCTTGTCGGCATCTACCTGGGGACCGTTACGTACAGCTAGTGCCGCTTGCAGTCTTTGGTTAAACCCACTGCCAGCGTAGTGTCGATTCTTTAGAGTCCCACACAGAGGGTTATTCGCCTTCGGGCAAAACAGAGTAGAGGTCGCATGGTTTTGCGACAGGGTTCGTTCTCATCCGCGCACTTGTGCACGTTTGGCGTCCGGACGGATATTACTAGCGGGCTCTGGTTTGAGCCAGATCCTAGTATATGTTTTGGGGTTAGTTTTATCTCATAGTATTCATGTTCCTCGGAACATGAATGCGGGTATGTATGCAAAGCTGATTGAGGCGGAGGAAGTGGTTTTTCATTAGGGTTTTGGAACGGGTGCGTATGCACAGTTGACAGTCGTCTTTTTCCAAACCCTAATGAATTTGTGATATATCAATTAATAATATTAATTAAATAAAATTGTGTCATGGTTGGGTTTGTTGACTTATTGACCAAGGTTGACTAGTTGACCATGGTTGAAACATTGACTATCATCATTACACATCAAAGATGCTCTTTGATTCTAGCAAAAACCATTTAATGTGAAATGATAATAGTCTTATCAAACCTTCCATCAAATTTTTCGTTTAGATTAATTTTATTAATTTGATAATTCACTTATATTCTTATGGTTGTAAAAAACCATCTCATTCTATCATAACTATTCTCTCTCCTCTATTCTTCTTCTTCCTCCTCTAGTTCAAGGGAACAATTCTCATGTGTTGAGAAACATCTCCTTGAAGATAAAACACCCAAAGCTACTCTCTACTCTCTCTAAGGTTGAAGGTCTAGCAAGCCAAAGATCTTAGTTCTCTCAAAGTTCGAGAAAGGAGCTCAAGGAAGAAACCCTCAGGTGGATCCATCTTTGACAAGAGTAGGCGGCGAGGAAAGCACCATCCGACCACCATCAAGAGTCAAGAAGAAGGGGTTAAAGTTGAGGTACATCCCCTAACCGAGTAGACAACTCTTTAGTTAGGTTGCTAGTGTGTAGTTTAGCAAAGATCCGTTTTCGTAGTCCATGTTACCCAAACCCTAAAAATCGTTTTTCACCATTTCCGCAAGCCCGAAAGAACAAGGAGAGGTAACGTGGACTTACATATACCGCATTACATCATTTGTTCATATCTAGTCTATAAATCATACATTGCAACTTGATTATTGATACCATGTGCATTCATATTCATTGACATGTGCACTTATGATGGTTTTTTGAGATTTATGATATTTCTGGATTTTGGGGGAAAGCCGCAAGAATTTATAAACTTATTACCTTTTTAAAATATGCAAAGTTGAGGTTTTCTCGTGATGTAAGTGTCGTCCACCATGAGTTTGCTGTGGTTTTCGAGACCCGTTTCGAGGAGTTGGATGAACCGTCTCGGGTACATGGTAGGCCCGGTAAGGTACCCTGGGGTAAGAAGCTTGTGTTGTTGACGATGAGCCTGGAAAGGGATGGACTACCTACCTGTGACTTTTTGGCACGGCGGTTATCCAGAGGATACCGACCGTGGCCACGAGATGATGAGATATTGATATTTGAGATGGGTCAGCTGGACAACTGAGGCCAGAGATACTATGATATGGATACATGAGATTGAGACAGTTTTGAGTTGTCGATGCTGGACACAGATTCTTGTTGATTCTATTAGTATTGTGCTGATATTTCAAAAGAGATTCCTAAAAGAAAAATATGATTTCTTATACTTACACATTCAGATCACGAGTTGATTCATATTGCATACATACCTGCTAGTACATTCATGTTGCATACATACCTGCTAGTATACCCTGCCTTATCTATATTGTAGATGCTAGTATACTTGCGTGCATGCTTATGATAGCCTCTATAGATGTTATTTATTACTCACGAGTTGGCAACTCACTCCCGTTGGGCCACAGCCTTTTCGCAGGTCCGCTCCGTCAGTACAGTAGCGGCGGGCGCACTAGCTTGTTTAGCCTGGACTCGAGGCTTTTGCTCGTAGGTGGGTTATGTTATCATTTTGTACCACATTGTATATTTATAGTATCTAGAGTACTCCATCTACAGTATCAGCTGTACCTGTTATTTGTATTGTAGTATATCGACCTAGAGACGAGACCGTGAGATTTGTGGACTTTTATGCTGTATTTTGGGGTCGAGCTCACTTGAGTCGACATGATATTTTACTTATGCTTCGTATGCTTATTTCTGCACGTTGTTGTTTTACATTGCGTGGGATTTGTGACCACCTTGGGGCGAAGAGCTAGCTCCCTCTGGGGGATGCCATATTTCATGTTATTCATTTATACTCCTGTTTGTACCCGTTTGGGGGCCTGTTTTACAGAGGAGACTCTGCCGGAATTTTTGGAAAAAGTGATGCTGCTTTTAAAAAGCTTGATGTGACTTATTGGATTAAATCGCTTTCAATAATTTGGTTTTTCCTTCACTCTACTTTCTTAATCGGGTTTTGATTTCTGGGCATTGGCTTACTTATTTTACGGACGCCTTAAGACGTTTCGTAACTTAAGTGCCAGTGACGTTCCGTACCCTGCGTGTCGTGACAATACGCATCATCGATAATGGTGCTGGTGTCCTAACAGCATGGTTGTAATATAGCAATAAACACAAGCAATGCAATGCAAATAGCATGAATATGCGGAATAGAATAATCAACGCAACAGTGAAGAATCTACCTCAATAAATATATCTTGCAGCTTTGCCATTTGAAATAAGAAGAATCGGGGTTTTTGGTAAAATAAGGGCTACGGTGATTTAAGAAAAGATGCGTCGTTTGAAAATATCAGTAGAATCGCTTTTGCCTATCTTTAAAATATCCCCGATTCGTTAGTTTTGAAATAGGTATGACTCGGGTCTGGTCTAATTTCTACTAAGTAATCTTCAGACCTAACTAACAAGCTAAACTGGAGGGGTATAGAAACCACCTACATCTGAGTCGCTATATATATATAAATATAATAGTCGGTGATCCCGCCTCAATAGTATCACATACGCTACAATATACATCATATAATATCCTCGAGTCATAAGTGCGGATCTGTCATCAATATAAAGCTCGCACGGTAAATCGTCGTACGGCATCCCAATAGCTGGGTACGGGTCACTATCACATTCATCTCATCAATTATCTGGTATCCTTATCATCATATCACATAATCTGGGTACTGATCTAAGTCTAGTACAATCGATACCATCTAAACAAATATAAGCGCGTGTGTAAAACACACGTCCAAAGTCCCGCTAAAATCTCGTATCTGTTGGAGATAGTGCCCTCAGAGTCAATTATTGGATCACAGGCACGTGATTGCAATGATTGAGGGAGGACCTATCCCGGTAGGACAGCCTTACTCGAGATGATAGTATGCTATCTGGTTTACCTTTATCATCGTGTACTGCTTCAGGTGACCTTACAGGTCACTATTGCATGTTGATAGAGCCCCTAGGATTCTTCCTTGACTGCCAGCAGTATGAGGGCGATCATATACGTGGGAGCTGGTAGTTTATAAGCACATCCTTAAAAGGTCCCTAGTCGTGGGAGTTTCGAGTCAGGGCATCGATTCTCCAGAGTAGACTAGTGTATACAGTCGACACCCCGACGAGGGGCGGTGGCCGGTCTCACAAGCCACTGGTGTCAGTTGGTTCACCTAAGATGTATACAGGTGCTCATTGGGTTATGAGTACACCGGACAGGACTCGCCGGGAACATGCTAGTTGGTCTTATACCTGACGTCAGATAGCAGTTCCCTGGTGACATGTGTACAGGTTAGTTCATCGACCTGAGGATCGTCATTTGTCTCGTATGAGTTCCCACTGTACTTTGATTACTACCCTACCACGGCTCAAAGGAGTCGTGCAAACAGGATTTAGTTGGGTACAGTCCCGAGCCACATGGAGGAAGTGAGCGGATCTTCAGGGGTTCGTCTCTCCCGGTATTAGGGGTGAGGTCGCGCTTTGTCTAGGAGAGCCATTACACGAAGTCCTGGGCCAAGGCAGGAGATTTACTGGTAGGTATTCCAGTAGTATCTCAGGGTATTCTGGGCTACACTCCGACACGACTTGTACCGCTTTTGGGGGTCTGACTTTTACCAACCCCCTAGGCCCGCCATGCGATGCTCTTAGACGAACGGACCGGACTGTACGGATATTGTCACTGACAGGCTCAGTAGGGTGTCAGGATGAGTTCGCTCATCGACGTACCTTTTAGTCAATAGCTGGTGGCCCGTCACGTATTGGCTTATACCTCTGACGTGCTAGTGGTTAAATCCACAGCCATAGTATTGACGAGTCTTTAGAGTCCCCCACACTTTCAGTTACTCAAGTTTCGGGCGAAACGCTGTAGAGGCCGTATGGAGATATGGCAGGGTCCGATCAGATACGTGCGGTATTGCACGGATCAGGATCGGACGGTTTGTACTAGCGGCCGTATGGATATATGGCAGGGTTTGATCAGATACGTGCGGTATTGCACGGATCAGGATCGGACGAATATTACTAGCCGGCTTTGGTTTAAGCCGGATCCTAGTATTGTACAGTGTAGATTTTGTCTCATTGCATTTGTATCCGGTCGGAATATAGATGCGGGTGTGTATGCACAGTATCGGGGTTTTGCTGTAATTTATTACGGGACCAGTTTTCTAGAATTGCCAGTTTGCATTCCGTTCCGACCGGTTTTCCTTTGTTCTTTCCCGGCCGGACTTTTCCGATGGAGGGGGTTATTTGCAAGTTTGCAAATAACTTATTGACGATGGGTTTTATGCATTTATGGCTTCATGATATGATTATCATCATGAGATGCTTTATCCATCTTTTCCTTTGTATTAATTGTGATTAGAAATGAGATGAAGGTTGATTTGATTTGTTATCATGATCTTTGGATGTGGTCACCCATTCTCTTTTCCTACACTCACCTTCCTTCTTGTATTTTTTATTCCTCCACCATTTTGAGAGAGAATGAGAGAGTTCATATTTTTGTTATGTGAGGAATTCTTCATCTCATATTCTTCTTGCTAGAAAATTTAAAGCACCAATTTTCCTAACCTCCTCCTCCATCCTCCATGGCAAAAAAACCCCTATATGAGACATAGCCTCTACACTACATTCTACAGCAAATCTTGGGCATGTCGACTTGCCAGCTTCGTGCCCGAGTTGCCTCGGTATAGAGGTGGGAGCCCGTAAAAGATGCAAGCGATGTGGTGCCCTTCCGGCGAGGAGGCGACGACATGGAGACAGGACTTTCCGTGGGAGATCGGGACGATGACGAGAAGACCGGAGGACTCGGATCACTCGGTATATCTCTAACCCGTCTTGTAGTTAGCTAGATCTAGTTTAATGGCCCGATCCGGGTGTTTAGTGCGCGGTGGTGCCGGTTTGCTAGTTTGCAACATTAAAGTTTTTCGCTTCCGCATTTTGGCGTCGGAATTGACGGCCGGGGCACCGTCGTGCACTTACAGTGGTATCAGAGCCTCGCCTTTAACATAGTCTAGCTTGGTTTGATGTGTTTGCATTTCCGATCGACCAAAATTCCAAAAACCCGCGTTTTCTTCACATCAGTTTTCTGTCGAATTTTTTCTGGCTCTAAAAATTTTTCAGGTTGTAGAAAACTGATGTACTGGAAGTCCTAAGAATTATGGAGAAATTCGACACATTGATCTTTCACGGAGAGCGCGGAACCGCGGCCAAACGCCACTTGGCGCTGCGGTTCCACCGCAGTATGGAGGGATCAATGCGTCAAATTTTTTCAGTGGGCTTCTGGGCTGAAAATAGGGTTTCTGGAATATTATTTTTGGGCCCAGAATTTCATGATGTGCTACAGTAGTACTTAGGGGCCCACTTGGTATAATTTGATCGATCGGATATTTTAAACACATTAGTTCACAGTATTTACATTATATCTGCGACCGTGAATGTCACTCGATCAGTAAATCCTGTCTAACTGCTATAGCCCGGTTAGACGGATTTGCGAACGTGACTTTCACGTTGATGTTCTGTGTTATGCTGTGATGTTGCGGATCGGTCATGGGGGATAGCCTGGATGCAATGCTAGTACAGTTTTTGTTGTATTATGTACATTTGATATTGCGGGGCGAGCGTCCGACATGTGGACTGCCGTCACTGCCTGATTGTATTATTATTTTGGGGCACGACCAGGTTGCGGTCGATGTACCCGTTGTATGTATATTTTACTTTCTGTACTAGGATTACCCCGCGGAGGGGTGCACGGATAGCCGGGTTCTAGAGGGCAACGGGCCCGCATCTCATGGCATTGAGACGGAGGGGGCTTCACTCTAGAATTGGCGGGCTATTCGCCGCACTCGTAGGGGGTACAGGTTGACCCAGGAGGGGTGCCCAAGTTACCGGATTCCGTGAAGTGTCGGGTGGTCTATTAACGTTGCTGAAAGAGGCTGCCTCGCTTCAGGTTTTGGCGGGTAACTTACCGCTCCCGTAGGGGTCTAGGATTTCATTGCACAGGCTATCCACACGACCAGGGGAACGTCGGGTTTCAGTAGTGGCTCTGTGAAACCCGGGGATCCCAGATATCTGTATTGTTCTGTGATGCTGTACATTTCTGTGATGTTGCTTTTTATCACGCCTTGAGCGAAATATTATATATTGGTATATATATTAGTAGATGTTGTATATGTTTTACATCCGCGCTAGTCCCGTCCACGCTCTGTCGTTAGTTACCTAACCTAACGGGTAATGACGGGACCCAGTGGCGAATGCGGATGGCATATACGTACATAAGTATATTTTCGTTTTTTGTGGTGTGATCAATTGATGGGACTGCATTGATTCGGATCAATGCAAGTTAAACAAACCTATTCTGATGTTGTTGGAACACTTTTTCAAAAAGCAGTTATTGCAAGGACGTTCTCTTTTGTTTTGCATCGTGGTATTCAGTTGGAATATCATGCTCCTCAGTCGACGAGGCAAGGGCCGAGATCCCTTCACCGGGAGTGACCCCTTGGACAAAAAGTTTGCGTCAGGGAAATAACTTCACTATAGCCGATTACTTTTGCTTTGCATCGTGGTATTCAGTTGGAATATCCTGCACCTCATTCTACGGGGAAAGAGCCGAGATCCCTTCACCGGGAGTGACCTCTTTAGCAAAGGTTTTCGTCACTATATTTTTAAAAGCTATTCGTTCCTTCAACGATATCAAGTTCATTACGTTAAAGGTTTTCGCCAGAAACCATTCGTAGCCCTCCGTCGTTTCATATGGGTGGTCAATAGTATTCAAGCTGTGTATGTTGGCCAAAGTCAAGGCACGGTGATTGGTAGCTATTGGGGTATTCATATGCAGCATAGATAGATGCGTTGGTTTGGGACAGTCGTACTGCCATTTTGGCCAAAGTCAAGGGTATGTACGGGTGAGTTCAAATTAACCTGGAGAATGACGGGTAGAACTTGACATGTGACTTATGATATGTTGGCCAAAGTCAAGGTCATAAGAGCATGGGGTAAAAATCACATCGGGAGTTTCAAAAGAACTGAAACTTGCCAGATATGCGTATACCTTCTGGAGTGTGATAGCGTGAGCGGATTCCGTCACGTTATCATGCGATGATAGTTGGATCCCGATTACCACTGATGAGTTTGTTTACTCCTCGGGTGACCACGACTAATTCTTCTTTCAGGTTTGGAGGAGAATTTGAGGTTACAGTGGGAGGTTTCCTGATTAGATAAAGTGATAACCATTCTGATCTAGGATAGAGTGCACGCTGAGTGTTTCTTTTCTCTCTCTCTTAGGCAGCGACCATTGACCCGACCCTAAGACTATGACTCAGTGACCAAGTTAACCGAACCTTCTTAAACACTGGCTTTTGGATTGTCAGAGTTGCAAACCTCATTGCCACTCCTACTTTTACCCTTTTCTCCAGGACACCCCGTATTACTACGAACGTCCACTTCCATTGGACAAAACCATCGTATGGTTAGATACGAACTCGAAGGAATTCGAGGATGGTTTCCGATTCTGGAGAAAACGGATAGGACTATTCAGTTGTCTTTTCCTTTTTGCCTTCTCTTAAGTTGCGACAACTCCTTGGTTTAGGAGATATTGCACCTATTACGCAAATTGGATAGTCTTCATCCAAACCATAGGCTGGTGCCGAACGGTGGGGAATGAAGAAAACCAATTAGCATAACGATGTTGTGCAGAAGGTATTAAGATTAAGACAAAGCAAGGGATTAGTAAGAGGGCAAAGTAAATTGCGACTGCTATTCACGACCGTACCAAATATTTCTTCGCCAATCCTAAATCACCTTTGTATTTCTCCAGGACACTCCGTATCACTACGAAGATCCACAGTTTATTTGGATATTCCATCGTATGGTTATATACGAACTCGAAAGGAACTTGTTCCAGTTCGGGGATGGATTTTGGTTCAGGAGAAATAGGAATAAGGTTTATTCGGTTGTCTTTTATCTTCACCTTCTCTCGCGTTGCGAGTGCTCCTAGGATTAGGACAATACACCCTTTATGCTTATTGGATAGTCTTCTTCCAAACCATAGGCTGGTGCCGAACGGTAGGGAAGGAAGAAAACCATTTGGCCTAAAGGGGTGTACAGAAGGTGATGACTAAAGACATATAAAGGGATTTGGAGAGGTGGCAAAGAATTATACGGTTACAGTTGTGAATCTGGATAATGGAAGAGGCATTAATAAGAATACCAAGATACCCCAACGAGACATCTCAATGTTTCAGTTTCACTGTGTACTGTTAATGGAAAACTGATTTCCCGATCAGACACTTACTCCAGGGTATGTATTTACCAGATATGATTCTCACATCTGTATGGTTTTACAGATGATGAGTGGGAGTAAGTTATTGGGAATTGGGTGATCATCCTCATTATATCGGGATTCGTTGTAATCGGTGATATTTGAGGAAGTCACCTGGGTTGTTTGCCGGTCGGCAAACATTTGGTTTTGAATATCCGCTGTTATGCACCAATTTCACATCGATATATCTGTACGTCTATTTTCATAGAGTAAGATATACTTTTTGAAATTATGTCTATGACATTTACCTATATCAGTGGATGGTTAGGTAAGGAGCATTAAACAGCGGTGTAATTCTTCTTAACCATAAGTACAGTTTTCAACCTACGACACACAGTAAATGAGTTATCAAACTCAAGGGACTTATACAAAGTATTGTATATTGTCCAGGGTCCATCAGGACAGAGGGGTTGGTCCTCGTACTATATTCGGTTTACTTATGACTTCTCTAGTTTTAGACAGGTGTTTCGTGGAAACACAGGGTCTGAATTTTGAGAAGTTATAGGTATTTGAATAAAGTAGAAAACCAAGTATTGCAAGTATCGGGATTCTTCAAAGTGATCGAAGATGTAGATACTTGTGTATGGTGTTCAGTTGATAGTAGTGATTAAGAGAACTTGCTTCTCTTTCAGGTTACTCATAATTAGAAGCACTCCTAAGTTGAGTAACGCTGATCGGCTTCCTTCCATTTAGTGGACATGCACTGGAGACAGCTGCATGATTTGAATCTGGTTCAATTAAATCAGTGCCTCTGGTTCTATATTGGATATAGAACAGTTCATATCTTAACGATTTTAAGGTACGGGGAGTTGTCTGGCTTATGATTAAAACCAGACTCTGGATAACTCAAGGCAAGTTTCTGTAATGGTTGTTTGTGGGTTGACCCAGGCTATGACGAGGGTTGACTTTCTACCATCTGGAAGATCAATAGTGATATTGTTCTTGACTCGCCACAGTTTTATTAAAAATGGATTTTTTCAGAAAACAGTAGTGGGAGTATGGTAGAACTGGAAGTGATTCCAGAACCGCAAACGATTACTGAAGATTTGATAAGGAACCTAAAGATTCAATCTGGATTGACATTCCATTGGCCACTCCGCAGATTTGGTGTGTAACCTCAGGCACCCGAGAGGTACTCCGGTAGCCTCAAGGACGGTGACAGGGAGGTTCTTGTTTACCCACACTTGCCATTGCTTTTGTTCCAGACTGTGAGACCCGGCAGGAGGATGAGTATAGCGTCGTTCTAAACTTGCTTTAGAAGTGTACGTGTATATGACTCTGCCAGAGGGTTGTCGTAGTCAGTGGGAGCAGCGGAAGCATTGGTGCACAGGTAGCTTATGTCTATTTATAGACTAAAGCAGATATAGCGGAGATAGATCATCAATTTCTGATGTGACAGTCATAGGTTTGACTTCATCAGAATAAGGGATGGATCTGTTGAGAAGGTAGTAGGGTGTGATTTCATGGTATTTGGATGATGTACACGGAATAGGAAAGGAAACTCCTATGCTACGATCGGTTATACTTTGGTCGTCACACAGTGGTTTCTCCATATAGGAATTGGATCTTATATCTTATATTCTGGTTACTAGATCTATGGTTTTAGATCTAGATTTGGGTGGTTTCCCAATCAGGGTAGTTTGACAGCATTCTAAGAGTATTTAGAATGGACGACTCCTGGCACGGTAGTGTACCTGTAGGTAATGGAGTCACCCTCTCTAAAGGTGTCTTAGAGACTAAAGGGGAGAGGGATGTTCATGATTGGCAGATCACTTACTTAGGCAATTGAGTCAATCATGATATGTCAAGTACCACACCAGATGTTGTTCTTGCAGTAGATGCAATAAGTTGATATTGATCCAATCCTAGAGAAACTGTCGGAGGCAGTTTTAGAACATAAGTGGATGTTCTAGGATATGATAACGGCAGCCTCCTTTAGGAGACGGTTATCATTCCAGGCTTCCAAGGTGACCTGGATGGCAGAGTGGCTGTCAGAGTTATAGTTTTCCCTCTGACGAGGGCCAGTATTTTGGACAGTTGGTCCAGGTGGATACTGAGGGAAGGCATGGCGCAGGATACTGATTAAGTTCAGTTGACGATACAGTCTAAGAAGTTTGGATTTGGAGTTCATTTATGAGCTAGGTCCCATCAGACATCCAGACATACTCTAAGACAGGTATTGCTCATTTCGGAAGATGGCTTTCTCCGCGAACTTGAGATATAGAGAGACATAGAAAGAAACATCAAAGCGGATCCACTCACTGAGGCTATTCCTCGAACGCAATAGTTTCGCAAATGAGATTTGTGAGACTGACTAGTAGAGGAGTTGGGTGTTCGGTATCACACGGGCTGTGAGTATGCGACATCGCAATAATTATCCTTGAGTGCAAGTGGGAGATTGTTGGAGATAGTGCCCTCAGAGTCAATTATTGGATCACAGGCACATGATTGCAATGATTGAGGGAGGACCTATCCCGGTAGGACAGTCTTACTCGAGATGATAGTATGCTATCTGGTTTACCTTTATCATCGTGTACTGCTTCAGGTGACCTTACAGGTCACTATTGCACGTTGATAGAGCCCCTAGGATTCTTGCTTGACTGCCAGCAGTATGAGGGCGATCATATACGTGGGAGCTGGTAGTTTATAAGCACATCCTTAAAAGGTCCCTAGTCGTGGGAGTTTCGAGACAGGGCATCGATTCTCCAGAGTAGACTAGTGTATACAGTCGAGACCCCAACGAGGGGCGGTGGCCTGTCTCACAAGCCACTGGTGTCAGTTGGTTCACCTAAGATGTATACAGGTACTCATTAGGTTATGAGTACACCGGACAGGACTCGCCGAGAACATGCTAGTTGGTCTTATACCTGACGTCAGATACCAGTTCCCTGGTGATATGTGTACAGGTTAGTTCATCGACCTGAGGATCGTCATTTGTCTCGTGTGAGTTCCCACTGTACTTTGATTACTACCCAACCATGGCTCAAAGGAGCCGTGCAAACAGGTTTTAGTTGGGTACAGTCCCGAGCCATATGGAGGCAGTGAGCGGATCTTCAGGGGTTCGTCTCTCCCGGTATTGGGGGTGAGGTCGCGCTGTGTCTAGGAGAGCCATTACACGAAGTCCTTGGCCAAGGCAGGAGATTTACTGGTAGGTATTCCAGTAGTATCTCAGGGTGTTCTGGGCTACACTCCGACACGACTTGTACCGCTTTTGGGGGTCTGACATTTACCAACCCCTTAGGCCCGCCATGCGATGCTCTTAGACAAACGGACCGGACTGTACGGATATTATCACTGACAGGCTCAGTAGGGTGTCAGGATGAGTTTGCTCATCGACGTCCCTTTTAGTCAATAGCTGGTGGCCCGTCACGTATTGGCTTATACCTCTGACGTGCTAGTGGTTAAATCCACAGCCATAGTATTGACGAGTCTTTAGAGTCCACCACACTTTCAGTTACTCAAGTTTCGGGCGAAACGTTGTAGAGGCCGTATGGAGATATGGTAGGGTCCGATCAGATACGTGCGGTATTGCACGGATCAGGATCGTACGGTTTGTACTAGTGGCCGTATGGATATATGGCAGGGTTCGATCAGATACGTGCGGTATTGCACGGATCAGGATCGGACGAATATTACTAGCCGGCTTTGGTTTAAGCCGGATCCTAGTATTGTACAGTGTAGATTTTGTCTCATTGCATTTGTATCCGGTCGGAATACAGATGCGGGTGTGTATGCACAGTATCGGGGTTTTCCTGTAATTTATTACGGGACCAGTTTTCTGGAGTTGCCAGTTTGCATTCCGTTCCGACCGGTTTTCCTTTGTTCTTTCCCGGCCGGACTTTTCCGATGGAAGGGGTTATTTGCAAGTTTGCAAATAACTTATTGAAGAGGGGTTTTATGCATTTGTGGCTTCATGATATGATTATCATCATGAGATGCTTTATCCATCTTTTCCTTTGTATTAATTGTGATTAGAAATGAGATGAAGGTTGATTTGATTTGTTATCATGATCTTTGGATGTGGTCACCCATTCTCTTTTCCTACACTCACCTTCCTTCTAGTATTTTTTATTCCTCCACCATTTTGTGAGAGAATGAGAGAGTTCATATTTTTGTTATGTGAGGAATTCTTCATCTCATATTCTTCTTGCTAGAAAATTGAAAGCAACAATTTTCCTAACCTCCTCCTCCATCCTCCATGGCAACAAAACCCCCATATGAGACATAGCCTCTACACTACATTCTACAGCAAATCTTGCGCACGTCGACTTGCCAACTTCGTGCCCGAGTTGCCTCGGTATAGAGGTGGGAGCCCGTAAAAGATGCAGGCGATGTGGTGCCCTTCCGGCGAGGTGTTCATACCATAATATAGCATTTTCTATTCCCCATTCTTATGCATTTTACAATGAAAACAGGTGCTTTTGACGCATGTCTGCTACATATTACAGGTTACAGGTTCTTGGACAGAAAACAGTGAAAAAGACAAAAGATGATACAAAAAGTGGACTTTGACCAAATAGAAGACTCTTGATCAAGCCTACATCAAACATAAATTCACAGAGTAAAGGCAATGCAAGGTCCAAGATTACAAAGCGAACGGTTAAAAGCCCACCGCAATTATTCACTGGAGATCTCGAAGAAACATAGAAGCTATTTTAATAAAGAACCAAATAATAAGGAAGCCCAAAGATCCAAGGCCCAATACTTTCTTTTAAAGAGACATAAAATTTTACCAAAGCTTGAAGTCTACTTTGACTAGGTCTTCCTAAGGATATTTTGGTAAATGTAGACATGCAAATCAATTGTAACCTAGGGTTTCCTATTCTCTATAAATAGGAACTCTACTCATTGTAATTTCTCATGCCTCCCTATGCCTCCCTTCATTAATAAATTTTAGAATTCTTTTGGAGAGCATCGGTGTTTCTTTTCAATTCATGAAATCAGATCTGACAAACCTGCGTTGATGATTGGAGAGATGCATCAGTAAGTAGGTTATTTTTCTTGCAGTAGTTGTAGTTTTTCATATCTGCTCTACGTAAATTATTTTCTCGCCTTAGTTTAATTTAGTTTAGCTTTTATTAACTTGCAATCGATGTTTTCTCTCTTTAATAAAATCATGTCTTTTTTCATCGCCTCAATGAGCGAGTAGTTTCCTCGCTTGTTAGGGTTAGGAATAGGGAAGGATTTGAGAGATGAAGATCTCTCATCTCTTTTCGTTGCCAAACTTTTATGAACATTAGAACTCTATGCATACCTTCTTATTCCGCTCCCTACGGCACTCTACCCTCGAGATAACGGTGATTCCGTAGTCTAAAGGCCCGGATTTTAAGGTTTTCCATGGAGGTTAGGGTAAAGATTAAGAAAGGAAGGACAAGGATCTAGAGGAAGAATCAATCTTCCCAATCATCCTAATCCCCTTTGTTAAGATTTACCATAACACTAATATGATATCTTTAATTAAAGGCAATGGAAAGAGATGTAGATCTTTGTTTACCAAATTTTCCCTAAACCTAATCCTAGCAAGTTTCTAATCCTAGTATCATACAACTTCAATTTTTAGATTTAATAATCAATCCGAACACCCTTCGGAATTAACTCGTTAGCGCGATTAGGAGATTCACAACATCCCTGTGGACCGACCCGTACTCACCGGCTAGCTGCAAAGCGACGCCGTTCTTGATTGCGGTTACAAATATTTTTGATCTATCTTTTAGAAAGCGCAAGCACGCTAAATCACTCCAACCAAATGGCGCCGTTGCCGGGGATGGCGTAGAACTTTCCTTTTCGCGATTTCGGGTTAATCAAAATTAAAAAAAAAATTCATAAAATTCTGAAAAAATCTAAAAAATATAAAAATATATTATCTGTTATTTTTGGAAAGGGTATTTTGTTGTTTAAATTTTGCAGGATCTACAATCGAAAGACGGATCTGGAAATAACAAATCAGAAATGAGGAAGATTTGAAGAACAGAAGAAGAAAGAGAAAAAAAAAAAAAACCCCGGAGTCTTTCCGGCCGCGGAACCGCCGCCGGAGACCACTTCTGGCCGCGGAACCGCCGCGGCCTGGTCTGTTCAAAAGAAAAAAAAAATCAAACAGGGGGCAGAAGCGCGGGAGAGAAAAAAAAAAATCTGTAAGTTTCTCTGTTCCTCCTCTGCAAAAATTTGCATATATTTTCTGAAAAATTCCTGCAAGATTTTGTGTGCTTTAAAAATCTTTCTCTTTCCAAATAACAATCTGGTGCAGGCTTTTTGCGCCTAGATTAAAATAGAAATTGATTGCAAGTAATCTTTTTGTGCACATCTTTTCTCGAAAATCTTTTTGCAACATTTTTTTTCAAATAAAGATTCTTTGTGATATTCTTAAAATAATAATTGATTACAAGTGATCTTTTCTGATTTGCATATCCTTAAATTTTTTTTGCTAAAAATATCTTTCCAAATAAAGAGCAAGAAAAAAAAAGGAAAATTTTAATTAAAAAACTTGCAAATTTTGAAATTCACAAAAAAAAAAATATTTGATTGCAAATGATTTACTGTTTTGCATATCTTTAATCGGACTTTAAGGGGCTTTTGACCAAATCAGATTGGGTGGGGATTTCATCACCCTTCCCAGGACCCCAAAAAACATCTAAAGCATTTTGCATCGACCACAATTAATAAAAAATACTAGACTCCGCCCTAAGGAAATCGAGCTCAATAGGAAAAGGACTAGTATAGGCATCGACCGTTTATCCTAACTGATTTTGCGGTGTCTAGGCTAGTGGTTTTTAATTAGGCCCACTGTCGTGGTGGTTCCTTCCCACTTACCTGGCCGCAATTGGCGGTGAAGAGGCGGTTTGGGGTCCTATTTCTAGCCCTTTGGAACAGTTAGGAGCTGTCTAGCTGACCTAGGTGACCCTAGATCTCGGACTGATTGTGCATTTCTGGTTATTTGCATTTGTGTCTTAGCCCTTTATCGAAAATTTTTGCAAAACAAATAAAAAAGAATAATAAGAGGATTTTTTTTTAAAAAAAATAAAAAATACTTGCAACTTTTGTCGCTCGGAAATTCTTGCACTAACAAACTTTCTTTCTTTCTCCCTTTCTTCTAACATGGGTACCCCACATAACAAATCACTTGCCGAACTTTGGTATCCCGAACCTAATTTTGCGTCGTTCGGCAATTTGTTCGATCAATTTAAAGACGATCCTTCCATGCCTAAAATATCTTTGAAAGATCAAATAGAGGCGTCTAGGAGAAACAATTCGACTTTTCAACCCACTTTGTGTCAACCAAGTCAATCTTTACCACCCCCATATGTTGATACCACTTTTTCAAGTCCTTCTGTCACTCCTAAGCCGATGTCCATTGCTGAGCATATTGCTCAATCTCGCAGCCGATCTTTCACCCCTCTCCACACATCTAGTTATAGGGATCCGCACGACAATTCACCTTTTTATCCATATGTTGACCCTACCCATGTCCAATCACCCACTTCCTACCAGTCCTACCCGACTTTTCCACCGTCACTAGACAATGTTTCTACACAGTCATTAGGCAGTTTCACATATCCAAACAATTTCGAATTTTTTACCGAAACCCCCTTACCACCCAAGTCTAGTTTGGAAGAGGCGTTGGAGGCGTATATCGCAGCAACAAACAAAATGGTTAGGAATGTGGAAGCGTCCGTGGCCACCCTTATGCAACCTGCTGAATCGGTAGCTAGTTTCCAACTAGCTCCAAATTTTCCAATGTATGAGGAGGCGGTTGGACAGAGAGAGAATGTGAGAGGATTTCCAAATCAAACCTACCCTTACCCAATTGAAGCCCACAACTCCAGTTTTCCATCGAATGTCCTAAATGATTCACAAGTTCAAAATAAAAGCGTGTTGTGTGATTTTGTAGTGTTTGATTTGCCAGATTGTGAAGAACCCCTTTCGAGTGAAACCAGACTTAATCCTTTCGATCTTTACACCTCCACTCTAGAACCTAAATCGATAAATATCCATGCTTTTGATGAGGTGTCTAAAGAAATTGATTTTCACTTGATAGAGGATATAGACGCCGGGAATATTTCGGATGATGAACCTGTTAATTTAATTGAAATTTTATGTTCAAATCATCATCCCGAGTTATTAAATGTTTCTCCCGAATCTCATATGCGTCTTGATTTTGATGATAATGGCATGGATGAGTTGAAT
Source organism: Agapanthus africanus (assembly GCA_030015575.1). Classification (NCBI taxonomy): domain Eukaryota; kingdom Viridiplantae; phylum Streptophyta; class Magnoliopsida; order Asparagales; family Amaryllidaceae; genus Agapanthus; species Agapanthus africanus. The sequence continues at coordinate 257,651,325 of JASDDO010000010.1, read as the reverse complement.
ATTGTGGAGAATTATGAGGATAATATTGAGGAGAGTAGTGAGAATCATATTGAGGTTGAACCATTTTTCTTTGATGTGTCGAATTTTCCAATACACCCTCCTAAATCCTTAACTGATACCCTTCCTCACTCACTTCCTTCCGTCCTTCCTATCGTTTCGACTGTGCAAGAGACCGTTACGCTTTCATCTCCAATACCTAGTTCGACGTACCTATGTTTGCTCACGACTCTTGAGGGATTTAATCTCATTTTTTCGCGGGTTGATAGATTAGCACAATCGCTTTTTACACATCGGTCATTACAAATTGTGCTAATCTATACGCTCCATCCACACCCTCAACTTCGTATTCCTACTTTCTTTGGTTCTTCTAATCTTCCTTTAATATCGAGTGTTGATGAATCACAATCCGACATTTTGAGTTCGATAATTTTCAATTGGACCTTCGAGGAAAGTTTCGAAGATATTTTCGCCGACGAACTCGCATTCTTAAATGATATGGATTTTGTGATTAATCAACCTCCACTCGAAGAAGTAGAACCCCTACCATTTCTTCTTCCCCTCCGCCATTCTCCTCCACCGAGACCATATTATCCCTTTCTCTCCACACGGTCTCGTATGCTTCTCATTTCTTTTCTTTCCACTCCATTCTTTCACCAACTCTACAATTACCACGATAGAATTTTTGAATGGTTGGTGCTAACCTTTGGCTTGTGTAAGGCCAAGCTTAAGTTTGGGGGGAATCTTTGTATATATGTATATATTTTTTGTTTTCTTTTCTATAAAATAAAAATAAAAAAAAAATTCAAAACCTTAAAAATATAAAAAATTATAAATAAATAAACAGGGGAGTGCCGGTATTTTGACCCTCTTGGTTTAGCATGACAGTGAGGACACTGTCAAGTTCAAGTTTGGGGGTATGCTCGGTACGTCTTCTTCCTTCGCATTCATTTGTACATATTTTTGCATGCTTATTTGAAAACCCATAAAAATTTGAAAAATTTCAAAAATTATAAAAATTAATGTATTCAAATTTGGCTATATGACTTGAGTTTGACAGATAGGTTAACTGGCTAGGAACAACTAGATCTTAGACTTAGTGAATTAAAAACCCTAAAAATAACATTCCTTAAAGTTTAACGGTAGAAAGTATATGCCTTATAGTTTATTTAGAAATAGGCAAATTTTGGGTTCACTTCTTGGGCTAAGTCGAAACAAGGGAAGAGTATTGATGTTCTTATTAGAGTATAAGTTTGAAAAATAGTTCCTAGCTTAAGTCTAGATTCTGAAAATGTATACCCTACAATTTGCACAATCACGCACCTTGAAACTTGGAATAGTAGAAGAGACCTTGAAATGCTCTTGTCTAAAGTCCTTAGTATGAAAAAGTATGAATGAATAAAAAAAAATGGACACTGGTTTTTGTGATTACTTAAGGCTGCAAAAATAGAAAAATACTTAGCGAGGGTGCTTCATCACCTAGTGCCTTAGACCAACTGGTTTGGGAGTCACTGCTAAAACCTTGGGTGTTGCAAAGACTAGGAAGTATGCTTTAAAGTGCAAACGCATTTTGTAATCGGTCGTTGGTACCTCAAGAAGTATTAACGGTCGCATGAAGGATGTGTAAGCAAATTTCATTTAAATTCACCTACTAAGAAGTGCTTTGGACAAAGGACGAGAGTACGATTGCTTGATTTGAATATCCAAGTGTAGAGGTGATTTATACACACACGTGGGGATATGTGATTGGAATTTAGATAAGAGAGAGGAATGAAGAATAGAACTTGTATCTTTAATGGAGTTGATAGAAATTCCTAAGTGGAAATGGAACCCTAGAAGGAAAACTTAGGAAATGCCGAAAGCTAAGTAGATCTGCATGATATATATAATCTTAAGTTAAATGATGAGGAAATGTGAAGAATATGGGTGGATAATTTGCGAGTCAAAAGATAATAGAATTCCTTGTTAGAAAACCTAATAGGAGAACAAAAGTTAATGGGCCGAATTGATAGGATTTTGTGGGTAGTATCTGCTGAAAACCCTCAGGAGACAACACTCCTCCTACTAGGGACACCTAGAGGTTTAACGGCTTGTTGCACGAGCTCAGTGCAATCGCGTTTCCCTGCGAAAGTGCGGCTAGGTTAGATTTTTATCGAGAATAAAAAAATAAGTTTGCTCGAGGACGAGCAAAAGATAAGTTTGGGGGTATTTGTTCATACCATAATATTGCATTTTCTATTCCCCATTCTTATGCATTTTACAATGAAAACATGTGCTTTTGACGCATGTCTGCTACATGTTACAGGTTACAGGTTCTTGGACAGAAAACAGTGAAAAAGACAAAAGATGATACAAAAAGTGGACTTTGACCAAATAGAAGACTCTTGATCAAGCCTACATCAAACATAAATTCACAGAGTACAAGGCAATGCAAGGTCCAAGATTACAAAGCGAACGGTTAAAATCCCACCGCAATTATTCACTGGAGATCTGGAAGAAACATAGAAGCTATTTTAATAAATAACCAAATAATAAGGAAGCCCAAAGATCCAAGGCCCAATACTTTCTTTTAAAGAGACATAAAATTTTACCAAAGCTTGAAGTCTACTTTGACTAGGTCTTCCTAAGGATATTTTGGTAAATGTAGACATGCAAATCAATTGTAACCTAGGGTTTCCTATTCTCTATAAATAGAAACTCTACTCATTGTAATTTATCATGCCTCCCTATGCCTCCCTTCATTAATAAATTTTAGAATTCTTTTGGAGAGCATCGGTGTTTCTTTCCAATTCATGAATTCAGATCTGACAAACCTGCGTTGATGATTGGAGAGATGCATCAGTAAGTAGGTTATTTTCCTTGCAGTAGTTGTAGTTTTTCATATCTGCTCTACGTAAATTATTTTCTCGCCTTAGTTTAATTTAGTTTAGCTTTTATTAACTTGTAATCGATGTTTTCTCTCTTTAATAAAATCATGTCTTTTTTCATCCCCTCAATGAGCGAGTAGTTTCCTCGCTTGTTAGGGTTAGGAATAGGGAAGGATTTGAGAGATGAAGATCTCTCATCTCTTTTCGTTGCCAAACTTTTATGAACATTAGAACTCTATGCATACCTTCTTATTCCGCTCCCTACGGCACTCTACCCTCGAGGCAACGGTGATTCCGTAGTCTAAAGGCCCGGATTTTAAGGTTTTCCATGGAGGTTAGGGTAAAGATTAAGAAAGGAAGGACAAGGATCTAGAGGAAGAATCAATCTTCCCAATCATCCTAATCCCCTTTGTTAAGATTTACCATAACACTAATATGATATCTTTAATTAAAGGCAATGGAAAGAGATGTAGATCTTTGTTTACCAAATTTTCCCTAAACCTAATCCTAGCAAGTTTCTAATCCTAGTATCATACAACTTCAATTTTTAGATTTAATAATCAATCCGAACACCCTTCGGAATTAACTCGTTAGCACGATTAGGAGATTCACAACATCCCTGTGGACCGACCCGTACTCACCGGCTAGCTGCAAAGCGACGCCGTTCTTGATTGCGGTTACAAATATTTTTGATCTATCTTTTAGAAAGCGCAAGCACGCTAAATCTCAACTAATCACGAGGAGGCGACGACATGGAGACAGGACTTTCCTGTTAGTTATATGTATGCTCTAGAGGCCATTACTATACATAGGATGTATAATGTAGTGGATGCTTGGACATATATAGGAAGGACTTTCTTGCTCGACATGATAGTATGCTATCTGGTTGCTCTTTATCTTAACGTGTACACTGATTGTCTCTCTGTTACATGTTGGTAAAGCCCTTAGGATGTGTACTTGACGACCTGGACTATGATGCGGATCATACTAGTGGGGACATGGTAGTCCATAAGTACATCCTTCAAGGTCCCTAGTCGTGGGTGTATCGAGATGGGGCATCGATATACCAGAGTAGACTAGCGTATACCTTCTCGACCCATACAGATGGGCGATGGATGATCCCATATCCATTGGTGTTTGACATCGGAGATGATATACGGGTGCTGGAGACTGGGTACACTGGACGGACTCGCCGAGATCTCCCAGATGGTATTATACCATACGTCAGATGGCAGTTCTCTGGTGACACTGGTACAGAGTAGTCTGTTGACCCGAGATCGTCATAGAGTCTTGTGTGGTTCCCACTGTGCTTTGATTTCCACCTTACCACGTCCAAGAGGGAGTGCAAAACGGTGGTTTTTGGGTACAGTCCCGAATCACATGGAGGCAATGAGCGATAGGAGGGGATTCGTCTCTCCCAGTATAGGGAGTTGATGTTGCGCTGTGTTCGATTGGCTATAACCGGAAATCCCTGGCCAGGGTTGCTGAGATAAACTGGTAAGTGTTACCAGTAGTTTCTCGAACTGTTATAGACCTTATATCGACATGACTTATCGAGTTATTGGGTTCTGACGTACCACCCCTAGGCGAGATATGCGACATATCAGACGAACAGACCAGACTGTACGGTAAGTGTTACTGGTTGGATTCACAGGAGTGTGAGCGGGCTTGCTCGTCGATCTTCTGATCGCTCAATACTCGGGTGGCCGTTACGTTTAGCAGACCGCTTGCGACTTGTAGGTGTTTGATATGATCATCACCTGCTGCCGGCGTATTGACGAGTCTTTAGAGTCCTACACAGAGGTTTCCTGGCTCAAGCGAAACGAAATAGGAGCGCATATGAGATATGTGCGGGACCGAGAATAATGCGTGTATGTGATACCGTATTTTATTCTCGTGAATTGTATCATTGGTCGGTTATATGTGATATAGCCAGGTTACCGAATCAAGTGTTGATTCGATACATTGATACACTTGATATTAGTCGGTTATATGCGATATGACCGGATCGTTAAATCAAGTGTTGATTTAATGATTTAATGCATAATTATATATTTGATATATTAGTTTGCATTAACTAGTATTGGTTCACTTTAAAAGGATTTTCTCACTTGAAATACACAAGTTGTATATGTGATATACTTTTGTGCACTTGTTTGTATCATGTTTGATGATACATGCAAACTTGGGTTTGTGTAAAGAATTAAACCAAGGTTATTAAATGGTTAAGGTTTTGTTTTTCTTATCTATTCATTTATTTATTCATTTATTCTTTTTGGAAGGAGAAATAAAGTGGTGACTTATTTTGTTTCTTTCTTGAAGCTTGTTGAAGTGTTGAAAGTCAAAGCCATTTTGTTTCTTTCCTATACCCTAACCTTTTAACTTAACCCTAGTTCATTCTCTACACTTGACCATGGTTGGATTATGATAAGTATTCATTTATTTTCTATTTACAAATAACTTATCATAATAAATTCCTTCTTCTTCTTCTTCTTCAAGATGAAGAAGCTTGCTACCAACAATGGCAACTTGAGAAAAAGAGTGAGAAATCCAATTCTAAAGTGAACCCACTTTCTATTTCTTCATCCTCTACCTCTTGCCAAGTAGTAAAGGGTGTTTTCTTCACAAGTTTAATGGCTTGGTGAAGTGAGAGCTTGATCTTGTGATGCCTCGACGTAGATCATCTTCGGCATCGTAGTCGATGACCTAGCCCGCCTATTTCTCCGATGAAGCCGACGCTAGAGCCCGGGATCCGATGATCGCAGCGAGGAGACTTCATCGCGGAGCGAAGGAGGTGGAGAACCGGATCAACAAGGTTGTATGTTCGTTCACTTCTTTAGTTAAGTTGTTAACTAGCTCGTAGTATCGCCTAAAATTCTAGTTAACGATCTAGTCTAGGGTTTCTCGGCACCGTAATTTTTGAAATTGGCATGGTTGATGCCTTGTGAGACCTCATTAGCGTGCCTAGGAACCCTACAGTGGTATCAGAGCCAGGCTAGAGCCTTAGGCGAAGTGTAGACGACGTTTGAAATCCGAACGAACCGAAACCCTAACTCCAAAGTTTCTCTCTGTACTTCTTTCAAAAACTGGGTTTTTTCCAGATTAAAAATATGCCGAAAAACCAGCAGGAATATGTAAGAATTACTGTGAATTTCGAGCACCTGATTCCATCATATCGCGGCGGAACCGCGGCATTAGCATGGCTAATGCGGCGGTTCCGCGGCTGTTTACTCCCTTCTTCAGTTGATTTCTGCACAGTAATTCCTATTTTTCAGTTCTGGTTTTCCTGGGAATTTTTAATCTGAACTCAAGAGTTGAGTTTTCAGGGTTGTATTGGGAGTTCATAGATTCGATCGGATTATCAAACTGTGTCTAAGTGTTTTCCGGATATTTTTGAATATGTTAAAAAGTTCGACCGGATATGAATACCCAATTTTTCCTCTGTCGGGAAATTTCCAAGTGTTGGATCTTTCCTTGGTTTAATAACGTTCTAAGTAGTGCAAGTAACGCGATGGTCCCTCTAGAAGACAACAAACCTTAACTCGATTATGTGACCGTCTTGAACTGCCCTTTGAACCTTCGGGTTTGGGGCAGTACGGCGTGCCACATGTGAGGCGTTGGCTTGACCCTTCTACGGCTGGACCGTTGGTACTGAGGCATGAACTGAATGTTTTTAAACTTATATCATGTGTTGAGCTGTTACGGGAAAACTTGGGTGTTCGAATGTTCGATCGGAAAGTTTAACATTTTCTATTTATCCGGAATGTGATACAACAATTGGAATTCACAAGCAGTTATGATATAACTGAATGAATGTTATAAATCTAGCGGTTTACTCTCACTTGATCGGTTGCCACGAAATTTTGATGAGATCAAAAGTCCGTCGCAATCACGTAGCGTACGCGGATACTCGCCGGATAAACTTAATAGACAGCCCCACACCATTTCCCCGACCAAGTGACTATAGGAGAACCCCGTCGCCGAAAGCATCCGTTCGGGTGCTCGCGGCAGCGGTGTTCCGCCTTGGTGCACTTCGTCGACGGCGTCGGGGGTGCGGCCGCCTACTAAAGTTTGCGACGAGCATTCGATCAGGATGTCGGGAATCTTGTTGAATTACCCGACTTGATATTGAAAAGTGTTTTCGATAAAGAGACTAAAATGCGGGGTTTTTAATTGTTAGGCATGCGATGTCTAAGGAATTCATTTGGTCAGGCATGCGATATCTGAGGAGGTTGCGGATTCCAACTGTTGTAGTTTTACACTTTCTTTTCTGTGACCGTAAGTGTAATATGTGATATCGCCGGTTTTGTTGCTATATGTCAACGACAATTGGGATGCGCATATTTACTTACGTTGATGACATGTGATGTTATGTGTTGCTGGATATGTTATATTGGATCGTCGTGTTTGAATAGCCGGAGGTTTTTATGTGAGATGAGTGTTTTTCATTTTCATTCATGTAAAAACTTGTATGTAATATTCTTTTATTGGGGCACTTCCAGGTTGCGGAAGTTGTCACCGTTTGTATATTATTTACTTTTCCGCATTAGGATAGACCCAAGGAGGGGAGCACAAGTAACCGGGTTCTGGGGTCCAGTAGGAGACCAACTCGAGAAGTCGAGTCCGGGTCTCCTAAGCCTAGAATTGGTAGGGTTGCTTGCCGCTCTCGTAGGGGTCTAGGAGTGTGGGATTGGCTATTCATCACGACCGTGGAATCCGTGTTTTATACTGGCTCGTATTAAAAACACGGGCGTCCTAGTATATCCAATATTTCATATGATTCTTCTGCTGTGATATCTGTGATGTGATCATGTGATATGTTCTGTGATGGATACTGTATATAGTATATATGATATATTATATAGACGTTACTTATGTTTTACACCCGCGCTAGCCCTGCCCTGCTCTGCCGTTAGTTACCTAACCTAACGGTGCACGAGAGGAAATCGAGGCGAATGCGGATGGCATAAGTGTACGTCGTATTTATCTGTGATGTTTAGGTATTTAAATGATGGGACTTCATTAATATGATTAATGAAAGAAAAGAAACCTAAGATGTTGTGGAATCGAATTTCAAAATAAAACAGGTAGCTACAGTTCTTGCTTTGAATCGCGATGTTCCTTGTAGAACATCCTGCACCTTATTCGAAAAGGAAAGGACCAAGATCCCTTCACCGGGAGTGACTCCTTTAGCAATAACTGCCAGATGCTACACACGCGGTTTGTCTTTTGATTGCTTCTATAGTTTCTGCTTTGCACAGTGATATATATGATATATCCCGCTCCTCATTCGACGAGGAAAGGACCGACGATCCCTTCACCGGGAGTGACTCCTTTAGCAAAACTAGAAAAGCCTAAAAAACACTCCATTTCAAAATTCATTCGATCCTACAACGATATCAAGTTCATTACACGATAGGTTTTCAGAAAAACCTGTCGTTGCCCTCCGTCATTTCAGATAAGTACTAGTTAGTATTCGTGCTGCGGTAGTTTGGCATGCGTCAATGCGTAGTGTACGGTAGCTAACTAGTGCTTGTCTGCTAGCATATGATGCGATTGGATTAGGGTATTCGTACGGCGTTGTTTGGCATGCGTCAAGGGTCGTGCGGGTGGGTTTAAATCAATCAAGAAATGTACGGGTTGAACTTGACTAGCGGACTATGGGTTGTTTGGCATGCGTCAAGGACATAGCACGCTAGGGGCAAAATATTATCGGGAATTTCAAGTGTTGAAATTTGCAATGAGATTGCATACCTTCTATGAGATAGTTGGATCCCGATACCCGCTGAGAGTAATTGTTACTCCTGGGAGAGTTTTACACATTACAATTAGCCGATCAAGTAGGTGTCTAGAAAGGTGTCAACGGGGTTACGCCTCTGGGAAAACGAGGTTTACATTAATTAGGTTCATGCGAAAGCACGGGGGACCTCCCTCAAAGTACCGACACTGGCCTGGCTGAAAGATTGGCGAACTTGTAGTGTGTAATTAATCCCAGCTAATCTTTCCTTTCAGGGTATGAAGGAAGATTTGATAAAAAGCAGTGGGAGCCATCCTGATTAGATAAACTAATAACCAATCTATTCTTGCAAGAGCGCACGCTGAGTGTTTTCTTCTCTCTCTCTCCAGGTAGCGACCATATCACGCCTTAATCAAGATAATAAAACGGATTATTGACCGAACCCGCTTGTTATACTGAGCTGGGGAACATTGGTCCCGCTCCAACTTATAAATGTTATAAGACAGAGCAGGAAATTGGGGAATACCAGATTTCCCGTGCCGCCCAAACGAGGAAAGTGCATATGATGCATCATCTTCGGGTGTGTTCATTATAAAGAACTTTCTCAGTATCCTCTATGTCCTAGGTATTTGATACCGGATCAGGATCCCCGATATGTAATCTGGTACATAGGGCTACAGAAAGGTAGAGAACTGAGAACGGGCGATAAGTTTCATGAGGCAGAAAACGGGGCAAGTGTTGCAGCCAAGTCTGTCGGTCACTGTCACCCTGTATTACCAATACATTGATTTTGAACGTATGTTATTAGATACCGAACCTGATATACAAAATCATATCAGTCTCTTTATTAGTAAAGAAATGATAAAATTTTGTATTGTTGGATAATATTTTGAACATTTCCTATATCAAAAGTTGATCGGTTCAGGCACGTGATCTAAAAGCATTGACGTTCTAAATCAAACTACAGTTCTTAGTATACAGAACACACACAAGAGGAAGAGTTCAGAAATGAACGGATCCTTCTTGTGTAGACTAGGTCATATCAATGCGACCCGACTGGCTGAAGTTACATTTAGATGCATATTTAAATCAGTTTGAATTTACATCTTGTGAAACTTGCCAGTCATGTCACAAAGATAAGATGACCACAACTCTGTTTATTGATAACAGAGAAAGAGTTAGTGAACTTTTGGGATGATACATGTTGATGTATGATAGGTCCCCTGTCTACACATGCCAAGACCGGTTCTTTGTACTTCATTGCATTCTCTGATGATCTCTCAAGATTCAGACATATGTTCCTGTTGAAACACAAGTCCGAACCTTTTGAGATATTCACAGAATATAAGTTAGAAGTAGAGAACCAATACGGGTATAAGTATTATGTCTTTTGATGAGATCATGGAGGAGAATACTTGAGCACGGAATTCTTGGACTTTTCTAAAAGGAGAATGAGATTCTCTCTCAGAATTACTCCTCCGTATACACCATAGCACGATGGTATATCGGGGCGGAGCAATAACACCCTATATGATATGGTGTGCTCTATGATAAGTATTACTGAGTTACCTATTTCCTTTTTGGGAGTTATGCACTTGAGAAGCTGCATACCTATTGAATATGGTTCAAATCAAATCAGTTGCCTACCACTTCATATGTGATATGGAAAGGGAAGAGCCCATATCTTAAGTTAGTTAAGATTTGGGGTTGTCCAGCCTATGTGTAAAAGGCAAAATCTGGACGAGCTCGAGGCAAGGTCTGTTATGTAGAACTGGAAATGTTCCAGCCATACAAACTGCAGCTGCTAATTTGGTAGAACTAAAGGATTCGATAGTAACCAACGAACCTCAGCCTCTCCGCCGATCTAGTAGGGTTCCTCACCTACCTGAGAGATACTTCTGTTTCTTTATGACAGTGGGAGCGAGGATTGCATCATGAGATGATGACCCAACTAGTTTCAAGCTGGCCATCAGGAGTGAAACTCTGTAAGAATGGCTGGATGTTTATCGATCTGAGATGGAATCCTTATACACCAGCAAAGTATGGACTTTGGCTGCTATATCTGAAGGGTTAAATCCCCATCAGGAGCAAGTATATCTTGAGAAGATTACTTGGTGTAGATGGAAAAGTTGAGACTTTCAAAGCTAGACTTGTTAAAGGTTTTCGTCATCAACCAGGCATGGAAAATGATGAAACCTTTTCCAGTAGCTATGCTTATGTCCATCCATATCCTACTTGTCACGGCTACATACCATGACTACGATATCTGGCAGTTGGGTGTTATGACTGCTTTTCTAAATAATGATTTAGAAGACAGAGTCTATAAGTACACAGTCAGAGAGCTTCGTAAACAGTGGGAGCAGCGGAAACGTGTACAAGATGCTTTATAGGATAAAGCAGGCATCGCGGAGTTGGAACATCTGTTTTGATGTAGTAGTCAAACAATTTGACTTCATCCAAATGACAGATGAACCTTGTAGATACAAAAATGTAGTAGGGAGTATGGTGGTGATCCTCGTAGAATACGTGGATGACATACTCTTGATAGGGAAGTAGTTTCCTATGCTACGCTCGGTCAATCTCCGCTTATCACAAGGATTCTCCAGATAGGATCAAAGTGATACCTCCTCCATCCTGAGCTTTCATCTATGAGATAGATGTTATTTGGGTGTTAGTATACTCACTAGTTGTAGTGAGATGGTATCAATCGATCCTGGGGAGAATCACTGGAAAGGTTCCAGGGTGATAAGGACGACTGAATGTTAGTCGCAGACATTGTCTTTACCCTCAGTAAAGAGACGGTATGTTGGAAGAGTTCCAAGCTAGATACCGTGGCATACTAGACGATAAAGGCTGGATACATCGCTACTTAAGATGCTACCAAAGAGGCAGTTTGGGTGTATATTGGTTCATGAGATGAACTAGGTTCCTACCATTGTGTGACAATGGAAGTGAGGCTTTGGCCCAAGAACCCTGGTCCCATCAGTGACCCAGACGTAATCTAAGGTAGTATCACCTGATCATGGAGATGGTTGATCTCCAGGGTGATCGAGGTTAGGAGAGCAGACTCAGAGGACAACACGGCGGATCCACTCACGAAAGGCCTTTTCCCAGAGAGAGACTTTTATGGGATGGTTGAGTATGAGATACTGCAACCACTGCTATCAGATGGCCCTAGTGCAAGTGGGAGATTGTTAGTTATATGTATGCCCTAGAGGCCATTACTATACATAGGATGTATAATGTAGTGGATGCTTGGACATATATAGGAAGGACTTTCTTGCTCGACATGATATTATGCTATCTGGTTGCTCTTTACCTTAACGTGTACACTGATTGTCTCTCTGTTACACGTTGGTAAAGCCCTTAGGATGTGTACTTGACTACCTGGACTATGATGCAGATCATACTAGTGGGGACATGGTAGTCCATAAGTACATCCTTCAAGGTCCCTAGTCGTGGGTGTATCGAGACGGGGCATCGATATACCAGAGTAGACTAGCGTATACCTTCTCGACCCATACAGATGGGCGATGGATGATCCTATATCCATTGGTGTTTGACATCGGAGATGATATACGGGTGCTCAGTGGAGACTGGGTACACTGGACGGACTCGCCGAGAACTCCCAGATGGTATTATACCATACGTCAGATGGCAGTTCTCTGGTGACACTGGTACAGAGTAGTCTGTTGACCCGAGATCGTCATAGAGTCTTGTGTGGTTCCCACTGTGCTTTGATTTCCACCTTACCACGTCCAAGAGGGCGTGCAAAATGGTGGTTTTTGGGTACAGTCCCGAATCACATGGAGGCAATGAGCGATAGGAGGGGATTCGTCTCTCCCGGTATAGGGAGTTGATGTTGCGCTGTGTTCGATTGGATATAACCGGAAATCCCTGGCCAGGGTTGCTGAGATATACTGATAAGTGTTACCAGTAATTTCTCGAACTGTTATAGACCTCATATCGACACGACTTATCGAGCTATTGGGGTCTGATGTTTACCACCCCTAGGCGAGATATGCGACATATCAGACGAACAGACCGGACTGTACGGTAAGTTTTACTGGTTGGATTCACAGGAGTGTGAGCGGGCTTCCTCGTCGATCTTCTGATCGCTCAATACCCGGGTGGTCGTTACGTTTAGCAGACCGCTTGCGGCTTGTGGGTGTTTGATATGATCATCACCTGCTGCCGGCGTATTGACGAGTCTTTAGAGTCCTACACAGAGGTTTCCTGGCTCAAGCGAAACGAAATAGGAGCGCATATGAGATATGTACGGGATCGAGAATAATGCGTGTATGTGATACCGTATTTAATTCTCGCGAATTGTATCATTGGTCGGTTATATGTGATATAGCCGGGTTACCGAATCAAGTGTTGATTCGATACATTGATACACTTGATATTAGTCGGTTATATGCGATATGACCGGATCGTTAAATCAATTGTTGATTTAATGATTTAATGCATAATTATATATTTGATATATTACTTTGCATTAACTAGTATTGGTTCACTTTAAAAGGATTTTCTCACTTGAAATACACAAGTTGTATATGTGATATACTTTTGTGCACTTGTTTGTATCATGTTTGATGATACATGCAAACTTGGGTTTGTGTAAAGAATTAAACCATGGTTATTAAATGGTTAGGGTTTTTTTTTCTTATCTATTCATTTATTTATTTATTTATTCTTTTTGGAAGGATAAATAAAGTGGCGACTTATTTTGTTTCTTTCTTGAAGCTTCTTGAAGTGTTGAAAGTCAAAGCCATTTTGTTTCTTTCCTAAACCCTAACCCTTTAACTTAACCCTAGTTCATTCTCTACACTTGACCATGGTTGGATTATGATAAGTATTCATTTATTTTCTATTTGCAAATAACTTATCATAATATATTCCTTCTTCTTCTTCTTCTTCAAGATGAAGAAGCTTGCTACCAACAATGGCAACTTGAGAAAAAGAGTGAGAAATCCAATTCTAAAGTGAACCCACTTCCTATTTCTTCATCCTCTACCTCTTGCCAAGTAGTAAAGGGTGTTTTCTTCACAAGTTTAATGGCTTGGTGAAGTGAGAGCTTGATCTTGTGATGCCTCGACGTAGATCATCTTCGGCATCGTAGTCGATGACCTAGCCCGCCTATTTCTCCGATGAAGTCGACGCTAGAGCCCGGGATCCGATGATCGCAGCGAGGAGACTTCATCGCGGAGCGAAGGAGGTGGAGAACCGGATCAACAAAGGTTGTATGTTCGTTCACTTCTTTAGTTAAGTTGTTAACTAGCTCGTAGTATCGCCTAAAATTCTAGTTAACGATCTAGTCTAGGGTTTCTCGGCACCGTAATTTTTGAAATTGGCATGGTTGATGCCTTGTGAGACCTCATTAGCATGCCTAGGAACCCTACATTTCCGCGGGAGATCGGGACGATGACGAGAAGACCGGAGGACTCGGATCACTCGGTATATTTCTAACCCGTCTTGTAGTTAGCTAGATCTAGTTTAATGGCCCGATCCGGGTGTTTAGTGCGCGGTGGTGCCGGTTTACTAGTTTGCAAAATTAAAGTTTTTCACTTCCGCATTTTGGCGTCGGAATTGACGGCCGGGGCGCCGCCGTGTACTTACAGTATCGTATCCCAAATACGAATCACATCATATCACCGATATCCCGGCACTATGCCCAATATCATCGACTCGTCTCCACATATCATCCACTATCCTCATCATCACGGTACAAGTATAGCAATAAGCATGTGTGTGCGTGTGGGAGTAAACCTATTCTAGGGTTCGCAACTAGGAAATACACTAGTTCACTTCTAACCCTAATCTATCCATAGTACACCTAACACATCTATGATCACCATGTCATGCAATAAGATAATATATATATATATATAGTATATACAGTATACTAGACATCGAACCGCGGGGGTGCTATACGCCATCCACCTGACTTCCCCCGTAGATATAATCTACTCACCTTGTATCTTGCTTGTCGGTGTCGATATTGCCACCATCATCTTCATCGTCTAGGATCACCGTAGGGTACCTACATATCATGCATAACGCATCACATTAAAACCAGATCAAAACTAAAACGACATGCGAAAACCAACACGATACGCTAAAAGGCCTATAGGATAGAACCTATCGGTACGCTTTCAAAACCATCAAACAACCCTCGATCTCGTCGTGCAAACGTCAAGTGATCGAGGTAAAACACGGATACACAATTCCAGAATTCAAAATACGGAATACGAAAACACGAATCCAAAACAGCAACTATAGACAAAGGTCCCAGATTTCACCCTATGTCAAATTGGACAATTTTGCACTTGCCAGGGGTCTAATTTACTGATAAGGAGACTACAGAACCAAAACAAGGCAAATCCACCCTGTTCTGACCGCAATTTGCGGCCAGGGGGAATAAATCTGCGGACATGTCAGGGAGTTAGGGGCTGGGGTCTTGGTGATAGCTTCCTGGGTGCCTGCAAATCTCACTGTCAATCTAAAATAATTTTGAGAGTCTCGGGATGATAGCAGATCCCATATAACCTTCACAGATTCCACAAATCTTCTGATATCGGTTTCTAAATCCATATTCCGGGTTTCAAGTCTCAGGTTTGGGTCTTAATTCAAGGACTAGGGTGTTCATGTAGCATCTACTGAACTCAATTTCACATTACAACCTAAATTCCTTCAAACCCTAACTAGGTTTTTCCTATGCCTACAAAACTACCCGATATCGATTCAATCTTAACATGGGGTTAAAAGTAATGCAAAAACTAAGCTAATGGTTCAGAAAATACCTCATTTGGCAACTCAAGAAAATTCTTGTGTTGCCCCAACTGGCCAAAATCCTTGCTTTCTTGGTCCAATGTGTTTGTCTTGAGCTTGTGCATCTTTTTAGTGAAATGAAGATAAGGTTTTCTTTCTTTTCTTTTCTTTAACCCAATTCCTTCTCACACCAATAGTAACCCCAAAACAACATGGTTGAAATGCACAAGTGTAAGCAAAAATGATATGTGCATGTTTTGCACAAAAATGCTAAAAATCCGATTAGCGATTTTTAATCGCGATTAGCTCTAAATTAGCATAAAACTAATCATAAAAACTTAAAAATGGCATAATTCCATAAAATACCCTATTTTAGAATTTTCCATAATTTTTCCAAAATTTTACCCATTATCGATATTTAATGTTACCGAAATATTAATATATTCATTAAAATAATATTAAATTATAAAAATTCCTAAAAATAATATTTTATTTTTTTGAAATATTACAATCTTGCCCTCTTAAAGAAATTCGGTCCCCGAATTTTAATATAAACCCCCAAATTCAAAAACATTTCAGTGAAAGTCCAAGTCGTCGGGGCTCCGAAATCATCAATACATAAAACGCATCGTAGCGCAATGCATGCGCATGAGTAATGAGTAGATAACTCAAAATCGAAACTCCATCAAGCATCCCGCAATCATCGGAGTCATGGTAAAGACACAAATGTCAAAACCAAAATAAAACCAATATGATATATAAATCAGAACTATACATGTAGACATCAAATCTATACATGTAATTAGCTGAAGTAAATGCATGCAAAATATATCCAGGTACTGTCCTCTGACTAGTCCTGCTCAGTACGAAAACACATAGCAAATATCATAAAAACGTACTGCCCCATAAG
Source organism: Agapanthus africanus (assembly GCA_030015575.1). Classification (NCBI taxonomy): domain Eukaryota; kingdom Viridiplantae; phylum Streptophyta; class Magnoliopsida; order Asparagales; family Amaryllidaceae; genus Agapanthus; species Agapanthus africanus. Next base: position 257,635,040 of record JASDDO010000010.1, on the reverse strand, counting down.
AATCAATCCCAAAATGTGCATATGAATACTACGTGCGTCTGGTGCGCACGGAAATCAAAATTCCATATATGTGCCATACAGGTGCACAAAAACAACATATAGGTGCAACGAGTGTGCACGAAACATATGTCATAGGCAACGTGTGTTCCTGGCAGCAAACTCAGGTGCATCTGACATGCACGAAGAATCCCGATTTAGTGCATCTGGCGTGCACGAAAAATCGTATCTCAAAATATGCGCCCAACATGCGCGAAAATCCAAATCGGTGCATCCATCATTTACGAATAAAAGCTAAATCCTGCGCACTCAACATGCACGAAATCACGAAATCCAATAGCAAGCGTCGAACATGCGCAAGTCCAAATCAAATGCACGGAGTGAAAGAAATCAACATCAATATCAGAATAAAAATCGACATATCGAATGACATCAAATCGAAGTCAGGTGCAACCATAGTGCACAAAATATAAATCCGGTTCAACAAAGGCATGAAATATAAATCTGGTGCGATAAACGCAAGAAACATAAAACTGGTGCGACAAACGAACGAAGTATAGAACTGGTGCATCCCATGCACAAATACCAAGCAATAACTCAAATGCGTAAGCAGCAATACCAAGTGTACCCAGGTGTCAAGAATATCATAAACGTGTGCAACTGCGTGCAGAAAACACATATCAATGTACTACAAGCACATATAAGCTATACCGAGTGCAAAAATCAAATCGTGTGCGTAACATATGCACAACATCAAATCAACCGTATGAAATCCATGAAGTCGTAAGCAGGTGCAGCCAAGGCACGAAAACGATATCAGGTGCAAGAAAACAAATGCCATGAAACTCGGTCATCAAGACTAAATCATGCGAATAGATCGCCCAAAATACCAAAATCCAATGTGACGGATACGTGATAGTCAAATAACAAATCATAATTACCGTCGTCGGTATATCCAATGCTAGCAGTGCAAGATATCTACTTACCTCCTGCTCACGGTCTGGCGTCCTCTGTCTCTGGGTCCTTATCTTCTCTATGGATTACCAATCTCGCAATCCATCGGTTCATCGGCCCTGTCAGGTGTGCTAACGGGGACGATTCCGTTCTGGCACTTCTTTGGTCATCTTTCGGTCAATCCTCACGACCACTCGTAAAGTAGCACGTCACTGGCGCCAACCTCTGGTTCTCTGAATACACATCAACATCCGATCCTGGGTGCAATTCTTATTGCAGCAGTGTCCTGGAAGGAATCCTGCTCAAGGTCTCTTCCAATCTCGCCTATGCCGAACTGTACGGAGGCTGGTACTCTTACACAATCTTTTCTCGCTCTCTGGACATCTGCATTCTCAGTACAACATTTACTCGGAAGCTGGTCGCATCCCAACGCCTCCATAGACATATCACATCTCTGATGTCAGCGGAGTGGAACGTCATCTCGTGCGAACTCTTTACTCCACTTTGTTCCAATGTCGACTGATTCGGACTCGTCTACTCATGACTGCATGGACTGCGTTCCAACGGCTACACTCGTATCTGGAGTCTCCCAAGCAATGTGTCCCATCACATAATATCTGAAAAGATGTCGACCCATCCGATCGATTTGTCAAAACCTCAGAATCCGCCAAGAGCTCAACATCTTGGTTACAATTTAATAGTATCGAGTACATACCACAGCATCGGTGGTCCAATCGTAGAAGGGCAAACCCAAGCCTCACTAATGGCGCCGCGGAACTGCCGCAAACCCTAAGGTTCAAAGGCTTTCACAGGGTCATTATGTCGAGTTAGGGTTTCATTCTTCTAGAGGGTCTATAGAATCTCTTGCATGTCTTTCCGAATACTTTAAACTTGGAATATGGGTTTCTGACATTCGATCGTCTCTATCGACTCTCAATGAATCTGCGTGAAGTCGTCTCTAGCGGAAATCAATCTACCTGATGACCTCGCATCGGGGTAAGCGAACGAACCACATGTCCTAGTCATTCATCCTCGGGTGAATATCAACCTTCCATCAGATCACTGAGTATATGCTCAAGCTGCAGTAGCTCCAATCATCTGGGTGATATCTCGTCATTTGCAGTAACAACTGGCTCATTCGTCCGTACGCTGAACAGCGCCTCAATCATCATGAATAAGCGATACACCAATGGTCATCACATTCTGACTGGCCTCTAGCAGCAGCCTGATCCTCTGGTATCGATCGACACGTCTGAGAAATCTCGTAAAAGCGATCAGTCAAACGCTCATGGCGCGAAAACACAATAAAACGAAGCCTCTATATGCAATCGTATATCTCTGGAATCAAGCCCTGGTCAGTCCTCGTCCACGACGAGCTCATGCTGACGCAACTCGAGCCGTAGCTTACTCTGCCCGTGCAATCGTGACAGCAAAAATCATAACCAGTATCGATGAGGATAGATCATATGAATGAATATAATACCGTGCAAGGAAATATACATCCTAAGGTTTCTTAAGCGGAGTAGCGTATCGTAAATATGCCGCGAAACATACGTATGGTATGTCACTCTACTCAAGCTACCTACTCCATCAACCAAGGGTCATCCTACGCGACGAAAATTTGGGTATAATACCCCATCGACTAAGTCTAAGTTCCGTAAGGTCAAGCCTAAGTTCCGTATATATATAAACGCTCTAGGCTCCGCATAGTCAAACATAGACTCGAACCAAGGTTAACCTAGCGCTCTGATACCAACTTTGTCACGATCCGAAATAGCTCGTGACTGGCCCTTGAATCATATGAAGTCTATAGGACCCCATCTAATCCAAGTAATCCAAAGCCCAGAAATCTAAAACCATTTTAATAATAAATGAAGGGAAAATAGTTTCAAGAAGTGAAGAAAACATGTTTTAAAAGCAAGGTTTTTAAATAAGTAAGCCGAATGTGCATTTTTAAAATGTATAGCCTTTTCTAGGAATTTCGGCAGAGTTTCCTTTGTAAATACTGGCCCCGAACGGGGTACAACATGAATAATATATATATGCACAATAAAAGGCATCCCCAAGCAGGAGCCAGCTCTTCGTCAATCGACGGTCACAACCACACAAGCAATATAATATACAACGCCAAAGGGCGAGGATCAAAACTCAAAAGAAACTCAAAATCAATATGAAAACCATAATACTACAACGCACGACTCTAAGGTCCAAATAATACATAACTGGTTTTCTAAGTCTGAAACAATATACAAGTTTTGGTTGATGGAATTACTAGATACAACTGAATAATACGTGTACAATGGTCGTTCTGATGCAAAGGAACCCACCTACCAAAGCAAGTCACACGTAAGGGAAGCAATGTGCCAGAAAAGCCGCAATGAAACCTGTACGGCAAAACCTGCATGGAACTGTGGCACAACGGGGGTGAGTTGCCAACTCGTGAATAGAAAACATCATAGAGCAGAAATCGTATGTATGACTCATCCTAGGTGAATACGATCAGATATATATATCCTCAATATGAATAAGTCTGTAGCATGCTAAAGTGGCAGTATAACTTCTATACATGAGTGTAGTGCCAAGTGCTCATGACAGTGCCTCAGGTAATAACATATCATAAACGTGAGGTATGATCAATGTAATCAAGTCTGTATGTATGTGGATCCTGTCCACGCGTCACCCAATGACAATAACCATCATGCATGTAAATGTCATAAAGCATATGCATGGAAATATGAGGATATAAACCATCTGTGTCCCTCGCGACACGTCAAAATCATGGAACCGGAGTGTCCAGCATCGACACTCTAAAACATCATGAAAGTTGTGCCCAACATCGGCACATAAATCCTTATATATCGGGCTCCGTCGGTCCGGATCAGCCCACAGGCTCCGTCTGCGGAATCGGTCCTCGGCCCCGGCAGCACGGATCGTCCCATATCCATCTATCGACTCTGGTCAGTATCCTCCGGATAACCGCCAGGTCCAACCAATCACCGGTAGGTACTCTCCACCCTGCTAGGCTCATCGTCTGCTCCACGAAAAACATTTCTTGCTCGGGGGAACCATACCGGGTCCTCCATGTACCCGCAATCGGCCTCATCCGCCTCCTCGAATCGGGTTTCACATGTCGCTCTCAGTACCGAGAAAACATATGGTGGACGCACTGAAATATCATATCAAGGGTAACCGAGTTTTTAAAACAATTACATATTCTCTTTTGAAAAACCCACGGTTCCCAAATCCAGAAATATCATGGAAACAACATATCTCAATGCGTATAATCAGAAAGCATGATGTATGCGACATGTAAAAGAAATGTAAGCGTATCAGTATGGCATGCAACACGGAATAGTAATATGCACATATTTAAGGAAGACCGCTTCTTTAAAATGAATCAGCTTTAAAAGGTATCTTGCGGTTCCTAAATCTCTAATCAAGCCAGAATGATTAATGTATATGCAAATACGTATGCATTCACGTGTGGGTGTACAATTGGAATACACAGTATATAGGTACACAAGTATGCCATGCAAGGGTCATATCCTGAATGCAACAGTACTACAGTGTAGTGGCATGGCAATTATCGATGATGAAGTGTGTGAGCCGACAAGCAGTGTACGTGGAACATACGCATCATCGATAATGGTGCTGGTGTCCTAACAGCATGGTTGTAAGATAGAAATAAACACAAGCAATGCAATGAAAATAGCATGAATATGCGGAATCGAATAATCAACGTAACAGTGAAGAATCTAACTCAAAAAATATATCATGCAGCTTTGCCATTTGAAAAAAGATGAATCGGGGTTTTTGGTAAAATAAGGGCTACGGTGTTTTAAGAAAAGATGCGTCGTTTGAAAATATCCGTAGAATCCCTTTTGCCTATCTTTAAAATATCCTCGATTCGTTAGTTTTGAAATAGGTATGACTCGGGACTGGTCTAATTTCTACTAAGTAATTTACAGACCTAACTAACAAGCTAAACAGGAGGGGTATGGAAACCACCTATATCTGAGTCGATATATATATATATATATATATATATATATATATAAATATAATAGTCGGTGATCCCGCCTCAAGAGTATCTGTTCATATCAGATTTTTGCATTTGTATACCGCCCAATTTTTATCACATTGCATATCGGTAGGTACTCTTGAGCCGTGTTTGCTAGTCAATTGCAGGATACAGGTTCTCGGCTCTAAACGGTGAAATCCATGGAAAAATACGACAAAATCCGAGTTCCTGCCAACCACAGATAAAACACGGGTCTCCGCTCTTTATCCGTCTGTTGCCACACACCAGTTTAGGAGACAAAATGACAAATCAATTGTCACCTTCATGCACAAAGCACAATGGCAACACAAGATCCAAGAAATTTACGCGGAGCTCAAGAAAATCCATGTCCAAAGTCCACCTTTCCCTCAACAGAAATTCTGGAAAAATCGTGAAGACAAATTGAGAAAATACATATACCAGAATTAAGTCCAATGAAGACCGGGGAAGCACAAAAAAACAGAGCCTCCAACTCATCTATATGGCCGCGGAAATGCGGCCTAAGCATGCTTAGGCCGCGGTTCCGCGGCCGTACTGGCGCCGCAGACAGAGACTTTTTGGGGGTGTTTTGGTCTTTTTATTTGTGTTCTGGTGGTTGCCCTGGGTTTTCATTTTTCAGCCTATAAATACTCCAGAACTGAGCTAAGCCAAGGGTCCAATTTGGTGTTCATTCTTGGTTCCTCTTTTGTAGTTTTTAGTGTAGTTCTTCTTCTTCTTCATTCTTCCTCCGTGGAATTGTAGTGAGAGCATTGAGTGGATGTTAATGAAGATGAGGGTTTTTTTTATCTTTCTTGTTAGTTTAACTTCCCCTTGAGATTCTTGCTTCCTCTTGATCTTTCAACCTCTTCATTGAGCTTGAAAGGTTAAGGGTTAGTTATTGATCTCAAGGGTCGTATTTTCTTATGAAATTATCACTTCATTTCACATGCGTTCTCTACCCTTCTCTTGATCTTGCAACCTCTTGATTGAGCTTGCAAGTTTAAGGGTTGGCTATTGATCACATGCTTGTCTTGAGTTCTAGTTTCTAATTCTTTTTATTGCTTATTTATTACCTGCTTTTTATTACCTTGCTTTACATTCTTGCAATTTATATTCATGCACTTAATTACTTGTAATCTTTTCTTTTCTTTGTTCTTTTCTTTTTGTTCTCTTTTTTTGGTTCTTTTTTGTGAATGAATGTAATTATCGTTGTTAAGAATAAATACGGTATTGTAAGTTAAGATTTTCTTTTCTCATTTCCTTTTCCCGTTATTTTCCATTGAACTCCGCCCAAACCATACGCAAGCGCTCCGTTAGGCACCCTACCCTAACAAGGTAACGCTGATTCCTAACCGCGACCGGTTGCGTTCGGTTTTGCCGGAGGCGAAAGCAAGAGACAAGAACGGAAGGACAAGGGTAAATAAGCCGTATTCCACGAATACCGCGCTTAAATCCACTAATCCACGTTGTTGCCGATTGCTCTAGCTTCAATTGGTCAAGACTCGGCTCAAAGGTTTTGAGTACGGATTTCTTTAGCTTATAATTTCGTATCTTTTTCTTAACAACTTTATAGTTGCAAATAATACACATAGGATAGTCTCGAACAAACGCATACTCATTCTTTATTGACTCGTCTAAGACAAGAAATGACATACAACCATCTCCCTGTGGATCGACCCGTGCTCAACCGGCTAGCTGCATAGCGACACCGTCTTGATTGCGGTTAACTCAAATTCTTCCAATCAAATGGCGCCGTTGCCGGGGAGACGGTAGCGTATTTTCTTTCTTGTTATTCGGGTTAATATTCTTTTTGTATATATTAAAAAAAAATAAAAATTCTTTTTGTTTTTTTGATAATTCTTGTGGGCAAGTGTGCAGATTTTTGCGTATTTGCAAACTGCGATTGTGGGGAGCAAAGTGTGCATTCAAGGCAAAGGTGATTACGAAGTACAATGCCAAAGATCCGGGTAGTTTGACCCGCGCAAGCGAACTTTTCAAGCTTACCGGATTTGATTCAACGGGGGTTTTCTAACCCAAAACTTAACGGTACGTACTTTACTAACACCTTCTTCTCAAATCCGACGCATCCAATATACTATTCTTTGCAGGATTCTTTGCAAGTTCGCTAGCAAACGCTAAAAATTGACTAACCCGTATTTGTTGCAGTGCCGCGCTTAAACTAAAAAAACGATTGTTTGATTCTTTATAGAATTTTTATTGAATTGCGCATTGCATACATTAATACGGACTTAAGGGCAAGCGAACCCCACAACATACGTTAAAGGATTTCATCACCTTTTCCGTGGCCCACAAATCACAAACTTGAGCATAACGTTTACCCACACAAAATTTAAAAGAAACCAGACTTTAAGCCTTAAGGACTTCGCGCTCACTAGGAGAAGTTAACTGTGTTTAGAACCTCGCTTAACGGTATATTGTTTACGGGGTGTCTAGGAAAGTGTTAACGGTGCAACCGCCAAAAGAGAAAGGGTTATTTAATTAAGGAACTTCGCGAAAGCGTTGGAAAACCTCCCCTTATCTCTGCACTTACCTGGCCTCGTGATCAGTGTATCTTGAGCCCGTTTCTCGACACAGTTTTACTTCGACAATCAGGTTCTGGAGCAGGTCTAGTTGACCTAGGTGAACCCTAGAACGATTAGGTGTGTGGTATTTTTGTGTCGTGATTGTTTTTGTCCATATTCTTTTTGTGTATACTTCATTCTTTTGTTAATATATAACTAAAAAAAATAAAAAATCATATTCTTTTTTTTCCCCCTTCTTTTCTCTACCTTTCTTTCCTTCTCTCTTCATAATCATGGGTACTCCACCTCGCAAAACTCTTGCCAAACTTTGGTACCCACAACCAGACATTACTTCTTACGGTTCTTGCTTTGGCCGAACTTCGAACGATCCATCCATGCCAAAAATTTCATTGAGAGATCGGATAGACGCGTCTAGGACAAACAATTTGACTCCGCAATCCACTTCGTATCAACCATTTCAAACATTCACCCCTTCTTACGTTGACACCCCTTCTTCGAGTCATGTTACAACTCCAAGACCTATGTCTATTGCAGAACGTATTGAACAATCTCATAGCCGATCTTTCACTCCTGTCACCACTTCAAATTCTTGGGATCAACAATTTCATTCACCTTCTTATCCAAATGTTGATCCTACCCCTGTCTAACCATTCAAGTCCTACCAATCCTACCCTACTTTTGCACCTTCCCTAGACATTGCATCAGAACCGCCATTTGGGAGTTTTCAGTATCCAAACTGTAAGTGCACGGCGGCGCCCCGGCCGTCAATCCGACGGCCAAACGCGGAAACGGTGATAAACTTAAATTTTGCGGACTTAGCAAACCGGCACCACCGCGCACTAAACCCCGGATCGTGCCATTAAACTAGTCTAAGCTAACAAGAAGATGGGTTAGAGATATACCGACTGATCCGAGTCCTCCGGTCTTCATCTCCACTCCGATCTCCTCGTGGGATCTCCTTCCGTCTCCTCCTTGCCGGAAGGGCACCACATCGCCTGCATCTTTTACGGGCTCCCACCTCAATACCGAGGCAACTCGGGCACGAAGCTGGCTAGTCGACGTGCCCAAGGTTTGCTGTAGAATGAGTAGTGCTTTGTCTCTTTAGGGTTATGTCGCCTTGATGGAGGAATCAACAAGATATGAACTTGGGGATTTTTGTGGCAATCGAAAAATGATATGAATGATTAATTTTTCCCACACCCTCACCAAATCAAAATCAACCAACCCCTCTCCTCTAATGTGGCCGGCCATATACAAGCTAGGAAATGGTGGAGGGAAAAAAGCAAATCATGAAGGGAGGTAAGTGTAGGGTAAAGCAAGTGGTAACCTTAAACAAAACATCAACCATGCTTAAAACTTCTATTCACATCAAGTCTCATTAATGCAAAAGTATGGATGAAAGATATCATAATCAATACAATTGCAAGAAACCCCCTCCAAAAATGTTATTTGCACAAATGCAAATAGCACCCTCCGTCGGAAAAGTCCGGCCGGGAAAGAACAAAGGAAAACCGGCCGGAACGGAATGCAAACTGGCAACTCCAGAAAACTGGTTCCGTAATAAATTACAGGAAAACCCCGATACTGTGCATACACACCCGCATCTGTATTCCGTCCTGATACAAATGTAAAGAGACAAAATCTACGCTGTACTAAACTGGGATCCGGCTTAAACCAAAGCCGGCTAGTAATATCCGTCCGATCCTGATCCGTGCAATACCGCACGTATCTGATCGAACCCTGCCATATATCTATACGGCCTCTAGTACTAACCGTCCGATCCTGATCCGTGCAATACCGCACGTATCTGATCGGACCCTGCCATATCTTCATACGGCCTCTACAGCGTTTCGCCCGAAAGCTTGAGTAACCGAAAGTGTGGTGGACTCTAAAGACTCGTCAATACTATGGCTGTGGATTTAACCACTAGCACGTCAGAGGTATAAGCCAATACGTGACGGGCCACCAGCTATTGACTAAAAGGGACGTCGATGAGCGAACTCATCCTGACACCCTACTGAGCCTGTAAGTGACAATATCCGTACAGTCCGGTCCGTTCGTCTATGAGCATCGCATGTCGGGCCTAGGGGGTTGGTAAAAGTCAGACCCCCAAAAGCGGTACAAGTCGTGTCGGAGTGTAGCCCAGAACACCCTGAGATACTACTGGAATACCTACCAGTAAATCTCCTGCCTTGGCCAAGGACTTTGTGTAATGGCTCTCCTAGACACAGCGCGACCTCACCCCCAATACCGGGAGAGACGAACCCCCGAAGATCCGCTCACTGCCTCCATGTGGCTCGGGACTGTACCCAACTAAAACCTGTTTGCACGACTCTTTTGAGCCGTGGTAGGGTAGTAATCAAAGCACAGTGGGAACTCACACGAGACAAATGACGATCCTCAGGTCCATGAACTAACCTGTACACATGTCACCAGGGAACTGCTATCTGACGTCAGGTATAAGACCAACTAGCATATTCCCGGCGAGTCATGTCCGGTGTACTCATAACCCAATGAGCACCTGTATACATCTTAAGTGATCCAACTGACACCAGTGGCTTGTGAGACCGGCCACCGCCCCTCGTCGGGGTCTCGACTGTATACACTAGTCTACTCTGGAGAATCGATTCCCTGTCTCGAAACTCCTACGACTAGGGACCTTTTAAGGATGTGCTTATAGACTACCAGCTCCCACGTATATGATCGCCCTCATACTGCCGGAAGCCAAGCAAGAATCCTAGGGGCTCTATCAACGTGCAATAGTGACCTGTCATGTCACCTAAAGCAGTACACGATGATAAAGGTAAACCAGATAGCATACTATCATCTCGAGTAAGACTGTCCTACCGGGATAGGTCCTCCCTCAATCATAGCAATCATGTGCCTGTGATCCAATAATTGACTCTGAGGGCATTATCTCCAACAATCTCCTACTAGCACTCAAGGCTAATTATTGCGATGTCGCATACTCACAGCCTGTGTGATACCGAACACCCAACTCCTCTACTTGTCAGTCTCACAAAGTCCGTTTGCGAAACTATTGCGTTCGAGGAATAGCCTCAGTGAGTGGATCCGCCTAGATGTTTCTTTCTATGTCTCTCTATATCTCAAGTTCGCGGAGAAAGCCATCTCCCGAAATGAGCAATACCTGTCTTAGAATGTCTGGATGTCTGATGGGACCTAGCTCATAAATGAACTCCAAATCCAAACTTCTTAGACTGTATCGTCAACTGAACTTAATCAGTATCCTGCGCCATGCCACCCTCAGTATTGCCTTGGACCACCTGTCCAAAATACTGCCCCTCGTCAGAAGGAAAACTATAACTCTGACAACCTCCTTGTCGTCCATGTCACCTTGGAAGCCTGGAATGATAACTGCCTCCCGAATGCGGCTGTCGTTATCATATCCTTAGAACATCCACTTATGTTCTAAAACTGCTTCCGACTGTTTCTCCAGGATTGGATCAATGTCATCTTATTGCATCTAGTGCAAGAACAACATCTGGTGTGGTACTTGACATCTCATGATTGACTCAATTGCCTAAGCAAGTGATCTGCCAATCATGAACATCCCTCTCCCCTTTAGTCTGTAAGACACCTTTAGAGAAGGTGACTCCATTACCTGCAGGTACACTACCATGCCAGGAGTCGTCCATTCTAAACACTCTTAGAATGCTGTCTAAGTACCCAGATTGGGAAACCACCCAAATCTAGATCTAAAACCATAGATCTAGTAACCAGTATGTCTGATATAATGTCCAAGTCCTTTGTGGGGAAACTACTGTGTGACGACCAAAGTATAACCGATCGTAGTATAGGAATGTCACTTCCTACTTTGTGTATGTCATCCAAAACCCGGATATCATACCCTACTACCTTCTCAACAGATCCATCCCCTATTCTGATGACGTCAAACCTATGACTGTCACATCAGAAACAGATGATCTATCTCCGCTATATCTGCTTTAGTCTATAAATAGACATAAGCCTGATGTCCACCAATGCTTCCGCTGCTCCCACTGACTACGACAACCCTCTGCCAGAGTCATATAGACGTGCACTTCTAAAGCTAGTTTAGAACGACGCTATACTCATCCTCCTGCTGGGTCTCGCAGCCTGGAACAACAGCAATGGCAAGTGTGGGTAAACAAGAACTTCCCTGTCACCGTCCTTGAGGCTACCGGAGTACCTCTCGGGTGCCTGAAGTTACCCACCTTATCTGCGGAGTGGCCAATGGAATGTCAAATCAGATTGAATCCTTAGGTTCCTTATCAAATCTTCAGTAATCGTTTGCGGTTCTGGAATCACTTCCAGTTCTACCATACTCCCACTATTGTTTTTGAAAAAATCCATTTTTAATAAAACCATGGCGAGTCTAGAACAATATTTCTATTGATCTGCCAGATGGTAGAAAGTAAACCCTCGTCATAGCCTGGGTCAACCCATAAACAGCCATTACAGAAACGTGCCTTGAGTTATCCAGAGTCTGGTTTTAATCATAAGCCGGACAACTCCCCGTACCTTAACAACGTTAAGATATGAACTGTTCTATATGCAATATAGAACCAGAGGCACTAATTTAATTGAACCAGATTCAAATCACGCAGCTGTCTCCAGTGCATGTCAACTAAATGGAGAGAGGCCGATCAGCGTTACTCAACTTAGGAATGCTTCCAATTATGAGTAACCTGAAAGAGAAGCAATTTCTCTTTATCATTACTATCAACTGAATACCATACACAAGTATCTACATCTTCGATCACTTTGAAGAATCCCGATACTTGCTACACCTGGTTCTCTACTCTATTCAAATACCTATAACTCCTCAAAACTTAGACCCTGTGTTTCTACGAAACACATGTCTAAGAACTAGAGAAGTTAAAAGTAAACAGAATATAGTAAGAGGACCAACCCCTCTGTCCTAATGGACACTGGACAACATACAATACTCTGTATAAGTTCGCTGAGTCTAACAACTCTTTCACTGTGTGTCGTAGGTTGAAAACTGTACTTATGGTTAAGAAGAATTACACCGCTGTTTAATGCTCCTTACCTAACCATCCACTGATATAGGTAAATGTCATCGACATAATATCAAAAGGTATATCTCACTCTATGAAAATAGACGTACAGATATATCAATTTGAAATTGGTGCACAACAGCGGATATTCAAAACCAAATATTTGCCGACCGGCAAACAGCCCAGGTGATCTCCTCAAATATCACCGATTACAACGAATACCGATATAATGAGGATGGTCACCTAATTCCCAACAACTTACTCCCACTCATCATCTGTAAAACCATACAGATGTGAGAATCAAATCTGGTAAATACATACCCTGGAGCAAGTGTCTAATCGGGAAATCAGTTTACTTTTAACAGTACACAGTTGAATTAAAACATTGAAATGTTTCGATGAGGTATCCTGGTATTCCTAGCAACGCTTCTTCCATTATCCAGATTCACGACTGTAACCTTATAATTCTTTGCCACCTCTCCAAATCCCTTTATATGTCTTTAGTCCTTACCTTCTGTATACCCCTTAGGCCAAATGGTTTTCTTCCTTCCCTACCGTTCGGCACCAGCCTATGGTTTGGAAGAAGACTATCCAATAAGCATAATGGGTGTACTGTCCTAATCTTAGGAGCACTCGCAACGCGAGAGAAGGTGAAGATAAAAGACACCTGAATGTACTTTATTCCTATTTCTCCTGAACCAGAATCCATCCGCGAACTGGAACAAGTTCCTTTCGAGTTCGTATATAACCATACGATGGAGTATCCAATAAATTGTGGATCTTCGTAGTGATACGGAGTGTCCTGGAGAAATACAAAGGTGATTTAGGATTGGCGAAGAAATACTTGGTTTGGTCGTGAATATCAGTCGCAATTTAATTTGCCCTCTCACTAATCCCTTGCTTTGTCTTAATCTTAATACCTTCTACACACCGTTTAGGCTAATTGGTCTTCTTCATTCCACACTGTTCGGCGCCAGCCTAAAGTTTGGAAGAAGACTATCCAATTTGCGTAATAGGTGTACTATCTCCTAAACTAAGGAGTACTCGCAACCTGAGAGAAGGTAAAAAGGAAAAGACAACTGAATAATACTATCCGTTTTCTCCAGAACCGGATAGCATCCTCGAATTCCTTCAAGTTCGTATCTAACCATACGATGGTTTTGTCCAATGGAAGTGGACGTTCGCAGTAATACGGGGTGTCCTGGAGAAAAGGGTAAAAGTAGGAGTGGCAATGAGGCCTGCGACTCTGACAATCCAAAAGCCAGTGTTTAAGAAGGTTCGGTCAACTTGGTCACTGAGTCATAGTCTTAGGGTCGGGTCAATGGTCGCTGCCAGAGAGAGAGAGAAAAGAAACACTCAGCGTGCACTCTAACCAAGATCAGAATGGTTACCAATTTATCTAATCAGGAAACCTCCCACTGTACCTCAAATTCTCCTACAAACCTGAAAGAAGAATTAGTCGGGGTCACCCGAGGAGTAAACTAACTCATCAGTGGGAATCGGGATCCAACTCTCATCGCATGATAACGTGATGGAATCCGCTCACGGTATCACACTCCAGAAGGTATGCGCATATCTGGCAAGTTTCAGTTCTTTTGAAACTCCCGATGTGATTTTTACCCCATGCTCTTATGACCTTGACTTTGGCCAACATATCATAAGTCACATGTCAAGTTCAACCCGTCATTCTCCAGGTTAATTTGAGTCCACCCGTACCTACCCTTGACTTTGGCCAAAATGGCAGTACGACTGTCCCAAACCAACGCATCTATCTATGCTGCATATGAATACCCCAATAGCTACCAATCACTGTGCCTTGACTTTGGCCAACATACACAGCTTGAATACTATTGACTACCCATATGAAACGACGGAGGGCTACGAATGGTTTCTGACGAAAACCTTTAACGTAATGAACTTGATATCGTTGAAGGAACGGATAGCCTTTTAGAAAATATAGTGACGAAAACCTTACTAAAGAGGTCACTCCCGGTGAAGGGATCTCGGCTCTTTCCCCGTAGAATGAGGTGCCGGATATTCCAACTGAATACCACGGTGCAAAGCAAAAGTAATCGGCTATAGTGAAGTTACTGCCCTGACGCAAACTTTTGTCCAAGGGGTCACTCCCGGTGAAGGGATCTCGGCCCTTGCCTCGTCGACTGAGGAGCAGGATATTCCAAATGAATACCACGATGCAAAATAAAAGTGAACGTCCTTGGAACAATAGCCTTTTGAAAAGTGTTCCAACAACATCAGAATAGGTTTGTTTATCTTGCATTGATCTGAATCAACGCAGTCCCATCAATTGATCACACCACAAAGAACGAAAATATACTGACGTACGTATATGCCATCCGCATTCGCCACTGGGTCCCGTCATCACCCGTTAGGTTAGCTAACTAACGGCAGAGCGGGGACTGGACTAGCGCGGATGAAAAACATATACAACATCTACTAATATATATACCAATATATTATATTCGCTCAAGGCGTGATAAAAATGCAACATCACAGAAATGTACAGCATCACAGAACAATACAGATATCTGGGATCCCCGGGTTTCACAGAGCCACTACTGAAACCCGACGTTCCCCTGGTCGTGTGGATAGCCTGTGCAATGAAATCCTAGACCCCTACGGGCGCGGCAAGTCACCCGCCAAAACCTGAAGCGAGGCAGCCCCCTTCAGCACCGTGAATGGACCACCCAGCACTTCACGGAATCCGGTAACTTGGGCACCCCTCCTGGGTCAACCTGTACCCCCTACGAGTGCGGCGAATAGCCCGCCAATTCTAGAGTGAAGCCTCCTCCGTCCCAAATGCCATGAGATGCAGGCTTGTTGCCTTCCAGAACCCGGCTATCCGTGCACTCCTCCGCGGGGTAATCCTAGTACAGAAAGTAAAATATACATACAACGGGTACATCGACCGCAACCAGGTCGTGCCCCAAAAGAATAATACAATCAGGCAGTGACGGCAGTCCACATGTCGGACGCTCGCCCCGCAATATCAAATGTACATATAAAAAAAAATTTCTAACATTGCATCCAGGCTATCCCCACGACCGATCCGCAACATCACAGCAAAATCACAAAACATCAACGTGAAAGTCACGTTCGCAAATCCGTCTAACCGGACTATAGCAGTTAGACCGGATTTACCGATCGAGTGACATTCACGGTCGCAGATATAATGTAAATACTGTGAAAAATGTGTTTAAAATATCCGATCGAACAAAAATTAACAAGTGGGCCCCCAAGCAATACTGTAGCACTCACAGAAATTCTGGGCCCAAAATTAATATTCCAAAACCCCTAAAATAAGCCCAGAAGCCCACTGGAAAAATACGAAGCATTGACCCCACCAACTTACGGCGGAACTGCGGCAACAAGGGGGGTTTTGCCGCGGTTCCGCGCTTGCACTGAGGGATCATTGTCTCGAATTTTCCCAGAGTTCTTAGAACTCCCTACACATCATTCTGAGACCACCTGAAAAATTTTTAGACTTCAAAAAATTTCAACAGAAACTGATGTGAAGGAAAAATACGGTTTTTGGAAATTTTGGTCGATCGGAAATGCAAACACATCAAACGAAGCTAGACTAAGTTAATGGCGAGGCTCTGATACCAATGTAAGTGCACGGCGGCGCCCCGGCCGTCAATCCGACGGCCAAACGCGGAAACGGTGATAAACTTAAATTTTGCGGACTTAGCAAACCGGCACCACCGCGCACTAAACCCCGGATCGTGCCATTAAACTAGTCTAAGATAACAAGAAGATGGGTTAGAGATATACCGACTGATCCGAGTCTTCCGGTCTTCATCTCCACTCCGATCTCCTCGCGGGATCTCCGTCCGTCTCCTCCTTGCCGGAAGGGCACCACATCGCCTGCATCTTTTACGGGCTCCCACCTCAATACCGAGGCAACTCGGGCACGAAGCTGGCTAGTCGACGTGCCCAAGGTTTGCTGTAGAATGAGTAGTGCTTTGTCTCTTTGGGGTTATGTCGCCTTGATGGAGGAATCAACAAGATATGAACTTGGGGATTTTTGTGGCAATGGAAAAATGATATGAATGATTAATTTTTCCCACACCCTCACCAAATGAAAATCAACCAACCGCTCTCCTCTAATGTGGCCGGCCATATACAAGCTAGGAAATGGTGGAGGGAAAAAAGCAAATCATGAAGGGAGGTAAGTGTAGGGTAAAGCAAGTGGTAACCTTAAACAA
Organism: Agapanthus africanus; assembly: GCA_030015575.1. Lineage (NCBI taxonomy): Eukaryota > Viridiplantae > Streptophyta > Magnoliopsida > Asparagales > Amaryllidaceae > Agapanthus > Agapanthus africanus. Next base: position 257,618,260 of record JASDDO010000010.1, on the reverse strand, counting down.
AACATCAACCATGCTTAAAACTTCTATTCACATCAAGTCTCATTAATGCAAAAGTATGGATGAAAGATATCATAATCAATACAATTGCAAGAAACCCCTTCCAAAAATGTTATTTGCACAAATGCAAATAACACCCTCCATCGGAAAAGTCCGGCCGGGAAAGAACAAATGAAAACCGGCCGGAACGGAATGCAAACTGGCAATTCCAGAAAACTGGTTCCGTAATAAATTACAGGAAAACCCCGATACTGTGCATACACACCCGCATCTGTATTCCGTCCGGATACAAATGTAAAGAGACAAATTCTACGCTGTACTAAACTAGGATACGGCTTAAACCAAAGCCGGCTAGTAATATCCGTCCGATCCTGATCCGTGCAATACCGCACGTATCTGATCGAACCCTGCCATATATCTATACGACCTCTAGTACTAACCGTCCGATCCTGATCCGTGCAATACCGCACGTATCTGATCGGACCCTGCCATATCTCCATACGGCCTCTACAGCGTTTCGCCCGAAAGCTTGAGTAACCGAAAGTGTGGTGGACTCTAAAGACTCGTCAATACTATGGCTGTGGATTTAACCACTAGCACGTCAGAGGTATAAGCCAATACGTGACGGGCCACCAGCTCTTGACTAAAAGGGACGTCGATGAGCGAACTCATCCTGACACCCTACTGAGCCTGTCAGTGACAATATCCGTACAGTCCGGTCCGTTCGTCTATGAGCATCGCATGTCGGGCCTAGGGGGTTGGTAAAAGTCAGACCCCCAAAAGCGGTACAAGTCGTGTCGGAGTGTAGCCCAGAACACCCTGAGATACTACAGGAATAAATACCAGTAAATCTCCTGCCTTGGCCAAGGACTTTGTGTAATGGCTCTCCTAGACACAGCGCGACCTCACCCCCAATACCGGGAGAGACGAACCCCTGAAGATCCGCTCACTGCCTCCATGTGGCTCGGGACTGTACCCAACTAAAACCTGTTTGCACGACTCCTTTGAGCCGTGGTAGGGTAGTAATCAAAGCACAGTGGGAACTCACACGAGACAAATGACGATCCTCAGGTCGTTGAACTAACCTGTACACATGTCACCAGGGAACTGCTATCTGACGTCAGGTATAAGACCAACTAGCATATTCCCGGCGAGTCATGTCCGGTGTACTCATAACACAATGAGCACCTGTATACATCTTAGGTGATCCAACTGACACCAGTGGCTTGTGAGACCGGCCACCGCCCCTCGTCGGGGTCTCGACTGTATACACTAGTCTACTCTGGAGAATCGATGCCCTGTCTCGAAACTCCTACGACTAGGGACCTTTTAAGGATGTGCTTATAGACTACCAGCTCCCACGTATATGATCGCCCTCATACTGCCGGAAGCCAAGCAAAAATCCTAGGGGCTCTATCAACGTGCAATAGTGACCAGTCATGTCACCTAAAGCAGTACACGATGATAAAGGTAAACCAGATAGCATACTATCATCTCGAGTAAGACTGTCCTACCGGGATAGGTCCTCCCTCAATCATCGCAATCACGTGCCTGTGATCCAATAATTGACTCTGAGGGCATTATCTCCAACACAAACAACTTTGAATCTTTTACTGAAACCTCTTCACAACCCATGTCTAGTCTGGAACAGTCGTTGGAAGACTTTAGGGTAGCGTCAAGCCAACATATGATGGATTTGAATGCGTCCATGGCCGCCCTCATACAACCTAGTGACCCGGTAGCTAGTTTTCAACTAGCTCCAAATTTTTCAATGTATGAAGAGGCGGTAGGACAAGCTGTGAATTTGAGTGAAGAGAGTGAGATATACCCCCTTCCAAATCAAACCTACCCGTCCCAAATTGAATCCCACAACTCCAGTTTTGAAAGTCTATCGAGTATCCCACATGATTTATCAATTGAAGATGGAATGATGAATGAGTTGTGCGACTTTGTAGTGTTTGATTTGCCAGATTATGAAGGGAACTTTCCAAGTGAAACCAATCCCAATCTTTTTGACCTCTACACCTCCACTTTAGAACCTGAATCGATTGATATCCATGCTTTTGTTGAGGTGTCAGAGAATTTTGATTTTCACTTGATTAAGGATATTGACGCTGGGGATATTTTGGATGATGAACCCGTAGACTTGGTTGAGTTTTTCTCTTCAAATCATCATCCCGAGTCATTAAATGTTTTTCCCGAACCCCATATGCGTCTGGATTTTGAAGAGAAGTGCATGGATGTGCTAAATTTTGAGGAGAATATTGAGGATAGTTTTGAGGATGAACCAGTTTTGCTTGATGACTCGGATTTTCCAATTCATTCTGTTCCTTCCACTGACTGTGTACACCCTCCTGAACCTTTACCCGATACCCTTCCTCAATCACCTCCCCCCACCCTTTCCATCGTTCCGACCTTGCAAGAAACCGTCTCACTTTCATTTCGTATGTCTGGTTTACCGAGTTCGGCGTACCCATGGTTTCTTACGAATCTTGAGGGATTTGACCCAATCTCTCCGCAGGTTAATAGATTAGCACAATCGCTGTTTACACATCGCTCATCACAAATTGTGCTAATCTATTCACTCCATTTGCACCCTCAAGTTCGTACTCCACTTCTTTTTCCCTTCCGCCATTCTTCTTCTGATATACCGAGACCATATCCCGCTTCTATCTCCATACGGTCTCGCGTAGTCTCCATTTCTTACCTCTCCGCATTCTTTCACCAGCCACTGCTTTATCATGATAAGATCTTTGAATGGTTGGTGCTCACTTTTGGCCTGTGTAAGGCCTTGTATAGCTTGATACTGTTCTTTCCCCCCTAATCCTGAACTTCAAACGCTTAACAGTGGAAACACTGTTTTACTTAAGTTTGGGGGGGACACCTTTTTTGTATATATTTTTTGTTTTCCTTTTTTGTATATAATTTGTTTTTAGGAAGCGCCGGCAATTTTGACCCTCTTGGTATAGCCTAACAGTGAGGGCACTGTCAAGTTTAAGTTTGGGGGTGTGCTCGGTAAGCTTTCTTCCTTCGCATTCATTTGTATATTTTGCATTTGCATACCTTATTAAAAACCCACAAAAATCAAAATTTTTCCAAAAAATATAAAAACTTTGTCGTCAAGTTAGCTAATAGGGTAACTTAGATCTTTATTCCGAAAGTTTAGTTGATATGATAGAAATAACTAAATTATAGGCTTAGGAATTGAAAATCCTAAAAATAACCCTCATTCTGTCTAACTTTGGTAAGTATACGTCCTTACAGTTTTTTTGAGAAATAGGTAATCTTGAGTTCAGTTCTTGAGTTAAGTCAAGATGAAGGGAAAGTATTGAAGCTTTACTGAAGGATAAGTCTGAAAAATAGTTTCTTTTCTTGAGTTCAAATTTAGAAAGTATATACCCTACAAACTGCAATTACACGCACCTTGAAACTTAGGATAGTAGAGGATACCTAGAAATACTCTTGCCTGAAAGCCTAGTATGAAAGAAAAAACGGTATTTAAAGCTAAACACCAAAAGAGCATGTTGAAAAATATATCCGGTCTTGAAAAAGAAAAAAAGAAAAAGAAAAATAGAATAAAGTTAAGACCTGGAAACTGCTATTTACGCTTTAAAGTTCACACATTCAGTAATCGGTCGTTAGTGCCTCAAGAAGCATTAATAGTCGCATAAAAGGTGTGTGAGCAAATCCGTCCATCCTTAATGAAAAGAAGTAGTATTAGGTATTAGGGCAAGGGTATTATAGCTTGAATTGAATTCTTGAGTGTAGGGGTGCAAACATACACACACGTAGGGGTATACAATCGATGTTTGAATAAAAGATAGAAATGAAGGATAAGACTTATGTCTTCTGTAAAGTTGATAAAAATCCCTGATTTGAGGCCTCACTTTAGAAGGAAAGCTCAGGAGAACCAACATCTTTCTAAACTTTTTTGGAACGTATAGAACCTAAGGTTAAATAGATAGGAGGTGTGAAAAATAAGGGTTGAATATTTCTAACTTAGGATGATAGAGTTTCTAACGTAAATACTAAACTATAGTAGTAGAATCGATGTTAACTTATGACACTAGCTTGACGGGATTTTGTGGGTAGTATCCGCTGAAAACCCTCAGGAGACAACACTCCTCCTACTAGGGACACCTAGAGGTTTAACGGGTTGTTGCACATGCTCAGTGCAATCGCGTTCCCTGCGAAAGTGAGGTTAGAAATATTTTGTGAATAAATTGGCTTTGCTCGGGACGAGCAAATGATAAGTTTGGGGGTATTTGTTCATATCAGATTTTTGCATTTTTATACCGCCCAATTTTTATCACATTGCATATCGGTAGGTACTCTTGAGCCGTGTTTGCTAGTCAATTGCAGGATACAGGTTCTCGGCTCTAAACGGTGAAATCCATCGAAAAATACGACAAAATCCGAGTTCCTGCCAAGCACAGATAAAACACGGGTCTCCGCTCTTTATCCATCTGTTGCCACACACCAGTTTAGGAGACAAAATGACAAATCAATTGTCACCTTCATGCACAAAGCACAATGGCAACACAAGATCCAAGAAATTTACGCGGAGCTCAAGAAAATCCATGTCCAAAGTCCACCTTTCCCTCAACAGAAATTCTGGAAAAATCGTGAAGACAAATTGAGAAAATACATATACCAGAATTAAGTACAATGAAGACCAGGGAAGCACAAAAAAACAGAGCCTCCAACTCATCTATATTGCCGCGGAAACACGGCCTATGAATGCTTAGGCCGCGGTTCCGCGGCCGTACTGGCGCCGCAGACAGAGACTTTTTGGGAGTGTTTTGGTCTTTTTATTTGTGTTCTGGTGGTTGCCCTAGGTTTTCATTTTTCAGCCTATAAATACTCCAGAACTGAGCTAAGCCAAGGGTCCAATTTGGTGTTCATTCTTGGTTCCTCTTTTGTAGTTTTTAGTGTAGTTCTTCATCTTCTTCTTCATTCTTCCTCCATGGAATTGTAGTGAGAGCGTTGAGTGGATGTTAATGAAGATGAGGGTTTTTTTTATCTTTCTTGTTAGTTTAACTTCCCCTTGAGATTCTTGCTTCCTCTTGATCTTTCAACCTCTTCATTGAGCTTGAAAGGTTAAGGGTTAGTTATTGATCTCAAGGGTCGTATTTTCTTATGAAATTAGCACTTCATTTCACATGCGTTCTCTACCCTTCTCTTGATCTTGCAACCTCTTGATTGAGCTTGCAAGTTTAAGGGTTGGCTATTGATCACATGCTTGTCTTGAGTTCTAGTTTCTAATTCTTTTTATTGCTTATTTATTACTTGCTTTTTATTACCTTACATTACTTTCTTGCAATTTATATTCATGCACTTAATTACTTGTAATCTTTTCTTTTCTTTGTTCTTTTCTTTTTGTTCTCTTTTTTTGGTTCTTTTTTGTGAATGAATGTAATTATCGTTGTTAAGAATAAATACGGTATTGTAAGTTAAGATTTTCTTTTCTCAATTCCTTTTCCCGTTATTTTCCATTGAACTCCGCCCAAACCATACGCAAGCGCTCCGTTAGGCACCCTACCCTAACAAGGTAACGGTGATTCCTAACCGCGACCGGTTGCGTTCGGTTTTGCCGGAGGCGAAAGCAAGAGACAAGAACGGAAGGACAAGGGTAAATAAGCCGTATTCCACGAATACCGTGCATAAATCCCCTAATCCACGTTGTTGCAGATTGCTCTAGCTTCAATTGGTCAAGACTCGGCTCAAAGGTTTTGAGTACGGATTTCTTTAGCTTACAATTTCTTATCTTTTTCTTAACAACTTTATACTTGTAAATAATACACATAGGATAGTCTCGAACAAACGCATACTCATTCTTTATTGACTTGTCTAAGACAAGAAAGGACATACAACCATCTCCCTGTGGATCGACCCGTACTCAACCGGCTAGATGCATAGCGACACCGTCTTGATTGCGGTTAACTCAAATTCTTCCAATCAGTATCACATACGATACAATATACATCACATAATATCCTCGAGTCATGAGTGCGGATCTATCATCAATATAAAGCTCGCACGGTAAATCATCGTACGGCATCGCAATAGCTGGGTACGGGTCACTATAACATTCATATCATCAATTATCTGGTATCCTTATCATCATATCACATGATCTGGGTACTGATCTATGTGTAGTACAATCGATACCATCTAAAAAAATATAAGCGCGTGTGTAAAACACTCGTCCAAAGGCCCGCTAAAATCTCGTATCGTATCCTAAATACGAATCACATCATATCACCGATGTCCCGGCACTATGCCCAATATCATCGACTCGTCTCCACATATCATTCACTATCCTCATCATCACGGTACAAGTATAGCAATAAGCATGTGTGTGCGTGTGGGTGTAAACCTGTTCTAGGGTTCGCAACTAGGAAATACACTAGTTCACTTCTAACCCTAATCTATCCATAGTACACCTAACACATCTATGTTCTCCATGTCACGCAATAAGCTATCATATATATATATATATATAGTATATATAGTATACTAGACATCGAACCGCGGGGGTGCTATACGCCATCCACCCGACTTTCCTCGTAGATATAATCTACTCACCTTGTATCTTGCGTGTCGGTGTCGATATTGCCACCATCAACTTCATCGCCTCGGATCACCGTGGGGTACCTACATGTCACACGTATTGCATCGCATTAAAACCATATCGAAACTAAAACGACACGCGAAAACCAACACGATACGCTAAAAGGCCTAAAGGTTAGAACCTATTGGTACGCTTTCAAAACCATCAAACGACCCTCGATCTCGTCATGCAAACGTCAAGTGATCGAGGTAAAACACGGATACACAATTCCAGAATTCAAAATACGCAATACGGAAACACGAATCCAAAACAGCAAGTAGAGAAAAGGGTCCCAAATTTCACCCTAGGTCAAATTGGACAATTTTGCACATGCCAGGGGTCTAATTTACTGATAAGGAGACCACAGAACCAAAACGAGGCAAATACACCCTGTTCTGGCCGCAATTTGCAGCCAGGGGGAATAAATCTGCTGCCATGTCAGGGAGTTAGGGGCTGGGGTCTTGGTGATATCTTCCTGGGTGCATGCACATCTCACTGTCAATCCAAAATAATTTTCAGAGTCTCGGGGTGATAGCAGATACCATATAACCTACACAGATTCCACAAATCTTACGATATCGGTTTCTAAATCCGTATTCCGGATTTCAAGTCTCAGGTTTGGGTCTAAATTCAAGCACTAGGGTGTTTATGTTGCCTTTACTGAGCTCAATTTCACATTACAACCCAAATTCCCTCAAACCCTAACTAGGTTTTGCTATGCCCACCAAACTACCCGTTATCGATTCAATCTTAACATGGGGTTAAAAGTAATGCAAAAACTAAGCTAATGGTTCAGAAAATATCTCATTTGGCAACTTAAGAAAATTCTTGAGTTGCCCTAAGTGGCCAAAATCGTTGCTTTCTTGGTCCAATGTGTTTGTCTTGAGCTTGTGCATCTTTTTAGTGAAATGAAGATAGGGTTTTGAGTTTGTTTTTGAGATGATTTGAGGAGGTGAAGAGGGGAGGGAATGAGGAGCAAGAGCAGCAGCAGCAATGAGGGAAGAGGGAGAGGAAATGAGTGTTGGAACATGAGGGAATGGCCAAGTCAACACACCTCACATTTCTCTCTCTCACCGCCTACTACAATATTATATTTCAAATCTCCTTTTCTTTTCTTTAATCCAATTCCTTCTCACACCAATAGTAACCCCAAAACAACATGGTAGAAATGCACAAGTGTAAGCAAAAATGATATGTGCATGTTTTGCATAAAAATGCTAAAAATCCGATTTGCGATTTTTAATCGCGATTACCACCAAATTAGCATAAAACTAATCATAAAAACTTTAAAATGGCATAATTCCATAAAATACCCTATTTTATAATTTTCCATAATTTTTCCAAAATTTTACCCATTTATCGGTATTTAATTATACCGAAATATTAAAATATTCATTATAGTAATATTAAATTATAAAAATTCCCAAAAATAATATTTTATTTTTTTAAAATGTTACATCTATGTACAATACGAGGAAGACAAACTTACTCTCTACAACTTTTTTGTATATACAAGGTTCATCTACGTTTTTGATGAAGTCAAACTCTTTGACCGCCACATCAAAACAGATGTTCCAGCTCTGCGATGCCAGCTTTAATCCGTAGATAGATTAAAGTAGATAGCACACCTTTTCGCTGCTCCCACTATCTACGAAGCCCACTGGCCGTATCATGTACACTCTCTCTTCTAAATTATCATTTAGAAAAGCGGTCTTGACGTCCATTTATCAGATTTCGTAGTCATGGTATGAAGAAATGGCAAGTAGGATCCTTATGGACTTAAGCATAGCAACAAGATAAAAGGTTTCATCATAATCGACTCCTGATCATTGAAGAAAACCTTTTGCTACAAGTTTAGCTTTGATGGTCTCAACCTTTCCATCTACACCAATTTTCTTCTTGAAGACCCACTTGCTCCCAATGGGTTTTACCCCTTCAGGAGCAACTTCCAAAGCCCATACTTTGTTGGTGTACATGGATTCCATCCCAGATAGCATAGCATCCAGCCATTTCACAGAGTCTCCACTTGTGATGGCCTGCTCGAAACTAGTTGGGTCATCATTTTCCGTGATGCAATTCTCGCTCCCTCCGTCTATAAGAAAACTGTAGTATCACTCCGGTGGATGAGGAACCCTACTAGATCTGCGGATTGCCTGATGTTCGTCGGGGACTATCGAATTCTCTGGTTCTACCAAATCATCAGTTGTAGTTTGTGTAGCTCGAACTTCTTCCAGTTCTACCTCATCACTATGAATTTCTTTTACAAGAAATTTCTTTTCTAAAAAGGTGGAATGTTGAGCAACAAACACCTTTTGTTCCTCTCTGTGGTAGAATAGATATCTATGTGAATTCTTTGGATATGCCACAAACTTGCAAAGAACTGATCGTGCTTCGAGTTTGTCCGGATTCTGTTTTTTAACATAGGACGGACAACCCCATATCTCTCACGACCCAAAATTTAGTTCGTGACCGGCACTTAAATCACGCCACGTCTAAAGGCGTAACATAAATTAAGTAAGCCGAAGCCTAGACATCTACACTTTTTTAAGAAAATAAAAGAGATGAAGTTTTGAAATAAGGTATGGTGAAATCAAACGTTTTCTTAATGAATAAATAGTGGAATGTGAAAAATGCAAGTGGAATTATATTAGTTGTAAAACATGTTTCGTCTTTTAAAAATTTGGGCAGCACCTCCTTTGTATAGTTTGATCCAAAACCACCAATACATGATAATATGAAAGGCATCTCCAAACGGGAGCTAGCTCTTCGCCAACCGGCTGATTCACAACCACGCAAGTCATAAAACAAGTATACGATGCCCAACGGCGAAGATCAACACAAAAGATAAAGAATAAAGTAAGACATCAACCCAATAAGCGAATATAAAACCCATCGCTCATATCTCGCAACTACAAGTCTTTCTAAGTCTTACTAAATATACAAATACTAGTTTTGATTGATAGAGTTGACTAGATACAATATGAATAATAAATACAAGAGGGGTACGATCCAACATGTACCACCTACCAAAGCAAAACTCCTGAATGCAGCTGTGTGCCAACGATGCCGCTATTGATCCTTGCGGTCAACCTGCAAGAACTGTGGCACAACGGGGGTGAGTTGCCAACTCGTGAGTAAAAAACATCATCAGGTAGAAATCGAATAAACAACGATTCCTAGGTCACTATATCATAAAGCTAATACTATGATATCTAGGGTGACCGTATCTGTAAATATGTGCCAACAATATACTAAATGCCTATCTGCATGTGGATCTCATCCACGTGTCAACCAGTGACACAACAACAACATGCATGTAAACATCATAAAAGCATACGCATGAAAGTATGATGATATAAATCAACGTGTGTCCCTCGCGACACATCAAAATCATGGAACCTGAGTGTCCTGCATCGACACTCGAAACATCATAAAACCCGTGTCCAACATCGACACGTAAATCCTCATATATCTCGGGCTCTGTCAGTCCGGATCGACCCACGGGCTCCGTTTGTGGGATCGGCCCTCGGGCTCTGGCAGAACGGGTCGGCCCATATTCATCTCTCGACTCCGGTCGATATCCTCCGGATAACTGCCAGGTACAACCAATCACCGGTAGGTAGTAGTCCCTTTGCCAGGCTCATCGTCTACTGCACAATCATCCATTCTCGCCCCGGGGTACCATGCCGGGTCCACCATGAACCCGGAAACGGATCATCCAACTCCTCGAATCGGGTTTCACATATCACACGTCTTAGAACCGAGAAAACACATGGTGGACACACTGAAACATCATATCAAGAGAAACCGGGTTTTTAAAACAATACATACTTTTTTTTAAATAACCACGGTTCTCAAATCCAGAAATCTCATGAAAATAGCATATCTCAATGCGTATAATCGTAAAGCATGATGTATGCGACATATAACAGAATGTAAGCATATCCGTATATCATGAAACATGAAACATTGATGTGAACATAGAAAGTAAATCATGCAAGGAGTCATATCATGATGCAGCAATTCTACTGTGTAGTGACATAGCAATTATCGCTGATGAAGTGTGTGAGCCGGCCAATCTGTGTAAGTGTAACATACGCATCATCGATAATGGTGTAGTTATACTAGCACAGGTATGCGTAATGCAATGAGAATGACATGAACGTAGAATACAGTACATCGTCAGCTAAATGCTATAAGATATGCGTGTCTAACATGACCGAGTCGGTGAACCTATCAATCGGCATCCAGCCACACAATATCACGTACGGTATAATCCATCGTACGACATCCTCTAGTCAATGGTATGGATCAATCATCAATTAAACTCATCACGTATGGTAAATCATCGTACGGCGTCACTAAACAATTTGGGATCCTAACAACCTATATGACAATGAGGGTATGGACCTAACGTCTCCTACGTCTTATCACTCATGATTCACAACATTTTATATATACATTCTACCTTATACATCAAATGTCATGCTACTCTAAAACTCATACTTATTCTAGTGCAACCACATATCTATAAGTCGTGATTCACATTCACTTTTCATATCCCTAAAGCTTTCATCTCATATCCCAATATATATATTCAATCACTCATATCATCTCTGACTATCTTTTTAACCATAGTTCCTAATCTAGGTTTCTACGACTGTATCCTATAGATCGGTTTCCATTTATAATTGGCGGGGGTGCTATACGCCATCCACCCGACATTCCCCATAGATATGATATACTCATATTGATCCTTACTTGCCGAAGTCGATGACGCCATGCTCCGTCATCGAGGATTCCACGTGAAGGTACCTACAATCAATACAAATCGCAAATGCTATTAAATTCGAGTTCGGAAAACCAATACGGCACACTGTGTAAGGTTTGCCTAGCACCCTATAATGAGTTTGGAAGCATCACATGTCACAAAGTTCAAGTTTTTATGGTGCTAAACAAGCATGCAATGGAATCGATCCTAGAAAATTAGGGTTTCGGAAAATTAAAGCGAAATAAACTAGGGTTTCGAGACTGCAACCTTTGTAGCTCCCTTTCGCTGGAATCCTTGGTCTCTTGGGTGTTGAATGGAGGTCCGCTTGAAGTCCTCTCGCGTCCACGACGATCCACCCGAAGATTCCCGTCCAAGCTTGCAACTTTGGAAAAGCAAAGAGAACACTCTAATCAAGTTGGCTAGACTTGAGTAGAATGATGTTGTGGCTAAGGATCTCACTTCAAAAACCATTCTTTAATTGTGTTTAACTCACTAGAAAAAACTAGAGAGGAAAAAAATGAAGGAGGATGAAGATGGTGGCTATTTTTAACAAGAGGTGAAAGATAACCCTTAGTTCAAAAAGAAAATGAAATATATCACTATATATATTTATTTCCTTCTTGCATTCAACCATGATTAAATGATGGAGAGTTAATTTAGCTTGGGTTTTAAATGATAAAGCGAAGGATAACCCTTGGTTAGTGGTAGTTGAGCTTGGTTAGGTTAGAAGAAGAATGTAAAAGCTAGAATAATTATCCTTTTCTTTTCATTTAGTTTTAAAACCAAAATTAAATAATAATCCATTATTTAATCCATGGTGTGAGTCTTACATTGCCACCATTCCATATGCTAACAACCATGATGGATGGGTGTATGTATGTATGCATGTATGCACATCCACATGTGTATGAAGCTAGAATGAAAGAAAGAAACATATGCATGCATGCATACATCCATCAAATACAAGAAAGGGTTTAAGTGAGAAAACTAATGGTTAAAAGATAAATCAACACTTGATTTATCAATCCGGCCATATCACATATGACCCCACCAAAAGCAAACCGCCCGATCAATGTACGGTATCATATACGCGCATTTTAATCGGGTCCATGTGCATATCGCATACGCGCACCACAACGTTTCGCCTGGACTAGGTAACTCCTGTGTGGGACTCTAAGACTCGTCAATACGCCGGTAGAGGGTGATGATCATATCAGGTACCCTCAAGCCGCAAGCGGTCAGCTAAACGTAACGGCCACCCGGGTATTGAGCGATCAGAAGACAACAAGCGAACCTGCTACAACTCCCGTCGAGCCAACTGGCAACACTACCGTACAGTCCGGTCTCTTCGTCAGATATGTTGTATATCGAGCCTAGGGATGGTCACGTCGACCCCAATAACTCAATAAGTCGTGCCGGTGAATGGTCTATAACAGATCGAGAAACTACTGATAACACTTATCAGCAATTCTCAGCAGCCCTGGCCAGGGACTTGCTGATATAACCAGTCGGGCACTGCACAGCATCAACTCCCAATATCGGAAGAGGCGAAACCCCTCCTATCGCTCATCGCCTTCGTGTGTCTCGGGACTGTACCCAACGGCCACATGTTTGCACGACTCGGTAGAGCCGTGGTAGGATGGCAATCAAAGTACAGTGGGAGAATACACAAGACTCTATGACGATCTCGGGTCTACAGACTAACCTGTACCAGTGTCACCTGAGAACTGCTATCCGACGATAGATATAATTCCATATAGGAGTTCTCGGTGAGTCCGTCCAATGTACCTAGTCAGCACTGAGCACCCGTATATGATCTTGATGTCAAACATCGATGAATGTGGGAACATCCATCGCCCATCACATGGGTCTAGTATCATATACGCTAGTCTACTCTAGTATATCGATGCCCCGTCTCGATACACCTCCGACTAGGGACTTTCCAGGATATGCTTATGGACTACAGATGTCCCACTAGTATGATCTCCATCATAATCAGAGTAGTCAAGCCGATAACCTCAGGGCTTTATCAGCATGCATGAATGAATAAAAGCATGATCAAATCAACATGTCAGATAAAGTAGAACCAGATAGCATACTATCATGTCGAGCAAGAATGCAAACTGAATATATATACATGTATAAATACATCCACTATCACATAATGGCCTCTAGGGCATACATATATCCAACAATCTCCAACTTGCACTAAGGCCAGTTATTGGCGTATCTCATACCCAACATCTCAAAAAGTCGCTCATGCTGCGGCTGAGGGAGGGCCTTGGTGAATAGATCCGCGACGTTATTCTTTGTGTCTACCCTCCTAATCTCGATCTCGCGGCGATCTACAATCTCCCGGATCAAATGAAAACGCCTCAGGATGTGTCTGGACCGCTGATGGGATCTGGGCTCCTTGGCTAACGCCATAGCCCCATTATTGTCACAATACAAAGGTATTGGATCAATAATGGTTGGATCTACTCCTAGCTCCGAGACGAACTTCTTCATCCAGACGGCTTCCTTGGCGGCATCATTTGCATCAATGTACTCAGCCTCCATCGTAGAGTCCGCAACGGTATGCTGTTTGGAACTCTTCCAACTTACCGCCCCTCCATTGAGGGTAAATACAAACCCTGAGATAGATTTGCTGTCATCCTTATCGCTCTGGAAGCTCGAATCGGTAAAGGCCTCCATTTGGAGATCTGTATTACCATACACCAAGAACAATTCTTTAGTCCTTCGTAAGTACTTAAGAATGTTCTTCACAGCTGTCCAGTGGTTCTCCCCTGGGTTGGATTGATACCTGCTTACAACACTAAGTGCATAAGCTACATCTGGGCGTGTACATAACATCGCATACATTATAGATCCTACTGCCGAAGCATAAGGTATAATGCTCATGCGAGCTCTCTCTTCATCGGTCTTTGGACAAGAATCCTTGGAGAGAGTGACTCCATGGCTTGCGGGTAAGGCACCCAGCTTGGAGTCTTCCATACTAAACCTTTTTAGGATGGTGTTGATGTACCTGGTTTGGGACAATCCCAATAACTTTTTGGATCTATCCCTATAGATCCTTATGCCCAGGATGTATGTGGCATCACCCAGGTCCTTCATGGAGAACCTTAGTGATAAGAATGATTTGACCGACTGTAGCATAGGAATATCATTTCCTATCAGAAGAATGTCATCCACGTACAATACGAGGAATGTGACAGCTCTTCCTACAGCCTTCTTATAAACACAAGGTTCATCTGGATTTTTGATGAAATCAAACTCTTTGATAACATCATCGAAACAGATGTTCCAACTCCGAGATGCCTGCTTTAAACCATATATGGATTTAAGCAGTCTACATGCTTTCTCGCTGCTCCCACTGTCAATGAAGCCCTCTGGCTGATCCATATAAACGCATTCCTCTAAATCTCCATTTAGAAATGCTGTTTTAACGTCCATCTGCCAGATTTCATAGTCGTAGTGAGCAGCAATAGCAACTAGGATCCGAATGGATTTAAGCATGGCTACGGGTGGAAAAGTTTCGTCATAGTCCAAACCTGGTCTTTGACGAAAACCTTTCGCCATAAGTCTTGCCTTATAGGTCTCTACCTGCCCATCTACACCAATCTTTCTTTTAAAGATCCATTTGCACCCTACAGGTTTTACCCCAGGGGGTACAACGTCCAAAGTCCATACTTTGTTGGTGTACATAGACTCCATTTCGGATCTCATGGCATCCAGCCACTTTACAGAGTCACCACTCGTGATAGCTTGCTGAAAACTGGTAGGATCATCATCATCCATGATGCAATCTTCTCCGTCACCATCAATGAGGAAACCGTAGTACCTCTCCGGTGGGCGAGAAGTCCTACCAGACTTACGGAGTGGCCGAGGTTCTTCAGTTTCTGTTGCAACAGCCGGTTCAACCAAATCGTCATTTGTAGTTTGTGTCTCCAGAACCTCTTCTAGATCCACTACCTTGCCATCATCTGTATCTGTGAAAAACTCTTTTTCCAAGAATGTGGCATACTGAGAAACAAACACCTTTTGTTTCTCTTTGTGGTAGAACAGATATCCATAAGAATTCTTTGGATATCCCACAAAGTTACACATGACTGACCGTGTCTCGAGTTTGTCCGGATTCTGCTTTTTAACATAGGCCGGGCAACCCCAAATCTTAATTCTCTTAAGAGATGGTCTCTTCCCATTCCATATCTCATATGGCGTGGTAGACACGGCTTTGGTTGGAACCCTGTTTAGCAGAAACGCTGCAGTTTCCAATGCATGCCCCCAAAACGAGACTGGTAACTCAGCGTCACACATCATGGACCGGACCATATCTAATAGGGTCCTATTCCGTCGTTCTGACACACCGTTGTGCGGTGGTGTGTAAGGAGGAGTGAGCTGAGAGAGAATCCCATTCTCTTTTAGGAAGTTTGCAAATTCTGTACTGAGATACTCACCACCTCGATCTGATCGAAGCATCTTAATACTCAAGCCGGTTTGTTTTTCTACTTCTTGTTTATATTTAATGAATTTCTCGAAAGCTTCGGACTTGTGCTTTAATAAAAATACATGACCGAATCTTGAGAAATCGTCGGTGAATGTAATGAAGTATGAAAAACAGCCTCTAGCCTGTGTAGACATTGGCACACATACATCACTATGTATGAGGCCAAGGAGTTGAGTAGCTCTTTCTCCGTGTCCGGTAAACGGAGTTTTGGTCATTTTACCCTTGATACAAGACTGGCAAGTCGCATAAGATTTATATTCAAAAGAGTTTAAATATCCATCTTTGTGTAACCTGTTTAGTCTTGTTTCGTTAATATGACCAAGTCTACAATGCCAAAGAAAAGCTTCATTTAATTCTGAAAGTTTTCTTTTATTAGTGTGTTGTATACTGAAAACTGTGTGTTGATTTAGGACATATATTCCGTTATTAAGCGTACCATACCCAACCAACATTTGATTTAGGTGAATGTTCATAACATTGTTCTGCAACACAAAATTATATCCTTCATTGTCCAACAAAGAAACGGATATTATATTACATAGCATACTTGGAACAAAATAACATGGATTCAAAATCAAAATACATCCAGATGGCAACCCCAAGTGATACTCTCCTACTGCGACTGTATGTACATTAGAACCATTTCCAACGCGGAGAGTTTGGTCACCTGTCCTCAAAACCTTGCTATTTCTCAGCCCCTGCATAGAATTGCAAATGTGAGAACCTGAACCGGTATCCAATACCCAGGAAGCAGAGTTTATAGAAAAACAGTTTTCAGTCACAAACGCACCTGAAGCAGAAGCATCACCATGCTTCTTCTTGAGACTTAAGTACTCCGTGCAATTGCGCTTCCAATGTCCTGTCTTGTGGCAATGAAAACATTCGCCTTTCCCCTGGTCTCCAGCTTTGGACTTTCCCTTTCCCTTCACCTTTTTAACTCCGCCCTTTGGAATAGTGGGTTTCTTCTTTTTCTTTCCCTTGGCCTTAGCTTTCGGGCGAGAAGAAGAAGACTGTCCAATAGTCATAACGGGAGTTTTTGCTGACTTCATAGTGCTCTCTGCACTCCTTAACATATTAAGGAGTTCAGGGAGTTCCTTCTCCATGCCATGCATGTTAAAGTTCACTATGAACTGAGCAAAGGTGGAGGGGAGGGACTGCAGAATAATATCTATATATTGTTCATTGTCCATTGTCCATTGTCCATCCAAGGTCCTCAAGCTCTTCTATAAGAGCTATCATCTTCAAAACATGGTCTCCTACTGGTGTGCCAGGGGCCATTCGCATCTGAAACAGTTTCTTTGATGCTTCGTATCGTAATACGCGGGATTGCTCCCCATACAACTCCTTTGTATGGAGCAATATACCGTGAATGTCCATGTCCTCGTGTTGCTTTTGATGTGTATTGTCCATCGATGCAAGCGCGAGGCATTTGGCCGTGGCACAGTCAGCGTCCCATGTCTTGCGGACTTCAACGTCCGCAACTGAGGATTTTGGACCTAGGATGGGCGGGGCTGAAGCCGTGAGGACATATGATACTTTATCATAAGTCAAGGCGATTTTCAGATTCCTCAGCCAGTCTTTATAGTTGGTCCCATTCAGTTCGTTTTTATCTAGTAAAAGCTTGAGTCTAGTCATGGGTATCTGCCATTAAGAGAGAGAAAAGAATACACTCAGCGAAAGCTCTTGAATAGATTAGATTGGTTTATTATCCTGTCTAATCGATGTTTCCCACTGCTTTTTATCGAGTTTTCCTTTCAAACCTTAAAAAGAAAAACTAGCCAGGATTAATTACAGTCTACAACTTCGCTAACCGTTCAGCCAGGCCAGTGTCGGTACTTTGAGGGAGGTTCCCCGTGCTTTCGCACGGACCTAATTAGAGTAAACCTCGTTTTCCCAAAGGCGTAGCCCCGTTAACACCTTTCTAGACACCTAATGAGTTAGCTAATTGTAAACTGCAAAACTCTCCTAGGAGCAACTATTGCCCACAGTGGGATCGGGATCCAACCATCACATGGAAGATATGCAATCTCATTGCAAATTTCAACACTTGAAATTCCCGATGTAATTTTTACCCCTAGTACTTATGACCTTAACTATGGTCAATAAATCATAAGTACCAGTCAAGTTCTACCCATCATTTCTTGATCAATTAGACCCACCCATATGACCCTTAACTATGGTCAACAAAGTCGCATCAATGTCCTAATTAATCTGCATCATATGCAGTGTAGGATGACATCACTTAGCTACCGTACACTACGCCTTAACTAAAGTCAACAAACGTAGCACGAATACTAAGTACTCTACTTCCTAAAATGATGGAGGGTTGTGAATGATTTTTTAAGAAAATCTTTAACGCTTTGAACTTGATATCGTTGTAGAATCAAACAGTTTTCAAAAGGAGTGGCTTAAGCTCCGCAGTTTTGAAATGTAGCTTTTTCATAAATAGCCGAGTAGTTTTCAAATCCGATTCTACAACATCTTTTTAGCTTTATTTTCTTTACATTAATCACATTAATGTAATCCCATCATTTATGTCCTTAAGCCAATCACAGAAAAGAAACGAAAATAACACGTACGCTTATGCCATCCGCATTCGCCGCAATGTTCCGTTATGCACCGATAGGTTACTTAACTAACGGCATACCGGGACGGGACTAGCGCGGGTGTAAAACATAAGCAACGTTTACTATATATCATATATATAATATGTCATTCGTCTCAGATATCACAGAACACAGGTAGCAGAAACATAGATATAACGTGGGATATCCTAGGACGTCCGTATTTAGTATTTAGCCAGAATAGAAAATACGGATTCCACAGTCGCGATGAATAGCCAAGCCCACACCCTGGACCCCTACGAGAGCGGCAAGTGACCCTCCCAATTCTGGAGTTTAGGAGACCTGGTCTCGACTCCTCGAGATGGCCTCCCACTGAACCCCAGAACCCGGTCACCTGTGCTCCCCTCCTTGGGTCCATCCTAATACGGAAAAGTAAATAATATACAACACTGGTGACACAACCTCAACCCGGAAGTGTCCCAAATAAAAGAATATTACATTACATTTGAATTTACATGAATGAAAATATAAAACTCTCATCTCACATAAAACCCCCCGGCTATTCAATCGCGACAATCCTGCACATCATATCTCAGCAACACATAATATCACATATCATCAACGTAAATAAGTATGCGTACCCCAATTGTTGTTGACGTATAGCAACGAAACCGGCGATATCGAACATACTACACTTACGGTCACAGAAAAGAAAGTGTAAAACTACAATATTTGGAATCCACATTCTCTTTAGACATCATAAATGCGAAATATCACATATTTCGTATTTCATGCCTAAACTATATGAATTCCACATATTGTATCACATTCCAGATAAATAGACAGTATTAAAGTTTTCGAACGAACGATCAAGTACCCATGATTCACTAAAGCTCAACACTTGAGCAGGGTTCAAAAAATCCGGAGTGTGACACAGTAGTAGCGGTCCAGCCGTAGAAGGGTCAAGCCAACGCCTCACATGTGGAACGCCGTACTGCCCCAAACCCTAAGGTTCAAAGGGCAGTTCGAGACGGTCACATAATCGAGTTAAGGTTTGTTGTCTTCTAGAGGGACCACCACAAAAAGACTTGCACGTATCTCCAAAGTATTTAAACCCCGTGAATAGTGTGCAAATGATACCCGTTCAAACACTTCAATACTTTCTAATTTACCTGGAAAAACCACGAAATCAAAATTCCGATCGAATCGACGAGTCCACAACCATCTCCAGAATTTTTCAAAACTGAATACAGATTAAAAATACCCAAAAAATTATACAAGCAGATTCCTGAATAACTGTAAAAAAAAATTATCCATCAATTAATATATACGGCCGCGGAACCGCGGTCTAAGCAAGCTTAGACCGCGTTTCCGCGGCAACAATCACTGTTCATTGAATAATTTTTGTACCGTAATCCTTATTTTTTTCCTGCTGTATTTTTTACATATTTTTAATTCTGAAAAATGTCAAGTTTTAGAAAATTTCCAGAGAGCACAATAAAAAACCGTATTTCGGTTCGATCGGAGTTTTAACTTCGAAAAAGGGTCGCCTAATATTCTAGGTCAGTTCTGATACCAATGTAAGGTTTGCCTAGCACCCTATAATGAGTTTGGAAGCATCACATGTCACAAAGTTCAAGTTTTTATGGTGCTAAACAAGCATGCAATGGAATCGATCCTAGAAAATTAGGGTTTCGGAAAATTAAAGCGAACTAAACTAGGGTTTCGAGACTACAACCTTTGTAGCTCCCTTTCGCTGGACTCCTTGGTCTCTTGGGTGTTGAATGGAGGTCCGCTTGAAGTCCTCTCGCGTCCACGACGATCCACCCGATGATTCCCGTCCAAGCTTGCAACTTTGGAAAAGCAAAGAGAACACTCTAATCAAGTTGGCTAGACTTTAGTAGAATGATGTTGTGGCTAAGGATCTCACTTCAAAAACCTTTCTTTAATTGTGTTTAACTCACTAGAAAAAACTAGAGAGGAAAAAAATGAAGGAGGATGAAGATGGTGGCTATTTTTAACAAGAGGTGAAAGATAACCCTTAGTTCAAAAAGAAAATGAAATATATCACTATATATATTTATTTCCTTCTTGCATTCAACCATGATTAAATGATGGAGAGTTAATTTAACTTGGGTTTTAAATGATAAAGAGAAGGATAACCCTAGGTTAGTGGTAGTTGAGCTTGGTTAGGTTAGAAGAAGAATGTAGAAGCTAGAATGATTATCCTTTTCTTTTCATTTAGTTTTAAAACCAAAACTAAATAATAATCCATTATTTAATCCATGGTGTGAGTCTTACATTGCCACCATTTCCATATGCTAACAACCATGATGGATGGGTGTATGTATGTATGCATGTATGCACATCCACATGTGCATGAAGCTAGAATGAAAGAAAGAAACATATGCATGCATGCATACATCCATCAAATACAAGGGTTTAAGTGAGAAAACTAATGGTTAAATGATAAATCAACACTTGATTTATCAATCCGGCCATATCACATATGACCCCACTAAAAGCAAGCCGCCCGATCAATGTACGGTATCATATACGCGCATTTTAATCGGGTCCATGCGCATATCGCATACGAGCACCACAACGTTTCGCCTGGACTAGGTAACTCCTGTGTGGGACTCTAAGACTCGTCAATACGCCGGCAGAGGGTGATGATCATATCAGGTACCCTCAAGCCGCAAGCGGTCAGCTAAACGTAACGGCCACCTTGGTATTGAGCGATCAGAAGACAACAAGCGAACCTGCTACAACTCCCGTCGAGCCAACTGGAAACACTACCATACAGTCCGGTCTCTTCGTCAGATATGCTGCTTATCGAGCCTAGGGATGGTCACGTCGACCCCAATAACTCAATAAGTCGTGCCGGTGAATGGTCTATAACAGATCGAGAAACTACAGATAACACTTATCAGCAATTCTCAGCAGCCCTGGCCAGGGAGTTGCTGATATAACCAGTCGGGCACTGCACAGCATCAACTCCCAATATCGGGAGAGACGAAACCCCTCCTATCACTCATCGCCTTCGTGTGTCTTTGGACTGTACCCAACGGCCACCTGTTTGCACGACTCGGTAGAGCCGTGGTAGGGTGGCAATCAAAGTACAGTGGGAGAATACACAAGACTCTATGACGATCTCGGGTCTACAAACTAACCTGTACCAGTGTCACCTGAGAACTGCTATCCGACGATAGATATAATTCCATATAGGAGTTCTCGGTGAGTCCGTCCAGTGTACCCAGTCAGCACTGAGCACCCGTATATGATCTTGATGTCAAACATCGATGAATGTGGGAACATCCATCGCCCATCACATGGGTCTAGTATCATATACGCTAGTCTACTCTGGTATATCGATGCCCCGTCTCGATACACCTCCGACTAGGGACTTTCCAGGATATGCTAATAGACTACAGATGTCCCACTAGTATGATCTCCATCATAATCAGAGTAGTCAAGCCGATATCCTCAGGGCTTTATCAGCATGCATGAATGAATAAAAGCATGATCAAATCAACATGTCAGATAAAGTAGAACCAGATAGTATACTATCATGTCGAGCAAGAATGCATACTGAATATATATACATGTATAATTACATCCACTATCACATAATGGCCTCTAGGGCATACATATATCCAACTCACTGTGCGCTCATAGGTTATAACCTATAGCCTACGCATGCAAAACAATCAAACAACCCTTGTTGTTGACGTACAAACGCCCAACAACCAAATACAATACCAAATAACAAAACCAAGCATTCCGAAATATGGAAAACATAACCAAAACCACTCACAATAGCTTCCAGATTCTCTCTCAGGTAAAATGGGGATAAACAAACAGTACTATGGGGTAGTATATGGAGTGTGTAAGATACTGGACCAACCTAGGCACCAAATGCCACCATATGGCCAGCCACACACCCACGAAATCCGGCGAGCTCGTTCCCAAAAGGCTCCGTTGGGGTTCTTCTTCTCAGGGTGGTCTCCTATGGCTCTAACTAGGTCTCTGAAGTAGTTTGCTTTTCTCGTAAACGTTCCAGGTCATCCAAGATTCCCTGTAGGTATACCAAACTTTACAAAACCAACACGCGTAACATCCTAAGTCCGTATTCTCTGTTTTTGGGCATAAAAATCCACACTAAGGTCTGTAGTCAGCCACAACACATCATCATTCCACACAAACACCCAAACCCTTCTCTTGAATTTCCAAGTTCACAAATCCACACCTTAAACCAATTCTAAACTAACTAGAATGCTAGGAAACTTAAACTAAACTAAATGAAAGGAATTATACCTCATGGATGCAACCAAGCAAATCCCTAGAAGTCCAATGTCTCCAAAATCCAACTTTGATGGGTCCAAAGTGATGAGGATGAGGTGGGAATCATTTTTAATGAAAAGGGTGTAGGTTTTTGATGAAGATTTGGAGATGATATTGGGAGGTGAAGGCGGAGGGATATGAGGAGGAAGAAGATGAAGTAAATAATGGGGAGGGGAAATGAATGGCTGCCCTCTCTCTCTCTTACCCTCACTCTCTTTTATTCTCACCTCTCTATGTTCGTGCTTCACTCTCTCTCTCTCTCTCTCTCCAATAATTCTCATTTTTAACCTTTTATCTTTTTCTCACAATAACACACATAATTCCAATAAAACCAGATAAATGAAATAACATGTAACATGTCATGGTGTACTAACCGTGGAAAAATGTAGAAACACGCTACATATAATTAATTATAAAAATGCCAAAACTAATAAATATAATTTTAAATGAATAAATCATTTTAATCTCCAATTATTTCATAATTAATGGTATATATTTATCCTCTTTTACGAAAACCCCAATTTCGCAAATCGGGTAGTTTTCGCGAAATATATTATTTTAATATTAAATTTAAAAAATAAAATTTTATTTTTTCTGAAATGTTACAATATCCTAACTCTTTTAAAATATGGTCTCTTTCCACTTCATATCTCATATGGTGTTTTAGGCACAGGTTTAGATGGAACTTGATTCAATAGGTATGCAGCTGTCTCAAGTGCATAACCCCAAAAAGAAATAGGTAACTCAACAACGCTCATCATAGACCGCACCATATCTAATAGGGTGCGATTCCTCCGCTTCAAAACTCTATTGTGTTGTGGTGTATACGAAGAAGTAAGCTGAGAGAGAATCCCATTCTCTTTTAGATAGTCCCGGAATTCCATACTTAAGTATTCTCCTCCTCTATCAGATCAAAATATTTTAATACTTTTACCCGTCTGGTTCTTAACTTCATACATATATTCCTTGAATTTCTCAAAAGCTTCAGATTTTTGTTTCAACAGGAACACATGTCCGAATCTTGAGAGATCATCGGTGAATGTTAATTGATTCTATTTTATGTGTAGTAGTTAACCGCAATCAATAACGGTGTCGCGGGTAGCTAGACCGAGATGAGTACGGGTCGTCCTATGGGAAACGTTGAATCTTTTAATCTTACTTTAGGCGTTTTGAGGAAGAAAAAAAGGAGGTAGAATATAGAATGGTGAAGAATGGTTGTAGGTTCTAGATCTACGTTAAACACGGATGCAAAATATAGATCTAGATTAACTACGGATGTAGGTTTTATAGTAGAAGGGGGCTTGTAGGGTTCGTTAAGATTTAGTAGTCATGGATGATTAATTAAAGATTACTCTTTTTATCCTTTAATAGATTTAAAACTAGATCGACAGTAATGCATGTAGATTAGGGTTTCTGGAGGGAAAAGGGTTCCCACTCTTAACCCCTATCTTGACATGGATCTCCGCTCATGTCTAGCCTTTACCAAAAAAATTTTTAATCTAATCTCTAATCGTGGTCATGACTATCAATGAATTGATAGCATGCCCGATTAGGATGTTAACTATTCTTTTGATAAAGTTTATAAATTTTTTAGGATGTAAAAAGAGCTTAAGGATCTTCATCATCCATTAATCTACCCCAATCCTACGATCTCTAACAAGCAAAGAATTACTTGTGCATGTTGGGATAAGAAAAGATAGAGAGGGAAAACATAATGAAAAACTACAAAGAAATAAAATACGAAAACAACTACCTTTATTAATCAACAAGATCAATTACACTTTGTTCCCTTAGAAAATGATTACAAAATGCTAGTTTGCTTCTCCATATCTTCTAAGGAAGTAGATGAGCTGTTGATGATCAACCAGGATTCTTGAGCCGTCGTGGACTTCGTGATCGCGTCGATTTGATGATCTTTCCAAGAGGCTCTCGGTCCTTATTTATAGCCACAGAGCCAGAATCTCTAGTTTCCTAATGAGGTAACTATCTGTTGAGATCCTACCCAAAAAATTCCAGAATCTCAACTCCCTCAAATTGCGGCTGAGCCGCGGCCATTAGGTGGGTTTGGCTGCGGATCCGCGGTTAGTTAAGGAGATCTTAGGTTCATTTCTCATGTGGCTTCTTCTGGTGATACATGGTGATCTTTTGAATATCTAGACTTTGAAAATATTCTCTACATTTCTGCCAGAATTGGTTTCTTCAATTTACTTGAATATCTTCGGCAGATTTGATTTCATTGATTTTAGTCATGATATATTTCCTACACAATTATCTCAATTAATGATATTAATAGAATTTGTTTTTATTGAGATATCATCTTAACCATTTGTCATGATATTATAGTTTTAAGAGAATTGGTCAAAGATATTTAATAAGGTTAGCATATTTAAATAGACCAAATATTACATGAATATTATATGTTTACATTTCCCTTCATAATGTTAATTATAATATATAAACACCTGAAAATAGTATTTTTACGAATAAACCCTTATATGTGTCATATTTATAATAAACATCTTTTATTATATATAAATAGTAAAGAAAATGTCATATTAAAAGTGTTGTTTTATCAACTGAACAAATGTAATGAAGTATGAGGAACCATTCCTGGCATGTGTAGACATAGGACCGCATACATCACTATGTATCAGTCCCAAGAGTTCAGTAGCTCTTTCTCCGTGTTCCGTAAACGGAGTTTTGGTCATCTTGCCTTTGAGACATGACTCGTAAGATTAATAAGATGTAAATTCAAATGGATTCAAATATCCATCTTTATGTAATTTCGCTAGTCTTGTCGCATTGATATGACCAAGTCTACAATGCCACAAGAAGGCTCCGTTCATTTCTGAACTTGTCCTCTTGTGTGTGTTCTGTATATTTTGAATTGTGTTTTGATTTAGAACGTATACACCATTAAAAAATGTACCAACCCAAACAACACTTGATTTAGGAAAATGTTCATAACATTTTTCTCTAGTGCAAAGTTATATATTTCTTTATCTAATAAGGAAACGGATATTATATTGCACATCATCGACGGTACATAATAACAGTCATTTAAAATCAATGTATTACCATTTGGTAATACAAGATGATATTCGCCTACAGCTTCGGCAGCAACAAATGCTCCGTTCCATACTCTGAGAGACATATCACTCTTTCCTAGTTCTCTACTTCTTCTTAACCCCTGTAACTGATTACAAATATGGGATCCTGATCCGGTATCTAAAACCCAGGACGTAGAGCAGACTGAGAAACGGTTCTCAATAACTAACACACCCGAAAAAGATGCATCAGCATGCTCTTTCTTCGTTCGGGTTGCGTGGGAATCCTGGTATTCCCCTGTTACTTGCTCAGACTTATGACAGTCATAAGATAGAGAGGAACCAACGTTCCCCAGCCTAGTATAATAAGCGGGTTCTGTCAATACATCCATATTATTATCTTGATTAAAGCGTGTCATGGTCGCTACCTGGAGAGAGAGAGAAGAAAACACTTTACCGTGCGCTCTTGCAAGATTAGATTGGTTATTATCTTATCTAATCAGGATGGCTCCCACTTTTTTATCAAATCTTCCTTCAAACCCTAAAAGGTAAGATTAGCCGGGATTAATTACACCCTATAAGTTCGCCAATCGGTCAGCCATGCAGGTATTGGTACTCCGAGGGAGTCTCCCCAATGCTTTCTCATGGAACTAATTAAATTACCTCATTTCCATAGGGGCATAACCCCGTTAACACCTTCATTAGACACCTATTAGATCTGCTAATTTTAAAGCGAAAAACTCTTCCAGGAGTAACTCTTACTCGCAGTGGGTATTGGGATCCAACTATCATATAGAAGGTATGCAATCTCATTGCAAATTTCAACACTTGAAATTCCCAAAATCTGTTTTTACCCCATGCGGTTTATGACCTTGACAAGGTTAACAAACTATAAACCCCAAGTCAAGTTCAACCCGTCATTTCGTGATTGAATTAAACCCACCCTGTTGGTTATTGTGCCCTCAGAGTCAATTATTGGTTCACATGCACGTGATTGCAATGATTGAGGGAGGACCTATACTAGTAGGGCAGTCTTACTCGAGATGATAGTGTGCCATCTGGTTTATCTTTATCATCGTGTACTGTTTTAGGTGACCTTACAGGTCACTATTACACTATGATAGAGCCCTTAGGATTCTTGCTTGACTACCAACAATATGATGGCGATCATATATGTGGGAGCTAGGGTCTATAAGCACATCCTTAAAAGGTCCCAAGTCATGGGAGTTTTCGAGACAGGGCATCGATACTCCAGAGTAGACTAGTGTATACAGTCGAGACCCCGACGAGGGGCGGTGGCCGGTCTCATAAGCCACTGGTGTCAGTTGATTCACCTAAGATGTATACAGGTGCTCATTGGGTTATGAGTACACCAGACAGGACTCGCCGAGAACCTGCTAGTTGGTATTATACCTGACGTCAGATAGCTGTTCCCTGGTGACATGTGTACAGGTTAGTTCATCGACCTGAGATCGTCATTTGTCTCGTGTCAGTTCCCACTGTGCTTTGATTGCTACCCTACCACGGCTCAAAGGAGTCGTGCAAATAGGTTTTAGTTGGGTACAGTCCCGAGCCACATGGAGGCAGTGAGCGGATCTGCAGGGGTTCGTCTCTCCCGGTATTGGGGGTGAGATCGCGCTGTGTCTAGGAGAGCCATTTCACAAAGCCCTCGGCCGAGGAAGGAGATTTACTGGTAGGTATTCTAGTATTATCTCAGGGTGTTCTGGGCTACACTCCGACACGACTTGTACCGCTTTTGGGGGTCTGACTTTTACCAACCCCCTAGGCCCGCCATGCGATACTCATAGACAAACGGACCGGACTGTACGGATATTGTCACTGACTAACTCAGTGGGGTGTCAGGATGAGTTCGCTCATCGACCTCCCTTTTGGTCAATACTTGGTAGCCCATTACGTACGGCTAATACCTCTGACGTGCTAGTGGTTAAATCCACAGCCAAAGTATTGACGAGTCTTTAGAGTCCTCCACAGACAGTTTCTCAAGTTTCGAGCGAAACGATGTAGAGGCCGTATGATATATGGAAGGGTTCGATCTTATACGTGCGGTATTGCACGGATCAAGATCGGACGGATCATACTAGTGGGCTTTGGTTTAAGCCGGATCCTGGTATTAGATTTGTTGGATTACTTTAGTCTCATCGCATTCGCATTCAGTCGGAATGCGGGTGCGGGTATGTATATACAGGTGAGGGGTATCCTTGTGATCCGTCACGAGTTTACTTTAGATGTTGCCAGATCTTTTTGTTGTGGCAAACATTTGGATTAATGTTTTCTTAAGGAAATAATGGGCTATAAATCATCATAACAATGCATTAATGTGACATTGACTTATATCATGAGTCATGGTCTCTTTTTTAGCAAACGTGTCACATTAATGGATTGATTTGTGATGATATGAGAGGAAGAGAGAGAGAGGGGCTGCCTTGGGGTTATGGTTATCTCTCATATTATTTTCCTCACTCTCTCTCCCTCTATCATAACATCACAACAAAAGAAAAAGAAAAGATGAGAAAGCTTCTCTTCTTCTTCTTCTTCCTCTAGCTAATTGTCTCATCCAATGGCAACACCTTCTACTTCAATCCAAATCCATGGATGAAAGAGACAAAGTGACCACAACATACTCTACTTCAACCTTGAGCACGTCGACTAGCACACTTCGTGCCCGAGTTGCTTCGGACGAAGCGGGAGCCCGTAAAAAGACTTCTCGATGTGGTGCCCTTTCCGACGAGGAGATGAAGACCGGAGATGCCGCGTGGAGCTTGGGATGGTGGCCGAAGACCGAAGGACATGGATCGCTCGGTATAGTCCTTTACCCTCTCTCTAGTTAGCTAGTTGTAGGTTAATGGTTACGATCCGGTTTTTAGGATGCGGTAGTGCTGGTTTAAAGTCAAGAAAATTTTCGTTTCCGCATTTTGGCCTCGGATAGACGGCCGGGGCGCTACCGTAGTCCTACATGGTATCAGAGACACGCCATTAACCTAGTCTAGCTTACTCTAACGTGTTTAAAGTTTGATCGAACGGATTTTCAAAAAACCGTGTTTTCATTTCATCAGTTTCTGTCGAAATTTTTCTGTGGTCAAAAAAATATTTGGTGTGCTGCAGAAAATCAGGTAGGGTTTTGTTTGGGCACTGCAGAAATTTGGTGGACTAATTCCTTAGGAACGCCGCGGAACCGCGGCCTAAACCCCATTTTGGCCGCGGTTCCGCCGCCGTTATAGCTCTTCTTTGGACCAAATTTCTACAGTGCCTCTCTAACATGGAAATAGGGTTTTTGGTATATTCTTTTTGGGCCCAGATTATTTTGAGTACTGGGAATTATGCTTGGGGCCCATTTCGGGAAATTTTGTCGACCGAAAATTTTAAACATGTTAGTTCACAGTATTTACATTATATCTGCGACCGTGAATGTCATTTGATCGGTAAATCCTGTCTAATTGCTATAGCCCTTTTAGACGGATTTGCGAGCGTGACTTTCACGTTGATGTTCTGTGTTGTGCTGTGATGTTGCGGATTTTTCGTGGTGGATAGCCTCGATGCAATGTTGGTACAGTTTCGTTTTATATGTACATTTGATATTGCGGGGCGAGCATCCGACATATGGACTGCCGTTACTGCCTGTTTGTATATTATTCTTTTGGGGCACGACCGGGCTGAGGTCGATGTACCTATTGTATATTTTACTTTCTGTACTAGGATTACCCCACGGAGGGGTGCACAGATAGCCGTGTTCTAGAGGGCAACGAGCCCGCATCTCATAGCTTTGAGACGGAGGGGGGATTCACTCTAAAATTGACGGGCTATTCGCCGCACTCGTAAGGGGTACAGGTTGACCCAAGGAGCGGTGCTCAAGTTACCGGATTCCGTGAAGTGCTGGGTGGTCCATTCACGTTGTTGAAAGGGGCTGCCTCGCTTCAGGTTTTGCGGGTAACTTGCCGCACCCGTAGGGGTCTAGGATTTCATTGCACAGGCTGTCACGACCCGAAGTACGGAACATGACCGGCACTTAAACTACGAACGTCTCGAGGCGTACGTAATCTAAGTAAACCGAAAACCCAGAAATCCAAACCAAGAAAAGATGTAGAGTGCAGGAAAAACCAACTTAAAGCAAGTAGTTTCAATAGCATAAGCCGAATTATGAGGTTTTTAAAAACATCAAAAATTTCCTGAAAATTTCGGCAGAGTCTCTTTTGTAAATACTGGCTCCCAAACGGGATAGAACATGAATAGTATACGAAATCAATAAAAGGCATCCCCAAGCGGGAGCTAGCTCTTCGCCAATCGACGGTCACAACCACACAAGCAATATAATATACAACGCCAATGGAGAGGATCAAAAACTCAAAAGGAAACTCAAAACCACAAGAAATCCGCAGAAATATACGCGCGACTGTAAGGTCGAAAGAATAACATCACTGGTCTCTATCTCAAAAATAAATACATGTTTGGTTGATGGAACTTCTAGATACAACAGAATAATAATATACAAAATATAATGATGGGTACGATACAAATAAACCCAACTACTAGCAAGTCACCCGGAAATGGAAATAGTGCCAGCAAAACCGTAATGAAACCTGTACGGCGAAACCTACAAGAACTGTGGCACAACGGGGGTGAGTTGCCAACTCGTGAGTAGAAAAACATCTACGCACATAAATCGCATAAATAACGCAACCTAGGTCAATGATCATAAAATGTCCTCAGATATATGAATAACATGCAGCCTATAACAATGGCTAGGGTAATATCTAACCCGAGTGTGATCTCATGTGCCCGTGTCAGTGCCTTAGGTAGCAATATATCATATGAATGAGGTATGAATGCATGAAAACAGAATACATGTAAATGAAGAACTGTTTTCATAAATTAGTGAGATTTCCTTTGTATTTTTAAAATGAGGTATCATAAATGAAATCAACATCAACAGTGTCTAGTATCGACACAAAACATAAATCTCAATGTCTCAAAGCCTCAGTCTCCGGCTATCTGGACTGGCCTGTATCATCAAATCTCAGTACCTCAATATCTCGAAATATCAATGTCTCAATCTCAATCTCTAGGGCGCCGTCAGTCCAGACCGGCCCCTACCATCCATATCAAGACCACGACGGTATCCTCCGGATATCCGACGCGTCGGGTAAAATCACTGGTAGGTAGTCTCCCCCTGCCAGGCTCATCGTCATCACCACGAGCTTCTTGCCCAGGGGTACCTTACCGGGTCTACCATGTACCCGAAACGGTTCATCCAACTCCTCGAATCGGGTCTCGAAATCCATCAGCAAACTCATGGTGGACGACTCATACATCATGGGAAAAACCGCGCTTTTCATTTAAAAAGAGAAAGAAGAAGTTTGTATATGTTTTGCGGTTTTCCCCAAATCCAGAAAATCTCATGGAAATCCGAATCCAAAACCTCAATCGCACGTAAAAAGTGAATATACGCATGAGAATCCATGAATGTGGCATAACAATGATTAACAGTATGCATGAAGTAGCAGGTAATAACTACAATGTCTAAACTAACATATAAGGCAAGTACACTAATATCATGTCTAAACTATTAGCTAACAGGCTATGTCAAGCAATAATATTTTCTAAGGTGTACGTGACATGGCAATTACCGATGAAGATGTGTGTGAGCCGGCAAGTAAGTGTACGTGGTACATACGCATCATCGGTAATGGTGCTGGTGTCCTAACTACAAGATATCAACAGTAGAATATGAAGCATAATATAAGCATGTTATGCGGATCGAACAACAATAATGAGCGGAAGCTGAATACTAGACGCAACGATAACTAATCTGCATTAACCTAATATAAGTTATACAATGGTGCCTTTTGAAATAACACGAATCGTGGGGTTTTGAAAAAAGGGGCTACGGTGTTTTTAAAAAAAGATGCGTTTTTGAAATATCCGTCGAATCCCTTGACCGGTCTTTTAAAATACACACGATTCGTAAGCTTTGAAATAGGTAGGAACTGAATCTAATCTAACAACTAACTAAACTAAAGGGCTAAGCTACAAGCTAGACTATAGGTAAGGAAACCGCCTAACATCTGAGTCGATACATATACATACCTGTATATATATTAGTCGGTGATCCCGCCTCAATAATATCATATCCGATACCATATCTATAATTAGACATCCCAAGTCAAGAGTGCGGATCAATCATCAAGATATAGCTCGTACGTAAATCCGTCGTACGGCATCCCCAAATCTGGGTACGGGTCAATATCATATTGCTCACACTATTCCTCTGGTATCCTCTTTATCCAAGATCATAGTCTAGGGTACTGACCTATGTCTAGTACAATACTAATATCCTCAATATACTCATGATCTGACTACTGATCGACAATCTCGTACAAACCGATATCGTCAGCACATATCATCATCAAGGGGTATACATTGCCCGATACGGCCTAATATCAAAATCCTAGCATATCTTGCTTCATATCACGATCACATGTCGACCATTTTATTTATAACACTATTCAACCGTATCGCCGCCCCAAGATCCGCTATAACACCAGGACGTACCTCAAGTACGAATCCTGCCATATCACCGATATCACAACCACAAAACAAATCTCATCGACTCAGCTCAATCCCAAGTATCATCCTCAAATCCGTATGTGAACACATAGTCCCATACCCATGTGAACACATAACTATAAAGAATCCCATGAGCACATATAAATAGGAATGTATGCAAGTATGTATGTGTGTATGTGTAGTGCAACACTACCCTAGGGTTCGCAACACTAAAATAATCCAACACACCAATATCCATCCTAACATCGTTATTAATACCAAATAACATATAATAATTGTTGGTGTGTATACGCATCCGTATACACCACCACGGACTACGGGGGTGCTATACGCCATCCACCCGACTTCTCCCCGTAGATATAAATCTACTCACCTGGTCCTCGCTCGCCGGTGCCGACGTCGCCACGCGCTTGCATGTCGTCTCGAAGTCCACATGGGGTACCTACATATCATAATGCACCGTATCACATTAAAATCCGACTCATGACCAAAACGACACACGAGTCCCATATAGGTCAAAACCTATGGTTGCTTTCACAAATTATCCCCAAAACCCTCGACATCGGCGTACAAACGTCGATTGATCAAGAAAAACACCAAACCTACCTATCATGGTTTCAAAACTCGCTAACTGTATAAGAAATATGGTTAAATTCATCAAAACCATAAATTTAAAGAAATCGTTTTATTTTCCAAAAACCTAGTTAGCGGTCGCTAACCGTTTTAATACAAATCTTGATGTTTTAGCAAAAACAGTGGTTACAATATTCACTAATTAGCTTAAATAGGCCATATAAACATTTACTAGATTTTTACCTTGCTAAATTATATTAAACCAAAAACCTAGTTTGCAAAAAAGCTTAATTTGGATATTTTACAATTAACGATTTGTAATTAACAACTAGATTAGCTTTCAACAAGTCTTAAGATGCTAATCCACACCACATAACCATGCACAATTGATCACAACCCCATTTCCAAAACAAAACCCTAACTTGAATTCCTTAACCATGTAATTTGAACTCCTATAAAACCCAATTAACACTTAACTAAGCTAACATAAGCATTGATCAACAATTTAACTACAAGGTTAATATTATACCTCCACAATTTTGTAGATATCATTTGAAATCTAGCAATCCAAATCGCAGCAATAACTGGCTCGCTCGTCTGCACGCTGAACGGTTCGTCAATCATCAGGAGTAAGCAATACTTCAATGGTCATCAAAATCTGGCTGGCCTCTATCAGTGGCTCAATCCTCTAGTGCAAATCGGCACGTCCGAGTAATCTCATACAGCAATCCACCCAACGCTCGTGGCGCGAAGACACAATGAAAAGACACATCTCTGCAATCGTGTGTCGCCGGAATCATGCCCTGGTCAGTCCTCGTTCTTGACGAGCTCATGCTGACCGCAACTCTAGCCGTAGCCCTCCCTGCCCGTGTAGGGTTCCTAGGCACTCTTGTGAAGGTTCTTAAGGCATCAAACATGCCCGGATTAAATTTTAGACGTGCCGAACAACCCAAAGCCGGGATCTTTGCTAGATTATTAGGGTTTAATATGCATGATGATAACTTTTATCTAAGTGTGAGGGATTACAACCTTTGTAGTCCGCTCCTTCACTTCACAAGCTCCGAGTAGAAGTCCCATTGCCGCGATCCACGATCTCCCGGACTCATGAGAGGCTCCACGACTCGAACGATCCATTCTAGCTTGTCGTATTCCAAATCTCCGATGATCTACCTTGAAGTTGCGTCGACTCAAGCTTTCTCACTCAAAAGAGAAGAACACCCTAATCCCATGGGCTAGATGAGATGAGGATGAGAGAGTTGTGATTTTGCTTTCTTTTAATATCATTTTCTCATTTTTTTTTCATCACATAAGAAAATCTTGCAAGCTTTTCAAGAAGCAAAAAGATGAGAATGAAAAAGAATAATGATAATCCTTTTCTTTTGTGATGAATAGAAATAAATCTATATGATTGAATTGTAACCATGGTCAAGGATGAATGGATGAGAATGTGTAGAGAAACAACTAGAGTTAGGGTTTGGTTAAGTTAAAAAATGTGTCATCCAAAATATCTTTACAAATGACAAAAGAAAAATGCTTCTAGAAGGAACTTGAAGCATCTAACCCTAATCAAACCCTAACTTCAATTAATCATCCTTAAACATGTTTAACAATTAATCATATCATGTCACAATAATATATATCACATATATATTATATATTTGCAACAAAAGAAAATAATACAATTAACATATATCGCATATATATCAATGTATCATCCACTGAGAAAATGAAATAATAAATCAAGCCAATATTAGTTAATATAATAATATATCATATATATTATTATATATTAAATCATCGAATCAACACTTGATCCGACGATCCGGCTATATCGAATATAACCGACTAATATATCATGTATCGATTCATCGAATTAACACTTGATCCGATGTCCCGGTTCATATCTAAATATCGCGAGAATATAATACGGTATCCCATATCGCATTATTCTCGGTCCTGCACATATCACATATGTGCCTCTACTCCATTTCGCGTGAGCCAAGAAACCTCTGTGTAGGACTCTAAAGAATCGTCAATACACCGGTAGCAGGTGATGATCATATCAAACACCCACAAGCTGCAAGCGGTCAGCTAAACGTAACAGCCACCCAGGTATTGAGCGATCAGAAGATCAACAAGCTAGCTTGTGCGTTCTCCTGTGAATCCGATCAGTAACACTCCT
Source organism: Agapanthus africanus (assembly GCA_030015575.1). Classification (NCBI taxonomy): domain Eukaryota; kingdom Viridiplantae; phylum Streptophyta; class Magnoliopsida; order Asparagales; family Amaryllidaceae; genus Agapanthus; species Agapanthus africanus. Next base: position 257,583,080 of record JASDDO010000010.1, on the reverse strand, counting down.
GTACAGTCTGGTCTGTTCGTCTGATATGTCGCATATCAAGTCTAGGGGTGGTATACGTCAGACCCCAGTAACCGATAAGTCGTGTCGATGTATGGCTCATAACGGGTCGAGAAACTACTAGTAACACTTAACAGTAAATCTCTATATCAGCCCTGGCCAGGGACTTCCAGTTATAGCCAATCGAACACAGCACAACATCAACTCCCTATACCGGGAGAGACGAATCCCCTCCTATCGCTCATTGCCTCCATGTGATTCGGGACTGTACCCAAAAGCCACCGTTTTGCACGCCCTCTTGGACGTGGTAAGGTGGAAATCAAAACACAGTGGGAATCACAAAAGACTCTATGACGATCTCGGGTCTACAGACTACCCTGTACCTGTGTCACCGGAGAACTGCCATCTGACATGTGGTATATCACCATCTGGGAGTTCTCGGCGAGTCCGTCCAGTGTACCCAGTCTACACTGAGCACCCGTACACCATCTCTGATGTCTAACATTGATGGATATGGGATCATCCATCGCCCATCATATGGGTCAAGATGCGTATACGCTAGTCTACTCTGGTGTATCGATGCCCTGTCTCGATATACCCTCGACTAGGAACAGTTATAGGATATACTCATCGACTACCGTGGCCCCACTAGTATGATCTCATCATAGTCCCAGTAGTCGAGTACAGATCCTAAGGGCTTTATCAACATGTGAGTGTAAAACAGTAAACCAATACAAGTCAACATGTTAAGATAAAGTGAAACCAAATAGCATACTATCATGACGAGCAAGAAAGTCATCTCTATATATAACCAAGCATCCATTATAATATACATCATATGTACAACAATGGCCTCTAGGGCATATACATAACTAACAATCTCCCACTTGCACTAAGGCCAGCTGCTGTAGTATCTCATACCTAGCATCCCGAATAATCTCTCAAACTGTATCTGGGGAATAGCCTTCGTGAATGGATCCGCAGTGTTGTCCTTCGTATCTACTCTCCTGACCTCGATCTCCCGGCGATCAACTATCTCCCTGATCAGGTGATACCGCCTCAGAATATGTCTGGACTTCTGATGGGACCTGGGTTCCTTGGCCAAAGCCACAGCTCCATTGTTATCGCAATACAGAGGTATTGGATGCTCAATGGATGGAACCTCACCAAGTTCACTAATGAACTTCTTGATCCAGACAGCCTCTTTGGCAGCATCGTTGGCAGCGATGTATTCAGCCTCCATCGTTGAGTCTGCAACGGTATCCTGTTTGGAACTCTTCCAACATACCGCCCCTCCATTGAGGGTAAAGACAAAACCCGAATGCGACTTAGAGTCGTCCTTATCACTTTGGAAGCTGGAATCGGTAAAGGACTCCACCTGGAGTTCTCCGTTACCATACACCAAGAACATCTCCTTAGTCCTTCGTAAGTACTTGAGAATGTTCTTCACTGCTGTCCAATGACTCTCTCCAGGATCTGCTTGATACCGACTCAATACACTTAGTGAGTATGCTACATCGGGTCTGGTACATAGCATCGCATACATGAGAGAGCCTACTGCCGAAGCATAGGGTATCCCTTGCATGCGAGCTCTCTCCAAATCAGTCTTAGGAGACATCTCTTTGGAGAGAGTGAGTCCAGAGATCGTGGGTTGGTTCCCACGCTTGGATTCTTCCATACTAAACCTCTTTAGTATGGTGTCAATGTACCTGGATTGGGACAATCCCAATATCCGTTTAGATCTATCTCTATAGATCATGATTCCGAATATGCAGGAGGCATCACCTAGATCTTTCATTGAGAATCTCTGTGATAAGAAGAGCTTGACTGATTGCAGCATAGGAATATCATTTCCTATCAAGAGTATGTCATCCACGTATAATACGAGGAAGACAACCTTACCCTCTGCTACCTTCTTATAGATACAAGGTTCATCTATATTTTTGATGAAGTCAAACTCTTTGACTACAACATCAAAACAGATGTTCCAACTCCGCGATGCTTGCTTTAACCCATAAATGGATTTAAACAGCTTGCACACCTTTCCGTTGCTCCCACTATCTATGAAGCCCTCTGGCTGAGTCATGTACACGCACTCTTCTAAATCACCGTTTAGAAAGGCGGTCTTAACATCCATTTGCCAGATTTCGTAGTCATGGTATGCAGCAATGGCAAGCAAGATCCGGATGGACTTAAGCATAGCCACTGGAGAAAAGGTTTCGTCATAATCCACACCTGGTCGTTGACGAAAAACCTTTTGCTACAAGTCTAGCTTTGAAAGTCTCAACTTTTCCATCTACACCAAATTTCTTTTTAAAGATCCACTTGCTCCCTATGGGTTTTACCCCTTCAGGAGCATTTTCCAAAGTCCATAATTTGTTGGTGTACATGGATTCCATCTCAGATCGCATTGCATCCAGCCATTTCACAGAGTCACCACTCGTGATGGCCTGCTCGAAACTAGTCGGTTCATCATCATCCATGATGCAGTCCTCGCTTCCACCATCAATGAGAAAACCGTAGTATCTCTCAGGTGGACGAGAAACTCTACTAGATCGGCGGAGAGGCTGGGGTTCGTCGGGTACTACTGAATCCTCTGGTTCCACTAAATCTTCAGTTGTAGTTTGTGTCGCTGGAACCTCTTCCAGTTCTACCTCTTTGCCACTAATTTCTTTTGCAAGAAATTCCTTTTCGAAAAAGGTGGCATATTGAGAAACAAACACTTTTTGTTCCTCAGCGTGATAGAATATATATCCATAAGAATCTTTTGGATATCCTACAAACTTACATATACCTGATCTTGCCTCGAGTTTTTCCGGATTTTGCTTTTTAACATAGGCCGGACAACCCCATATCTTAACTCGTTTAAGAGATGGTCTCTTTCCATTCCATATCTCATATGGAGTGGTAGACACCGATTTAGTTGGAACTCTATTCAATAGATATGTGGCTGTTTCCAGCGCATAACCCCAAAAGGAGATAGGTAACTCAGCAGTGCTAATCATAGAGCGCACCATATCTAATAGGGTGCGATTCCTCCGCTCCGATACACCGTTGTGCTGTGGTGTATAAGGAGGAGTAAGCTGAGAGAGAATCCCATTCTCTTTTAGATAATCTCGAAACTCATTACTTAAGTATTCACCTCCTCGATCAGATCGAAGAATCTTAATACTTTTGCCCGTTTGATTCTCTACTTCGTGATTATAATCTCTGAATTTCTCAAAAGCTTCAAACTTGTGTTTCATCAGGAATACATGTCCGAATCTGGAGAGATCGTCAGTGAATGTAATGATGTAGGAAGAACCGTTCCTGGCATGCGTAGACATGGGACCGCATACATCACTATGTATCAGTCCTAAGAGTTCGGTAACTCTTTCTCCGTGTCCACTAAACGGAGCTTTGGTCATTTTTCCTTTGAGACATGAATGGCAAGTATCATAAGATGGTAATTCGAACGGATTCAAATAACCATCTCTATGTAACTTAGCCAGTCGTGTCGCATTAATATGACCAAGTCTACAATGCCACAAGTAGGATTCGTTCATATCTGAACTTTTCCTTTTGTGTGTGTTTTGTATATTGAGGACTGTATTCTGATTTAGAATGAATATGCCATTATGTAACGAGCCTGATGCAATCAACTTTTGATCTAGGAATATGTTCATAACATTATCCTGTACTACAAAATTATATCCCACTTTACTCAATAAAGAAACTGATATAATGTTGCACATCATGTTCGGTATATAATAACATTCATTCAGAATCAGTGTATTACGACTTGGTAATACAAGGTGATATTTGCCAACTGCTTTTGCTACAATACTTGCACCGTTCCCTACTTGAACGGAATGATCACCTTTTCCCAGTTCTCTACCTTTTCGCAGCCCATGTAACTGTTTACATATGTGGGATACTGATCCGGTATCTAATACCCAGGACGTAGGGTGAACTGAGTAACAGTTCTCAATAACTAACACACCTGAAGAAGATGCATCAACATGCATGTTCTTTTGGGCGGCGTGAGAATCCAGATATTTTCCTGTTTCCTGTTCAGTCTTATAACTCTTATAAGAAAGAACGGGTCCAACGTTTCCTTGCTCAGTACAATAATCGGGTTCAGTCAATACATCAATATTATTATCTTGATTATGGCCTGACATGGTCTCTACCTGGAGAGAGAGAGAAGAAAACACTTTAGCGTATGCTCTTGCAAGATTAGATTGGTTATTATCTTATCTAATCAGGATGTCTCCCACTGTTTTTATCAAATCTACCTTAAAACCCTAAAAGGTAAGATTAGCCGGGATTAATTACACCCTACAATTTCGTCAATCTTTCAGCCAGATCAGTGTCGGTACTTTAAGGGAGGTTCCCCGTGCTTTCGCACGGACCTAATTAAAGTAAACCTCGTTTTCCCAGAGGCGTAACCTCGTTAACACTTTTCTAGACACCTACTTGATCGGCTAATTGTCCTGTGTAAAACTCTCCCAGGAGTAACTCTTACTCGCAGTGGGTATCGGGATCCAACTATCTCATAGGAGGTATGCAATCTCATTGCAAATTTCAACACTTGAAATTCCCGATAATATTTTTACCCCTAGTGTCTTATGACCTTAACTATGGTCAACAAATCATAAGCACTAGTCAAGTTCTACCCGTCATTTCTTGATTAATTTAGACCCACCCACATGACCCTTAACTATGGTCAACAAAGTCATATGACTGTCCTAATTAATCACATTTTATGTTATATAGGAAAACATCACTTAGCTACCGTACACTGCGCCTTAACTATGGTCAACAAACGCAGCACGAATACTAAGTACTCTATTTTCCTAAAATGACGGAGGGTTACGCAGGTTTTTCAGAAAACCCCGAGCGTAATGAACTTGATATCGTCGTAGAATCATGTGTTTTTGAAAAGGAGTGTTTTTTAGGCTTTTCTTAGTTT